>JALAZF010000900.1:0-600000 GCA_022829125.1 Lathyrus tuberosus
GACGATAACACCGAAAATGAGAGAAAGGTAGTTTTTGGTAAGCTTCTGGTATCCCTATCTTTCTATGTTTGTCATCCATATCTACAAATTTTCCCAGTGAATTATAAATTTCCATATGTAGAATCAATGGAATGTGAGAAAGTAATTCGACAAATGAAAAGGGGAGCTCGATTTATCCCATGGACGGTCGTCCATTTGAACGTTCCAACACCTGTCATCGCCCATGGTTTCGGTTAGAGTGATAAAGCAATTAAGACGACCTTCCCATCTGGGTTCGATGCAGCCACAAAAAGGAACTCTCACGGTCTTCAACCCTGATTCTGAAATTATTGGAGATACTCTAGAGGCATTAAGCACTTTGGGCACCTTACCCTTGGCCTCATGTACTTCAGCTCACGTCTTCTTGGCCCTGATCGAGACCTCGCACTTCAAGGGAGAATCAGGTGTCCATTTCAGAGGATGATTTCTCTTATCTTACTAATTTGAATAATGTTTCTCTTGAGGCCGAATTATCAACTTTGGCATATTGCACCAATTAAGCATCATCTGTTTTGGCCATTGGAGGATCTGGTCATATGGAGCTTTTCATGGTCGATTGGCTTCGTAAGGAAATACAATTGATGCAATCCGTGTGTTATCGCTTCAATATAACATGTACCTGCAAAAAGTAAAATGGTTGTTATTTCTCATACTGAGATAGGTGCTGCTTGAGTGCCTTTAAATTCTCTAGCTCTTTGTTGATCAAGTAAGGTTATTCGTGCAATAAGTAGTGATGGGGTTATTCCGCAAGTGCATGGAAAAATCAGTTATAGTAAAATATCAAACCCACAAGGACCAATAATCAAACTTATTGTTATCTATTGATGTTATGTAAATCTAAGACTAATATATTTTAATAGGAGGGGAATAAGATAGAAATTAAGACTAGTTAATTAAGTAAAGTTTAAATAAACAAGACAGAAATATAATTTCCGGTGTACCTCTGGGACTCAAATAAACTTAGGCGCTTTTTACAAAATTTAAAATAATTTTCAGAGGAAATATAAATTTAAATACACTGCTCACTTTTGCGCAGCCTGTGTCATGTTTCGAAGCCATAAATGTCATGTTGTTGCTCCACAAATTACAATTTCGAAACTAGTTTTGAAAATAAATAAGTTCTAATTAATAACTAAAGCATTGTCATTGTTTTTAGAAATTAAAAATCCAAATTTTATTATCGGATATCGGTCTCACACTGTCGCACTATTGATCGATATCTGAGCGCTCTCGTCGTCGCACAAAGCTTTTTGACTTTTTTAAAACAAATCTAAAACTGAAAAAGAGAATTAATTTTTAATAATTAGCGCCCTCCCCGTCGAAACGACAGTCCTCACATTCCAAACTCTTAAGATTTAGCCGGACATAATTGACATAGACAACCTACTATTTATAAATTCAATAAAATTAATATGTCTAGAGTTTAGAATCTAAGAGATGTTCATCTTAGATTGAGTTCAAACTGTATATGTCTATAGCAATCCAAACCTATTAAGATAAATATTGAAATCAAAGATAACCATCGATAAAGATTTATAAAAGAGATTTTATACAACGATCAATAAATATACATACAATCAAGATAAACTTACATACAAAACCCCAACAATAGAGGATACAAAAGAAGAAGGAAGATGAAGAGGAATCTCTCGGTTTGTCAACGTCAATTGAAGCAACTCCAACTCAGGATCATCAAGATATACACTCTAATGTTGTTTCTAAGCCTCTATATCCAAAGAAATGTTCTGATGAAGTTGGGTGTAAAAATCCCCAAAACCATAACCTAAAAAATGATGTAGAAATGTATTTATAATGTTTCAAAATCGCAAGCCCTTTTAGCCCGTGCAGAAGCCCACTCAGCGCACTCAGAAAACAAAGAAAAATCAGCTCTTGTTTCGACCATAACTTGAGAATCGTAACTACGTTTTACGCATGGTTGGAAGTGTTGGAAAGCTTATTCAATGCTCTATAAGACAATGACTAAATATCATTGCTTGAATGCCTACAAAAATGAGATAAAACAATCAAACTCATTGATATTTACATGATAATGCAATATATACACTATAACATAAACTATTCAAAATATATACAAAAGTTAAGGTTTATTGGTATAAAACGAATGAATTAAGCTGATGAGTGCTAATTATTCACACTCGAAATCACAACAATTTAGCACTCATCAGCTGACAGAAGAACAGGTCGGACCAGACCTCAGTACTAGGAGAACATATGAACAGTTACGAAATATCCCATGATTGCATGGGAGTTACAGAAACCAATGGAAAAAGCATTACTTGATAATTACAGAGGGCAGAGGACGTTACAAAGCCACCTTAATGAGGGATATGAAGAAGCATCCCTTTTAGGATCATTCATGGGTGAAGAGTATAAAAGGAGACTTCCCTCATGAAATAGTCACAGCAACTAATACCTCATAATTAAATAGGACGATTCTGATCTCTCATGGCTAAGCTTTAAGGAGATTTCTCTAATAGTGTTTAGAAAGAACAATATTCAAAGTGATTAAGCGTTTTAATTTAATTTGGAAAAATGCACATGATAACAATTGAGGTTTTAATTTGCGTTAATTCAAAATTAATCGAAACAAAACGAGTTTTGGAAAATTACCGTTTAACGTTGGATCAAGGGTTTTATTATTGAATGTATTTATTATATATTTATTTAATTAATTGTAACAATTAAAAAATAAATAAGATAATAAAATAAATAAAATCAAATAAAGGGTGCGTGAAATCTATTTGGGGCTATGGAAAGTAAAAAATAAAATCAACATGACCCAAAGGCCCAATCAAATATTAAAAATAAAAATGACAATAAAAGGGGGGGGGGGGGGGGGGGGGGGGAGTGACCCGCGTGGGCTCCATCTCCACTCATCTTCTTCATTGAGAAAACAAAGCCACATTATTGTAACAATAGTGAATATTGTGAAAGAGTTGAAAAAAATACACTACTAGTCACTTTGATCAACATGTAACTGTCTCAAATTTTCACTAAATCACACAAATGAATAATGAAAATTCATCTACTCGATAGCACGAACACAATTGCACGTTCAAAAATAAAAAATCAACAATTAAAATTTCTGAAAATTAGTTATTTACAGTGGGATGCACAAGAACACTGATTTTCCAGAAATTCATATTTCAAGCTATTTTGCATAAATTATTAAAGAATATGAAACATATTAAGTGAAGAAACATGTTTATGTCAAGAAATAAAGTAAGAATAAAGAATCAAAGCTTATCCATGCGAAAAACCTCAAGAACACGAAGAACACCGATGAGTGTTTCGGTGGAAAAACCCAGATTTCGACGAGGCTCCGACGAATCTCCAAACAGGTACCAATCAATGTGATTTGAAGCACTATTCAATCTCATCCTTATTCTATTTCAAATTGTTCAATTATTTTCCATTTTTTAGCGAAATTAAAATAGTGAATATGTTATTCTTTTGACTCCCCCCTCATCCATTGTGGTGATATGATGTTGTTCAAATAGGCTAAGATGAATGTGAATGAATTCAAATTCGTGTGAAATGTGAGGGTGAGTTTTGAAGGGAGTTAGATTATGAAAAATTAAAATGAAGAATGGTTAGGATTGCACTAAGTAGTGATCCATGTGAAAAAAATGTTTAATCAAGGGAGTGGGGGGGGGGGGGGGGGGGGGGGGGGAGGGAGTGACCCGCGTGGGCTCCATCTCCACTCATCTTCTTCATTGAGAAAACAAAGCCACATTATTGTAACAGTAGTGAATATTGTGAAAGAGTTGAAAAAAATACACTACTAGTCACTTTGATCAACATGTAACTGTCTCAAATTTTCACTAAATCACACAAATGTATAATGAAAATTCATCTACTCGATAGCACGAACACAATTGCACGTTCAAAAATAAAAAATCAACAATTAAAATTTCTAAAAATTAGTTATTTACAGTGGGATGCACAAGAAACACTGATTTTCCAGAAATTCATATTTCAAGCTATTTTGCATAAATTATTAAAGAATATGAAACATATTAAGTGAAGAAACATGTTTATGTCAAGAAATAAAGTAAGAATAAAGAATCAAAGCTTATCCATGCGAAAAACCTCAAGAACACGAAGAACACCGATGAGTGTTTCGGTGGAAAAACCCAGATTTCGACGAGGCTCCGACGAATCTCCAAACAGGTACCAATCAATGTGATTTGAATCACTATTCAATCTCATCCTTATTCTATTTCAAATTGTTCAATATTTTCCATTTTTTAGCGAAATTCAAATAGTGAATATGTTATTCTTTTGACTCCCCCCTCATCCATTGTGGTGATATGATGTTGTTCAAATAGGCTAAGATGAATGTGAATGAATTCAAATTCGTGTGAAATGTGAGGGTGAGTTTTGAAGGGAGTTAGATTATGAAAAATTAAAATGAAGAATGGTTAGGATTGCACTAAGTAGTGATCCATGTGAAAAAAATGTTTAATCAAGGGAGTGGGGGGGGGGGGGGGAGGGAGTGACCCGCGTGGGCATCATCTCCACTCATCTTCTTCATTGAGAAAACAAAGCCACATTATTGTAACCGTAGTGAATATTGTGAAAGAGTTGAAAAAAATACACTACTAGTCACTTTGATCAACATGTAACTGTCTCAAATTTTTCACTAAATCACACAAATGAATAATGAAAATTCATCTACTCGATAGCACGAACACAATTGCACGTTCAAAAATAAAAAATCAACAATTAAAATTTCTGAAAATTAGTTATTTACAGTGGGATGCACAAGAACACTGATTTTCCAGAAATTCATATTTCAAGCTATTTTGCATAAATTATTAAAGAATATGAAACATATTAAGTGAAGAAACATGTTTATGTCAAGAAATAAAGTAAGAATAAAGAATCAAAGCTTATCCATGCGAAAAACCTCAAGAACACGAAGAACACCGATGAGTGTTTCGGTGGAAAACCCAGATTTCGACGAGGCTCCGACGAATCTCCAAACAGGTACCAATCAATGTGATTTGAATCACTATTCAATCTCATCCTTATTCTATTTCAAATTGTTCAATTATTTTCCATTTTTTAGCGAAATTCAAATAGTGAATATGTTATTCTTTTGACTCCCCCCTCATCCATTGTGGTGATATGATTTTGTTCAAATAGGCTAAGATGAATGTGAATGAATTCAAATTCGTGTGAAATGTGAGGGTGAGTTTTGAAGGGAGTTAGATTATGAAAAATTAAAATGAAGAATGGTTAGGATTGCACTAAGTAGTGATCCATGTGAAAAAAATGTTTAATCAAGGGAGTGGGGGGGGGGGGGGGGGGAGGGAGTGACCCGCGTGGGCTCCATCTCCACTCATCTTCTTCATTGAGAAAACAAAGCCACATTATTGTAACAGTAGTGAATATTGTGAAAGAGTTGAAAAAAAATACACTACTAGTCACTTTGATCAACATGTAACTGTCTCAAATTTTCACTAAATCACACAAATGTATAATGAAAATTCATCTACTCGATAGCACGAACACAATTGCACGTTCAAAAATAAAAAATCAACAATTAAAATTTCTAAAAATTAGTTATTTACAGTGGGATGCACAAGAACACTGATTTTCCAGAAATTCATATTTCAAGCTATTTTGCATAAATTATTAAAGAATATGAAACATATTAAGTGAAGAAACATGTTTATGTCAAGAAATAAAGTAAGAATAAAGAATCAAAGCTTATCCATGCGAAAAACCTCAAGAACACGAAGAACACCGATGAGTGTTTCGGTGGAAAAACCCAGATTTCGACGAGGCTCCGACGAATCTCCAAACAGGTACCAATCAATGTGATTTGAATCACTATTCAATCTCATCCTTATTCTATTTCAAATTGTTCAAATTATTTTCCATTTTTTAGCGAAATTCAAATAGTGAATATGTTATTCTTTTGACTCCCCCCTCATCCATTGTGGTGATATGATGTTGTTCAAATAGGCTAAGATGAATGTGAATGAATTCAAATTCGTGTGAAATGTGAGGGTGAGTTTTGAAGGGAGTTAGATTATGAAAAATTAAAATGAAGAATGGTTAGGATTGCACTAAGTAGTGATCCATGTGAAAAAAAATGTTTAATCAAGGGAGTGGGGGGGGGGGGGAGGGAGTGACCCGCGTGGGCTCCATCTCCACTCATCTTCTTCATTGAGAAAACAAAGCCACATTATTGTAACCGTAGTGAATATTGTGAAAGAGTTGAAAAAAATACACTACTAGTCACTTTGATCAACATGTAACTGTCTCAAATTTTCACTAAATCACACAAATGAATAATGAAAATTCATCTACTCGATAGCACGAACACAATTGCACGTTCAAAAATAAAAAATCAACAATTAAAATTTCTGAAAATTAGTTATTTACAGTGGGATGCACAAGAACACTGATTTTCCAGAAATTCATATTTCAAGCTATTTTGCATAAATTATTAAAGAATATGAACATATTAAGTGAAGAAACATGTTTATGTCAAGAAATAAAGTAAGAATAAAGAATCAAAGCTTATCCATGCGAAAAACCTCAAGAACACGAAGAACACCGATGAGTGTTTCGGTGGAAAAACCCAGATTTCGACGAGGCTCCGACGAATCTCCAAACAGGGTACCAATCAATGTGATTTGAATCACTATTCAATCTCATCCTTATTCTATTTCAAATTGTTCAATTATTTTCCATTTTTTAGCGAAATTCAAATAGTGAATATGTTATTCTTTTGACTCCCCCTCATCCATTGTGGTGATATGATGTTGTTCAAATAGGCTAAGATGAATGTGAATGAATTCAAATTCGTGTGAAATGTGAGGGTGAGTTTTGAAGGGAGTTAGATTATGAAAAATTAAAATGAAGAATGGTTAGGATTGCACTAAGTAGTGATCCATGTGAAAAAAATGTTTAATCAAGGAGTGGGGGGGGGGGGGGGGGAGGGAGTGACCCGCGTGGGCTCCATCTCCACTCATCTTCTTCATTGAGAAAACAAAGCACATTATTGTAACAGTAGTGAATATTGTGAAAGAGTTGAAAAAAATACACTACTAGTCACTTTGATCAACATGTAACTGTCTCAAATTTTCACTAAATCACACAAATGTATAATGAAAATTCATCTACTCGATAGCACGAACACAATTGCACGTTCAAAAATAAAAAATCAACAATTAAAATTTCTAAAAATTAGTTATTTACAGTGGGATGCACAAGAACACTGATTTTCCAGAAATTCATATTTCAAGCTATTTTGCATAAATTATTAAAGAATATGAAACATATTAAGTGAAGAAACATGTTTATGTCAAGAAATAAAGTAAGAATAAAGAATCAAAGCTTATCCATGCGAAAAACCTCAAGAACACGAAGAACACCGATGAGTGTTTCGGTGGAAAAACCCAGATTTCGATGAGGCTCCGACGAATCTCCAAACAGGTACCAATCAATGTGATTTGAATCACTATTCAATCTCATCCTTATTCTATTTCAAATTGTTCAATTATTTTCCATTTTTTAGCGAAATTCAAATAGTGAATATGTTATTCTTTTGACTCCCCCCTCATCCATTGTGGTGATATGATGTTGTTCAAATAGGCTAAGATGAATGTGAATGAATTCAAATTCGTGTGAAATGTGAGGGTGAGTTTTGAAGGGAGTTAGATTATGAAAAATTAAAATGAAGAATGGTTAGGATTGCACTAAGTAGTGATCCATGTGAAAAAAATGTTTAATCAAGGGAGTGGGGGGGGGGGGGGGGGGGGGGAGGGAGTGACCCGCGTGGGCTCCATCTCCACTCATCTTCTTCATTGAGAAAACAAAGCCACATTATTGTAACCGTAGTGAATATTGTGAAAGAGTTGAAAAAAATACACTACTAGTCACTTTGATCAACATGTAACTGTCTCAAATTTTCACTAAATCACACAAATGAATAATGAAAATTCATCTACTCGATAGCACGAACACAATTGCACGTTCAAAAATAAAAAATCAACAATTAAAATTTCTGAAAATTAGTTATTTACAGTGGGATGCACAAGAACACTGATTTTCCAGAAATTCATATTTCAAGCTATTTTGCATAAATTATTAAAGAATATGAAACATATTAAGTGAAGAAACATGTTTATGTCAAGAAATAAAGTAAGAATAAAGAATCAAAGCTTATCCATGCGAAAAACCTCAAGAACACCGATGAGTGTTTCGGTGGAAAAACCCAGATTTCGACGAGGCTCCGACGAATCTCCAAACAGGTACCAATCAATGTGATTTGAATCACTATTCAATCTCATCCTTATTCTATTTCAAATTGTTCAATTATTTTCCATTTTTTAGCGAAATTCAAATAGTGAATATGTTATTCTTTGACTCCCCCCTCATCCATTGTGGTGATATGATGTTGTTCAAATAGGCTAAGATGAATGTGAATGAATTCAAATTCGTGTGAAATGTGAGGGTGAGTTTTGAAGGGAGTTAGATTATGAAAAATTAAAATGAAGAATGGTTAGGATTGCACTAAGTAGTGATCCATGTGAAAAAAATGTTTAATCAAGGGAGTGGGGGGGGGGGGGGGGAGGGAGTGACCCGCGTGGGCTCCATCTCCACTCATCTTCTTCATTGAGAAAACAAAGCCACATTATTGTAACCGTAGTGAATATTGTGAAAGAGTTGAAAAAAAATACACTACTAGTCACTTTGATCAACATGTAACTGTCTCAAATTTTCACTAAATCACACAAATGAATAATGAAAATTCATCTACTCGATAGCACGAACACAATTGCACGTTCAAAAATAAAAAATCAACAATTAAAATTTCTGAAAATTAGTTATTTACAGTGGGATGCACAAGAACACTGATTTTCCAGAAATTCATATTTCAAGCTATTTTGCATAAATTATTAAAGAATATGAAACATATTAAGTGAAGAAACATGTTTATGTCAAGAAATAAAGTAAGAATAAAGAATCAAAGCTTATCCATGCGAAAAACCTCAAGAACACGAAGAACACCGATGAGTGTTTCGGTGGAAAAACCCAATTTCGACGAGGCTCCGACGAATCTCCAAACAGGTACCAATCAATGTGATTTGAATCACTATTCAATCTCATCCTTATTCTATTTCAAATTGTTCAATTATTTTCCATTTTTTAGCGAAATTCAAATAGTGAATATGTTATTCTTTTGACTCCCCCCTCATCCATTGTGGTGATATGATGTTGTTCAAATAGGCTAAGATGAATGTGAATGAATTCAAATTCGTGTGAAATGTGAGGGTGAGTTTTGAAGGGAGTTAGATTATGAAAAATTAAAATGAAGAATGGTTAGGATTGCACTAAGTAGTGATCCATGTGAAAAAAATGTTTAATCAAGGGAGTGGGGGGGCGGGGGGGGAGGGAGTGACCCGCGTGGGCTCCATCTCCACTCATCTTCTTCATTGAGAAAACAAAGCCACATTATTGTAACAGTAGTGAATATTGTGAAAGAGTTGAAAAAAATACACTACTAGTCACTTTGATCAGCATGTAACTGTCTCAAATTTCACTAAATCACACAAATGTATAATGAAAATTCATCTACTCGATAGCACGAACACAATTGCACGTTCAAAAATAAAAAATCAACAATTAAAATTTCTAAAAATTAGTTATTTACAGTGGGATGCACAAGAACACTGATTTTCCAGAAATTCATATTTCAAGCTATTTGCATAAATTATTAAAGAATATGAAACATATTAAGTGAAGAAACATGTTTATGTCAAGAAATAAAGTAAGAATAAAGAATCAAAGCTTATCCATGCGAAAAACCTCAAGAACACGAAGAACACCGATGAGTGTTTCGGTGGAAAAACCCAGATTTCGACGAGGCTCCGACGAATCTCCAAACAGGTACCAATCAATGTGATTTGAATAACTATTCAATCTCATCCTTATTCTATTTCAAATTGTTCAATTATTTTCCATTTTTTAGCGAAATTCAAATAGTGAATATGTTATTCTTTTGACTCCCCCCTCATCCATTGTGGTGATATGATGTTGTTCAAATAGGCTAAGATGAATGTGAATGAATTCAAATTCGTGTGAAATGTGAGGGTGAGTTTTGAAGGGAGTTATATTATGAAAAATTAAAATGAAGAATGGTTAGGATTGCACTAAGTAGTGATCCATGTGAAAAAAATGTTTAATCAAGGGAGTGGGGGGGGGGGAGGGAGTGACCCGCGTGGGCTCCATCTCCACTCATCTTCTTCATTGAGAAAACAAAGCCACATTATTGTAACCGTAGTGAATATTGTGAAAGAGTTGAAAAAAATACACTACTAGTCACTTTGATCAACATGTAACTGTCTCAAATTTTCACTAAATCACACAAATGAATAATGAAAAATTCATCTACTCGATAGCACGAACACAATTGCACGTTCAAAAATAAAAAGTCAACAATTAAAATTTCTGAAAATTAGTTATTTACAGTGGGATGCACAAGAACACTGATTTTCCAGAAATTCATATTTCAAGCTATTTTGCATAAATTATTAAAGAATATGAAACATATTAAGTGAAGAAACATGTTTATGTCAAGAAATAAAGTAAGAATAAAGAATCAAAGCTTATCCATGCGAAAAACCTCAAGAACACGAAGAACACCGATGAGTGTTTCGGTGGAAAAACCCAGATTTCGACGAGGCTCCGACGAATCTCCAAACAGGTACCAATCAATGTGATTTGAATCACTATTCAATCTCATCCTTATTCTATTTCAAATTGTTCAATTATTTTCCATTTTTTAGCGAAATTCAAATAGTGAATATGTTATTCTTTTGACTCCCCCCTCATCCATTGTGGTGATATGATGTTGTTCAAATAGGCTAAGATGAATGTGAATGAATTCAAATTCGTGTGAAATGTGAGGGTGAGTTTTGAAGGGAGTTAGATTATGAAAAATTAAAATGAAGAATGGTTAGGATTGCACTAAGTAGTGATCCATGTGAAAAAAATGTTTAATCAAGGGAGTGGGGGGGGGGGGGGGGGGGGGGGGGGGGAGGGAGTGACCCGCGTGGGCTCCATCTCCACTCATCTTCTTCATTGAGAAAACAAAGCCACATTATTGTAACAGTAGTGAATATTGTGAAAGAGTTGAAAAAAAATACACTACTAGTCACTTTGATCAACATGTAACTGTCTCAAATTTTCACTAAATCACACAAATGTATAATGAAAATTCATCTACTCGATAGCACGAACACAATTGCACGTTCAAAAATAAAAAATCAACAATTAAAATTTCTAAAAATTAGTTATTTACAGTGGGATGCACAAGAACACTGATTTTCCAGAAATTCATATTTCAAGCTATTTTGCATAAATTATTAAAGAATATGAAACATATTAAGTGAAGAAACATGTTTATGTCAAGAAATAAAGTAAGAATAAAGAATCAAAGCTTATCCATGCGAAAAACCTCAAGAACACGAAGAACACCGATGAGTGTTTCGGTGGAAAAACCCAGATTTCGACGAGGCTCCGACGAATCTCCAAACAGGTACCAATCAATGTGATTTGAATCACTATTCAATCTCATCCTTATTCTATTTCAAATTGTTCAATTATTTTCCATTTTTTAGCGAAATTCAAATAGTGAATATGTTATTCTTTTGACTCCCCCCTCATCCATTGTGGTGATATGATGTTGTTCAAATAGGCTAAGATGAATGTGAATGAATTCAAATTCGTGTGAAATGTGAGGGTGAGTTTTGAAGGGAGTTAGATTATGAAAAATTAAAATGAAGAATGGTTAGGATTGCACTAAGTAGTGATCCATGTGAAAAAAATGTTTAATCAAGGGAGTGGGGGGGGGGGGGGGGGGAGGGAGTGACCCGCGTGGGCTCCATCTCCACTCATCTTCTTCATTGAGAAAACAAAGCCACATTATTGTAACCGTAGTGAATATTGTGAAAGAGTTGAAAAAAATACACTACTAGTCACTTTGATCAACATGTAACTGTCTCAAATTTTCACTAAATCACACAAATGAATAATGAAAATTCATCTACTCGATAGCACGAACACAATTGCACGTTCAAAAATAAAAAATCAACAATTAAAATTTCTGAAAATTAGTTATTTACAGTGGGATGCACAAGAACACTGATTTTCCAGAAATTCATATTTCAAGCTATTTTGCATAAATTATTAAAGAATATGAAACATATTAAGTGAAGAAACATGTTTATGTCAAGAAATAAAGTAAGAATAAAGAATCAAAGCTTATCCATGCGAAAAACCTCAAGAACACGAAGAACACCGATGAGTGTTTCGGTGGAAAAACCCAGATTTCGACGACGCTCCGACGAATCTCCAAACAGGTACCAATCAATGTGATTTGAAGCACTATTCAATCTCATCCTTATTCTATTTCAAATTGTTCAATTATTTTCCATTTTTTAGCGAAATTCAAATAGTGAATATGTTATTCTTTTGACTCCCCCCTCATCCATTGTGGTGATATGATGTTGTTCAAATAGGCTAAGATGAATGTGAATGAATTCAAATTCGTGTGAAATGTGAGGGTGAGTTTTGAAGGGAGTTAGATTATGAAAAATTAAAATGAAGAATGGTTAGGATTGCACTAAGTAGTGATCCATGTGAAAAAAATGTTTAATCAAGGGTTAAGATTGCATCTAAGTGTATTTTTGAAGTTAATTTTATGCTAAAATGAGAATACAAGTTAGTTATGGTTTTGTGTTTGTTTGAAGTGGTTTTGGAAGTTGTTTTGGTTTATGAAAACCATGTGGTCCTAATTTGAACTTTGATGCATGTATGCATGTATGCATATTTGGGCATGGATTAGTGATGATTTGCTGCAAAATTTTGTCACTGTAATGCTTGATTATCATGTTAGTATGCTTATGTTTATGCTTATGTTCATGTCATATTGGATTTTTATGATAAAACATGGTTTTGTAGGTCTAATGAACATGGTAATGGATCATGGTATAATGGCTTGATGATGAGGCAATGATCATGGAAATGAAAGTATGAATTGTAATATGGTATTAAGACGATGATATTGTATGATGATATGTAAAGGAAAATAAACTAGATTTTTTTATAAAAGTATGCATAGTTTATTATTTGAATCAAAATTGGTTTATGGTATGATGCAAAAACAAATTGAATTTAATTTTTATGTTTATTTATGAATGTCACTCAAATACGAATGCAAATGCAAATTGTTTCAAAATATGGTAAAGAACAAACTATGGCGAGATTCATATGTGGTGTTCCGCCCGATGAAACTCTAAGTCCCTCAGGTGAGGAGTTGGATAACATGTTTAATGGGAACTCTTAGTTCCGTAAGTGAAGTTATATTGACCGTGGATGATGAGACTATAAGTCCCTCGAGTAAGGCGTTGGACCTCTGAGGCGGGACTTCTATCAAGCCCTCAGACAAGACTTTTAATTAAGTCTCTTAGGCTAGACTTCGGTTTCATCTCCAGGGCGAGATTCGTATGTGTGGTCCCGTACGAGGAAACTCTAAGTACTACAGGTGAGGAGTTGGATAGGCTACTTGATGAGAACTCTTAGTCTCGTAGGCAGAGTTATATTGATCCTGGCTGATGAGACTATAAGTCCCTCAGGTGAGGCGTTAGACCTATCGGGCGAAACTTTTATCAAGCCCTCAGACAAAACATTTAACTAAGTCTCTTAGGCTAAACTTCGATCACGCCTCCATGGCTAGATTCATATGTGGGGTCCCGCCCAAGGAAACTTTAAGTCCCTCACGTGAGGATTTGGATAGCCTGCTTGATGGGAACTCTCGGTCCCGCAGATAAAGTTATATTAAGCCAGGCTGATGAGACTATAAGTCCCTTAGGCGAAAGATTTAAATCATTCATCATCAAACACAAAGTCATTTTCTGGTTTATGGAAATCCAATTTTGATTCATCTCTTTTTGGCTCTTAATCATTTCATCAAAACTTGCTTTAGAGGATTGCATGAAACTCTTCAAAGCGTCTTCTAATGTGTTGCTTTGGGGCATTGGAGAAACTAGTGGTATTCCTAGACTAACATTCAAGGTTTTATTATTATTCCATTAAAAGTTATGTTGGTATTTCCAACCTGGATTGAATTGATTGGATAATGGGTGTTTTTCTAGAAGTTTACATATTGCACATTGAAGGGTTTGGATTCAGTTAACACTGGCTTGGGCCAATTATGACGCCGCAAACTGCTTAGTAAGTGTTGCCATATAGGTTAGTAAAGTTGTGTGTGTATCAACTGCAAGAAGAATTTTTGCTTTCATACCTCGATTGCTTGAGCGGTACTCATTCAGACACATGTTCTCAGTAAGTGTTTTTACATCCTCATCTATCTTATCGCTCAATGTACCTCCAAATGAGGCATCGAGAAACATACAAGTGGGTGTTGTAAGTCTGTTGATGAAGTGTGTCAATTGTTCCATTGAACTCATGTTATGGTTTGGACACTTGCAGAGTAACAATTTAAACCTTTCCCACGCATATGACATTGATTCGTATTCTTCCTGATTGAAATTTGAGTCTGCAGCTCTTTTTTCCACAAACTGCTCATTGGAGTAATATCTCCCATGGAAAATGTCTTATAATTCCTGCCATGTTTATACCATACCACTTTGTAGACATTGAAATGATTATTTTTCCATGCATGGCAGAGAGAAACCAAATGACTGCAATTTCACTTGATCGATAGTAACTTCATTCGGGTTGCATATTGAACACGTCTCATAGAATCTGGTCAAATGTTCCTAAGGGTCTCTGATAGTTCATCGAAGTGTTTTTCCCTCAGTCCTAACAACACAGAATTCTTTATGTCAAATGTCACTGGATTTTCCAGTTAGAATCCTTGTGAGATCAAACCTACATCAGTCCTTTTACATAATCCCCCCACGTCTGACATGGTGGAAACACCATTTCTTTTCTTTTTATTATTATGCAACTAAAAATGCTTTTATATTTGCCTTTCAAATTGCACAAGCGGTTCTCTCTAATTTCAAATCCAACGATAGAAGCGTTGAATCTGAATCTCGTATAAACACAAACAACAATACCTTAGCAACATTGTTCAACACATAACAGATTAAAAACAAACCAACGTAAAAATTGAAAAATTAAAGCAAAAAAACTTAAACAGAAAATTATCAATGAAATTAACAAAAATCAAAATAAACAAGTAAAAATAAAATATGTCGCACACTATGCCTTGTTGAAAATATCAACAATCTCCGGCGACGACGCTAAAAACTTGATGACCTAACTAGAAAGTGTACTAGTATGTATCGAAGTAATAAAATAAAATTTGTCTCGTCAGGAATTACAAATTATAAACAAGATGAAAGATGTGTGAGTTAAACGTAATAAAAAACGGGGATTTTGGAAATTGGTAGTTCGCATGAAAACAAGATAAATTTGCTTTGATAATGATAAGATAATGAAGACAAATATATCTTTTTCGTTAGAATCCCCTATTCCTATTCTATTGATGAAATTCACATTAACAGACATGCAGACACGTGAGAGTTTCACGACGGATTAACCCTACCACTGCACCCAATCCCTTGGTGTGTAACTCACTAGTCTAAACGTCAAATCCCTCGATCCCTCAGGCCAATTGTAACATCAAACAAGGCACTAGAGCGTGTTAATCCCTAAGTCATAATTCCAAATTAGACCATCCCTAGTTAATTAGAGAATCCAACAATTATTATAGTTCTGATAAGCAGCCCTATGGTGAATATGTCACTACTTACCTAGATCAAATTGTGTGTCATAACATACAATAAGCGATGAACACAAATGATAATTGAATAAAAATAATACGTCAAAGCAATAACATTAACATCATCCACTCATATGTCTCAATAGAATAAAAATAGGTTCATCATACAAAAGACCTAACCTATGGGGAATTTAGCTACTCATAGTGTAAATAACATATACCATAATTGTAGGCTTAGAGTACATAAAAAAATAACTGAAGAAAATTTCTCTGCAATGGCTCTAATGACCTTAAAAAGCACAAAAAACCTCCATAGCCGTCACTTTTATGTCTTGGAAACCCCCCTCAAATTCACTTCTCTTTTTCCTTAAAAAGCTGGAAAAAAAACGTGTCAGACTTGCGCTAAATCGCGACCGCAATGCTAAGCAACACGGTCACGATGTGACCCTTATGAAACCAACGCGACCACGTCAATTCTAGCAGCCAAAAGGTTAATTTGCTCTTTTTTCTCCAAAATTCACACTAAGTTCCAATTTTTCAATCTTGGTCACTTTTCTCAATTCTTCCACACTTTAGCTTCTATTTCGGACGATTTTCATCTGATTTGGTCGATTTTTCTTACTAAATTACATATAATGACAACATGTCATCAATATCAAATTGTAAAACAACAAAAGAAATTTGGGATACATTAGAAGTGACACATGAAAGTAGAGTTGTCAAAATGAGCTACTTGGTCCTAAACAGGTCGACCTTGGTGGGCTCACGCTTTTTAGGGCTGAACCAAAAAAGCTCATTTCTAATATAGGCTCTAAAATTACTATTCGAGCCCAACCCTAAACGTATTTTTTTTTAATAAAAATAAAAATAAAAATGTCATAATATTTATTATAAATAAAATAAAAAATTAAATTATTTTAAACATAATACATTTTTAAGTACTATATTATCTTTTATAAATATTATAATGTGTTTTTAAATACAATACATATCTAAATTGTATAAAATAATACTCGAATATTTAACATAAGAGAAACTAATAGAATATGAGAAAAGAGTGTTGATTATATTAATGTATAATATTTAAAAGAGAAAAATTGAATAGAATATAGATACAATCTAGTGATGTGAGAAAAATCAATGTGTTGTTTTGGAGTAAAACAATATTAATTTAATTTAATTTTTTAAAATTTATAGCGATGTGGATCTAATGAGCTACCTAAAGAGTGTTGATTATATTAATGTATACTATTTACAAGAGAAAAATTGAATAAAATATAGATAAAACTTAGTGATGTGAGAAAAATCAATGTGTTATTTTGGAGTAAAACAATATTAATTTAATTTAATTTTTTAAAATTTATAGCGATGTGGATCTAATGAGTCACCTACAGCCCATATGGGCTAGCCCTAATGGATAATGAGCTTTTTAGGACTAAGCTAAAAAAGTCGTAAAAAATATAGACTCTAATTTTAAGATCCAAACCTTATGATTTTTAGAATCTGGCGAGCTGACCCATATGAACTAGTCCATTTTAACATCTTTACCTGAAGGCATAGTTGAAATAAAGAGATCCAAACTAAATTCAATCCAAATCAATTTAAATATTTTTAATTGGTTTAGAAATTCAATTCTCTTAAAATCGAAACAAATCGACTAGCCAATCTTAATTTTCTGAAACACACGTTTAACCGTGTGTCATTAAAGTGACAATAATTTAGGTTTCTTATAATAACTAATAGTCCTCACTAGATAATAAATGGTTACTTTCTAAGGTCTATTTTTAAGTAAAAAAAATTCAACCTTTCAATAATATTATGAATGTGTTTGGATGAAACATTTTAATGAGAAAAAATAATTTTTTGAGAGAATTTAAAATGAATTGATCAAAATTTATTGTTTGTATAAAAAATATAGAGAATTGTTAAAATAATATAAAATTATGAAGTATTTTATTCAAGTTAAATTTAGGAATTTCAAATGACATCAAAAAGTAAGGAATTTGAAATTATTACTTCACCTATATGCAATTGTTAAATTATTTGTAATTAATTTTTCAAATTTTGTAAGATGATCCTTATATTTTATAAAAATTTCAAATTCACCTCTAAAATTTTCTAAAAATTGCAAATAAGTCTCTAAATTTTTTCAGATTTTACAAATTAGTCCCTTCAAATTTTCAAAAATTGCAAATTGGTCCTAATTTTTCATACTTTAAATTTAATTCAAAAGTTGTAAATTTTATGGAAATGACCCTAAAAAATTTAAGAACGAATCATTTTAATACTCCATTCAAACAAAAAAGTTTAAAAATGAATGGATTTCAATTGAATCATTTAGGGTCAGTTTGTTTTAGCTTTAAAAAAATGGATTTTTTTTTGTATTTTTGAAAATAAATTCTACAAAAATAATTTTCAAAATATTACAAGTTTTTCTAAATTTGTTTTTTATAAATTAAAAGACTAGTTTTGACATACTATAACATAAATATACATTATTAAAAATCAAAACATAGTCAAAATTATAGTTTTTTCAAAAAGTTATATTTCAAAAATGATTTTTATGAAAAACTATTTGAAATAGCTTCAAAATTAATTGATTTTTTTTGAATTTTTGATATCCAATTTTTTTTTGATAAAATAATAAAATACATAAAATAACATTTTAAGAATAACTATACAAACCAAATTTTCATTTGAAACTTTTATGAAAAATTTCTTTGTAAAATTTTTTTTCACTAAAATATGTTACACTATAAAAATATATTTTTTTAAAAAGTCAAAACAAACGGATCCTTAAATTGCTTAAAATTTTAAATTTCATAAAAATTATCAAGTACTCATCAAAAGACACTCTAAGTATATTTTTCAATGTGTTTAAACTCTTTTCAATTCAAGTATTTTAAATTCAAAGCAATGTATTTCTCATCAATCTTTTGATTCAAAAACACCTTTTTTTATTTTATTTTACTTATTCACAAATTTATTTTTCAAAGTAATTTTCAATTATATAATTTAACTATCATGTCATTAATATTTATGTCTTTTAAATTTTAAGTTTTTTCCATATTCAAACAATTTAGTATTTATTAAAAAAAATCATTTGTATTTTAAACTAGTTGAATTTAATTAAACCAAAGATATCCTTAAACAAACTCAAATGTTAGTTTACACTTTAAGAAAGACAGAATTAAAAGATAACAGAAAAACAAAGAAAAATATAGATATTGATTTATGTAGAAGTGTACAAAAATCTAAACTCTATTACATCCCATCAGATTAATGTGATAACATATTATATTAAAGTGGACCAATTCACAGGTGATCTAGTGCAGTACTTTTAATATAAATAATAGTAATATCCTAAGGTAGACTTCACACGACTGGGACCCCAAATATCAGAATGAACTAAAGCAAATGGTGATGCAACACTTTTATTTACTCGTCGAGAGTAAGTACTACGAGTATGTTTGCCTAATTGACAGGACTGACACTCAAAAGATGAAAGCTTAGAAAAATTGGGGACTAAAAGACGCATTTTATTAAGACTAGGATGACCCAAACGTTGATGTGTGAGGTCTTGAGAAGTAGTAGAAGCACATGCCACCGGTTGAGATAGATGATATAATCCTCCAGATTCACTCCCTCCTCCAATCATCCGTCCTGTACGTCGATCCTGAATATAAACAGATTTATCATTAAAAAAACAGAACAATCAAGAGTACGAATCAGCTTGTGAACAGATATTAGATTAAAAGGACAACTAGGAATGTAAAGGACAGACTCTAGAGACAAGTTTGGAAGTGGATGTGCCTGACCAAGACCATGAGCTTTGATTTGAGAACCATCCGCCACAGTGACAGAAGGCAAAGAATCAGAATAAGACAAGTGGTAAAAGAGATTTATTACTAGTCATATGATCAGAGGCACCAGAGTCAAGGACCCAAGGGCCAAGAGAAGATGTAGAGACAAAAGCTACAGGATTACCCGACTGAGCAACAGCAGCAGATGATGATGGTTGTTGGGCTGCTTTGAATTGAAGGAAATCATTGTAATCAACAGCGGAAATAGTGACGTCTTTAGAGATATCCGGTTGAGCAAGAGCAGCGACCCGTGGTTGTCGTTGTTGGTCTCTTACCTTTGTACGACAATCAACTTCAATATGGTCGTAACGATTGCAATAGTTACAACGAATACCATGACGATGTCCACCCCGTCCTCCAGTTCGTCCACCACGACCATGATAGTGGGAAGCAAGAGCAGATTATTCAGTAGGAGATGGGATAGAAACTGGTCCAAAAGCATGAGGGGTAGACAAGCGCAACAGTTGTTCACTAACTGCTTCATAGTTAGGAACATTGGATCCTGATAAAATTTAGTTCAGAACAGAATCAAGTTCGGATGGTAGTCCGGCAAGTGCCACGATCATAAAATACTTACTTTGTTGTTCAGCATATGTTGTAGCATCTTTTGTAAAAGGCATTAGGGTTGTAAAGTTTGCCTTTAATGCGTCAAGCTTACTCAAATAGGCTTGCATATCCATATTCTCCAATTTCAAAGAGTTGAGCTTGGTGATGACACTATAAAGATTATGGACATCATTAGAGAAGACTTTCTTAGCCTTTTCCCAAACCTCATAGCAAGTGGTAAAGGCTTGGTACTGTGCTTGGAGATTAGTAGCTATGGAAAACCATAACACAGTGCATAAAGAGGCGTCGGTTTGTTTCCACTTATCGCGTTTGGCGGCGGGAATACTATCAGATTTTGTAGTCAAGTGATCCTCTTAGCCTTGACCGTGAAACCACATTTTGACAGCACCAGCCCATATGTTGTAGTTAGCTGTTCCGATTAATTTTTCGCACGGGATAAGTGGAACCTTAGTGAACGTGCCGGAGTCGGTATCTCCCATGATTTTTGATGACTTGGAACGGAAAAAAAAAATGAGAGCAGATCTAGGAATAGCTCGGGAAGGCGGTGTCGGCGGAGTGAACGGCGACGGAGGACGCGTTGGGACGCGCTGCTGGAAGGGAGGCGCGTGAGATCGCGTCCGGCGGCAGAAGACGGCAGGATTTTCGGATCCCGGCCAATCGGAGGAAGACGAGTCCGGTGGTGTGATTATGTCGTCGGAAAGTCTTCGGGAGCGGTGGCGCTCGGAACAGTGCCGTAGACGGCCAGAAAAAAAAAATTCGGCGGAAAACCGAAATTTTTTTTTTGGAAGACAGTAGGTCAACCAGCTCTAGATACCATATTGTAATTGTATTTCTGTGTGTCAAATATGATCACACTTGATATATATTTATAGATAAAAGAGATATACACAATAGGTAATGTTATAATTTACACTTATGACTAATTGATTAATATTCAATACTAATTGATTATATACAGATTCTCAACACATACATTCGATAGTGAAGATGCCAAGGCCAAATCATGTCTAGAACAAGATAGTGGACCAAATTTCAGTTAGTAAAAGTTGGGGCCAGACTATAATTTGGATACAAACAATGGTGCCTAATCACAACCAAGATAAAACTGCACCTGACACAAAAACAGTGCAAAAATGCATTTGAGACAATGGTGCAAAACTAAAATTGATAGATATCAAACACACTGGAAATAGGGGTGTGCAAAAAAACTGGTTTACAAGAACCAATTTTAAAAATATGGTGCACCTATTTTAAATGTCCATATTATTTTGATTAAAACTGATCCGGATCCATTTCATTAAAACCATAAAAAACCAATAACCACTTTTTAAAACCAATATATAAATAGTTAACCAATGTACTCTTCACCTTGTTTCTAATTCATGATTATAAATTAATAATAGATTGTAGATATCAAGACAACACTTAAGTACACATTAGTGCATTGCCACCAATTTTATTTATGGTCTTCATTAATCCTCTCTCAAGTTGAAATCTCCTTTTTTTTTTTTTTTAATCATGGCTCTTAATTATATTTTTTGAATATATTCTGTTGATTTTCAAGTAAAATAATTCTCTAGTAAAATCATTTAGATTTTTAAGTCACAATGCATTTTTGTTTTGTTATGATTTGTTTTTTTGCCCTTTCTTATTATTTCTATTGATTTTATATTCTTGCAAAAATCAAATTATTGTTGATCGAATTTCGTAAATATTATAATTGACATTTAAAATCTACCACCGTCGAGAGGTTATTGATTTCAAAAAATGGATTTAAAACGATTGGATGACGTTAGAAAAATGTTGTTTGAATTGAAAACTGAGTTTTAATCAAAAACAAGTTTGAGAAAATATGATTTTAAAAATAGTCCAACCAAAAACCGGTTTTTAGTATAAACTAGTTTTGAGCCAAATCAATCCAAATATAAATCAGTTTTTCAAAAATAAACTGGTTTCATTAAAGTGATTTTAAGAACCAAACTAAACCATATATTTGATTCAATTTGGTTTGGTTTATGAACCATGTACACCCCTAACTGGAAAGATGATACATCGGAGCACAGATTCTAAACATGCTAGAAAAATGACACAAAAAAGTAATTCTGAACACACTAGATAGATGTCATGGTTTAGAGAGAACCTAAACACGCTAGACAGCCAGAGCTTCAAAACACAAACAGAAAACATAAGATAAGAGGGCTGAAATGTGCGTACGACTAATGAGAAGAATAGAGCTTCAAAAAAAATTTGGCTTAAAATTTTGGAAAACTCAACAGCAGAATAGTGACTAAATATGTCATACAGGATGGTACTAATCTAATGCCGCTTTGATGTTATAAGGTTTTAAATAAGGAGGAAAAGAAAGAACAAAGACTTTGAATTATGATTATGATTATGGTTTGATGGAAAGGTTAAAGACTAATTGTGATAATGACAGAAACTAATCCTACGAGAAAAACGAAGATAGTCTAACATATCAAAGAGTTATAAGATATTTTCATATCTACAAACAAGTGTTGTTGGCCACATCCATGTGGATTCCATGGCTACTCTAGGAGTTTCATCTATCCTGACTGACATTTAAAATAAAATTGTCCAGATGAATTTCTGACGTGGATATACACGTAAGATGAAATAGTTGACGAAGCAGATGGGAATCACGTGTAGGTATTGACAAGTAACAACGTCATCGCCGTGCCCGATCTCAAACACAACCACCGCAATCTTGTCAGACTATCACGTGGATTTCTCATGCATCCTCAATTTTACTCATTAATTTCTTTTTGGTAATATACTTTTTCTATTTCTACTTGTTACGTTTACACACAACCCTATGCACTTTGTTTCTTCACTGCATAGACACCCCACGTTTAAACTTTTGCGGCGAACTTGCCCTTACTAATATATATATTCTGAGTTTGTATCTCAGTTTTAAAAATTAGTTTAAAAGATGAATACATTTATAGACTTGATAGTATCTTAATTAAAGTAATGTGAAACTTCAACCCAAATTCAACAACAACAATATAATATCATCATGGGTTGAAAAAGAATAAGTATGAGTTAAAAAGTATTAAAAAACAAAGTGTGGGTAATTTTATGTTAGTTAAACGCTCCTAAAAAAAGCACACGGGAACTTAAATCACTCGTAATAGTTGCATTTAATAGTGTCTCGAGATCCAATTGCTAACCACCACCAAGACTAATATATAATTCTATGAAAAATAGCATCTGGATCGAAAATCTCTTCGTTAAATAATATTTGATTCCTCGAGTGCCAAATACTCCAACAAGTACATAACCAAATGAGATTGACATTTTGCAAAGAACACTTGCTTCTAATCCCAGAAAACCAAGCCAACACAAAATCACTACAAGCTTCCTCCAACAACAAAGGGGCTTCTAACCAATCCATCACTTTCTTCCACACCAGCCGGAATATAAGACATGAACAAAAAATATGGTTTGCATCTTCCACAACTAAAAAACAGAAAACACACACCAATTCATGCTGATTATGGATGATACCTCTTGTTTGCAAATTACTCCTAGTCGGTAACTTATCCAACAACACCCTCCAACCAAATACTTTCACCTTCAAAGGAATATTAGTTTCCCACACCAAATTAATTGCAGCTTTAAGATCAAAAGACAACTCCAGAACAGGGGATTGGTTATGCATTCTAGAATAAAAAGACGTGACAGAAAAAGCCTTATGAGCATTCCAATGCCACGTAACAGTATCTTTCATCCCAGCCAAAGGCTGGACTTCCTGAAGCAAAAAGCCAAGATCTGTAAAAGCCTCATGATCCAGCAACTGTTAATCAAAGTTCAGACTTAATAAATCCCATGACCATGTATCATTTAACCAAAGACCCACCTCCGACACTGTTTCTAGTTTCCTACCAGCCACTAAAAAAACTGCTGCAGAAATAAAACTTCCAGCGACACTTTTCCAAAAAGAAATGGAGTTACCACATCCCAATTTCAAGGAAATAGATTCGTGAAAAGAGCTTTCCGTTCTCTCGTCTGCTAAAGCCAATAAATCTCTTCACCACAATGATTCCCTACCGCTTACCACCTCCTTATCCTTGAACAAGATTCTTCTATGTAGATCACCATATTTGTGTTGTAAAATCCCAACCCAAGTCGCTTCTTTGTCCATCAATACCCTCCACAACCACTTAGCAATAAGAGATTTATTAAAGAGACGGATATCTCTTATGCCAAGACCTCTAGCTTCTTTTGCACTACAAACAATATCCCAAGACACCCAAGAAATACAATTCGTATCCGCCTTCTCCGCTCATAAGAATTTACGTTGAATAGATATGATTTCATTCAAGAGAACAATAGGAGCTTGGAATAAAGAAAAGTAATGGATGAGAAGGTTCGTGAGTACCGAATTTATAATAGTAACCCTGCCGCCAATTGACAATAACCTTCCTCTCCAAGTTGCAAGCTTTGCCTTAAAAGAATTGATAACATGCCTCCAGAAAGAGCATCTCCTATGGTTCCCGCCTACTGTTACACCCAAGAATTTGAACGGTACATAACCTATTTTGCACGCCAAGAATTGAGAAGCCGCTTTCAAGAAAACTTCATCAACACCCACACCCAGCAGACAACTTTTCCACGCGTTAATTTTCAAACCCGACACCATTTCAAAACCTCTTAGCTTTGATTCCCCAAAGGTTGTGTCACTCCGCATCACACATCAACATTGTATCATCTGCGACATACCTATTACTGAGTGTGTTTGGATGAGGTAATTAATTTTTTTTTAAGAAATTCAAAATTCTAAGCAATTCAAATGATTCAATTGAAATCCATTCATTTTTAAATTCTTTTGTTTGGATTGAGTATTAAAATGATTCATTGTTAAATTTTTGGGGTAATTTTTATAAAATTTAAATTTTTTGGGTCAAATTTAAAATATATAGGGGCCAATTTGCAATTTTTAAATAATTTAAGGGACCAATTTGAAAATTTTTAGGGGATTATTTGCAATAATTAAAAATTTTAGGGGTGAATTTGAAATTTTTATAAAATAGGATAACCATCTTGCAAAATTTGAAAAATTATTAATAAACAATTTAACAATTGCATGATATAGAGTAAATGAGTAATTTCAAATTTTTTACTTTTTGATGTCATTTGAAATTTCTTAAATTTACCTTGAATAAAATACTTCATAAATTTACATCATTTTAACAATTCTTTACATTTTTTATCCAAACAATGGATTTTGGTCAAGTCATTTTAAATTTCCTCAAACAATTACTTTCCTTCATTAAAATGCTTCATATAAACACACTCTTAAAGTTTTGAATGAGTATATGATGTGTTTCTCACAAAATCTGTTACTCATAAAGAAAAAGCCCCAAGAATGAAAATGTTTTCTCATGATGAATCCCAAAATAAATGCCTAAACAACATCCACCCTCATGTTAAATGGACTTGTACCCACATTAAATAAGTTTAGATCTCATCTCAAAAACTACATTTTAAAATGAAATCTAGGCTCTGTTTGGGAAGATACTTTTTGAGCTTATAGCTTATGTCTTATAGCTTATAACTCATATGACAATAAAAGACCTGTTTGATAACGGTCTTTTCATCACGGGCTTATAGCTTATTTTATTAGCTCATGCCTTATTTTCCAGACGCTATTTTAAATAGTCTTTTATCTTATAGCTTATAGCTTATCATTTTTTCTTCCACTTTTACCCTTATTATTTTAACTAAAATCTACCATTACCCTTTATAATTTATTATAATTTAAAATAAAATAATAATTATTAAATATCTTTTATGTCATTTTATTTTATCACTTAATTAAACTGCTAATTTTACCAAACACTTCAATTAGCTTATCAACTATAAGTTATCAACCATCAACTATAAGCTATAAGCTATAAGCTATTAGTCACCAACTATCAATCATAAGCTATAAACTATCAGTTAACTTATTAGTCAACCGCTATTTTTACCAAACAGAGCCATAAACTCATTTAACAAAGACAACTATAAATTGTTCATCCTTTTTGTTGATTAAATAATATTTCAATGGACTCATAAAAATATGTTATTCTTTTTAGAGTTAAATATGTTTATAGTCTTAATAAATATTTCAATTTCGTTTTTAATTTTTTTTAAATATTTCCTTCAAAGAATGGTCCTTTTAAAATTTTTAATCCACATTTTTTGTCTCTACTGCAACTTAGCGGCGGTTTTTTTAACTTAGCGACATAATTAACGACGACTTTAGCGACAATTTTTAACTTAGCGACTGAATTAGCGGCAGTTTTAGCGACAATTTTAGTATTAGGGACCAACATTGTGTGGGAAAATTTTAGGAGGACCATTTTTTGAAGGAAATATTTTAAGGGACTAAAAACGAAATTTGAGATATTTATGAGGACCACAAACATACTTAACCTTTCTTTTTTAAAATAAGTGTTATATTTACACTTTCACATATATTAAGAAAATGTGATAAATAAAGATTGTAGAAAGAGAAACATTTAGTTATAGAAATGACCCCTAATGGTAATGATTTGTTTTCTTCAACTTCTCAAAGTTGCATTAACACGACTATTTTTTCCTGTGATGTGGTGAGTTAGGACGGTGATTAGAATCTGAGTAGTAACAATTTACCAACTAATATTGTGAACTAGGTGTTATCATTACCACCCCGTCTGATGTGGACGAGTCTGACATGTTGGGATGAAGAGGTACTAACACATACAAGATCACCATTTAGAGTGCTTACATGCTTCGAACAAGGCTTATTCAAGCTACAAAGGGTGATTGAAAAACTCTTTGAAACCGAAAAAGTCCCCATTGTATTCAAACTTTTATATGAATGAGTGTTCATGAGCGTCATCTCATAAACTTTCGCATAAGCAAATGGGGAGTGTGAATCTCTCCTATATGTACTAATTGTGGTTGAGATGTAATAAATGTTATCGAAGTAATAAAATAGATTCGTACCCACAAGGATTATTTTATCTTAACAAGACGATTAAAGTGCTATTGAAATTAAATTGACGGTTTTCAAATTTTGGTTTGAAAGAATAATTGTGAAAATAAAAATTTGTTGAAAAATTAATCAGATTAAATACGAATATGTCTTGCTTCAAATCCTTTGTATGTCACTATTGATGTTGACGACAATTGTCCTAGATTGAATTCTCAACAATCATGGCGGTTTAACTTAGCTGTTATACCCAATTCCTTGGTGTATAACTCATTATTTTACACTACAACTTCCTAATCCCTTATGTCATATGGATGGTTAAAACAGGTCATATCTAGTGCGTTAAACCCTAATTCACAACTTATAGTTTCTTATTCCTAATGAATTACAAAGTTGAAGATTTAATTTAGTTATGGTTAGTAATCACTAAGAGTCTAAGTTTGTTATACGAGCTTGTCAACACATATAAAGCAATGAACACAAAATTAACTGAATAATAAATATTGAATAATCACATAGGGAAATAGTACAAAACACATACATATGTCCCAATAGGTTCATACAGGTTCATCTAGGAAGCCATAATTAAAGGAAATTAGCTACTCATCATAGAATTAATCATAGTTATAAGCTTAGAGTAATAATACATGAAACTTAATGTAAAAGTTGATCTTCAAAGGAGAAAAACCTTCATTCCTACGCCTCTTGCACTTCTTGCCATCAAAATTTAGATTTCTTCCCAAAGTTATCTTAAAAATCAGGCTTCCTTCTTTAAATACATTGAAAAACGCCAATGTTGATGCCAAAACGCCCACAAATGTTTTCATACATGTATGAACAAAGAGGTTTTCCACTTAAAAACATGCAAGATGCGCATGGAGGCATATGGACGCGTATAAGCATGTCAGGTGTAACACCCCTAATTCGATTAATTAATTTACTTGAATTATTTAGAATTAGTTGATTAATTGGTATTTATAAAATTATTGTTGTGTGATTGTGGGGGTAAGTATCCTTGAAATAGAGGTATATAGAGAGTAAGAGTTTGGTATAATTGTTTATATTTAATTAGAATTTTAATTAATTATTTTAATAAATAGTATTTTATTCGAATTAATTAAATAAATAGTAAAATAACTATATATGGGCATTTTAATTAAATAATGGAATTTAGTTATTTTATTTATTTAATTGGGATAATGAGAATTTTTAATAATTAGCATATAACTATTTTATTTAATTGATTGGAATAAAATAAAAGAGTAGAAATAGTAGGGAGAAAAGGAGAATATTATTAGTATTATTTTTATTAAAATAAAATTAGAGTTAAGAGGGGTATGATAGTAAATAAGAGGATAAGTGAGGGCAATGATGAAAGTTTTTAATTGAGAGAGATTAGGGTAATTATAAAAATGTTAGTAATAGGGTTTGGAGAGTTTTAGGTAAAATAGAATTTTGTGGTGAGAAGAGGGAAGAGCAAAGGTTAAAGGAAAACTCCATTTTTAGAGCTTGAAGTTTGCATCTTGCTGGAAAATTTAGGGTCTGTTTGGTTCAACGAAGGGAGGGGAGGGGAGGGAATTTAATAGAGGGGAGGGGAAGGGAGGTATTTTAACTAAAGATATGTTTGGTTCAAAGAAGGGGAGGGGAGGAGAGGAGATGAATTTTTAACTACATATATGTTTGGTTCACAAGGGGAGGGGAGAGATTTTAAAACTAAATTACTTTTTTATCCTTACAAATATTATCATTCGTATTTAGTAAAAACAATTCTAAATAAAAATAGTTTTGAGTAAATATCACCAAATAAAAACTCCTTCACAATGAGTTCTAGGTGTTTTAATTCACTGTTCATTGCAATTTCACAAAATTCGCAGAAGTACTATAGAATGTTATTTCTCTTACGGCATCAAAAGTTCAATTATGATCAAATCAAACTTTATAATACATGATTGAACAAATGTAAATTAGAGATCCAATTTGGAATATGATACATATAAACTCATCATTATGTGCAGACAAAAAAAAAACAACCATATTGAATTTAATTATTTTTAAAGTTTGCTTTGGAAATTATTAAATAAATTTTATTTGAATATGAAAATTGAATATGAAATTTATTTTATAATTACTCTCAAAACATATGTGGCATATTCAATGTTCATGAAATAAGAAATTTGTCTGATAATATATAACTATAATAAAAACAATCAAAACTTTTAGTTAACTGGAATCATAATTTTTAGTTAACGGCAACCAATCAATCACCGATTATAGTTATATGTTACACGTATAAACAACATAAAATCAAAACAGGAAAATTCAACAAAACAAAAAGGAAAAAAACTCGCCTGAGAAAAACAATGCACATGTAGCAGCATCACAATAGAAGAAAAAAAGAAAACAAAGAAAAACCTAAACCTAGTTTTTAATAATTCAATAAGGACAATTTTGAAATTAAAATAAATAATTGAGGATAAATTAGGGATAATAATAAAATTTTAAATAACAAATCTCCATTCCCCTCCAAATTCCCCCAATTTGAAGGGGAGCAAAAGGTGAGTCTAGGAGGAAATTTGCTTCCCTCCCCTCCACTCCCCTTATAAAAGATGAATCAAACACATATTTTTATAAATATCTCCTCCCCTCGTCTCCCCACCATCTAACTCCAACCAAACAGAGACTTAAGGTAAGGGGGAGAAACTATTCATTTATGAGTGCTAAATCATGAAGGGATAGAGAGGTTTTCTTAACCTCCCATAGAGATTATGATTTTGATAAATTCAGTTATACTTGATTGATTTTATTAATGTTTAATTTGTGTGATTTGATATATATGATTCAGAACCGATAGTATATGAATACATGAACACTGTAGAAAATGAGTATATGAAATTTGAGTAGCAAATGATCCTTTGAATACACCCATAGCGAGTGAGCCAATTATATGGACTTTATTTACGGTAGCATGTGATTCAATTATACCAGATTTATATAACAGGATTGCTACCTTGACACCCATTTTTACACAACACTGTATGTCCGTACGATACGGACGACATTATTTACCGTCCGTACTATACTATTCATGTACGGAAATACGTCACTGTTTATGTATGGATGACACTGGTCACTGTACGGACGAACACTGTTCACCGTCCGTACATACGGTGTAGGGTGTAAAAATGATGTCAAAATATCATTTTTGTTTATATAATGTAGCGTCATTATATATATATATATATATATATATATATATTGTTTCGGTAGTGATGATTGAATATACATATACCTGTAGCCATTCGCCTCGCCATGCGTTACGTTATGTACTTCAAAATTGCCATAGCTTGCACTGTTGCACATATGTTCGATTTACCGATGACTTTTGTTAAATTTACTTATGCAATGTAGCTTATATGTTTTCAATTTACTAATATATATACCTCATTATTTAATAATAATAATAATAATAATAATAATAATAATAATAAGGATTAAATATGTTTTTAGTCCCTATAAAGTTTGAAATTTTATTTTTAGTCCCTCTTGGATTTTGGCAACGGTTTTAGCTGGTTTTGGCAACGGTTTTTTTTGTAAAAACCGTTGCCAAAAGGGAGGGAAGGACTAAAAATGAAATTTCAAACTTTATAGGGACTAAAAACATATTTAACCCTAATAATAATAATAAAGATTTAATACTATTAACATAATACTTATTTTTGGAGTTTCGAGTTAGAGATAAGTATTCAGGTTAATTGATTAAACTAAATTATATTCAATTTGTTAGAGTTGTCTATAGAGTTATTAGAGTTGCCAATTAAGTCCATAAGAATTATCTTTATGTGCAACAATTGTCCGTAGAAATTTTTTAGCATCCTAGAGTTGTTTTAGAGTTCCTTGAGAACTTATGTCGAGTTATAATTTTGGATAATAATTTTGGTTATAATTTTGGTGATAATTTTGGATGATAATTTTGGATAATAATTTTGGGTGATGATTTATTGATGATAATTTTGGTGATAATTTTTGACATTGCATGCTGTTGAAATTCATGCATCATGGTGTACGGATTTCGGTCCAGATTTGGCGAGCCTTGATCCTATGGTGGGGATTGAGTGCGAGTAGCTAATTCTATTGAGGAATTAGTGAAGCGTTGATTATGGTGATGGTAGCGATTTTGGTGTGCTCCGATTCCAAGAGGGAATCGATCCTATGGTGGGGATCGTGGAGTGAAATGAACATGAGTGTTCATAATTTGGTACCACACGCATGTTGAGTCAGTTGTCGAGTACATTTGCATTTGTGTTACATTTGGTGATTACTTTTGGTGTTATGACGTGTAGATGAGAATACTTGATATGTTGATGTTGTTACACTTAATGTGTGATGTTGTTAGTTAATCGATATGTTGATGTTGCTACACTTAATGTGTGATGTTGTTAGTTAATCTACTTCTGATTGTTTTCCACCGTTTAATATTTGAATGTATTCTCACCCATTCTGTTTGAATGTTGCCTTTACATGGGCATCGTACAGATACCAAGGACTAGCTTTGACTGAAGTAAGTGGAAGGATAGCTTTTGAAGTGACTTTCTTGAGTTGTCGTTTATTTAGTAGGGTCTGCTCCGATCATGTAACATCGGGATGGGAACCGTTCGTGTTTATTTCACTTGTTATTGTTTGTTAGAGTGTGATTTTATGTTGTTGAGAGCTGAACAATATAACTCTCTCGTTTATGTTTTGAAAGTTGAAGTAGAGTTTATGAGACCAATGATGTGAATGTTATATGTTTGATTATGTTGTTTATAACTGTGTTTCGCTGCTAAGTAATATCAGGTGAGTTTGGATGTCCTATAAACATCCTTGGTGAAATAAAGTTACATGATTAGCAAGTGTTGTTAGTTGTGTATGTGCGACATCCTATGTGATAAGTGGAAAAAAATCTCTAATTTATTTATGAATTATGCGTTGGGGTAAATAGGGTGTTACATCTGGTACGCGTATGAGAGTGTATGTATGCGTATGGCCAAAGAGGTTTTTCACTTTCAAACCGGTCAGGTGCGTATGGAAATGTTTATATGCGTCTAGGAATGTATGTATGCATCTGGGAAGGTATGTATGCGTCTAGTAGGGTCTGCTCCGATAATGTATGTAGCATTACAAAATTTGTCTCGTTCGCACTGTGAACTCCCTCCTTGCAATGTGAAGTCTACTTTTAGGCACATGAAGTGCCTCTGAACTGTTAAACCACCCCTGAGAAAATATCTGAGCTCGCACTGCGAGCTCAAGTCTGCACTACAAACTTCTTCACCCAGGCCTCGCACTGCATTAATAAGGCGTTTTGCCACTGCCATCCAAATTGTCCAGCTCGCCTTGGCCTTGCTTTGATCTCGCACTGCGAGCTCGCCTTGGCTTCGCTTCTAGCTCGCACTGCGAACTTATTGGATTCTTCTTCATTTCTTTGGCTTCCTTGTCCATTTATTTGTGCCTTGTTCTTTGATAATCAAGCCTAATTCCTACACATTAACACACATATCAAGGAATCCAAAGGTAAAATCAAGTATATTGAAGAATCACACAAGAATATGGAATAAATCAATGAAATACTTAAGGAATGAGTTGAAAAATGCCAAGAAAGATGGTTCATTTTAAGTCATATTTGGCATTCAACAGTAAGGCATCATAGTACTAACTAAAAGAAATAAGAACAACAGACTCATTTATCAAATAAAGCAACAATACAGTTCCTAAAATGGAAAAATAGAAAAGCAAACAGAAGCAAATTAATTATAATGAAAGAAAAATAAATAAAACTAGTATAAGGGTTTCCTTCCACACAACGCTTCTTTAAGGTCTTTAGCTTGACCATTTGATTCTCTAATCAGGTGCTTCCTCCAAGCTTGTATCAGTGTGTCTAATTAGTTTGAAATCAAGCTTGATCTTATGAATGCATTTAATTTGATTTCCCTTTGAATCAAGTGTGTTCCATCTATATGCTCTCTTATTCTTTCTCAACACTCTTCTAGGCGTTTCTTTCATCAAACTAGATAAAAAGCTACTAGTGAGATCAGGTGGTATAAGGTTTTCTCTCAATAAAAAATGTTTTAGATATGGATGAAGCTCTTTCACTTCAAGAACATTGGCTTTTTGAGCTTTTGTTGACACTAGACATGTCAACATAACACGTACTCGTGAGGACCCATCTGAAACCGCCCCCAAGTTATGGAGAAAACCTACTTTAGCTAGATTTGAGTTCATGTTTAGGTTTTATCTGAAGTATGGGGATGGGTCGGGGTAATGAGGACACTGGTACCCACCCCAAACCCGCCCCGTTTATTTTATTATGTTCTTTATTATTTAGTTTTGATAATTTAGAATATTAAATATATGGTTAATGTTTTGAAATTTTTATTTGTATTTATTATATAAAATATTTGAAATGTATGTATGTAAAATTTTTATATTATTTTATTTTATTATAATGTAATTTCATGTGGAAAAAATAATAATATTTCTATTAAAAAAATTAATTTCACTACATGGATGGTGGTAGGGTGGCTATACCTGAAACCAACACAAAATCATTTGGGACGAGTTTGAGTTTTAGTTCTTCATCGCCGTTGGGGATCGGGGCGGAGAATGAGAATTGTTTGGAAATTTGAGTTTGGGTTTGGGGAGGTTAAAACTGTCCCTGACCCGCCCCGTTGGTATGCCTAGATGACACTAAGACACTTGACTTGGAAGCACTTAAACTCTCACTTTCTCTTGGCACCTTTTCACCATTAACGATTTCTACTTGACACTTAAACTCCTTTACTTCTTTATCTTGTCCTTCCTCAACCACGTCAATAGAATGTACCATAACATATTCAATAGGCAATATTGGTAACTCTTTTAAGGACATTCCTTCACCTATATCTTCAACTACATTGATCCGATAACATTAAGGATTTACATTACGATGATTCATCACCTCAAACACATTAAACATCACCTTATTGTATTGATATCTCATAATAAGTTCACCTAACTCCACATCAATTAAAGCTCTACCTGTTTCTAAGAAAGGCATTCCAAGAATTATAGGTATTTTTGCATCTTAATCTATGACTAGAATAATAAATTTGGCTGAAAATAGTAAATCATAAACTATAACCAACACATTTTCGAGTACATCATAAGGATAAGTAATGGATCGATATGCCAATGTGAGGGAGGTTCATATGAGTTGGCTTAACTTCACCTTAATTAAACTTCTTCAACATGGAAAGAGGCATCAAGTTAATACTTGCTCCTAAATCACAAAGTGCATTTCCGATCTTGAGTTTGCTAATGTTACAAGGAATTGTAAACTTTCCTAGATCTTTGAGCTTTGGTGGAAGTTTCCTTTGGATATTTTCATTACACTCTTCTTTCAACATTATATTCTTATCATACTTTGGCCTACGTTTTCCAATTAATAGACCTTTCAAGGATTTTGCATAAACCAGTATTTTCTCCAAAGCTTTACCACAAGGGACCTTGACTTGATGCTTGGTGACATTTTATGTTAACTTCTTGAGCTGAAAATATTCCTCTTCTTTATTTGGATTTTTTTTGTCAAGATAGGATAAGGTGATTTCACACAGTAATGGATTTTGGGATTAGGTTAGTTGAGAATTTGTTTCTTGGTTCTTCTTAAGGATGGGTTTTTTTATCAATTAGTTGGCCAAGTGTGTATCCTTTCCCACTGTGTGCACTTGTCTTCTCACCTTTTCTCCCTCAGATTCTATCTATTTCCTAGGATCTATTACTTAGGAAACTAGTATGCCTCTCAACTTATGTCATTGCAACTCTCATTCTTCAGGTTATCTATGTTACTTTCACGAAAATCCCCATTGGAACTAGATTGTGCTGCTAATTGTCTAGATAAATAACTAATTTACATCTCTAGATTTTTGATGGCTGCGTCAGTGTTCTTACTCATAGTCTCCTGATTCTTTGTCATGAATTCTTTATTATTAATTACTTTCTCAAAATTAGCTCGAGTCACTTTCATAAACTGAGCCATAGCTTTTTCAAGTTGAGATGGTTTCCTTTGTTATGGTTCTTGTGAAGCTTGTCACACACTTTGATTTTCATTCAAAGTTTGATTGTTGCTCCACTTAAATTGGGGATGCTCTTTCCAGAAAAGATTGTAAGTGTTGGAGTAAGGATTATTATTTTGGAAATTTTCATATTGAGCTTCTTCACTAACTCTTTCTAGCACACAGTTGCCATTAACATACCCTTTTTCACAAAAATCACACCGTAGTGTCTGAATATGACTAACATTGGCTGGAACAGTGGTGGCTCCCACTAAATATTTAAAAAGTACCTCTAGTTGATCTAAAGTTGTGATATTGGCATCCAGCTCGAATACAACCTTTGGTTTGACTCCTCTTTCACTTTGTGAATGATACCCATTCTGGCACATTTTCTCTTCAACTCTTTCACTTCGTCTTCATCATTTGTTTTGATGGTAACTCCAACTACGACACCCAAAAGTATTCTTGCTTGAGCTTTTAGACCTCTAGTGAAAGTTTCATCTGTTACATACTTCTCTTTTTATAATCCCGACATCTTATGAGTAATAGTTTGAATCTCTCCCATGTATCAGACAAGGACTCATCACCACCTTATTCAAAATTTGAAATCTCGGTTCTTCTTTCCACAAACAGAGTTTTTGTAAAAAACCTTTCTAGAAACTTGTCTTCTAACTCCTTCCATGTCTGAATAGTACCGTTGGGTAAACACTGCAACCAATCCTTTGCTCTGCCTATTAGAGAAAATCCGAACAACCTTAATTTTATTTAATCATTAGTTACTCCACCAGGTTTTCACATTGAACATGCCTCGTAGAGTCGAGCTAGATTCTCCCACGGATCTCTGATAGCTTGTTCCTAAAATGTGTTCTCTATCAAACCTAAAATCACATAATCTTTATATCAAAAGTAACAGGGTTAGTGTTGCTTTCTTACGTGTTTACTTTTTAATATTGATTTAAAGCAAATGTGTCACATGCAAGTATACATGCATGTTTGATTACAACAAGTGATAAAGTAAAGAGATCGTCCACAGGGAGTGAAATTGATTTAGCTTTGAACTATAAGTATTCAACCTTTGTTTAAAATAAGTATGAGCAAGGTAACAAAATACTAATGGTAATAAGCAGCAAGAGGTTTGTTGCGGTGAAAATTTGATATCAAGCTATTGAATAAACTTGAATCATAAATCTTTTAAAGATTCACCACCGAGCTTTGATTTATCCAAAGGAAAGGGTAAAGATCGTAAACAACCCTAAGTTCGCAATGTAACAACAATGCTAAGAGATTTTGGGGGATCGGGGATTGGTTATACAAAGGGAAGGTATTAGCACCCTAAGTATCTATAGTACTCTATAGGAACCTTTTACTTGTATTTGTGTCTTTTGTTTGCTATTGTTTGTGTTTGGGTTATATGGTGAGAGATAGGAACCTAAGGGTTTAGTTACTAAGTATGCTCGCCAAAACTTCGCGGTCTTGTGCCTACATATCCTTACAAGGATGGAATTAGAGCAATTGTAGTTCACCTTAATAGGGGGTGGATAAATACTTGATTATGATCAAGATTCAAGGGGGTTAAGTGTTATGTCCTAACACTTAATTTACTTAACAAATTCAAAACAATTGTAGGTTCTAATCTAAGTCTAAGACTCAAAAACCTAATGACTCTAACAAGGTCAAAGGGTGATGGATAAAGCTAAGCTAAATATGACATGGAGTCAATAGAGAGATTTTCCCTTGATTAAGGAATGGGGGTAACTTGAGGATGGAAGCTAACAAGCTAACATCACTTGGGAAAATAACTTGACAAAGTTAGATGGAGTATGATAAGCATGGATGATATGAATATGATATGATATTCAAACATGATATCAATGGGAAGTAACAAAGAAACATTCAAACATGAGGTTGATGAAAGCATGACAAAGTAAAATTAAAACATGATGTTAATATGACAAAGGTAAAGCGCATGGTTACAACCAAAGCATAAGGATAAATGTGACAACATTAAGGATAAGGACTTAACAAAGTCATGGACCAAACAAAGTAACTACCTAGCAAGTTCAAAGGTTCAAGGAAGTTGAACATCAACATGGTGACAACCAAAGTAAGTTCAATCAAACAAAGATGTTACAACATCTAAACAAGCATGAGATATAGTTCTAACAAGACTAAAGTATCATGGATGATGAGTTCAAGCATTTGATTAAGGCTAACATGCTTTAGGGTCTATTAACACCACTTAATCATGAATACAAGATAAAAGAAGATAAGTTGTAACAATACTTAATCATGAATACAATTTATCATTTCAAAGCATGGATAAGTCATTACAATACTTAAACATGGTAAAATTCAAAGTTCAAGTCAGCATGGGAAAGTTATGACAACACTTAATCATGGATAAAACAAGAGTTCAAAATGGACATGCATAGATAAGTTAAGACATTACTTATTATGGATAGAAAGCAAAGTTCAAATTCAATATGTAAAGGTTATGACAATACCTAGACATGAATGAAGTTCAAAGATGTAGTGAAGCATACATGAGTCATGATAACAATCAAAGCATACATGGATAAGTTTAAGACATTACTTATCATATTTAGGCATGGTTACAAGTTAGACATGTTGACACAAATAGGTAACAACCTAAACATGCTTGTTAGAGTTCTAACATATTTACAAATAAACAAGAACATTTCAAAAGTCAAAGTAAGCATGTTTAAGTTAAAACATCACTTAACATGGAAGCAAAAGTGTGTATGGCTCAAGACTTTGGTGACAACCTAAAGTGCATGCTATGGTTCTTGGTGCTCATCCAAATGTGTATGTGAAAGGTTAAGGTGAGTGCACAAAGTGGTTTATGACATAGGTGACAAAGTTCAATTCATTTAAAAGTCATAAATGGTTCAAACATGTCCATATATGTAAAGAACATCAAAGGAATCAAGCAAGAAACCAAAATAGTCCTTAAGGAAACCCTAAAAGACCTCTTACTTCAAACATGAATAAGTGGTTCAAAAATGAATATTTTTAGAAATCTCTTTTTATCAAAATAAAATAGACAACAATATGAACCTATGGCAAAAACAATGGGTCCAAAAGCCTAAGGGATAAAGGAGTTATGGTCACTTGAACTTGTGAAGAAAGTGAAGAGAACCAAATATTAAAAATAAGGAAAGTGGCTTCCATGGGTATTGAACCCACGCCACTTAGCTTACAGGTCAAAACAATGACCAACCCAACCAGAGCGCGCTTTTTGAAACTAGGTGGACACAAGAATACATATGGGATACTTATTTGAAGTTCAGAAAAATAAAAAGGACTGGGGCGAGGGGGATTCGAACCCCAATTCTTATGCTTGCAAACACACTTAAAACCTCCTCCTGGACCAGCAGTGGTACGCTCTCATCCATTTATGATATGGATTGGAACTGTATATATTTTAAAAGCATTTCAAAATGGCCAAGTCAGCGCCACCTCAGCGCTGACTCACCTTCTTCTTCTTCCTTATCTTTTCTTTCTCTTTCTCTTTCTCGTGCCCTAACTTCTCACCATGGCCAGGTTTTCAACTCAACCTTTCTCTCTCGTTCCTCAACCAAATTTCATTTTGTAAAAAAGGAAATTGTAGCATTTTTAACAAGGATCTTAAATATGTCATTAGTTTAAACTGAAACCAACTGAGTAATTCACAAATCACTCCACAACAGTGTAACATCACAAATTTTCAACATGTCAAAGCATTACATGTAAACTCCAAATGGCACAACTAATATTTCAAACATAGTCTACATGATACAGACTACATCTTTGCTTCAAACATGAGACAAAACACATGCATGGAATGTGAGATAGAGAGTTTAAGAACCTTACCTCTTGGAGTCAGTCCAAGGCTTCTTCAAATAGAGTTCCCGAAGAGAAATAACTACTTCTTTGAGCTTGTTGATGCTTAGAGAAATAATTTGGATGATTGGAAGTGTTATAGAAGTTACTCCAAGACCAGAATACGAATCTTCTTGCAAAATGGAAGTGAGAAATGAGAAGTAAGGTATGGCTTGCTACAGAAACTTTCCAAGGGTTGGAATGAGTTCTATAGATGTTATAGAGAAGGTTTGTGGTGTTTGTTTAGAGTTTGCACGAGGGGAATGACTCTGGCCAGTGTTTTTGCAAATTAAGGGTGTTTTTGCAAGAACTGTGGGAGTGAGAGAATGCTGAGGTTTTAGATGCAATTGTTGTGTGTCTTTGAACCTTATGAGTCCATCTATTTATAAGGAAAAGTTTGGGAGAAGTTCTGGCCAGGATAACAAGTTTTGGGAGTTTTTGCAAATTGGCTTGGTTGGAAATGAACCAAATGGTTTCATGTACAATTAGGGTTCCAATGTGCAAGTACATCACCTTTCTAGAGTGGTTGAAAGTTCAGAAAAGGTTGAGTGCAGAAGGAACAAGTGAGGAGCTCAAGACAAGTTAACTTAGGGATAAAGCAACTTTTTCAAAATGGAAGTCTTGCCTTTCTTCCCAAAATGGAATGGTTCAATGGTTAAAGCTTCAAATTGTTGTGTAATGCTCCCTTAAATCATGCAAACCTCTAATTATGGATGTGTTTAGAAGTAATGAGGCCTGAAAGGTAGGATTATAGGGCATGGCTTGGAGTTTTGCTCAAGATTAGTTTGCGAAAATGATATGAAAATCAACTTTGTGACCTTAACTTCTCCCCTTCGAAACTCTCAACTCAAGAAGGCTATGAAGGAGTTCTAGTACTTTTTTAAAAGCCCAAAACATGCTCTAAAACTTTCATGTCCAACAAAAATTCTGAATCTAAAGGGATGATAATGAAAACTAGCCTCAAAGATTGATGTTTCAAAGGATTGAATGCTGCCTTGAAATTTTTCTAAGTGTCCCAAGATTTTTCCAAACTTTGAAGCCTCATAACTCAAAATCCATGCATTTTTTTGAGGTTTCCACCTCGCATACAAAGTTGTAGTATGTTGCAAGGGCTTTAATTTGATCTTTGTAGCACACAAAATGGATTTGTAGATTAGGAGTTATGACCTTTCAAAGTTGGCCTCTCAATTAGGGTTTTTCCATACTTAGAAAAATTTCAAACTTCTCCAACTTTACCCCTTTTGCAAGAAACCTTCCAAATCTTAGTTTTTCATGCTCAAAATCAATGATCAAGCATGTTTTGATGGAATTAGGATTGATGACCTCAATTTGGATCAAAAACTCTAAAACTCAAAGGGTTGACTTTGTCAGATAAAGCTTGTATAATCAGATGAATTCAACTGTGTGATCTTCAATGATATTTCATTCTTGAACCTTTCAAACATCATGGATGGACTCCAAGGATGTATATGAGTGTCTTGGATCATGCTTCAAGGCTTAGCATCATGATTTGATCAAAATTCAAGGCACAATTGGCTTTTTTCCTGATGAAATCCTAGTTGGTGACCAGATGAACTTGAGCTCCAAAGAACTTGTAATGAGGCCATCTTCCACTTGATTCTTGGCAAGGATAAGCCTTTTGAATGTATGTAAGCTTGGTGGGTTGATGATCATTCCAAAACATTGGATGATCATGTGAGAATTCCCTTGATTTCCTTAAGCCAAAACCCTAATTTCATATGAAACCAAACAAGAAACATCTTGAACAAGGTTAGGGTTAGCAATGCAATGCTTGATGCTTCCTAGAATGATGATGAAATCTAGGGTCAAAATTAGGGGTATGACAAGGTTCACACAATAACTTAAAATACTAAATAAAAAGGGAATAAAATATCAGAGAGAGTGATTAATGAGCTAAGATCCATTAATATATTATTGCTGAAATGTATTCATGATGTGAAGTGTTGTGCCTCAAAAGGTCAGAACGTGATCTAGTGGTGTATCTCTACAACATCAAAGCATGCATAACTAGGGAAAGGGAACAAATCTCTAAGACTCACTTATAATCCTAAAATACGTCTAGTTTTAATTATGAAAATCTTTATGGCCTTAGCTTCTTATCTCTAAGCAAGCTAAAGAAAGTGAATATCTCTATCCTAATTTATTAACCACTTTTGTTATGAAATCTAGTTGTTGTTGGATCTCTCTCAACAACAAGCTTGTACCTTTTTCTAAGTTGATCATTCTAAGAAGCAGACGTATAGAATAAAAACACATAACAAAATAAGACATTAATCAACACATAATTTCAACATAAAACCAACTTTATATTAACTTCACTTTGCTCATCAAACAAGAGTTTAACTCATAATGAGCTGAGTACAAACTACTGGAATGAAACTACAGGAAGACATACTCTTAGAAAAAATATGTAAAAGAAATGACAACCTAGTAGTAACTTGAAGATCCCATGTGTTGGATAAACAACAATAGATCTCTTTAGTCACGACAGCTCCAAGCAGTGAATACAGGATTTGATGAGAAGAAGAAAACTCTGTAGCGTCGGTTTTTTGGTTACGCGACCACCTACCGCTGTTTGGTGCAACTTTCTGATTTTTGTATTTATCATATGAAGCTTGAAAGGAAGGGGAAGATATCTTAAACGAATCCTGCACGCAAGTGTTTTCTTTAACAAATGCTAAGAGATCGGGGAGCGGGGTTTGGTTACACAAAGGGAAGCTATTAATACCTAGAGTATCTCTAGTTATCCATATGAACCTTTATTTGCATATATTTTTTACTATTTGAAATGCTTTCTTAAGTCTATCTGATGTTGATTGGGAAGGTTTCACCTTTGGGAGGACTGAGGAAATGTTTTTGTTGTTTTCGGGTTTTCTATTGTTTTTGGGAAGGTACTTGACCTAAGATTTTGATTTGTGTGCTTGCTAAGATTTCGCAATCTTATGCCTATGTATTCCCGTAAAGAGATTTGGGAAATCAGAGCAATCGTAGTTCCTCCTATTCTATGGGAGAAAATGGGTGTCTTGTTCAAAACCCAAAATTGAAGCTAACAGAGTATTTGTGTCTTGTTCAAAGCCCAAGATTGGAGCTAAATTTTGACTGAGAGGGAATTTTTCATCTCTAAAGGGAGATACCTCATCTATTCATCACAAAATGTTGGGTAATTGGTTATAAGGGAAATTACTTTAACTGAGATGTGTGGAATCCAGCAATGCCATAATTTCCTTTATAAGAGAGATGTCATGAAGGAAGAAGCTTTAACTCAGTGTAGAGCAATGCCACTTTTTCCTTTATGAACCTTTCATGCTAAGAGAGAGACATTGGCTTGGATGTGTAAAATCCAGAGGCTTGGCACTTATAGTTGTTAGATGAAAGAGAAATTTAAACCACGATAAAGGAGAGACTCCAGCTTGGATTTTGAATCAACAAGTGTGCCACTTACATCAATTATCTGGAAAAGGGTTTTGATTGTTTGTTTTGACATGTGATTTATAAAGGGGATATCCTCCTACAGAGATGACTCATGGTCTTATCTGTGAGGATGATAGATTTGTGCCTTGATCAAAGCCCAAGGTTAAAGCTAAAAAAAGAGTTGAAGGCTGACTCCACTGGGGGAGGTTTTATTTGAGTATCTTGTTTGAAGCTCAAGATGATGAAGCTAAAGAATTTTGAGTATAACTTTAAAGAAAACTAACTCAAATGGGGAGTATGGTATTTGTCTTGTACAAAGTCCAAGATTGAGGTTGACTGGTTAAATCATTATATGAAGCCTAAGAGGAGGCTGACTCATGCTGAGGATTTATTAAAATCCAGGAGAAAGTCTAAACTGTGTTGTGGAATCCAAAGGGAACTAACTCTTGCTGGTGATTAGAGAAGAGTTGGTTTATCAAATGCCATGAGGCTTTGATACTTTTGAGGATTTGTTGATCATAACCTGACCCTGGTTAGGGATTTTTAAGGTGAAAGTTAAGCCTTGCTGGGGGTCTGGAGGGATTTAAAGATGAGTTTGAAAACCTTAGAGGTTTTAGCTCTTATGGGAATTGATGTATTGGTAAAGATGATTAGGATCTATCCTATGCTTTTAGGAAGCCTGTGGGTCCTTGTACTAAGCCCAAATGGAGGTTATAAGGGTGAAACTTTCCAAGTCTACTTGTATGAAGCCCAAGAGGAGGCTAAGACTACTCAAGTCTCTTAAAGAAGAGGTAGACTCTGGTTGGAGAAAGATCTTTGTATGATGTCCAAGAAGAGGCTGAGGGTTATAGAGATGAAGATCAACTCTTGACTGATTGGATGTTCTAGATTTTTGAATTTCCTAAGGATTGAACTAGTAGAGATGACTGAATTTTATCCTATGCATTTAGGAAGCCTTTGGGTCCTTGTACTAAGCCCAAGAGGAGGCTGGGATGCTTCTAGGAAGCCTGTGGATCCTTGTACTAAGCCTAAGAGGAGGTTGGGGAACTTTTAAGAAGCTTGTGGGTTCAAGCCTAAGAAAAGTTCAAGAAAGGTTTCACCAGGAATAATCCTTTCTTTGTTGAACAATTCTAAGGTTTGAAGTAATTCAAAAGAGGTTTCACCGGGAGTTAATCCTCTCTAGGGAAATGAATTTCTTTTATATGTTTCTAAGTTCTTACAGTCTTAAGAAAAGTTTCACCGGGAATAATGCCTTTCTTTGTTCCATATTGAATAAAGCCCAAGAGGAGGCAGACTGTATTGAGGGAGTTTCCTATGAGGGAACTAGTTATTGAACTAAGTTATGAGTATGCTACTGTTTGACCTAAAGGGTAAACTGAGAATGATCTAACTGCTGGGGAAACTCTAGATAGGTGTGCACAAGCATATACAAATAAATTAATTAACAGATATATAAACAGGTATGCATTATTTGAAAAGATGTTGGGTCTTACACTCTATTTAGAGGCCCAAGCGTATTGTGATTGGTTGTATTGACTACAACTGTATGGTTAGGGTTTTGGAAAATTGAAGAAAGTTTCGAGAAAACTTTGATTTTGAATTTGAATTTAAAAGGAAGTTGTTACTTCTTACAATGAAAAGAAAAGAAAGTTTGGGGCTTATAACTCAAAGAGAGGCCCAAGTGGTCTAAGAGCAGTTTCGCCGGGAATAATGCTCCTCTTAGTACCAGTTTAAAACAGACAGATGATTTTGAAAATAGAGGTATGTGGCTTACTACTAAAGGAGATGCCCATGTAAGTTGTTTATTGTAAAAAACAAAGCTTATGTACAAAAGATTGGGGCTTATACTCAAGGAGAAGCCCAGATGATTTATTTTGAAAACAGTGACCGCACTGCGATACCGACAGACATTGTGGGACTTATACTCTAGCAGAGGCCCAAAATTTGTTTATGTACATAGAGGTTGGGTCTTACACTCTAATAGAGGCCCAAAATGTTTATTGAAAGAAAGAAAAGTGGGGCTTATACTCAAGGAGAAGCCCATTTGAAAAATCAGTAGACGCATCGTTGTTTTGAAAATCGTACTAGGACTTATACTATAACAGAGGCCCAAGATTATTTATTTATAAAGGGGTTGGGTCTTACACTCTATTAGAGGCCTAAATTGATTTTGAAAGAAAGTTTGAAGATTTAAAATCAAGGAAAAAACCCTAATTTTAATAAAAATGCATTTTTTCAAAGAAAATTAAATAAAAATGATACAAAATATCAAATATATTTAATAAACATGTTATGAACTTTGACAAATGTTTGAAAATATATGTTTTTATTCCCATGATGGTTTGAAATTCAATTGGTTTTGAAAAATCAAGAGAAAGAATTCATTTAAAAATGTTTAAAACAATTAAAAAGAAATTCTTTAAAAAATTCAAAAATATATCAAATATAAAATATTTTTTTTTATTTTATTTTGGAATAAAATATTAAAATGTATAAATGATTTATGTTTAAAAAATCATTTGAAAAAGATTAAAAATGAGAGAGATATGATTTTTTTGAAAATATTAAAAAATATTTAAAAATAAAAAAATTAAAAAAATGGCGCCAAGGTTATCTTCTTCTTCCTCGCTCGTGCCCGCCATGAATGATTTGCAAAACCTCTCATATCTCTCTCAATACATAATGATTTTGCACGATATAAACATGAAAGTTATGTGTTTTTGAACAATGATTTCAATGATATCAATTAATTGCATTTCTTGTAAGTGTAGAGTGAGAAATCACGTGTACAACAGACGAACCCTAATTTTTGCAAGAACACTATGAAATTCTATACACGATAGATACAAAGCAATTGATTAAGGGCAAATACTCTACATAAGTGCAGAAACATATTGGTAACTTGAAAACACATTTATGATGCATGAATCATAGAGTTTGAAGAGTTCAGACTTACCTGTGCAAGAGGAATTCGAATCCTCTGTTGTAGGTGTTATAGATGCGTTTGAATGATCTGCACAACTTCAATGGACCCTAGTGAGTGTGTTGAGAAGCTTGGAATGGCGGGAAATCTCCTGGAACTCTTAGTGGTATCCCAACTGTAGTTAGGTCTAGGTGTGAGATGGAGGTTATTGATTCTGGTGTTACAGAAGTTTGGAAAGTTTTTGGATCCCTTCTATATGAGGTATAGGATGTGTCTACACCATTGGTTTTGACAGAATTGCTTCCTATTTGAAAATTTGAATCCTACTTGTTAAATAAGCAAATTTTGGTGAAAGAGAGTGAAATGAAGGAAAACATGTATTCTGATGTTTTGGTGTGCTGAAATCAGTCACAAATGACCTCTATTTATAGTAGAGGAAGTTTTTTTTGCAAGGAATAGTGAATGGGGACTGGTTCATCCTATTATCCAATGGATAAGGCTAGGAGTCCAAAGTCTCCTCTAGCCATTGACTTGGACTGAACTTGCAGGCCTATGGTCTTCTGATTCTTGGACTAAGCTTGACTCATTTGGATAGTTATGGACTGATACATGCCACCTCTATGCACCCTTTTAATGCTTCATGACAAATTTTGAGTTTTTTGGATTTGAAACTTGAATGGCACATGCCTAAGGGATAGTGTCTTGACTTGCAAGGCTCTATGGTGTGATTCCTCTGCAGATAACAGATGCATTGCATCTTAAAAACTTGTCTTGCATGGTGACAAGGCTTGCCAAGTCATAAAAATGACAAAACCAAGTTGTGTTGTGAAATCTGTCTTGTAAACCAAGGATGAAAAATGCCATTTTGTGAAACTTATAACTTCTTGCTCAAATTGAATCATGTGAGGCTCTTTTACTTTATAAAAAGCCCACATATCATACTTTAACTTTGATGTTTGCATTTGGTCTTGGTTCATCTTGGATCATGATGAAAAGTGCCTTTGAACATTGGTGTCCAAAGCTAAAAAACTTGACAGATTTTCACTAAGTGTCAAGAATGTTCACTTCTTAATTTTTGTGATTTTGCTCAATCCATAACTTAAAACCCATGAAGATTTGGAATGTGGTGTAGTTGACAAACTTGTAGTATGTAACAAGACCTATCGTTTGAGCTTTGGATGGAAGAAAATGGTTGCTTGAATCACAAGTTATGGCCTTGCAAAGTTGGGTAAAAATCATTTTTTTCCATAACTTAGTAAAATTTCAAGTTTCTCAAGGTTGCCCTTTTTGCAAGTAACCTCATTTTTCTTGATTTTTCTTGATTGATTATGATCTAAATCATAAGTTAACATTATTTTTGACTTGAAGAGGCCATATTTGTCAAAAAATCTCAAAAGTCAAACTTGGTTTTGATCACAGTTGACTTTTTATTAGATGAATTTCAAACTTTGTGATCCTTTATGTAATCAAGCCCTTGGGCTATATTAAACCTAATGGATGGATTCCATAGGTGTTCTAGAGTGTCTTGAATCATGTCCCGAGGTTTGAGATCATGTCTTGGTCAAAAGTCAAATGTGGGGTTGACTTTTCCTCAAAAACCCTAGTTTATGGTCCATATGAATTTGAATATTTATATTGCTCATGAATCAAGTTATTTGGGTCAATTTAAACTTGTGAGGGGATCAATATAAGATATTTGAGGTCTTAAAAAAATTTCTTGAGGTCTTGGCTCATGTCTTGCTCCAAAAGTCAACTTATGGGTGACTTAGGCCAAGAAAAACCTAATTTCTGATTTTTGATGAATGCATCCCCTGAGGCTATTTTGAACTCATGATTGGACTCATGAGGTCCCTTTGAGCTTCTTGAATCATGTTTTGAAGTATTGGCTCATGCCTAGATGAAAATTTCCCTCTGGACGCCTTGGTCGACCAAAACCCTAATTTGGTGACACTGATGATCTTGAGGCTTGATTAACTTGAAATGTTGCATTCCTATGCTTGATTCTTGATGTGGGAGTTTTCTTGATCCTTCATGGATATTTAAGAGGTTAGAAAAGTTGAAGATCATGTCAATTCTTGATTGATCATTTGCCTGGATGCTCTGAGAGGGCTCAAAACCCTAATTCTTGGCTAGAGTGAACACTCAACAATCTTTGAGAAGATTGATGAGGTATGAAGGTACATCCATATTGTGGTGATGATTTGCACAATGGTGTGAAATATTATGGTCAAAATTTAGGGTATGACAAACTCTCTAATTCTTTCCTAACCTTCAAAGTTAAATAAAACTAAACTGAAAATAAATATGAATTTGTGAATATCTCCAGCTCGAGCTCCCTTTCTTCAATGCGCAAGGCTTGATTTCATAGACTTGAGTGTGAGAGTAAAAGTTGGTGAGTCTTGGATCATGGGCCTTTGATAGGAATAAGGTTCAGCCCATATCAAATCACTTAAATATTCAGCTGTTCAATCTTCCTTTGTGAGCAAGTTATCCAGTACAGACAACAATGGGGGGCAATGAGTCTTTGGAAGGCTGCTGTAACAGGTAATGGCGTAGAGCAGATGGTGGGTGGCTGGGTGGAGGATGTTATTTTGCAGGCGTGGTCCCCATCGTACTACCTTTTGTCTTCAAGCTTCTTTGCTCTTATCTTTATGCACTAGCTCTTTCTTTACAAAAATCCTTGCCACGTGTGCCCTAATGATAAAATCCTTCCAAGCTCTTGGTGAATTGCTGATAATGAGAATCAACATCTTCTTTTCTTTAATTTTCTTTCTACTCCAGACTCTGTTTTGAGGTGTCATGCCTCAGCTTGCCTTTATTAGATTTCCTTTAAAACAAAAACACATAAAAAAACCATAAAAGAAGCACCGGTGTGCTTAAGGTAAAAACATACTAAAACAAGTAAATTTAAACAAATCCTAATTAAACTTAAACTAAAACCATAAGAAAAATAGATCACTATGACACACTAAAATAGTGTTATCACTCCCCTAAACTTGAACTATCACCTGTCCTCAGGTGATGTGACAGTGAATGACAAAAGAGAAATTCAAAAACAACAGGCTAGGATTGGATTGATGGAGTGGCTCAACTTTTTATTAGATGAATGGTCTATACATAAAAATAATTGGAATAACTCAGCCTTGTATCAGCCCAAGAGATGTCACATACTGAAGTGACCAGATTCCTACTGTCACGCCACCACTCTTCAGAAGAATGAGCTAATTTTTCTTTGTGATTCCAATTTGAGTACTCTTGTGAATTAAGTTTTCTTCCTTTTGGGTTTCAAGAGGGAATTATGTCCTGACTCTTTTATTGACTTTTGACTTCCACATTTTAGATCACACCTTTCCACTTATTTATTTTTTTTTCTTTTCTATTTTTCTCTTTTTTTGGCTCAACACTCCATCTTTTCACTCAACGGGATCTCACTTGTAATGAGTCCAACTGGCTATTATGATGAAGATGCTAGTTGTTCCTCTAGTTTCGGGCACAAGAACTTTTTATTAGTGGTCTTTGCCACTTTTTGCACACTTCTGTATGTTTTATTAGTAACATGTGGAGTGTGCTCTTTTTGTGAAAATCTAAGTCTTTATTGAATTCAGTTCATCCTTCCCATGGTGATTTCTTAAGGTTTCCACTTGCTTCTCAATTTCAAACAAATAAGTTTCTAAGTTTTTTTTTGCTAACTCAACAGACTAGTGGAGGCGGGACAAAGGTTATCAGTAACCTCTGCAGCAACACACTTGGTCACAACTTGGCTTTGTTTCCAAAAACTCATTGACAGACTCATCACCCAATTTTATTTTAAGCACACAAAATATAGTTTCCCGAGCCTTGGTTGTTCTTTACCCACTTCTTTGTTATTCCATTAACTAAAAGAAAACTAAACATGCAAACACAAAACTATGCCCTAGACTAAATCATGCAACATTAAACCAAATTAAAACAAAATTAGCTAAACAGGATTAAAACTATCATAAATCAGATGATTAAAAATCCAGGCATCAAACACGACCTTCAAACATGGTCTCCAAAATTCAACCAACAGTAACAAAGTAGCCCATCAAACTATCCAAGCAAAATACCAACGTAGCAAAATATCCAGAAAATTGTAATCTTATCATAAGCATCCTTCAACAATAGATAGAAAGAAAAGAAAGAAAGATAGAAGAGAGAAGGTCAAGCTTTATCCACCTCCCCCAAACTTAAAGTAAGGACAATGCCCTCACTGTCAAGTGATTAGGGGAGGCAGGACTAGGTTTGCCTCTGGATGATACCACTTAGGCCTTACGCATGAAGCTTTTGCACACAGGAGGAATATCCTCCCTCTTTTTCTTTCTGGCCTCCTTCTTAGCAGCAGCCTTTAGCTCTAACTTCTCAGGTTCCTTAACTTGCTCTTTGACGACTTCAAACACGACAACATCCTCCTGCACTTTCCCCTCCATAGCAGCTAGGGTTGTTCATGGTACAGTTCATAGAGAAAACCATACCGAACTGAACTAAACCATAATTAAAATTTACTCGAACTGAACCGAACCGTTTCACTTTACTTAGAACTGAACTGAACCAAAGTCATTGGTTTGGTGTACCGTTTAGAAATTTTGAATCGTACCAAACCGTTAGAAGACAGATTTTCCAAACCGAACCGTTTATTAAAGAACCGAACCATTAAACTATTTTTCAAAATTTTAAAATAATAAAAATTAAAAATTGTTTTTAGTATTTTTAATTTTCGGTTTCGGTTCAGTTCAGTTACAGTTTCAGTTTGGTTCGGTTTTAGTTCGGTACGGTTCTAGAACTATTTCGTGTAATATGATTTGGTTCACTAAACAAAAATAACAGTTCGGTTATTTTAACTTCAGTTTGGTTCAGTTCGGCGGTTTGGTTCAGTTCAGAGTGTTTTTGAACACCCCTAACAGCAGCTCTGACATTCTTCTTAGGGCTTTTCTTCAGCTCCTTCTTCTTAGGGCTAAGCACCTGTTCTTCTGCAATTTTTCCTCAATCATTGCTGCAACTGTTTCTTTGAATGGAGTTGTGATAGGAATAGCGGTGACTACCACTGTCTCGCCTTTGTTTGACTCTCTTTCCACTTCCTCATTCTCAGGTTTCTCTTATTCAATTTTCTTTTCCTTCCCCTTGTTGGAACCAGGGGAGGAATCTTCGGTGGTTGAGTAGTATCTGGACAGACTGTTGAAGCTAGCAGGATTATATCTGAGTGACTTGAACACTCAAAGATACATCAGAGTCATCATCGAACTTTATTTAGTCCCAAAGGACAGGGAAAATATCGATAAAACCCAAGGGGAAGAGAAACGGGTAAGGGGGTCGATTATGCAAAAGGAAGGTACTAGCACCTTACGCATCCGTCGTACTTGACGGGAACCATTTCGCTTGCTTCTAGGATTGGATGGGTTATCTATCTAAAGGCTTCTAGATAAAAGAGGAGAGAGAAAAAATGAAGAAAGAGAGTGCTCGCGGAGGATTAGGGCCCTCGTGCCTACGTACCCTCATAGTGCAATCAGGAAATCAGAGCTCCATAGTTCAGGGAACCAGGGAAGAGAAGAAGAACGGAAGAAGGTAGCTCGCCAAGATTTTGCAATCTCGTGCCTACGCATCCTCATAGTGCAATGAGGAGTTCAGAGCCTACGTAGTTCAGGGAACAAGGACAGAAGAGGAAAATGAAAGTGGTGTCAAAAGTAAGAGCAAAAGAAAGAGAAAAAACTCCGCTGGGGATACAAAAGAATGGTGTCAAAACCAAGAAAGAAGGGAAAAGGAGAAGAAATAACTCTGCTGAGGATAAAGAGAAAGATGTGGTTTCAAAACCAAAAGGATAAAGGGGCAAAAGAAAAGTAGTGACTCTACTGGGGAGTGACCAAAGGGGTTGGTTTTGAAAAAGAAAAGAGAACATAGTGACTACACTGAGGATCAGAGGGTTAGCGACCCTACTGGGGCCAAACAAAGGGGACGGTGTCAAAACCAAGAGAATAAGGATTCGATATATTAACTGACTGGTCGTGGTTAACTGAAGAAAAAGAGATCAAGACTCTGTGGGGGGAAAATGTTTGGTGTCAACGGTAGGCTGTGATAAACCAAAAAGAGAGAGTACTGAACCAAGAGAAGGTGTTTGACTCTGAGGGGATCTCAGTATATTAACTGATAAATAGTGGTTAACTGGTAAAACTGGTGTGGAGCCAAGTGAAGGTTGTGGCCCAAAGGACGGGTGTAGAACCAAGCAAAGGTTGTGACCCAAAGGGGTTCGGTACATTGACTGAAGAAGTAGTATCTGACCGAAGAAAGGGTATTTGAACCGAAAGAAGGTTACTAACCAAAAGGTGCGAGTATTCGAACCAAAAGAAGGTTACTAACTCACAGGGGTATTGGTTTTAACAGAAGGATTGTGATTAACCAAAAAGAATGAGTGATTAACCAAGGGAAGGTGATTAACTCAAAAGAAGCTCAGTATGTTAACAAATGGACTGTGGTTAACTGAGAAGAAGTGCAACTTGGTGTTTTAACTGATAGACAGTGGTTAACCAATCAAAGGGAGAGGAACCAAGAGAAGGTTGCGAACTCCGCAAGGGTTTCGGTGTTTAACAGGAAGGCTGTGTTTAACCGAAGAAAATAGGGCATGATTTTGCTGGGAAAGACAAGCGTTTTATTTTAACAGAATGACTGTGATTAATCAAAGGGACAAATGATCATGACTCTGGTGGAAATCAATGAACAGTGATTGATTAGAAGAAATATGTTGAACCAAAAGATGGTTGTTACCCCGAAGTGACAAAGATCTTAACATAGGAAGTGATGATTGATCAGAAGAGAGATTGAAAGGGGCAAGAGTGATCAAAGATCGACTCGACAGAGGATTTGAAATACACTACAGTCTGGAGATAGAGATGATTATTCCAGGCACAAGGTCATTCGTCCCCTACCCAATATAATCAAGATGAGTGTAGGAATTCTCCATTCTCATCCCTTCTCTAGCACCAAAGTATAGTGCGGAAATTGAAATCGACAGAGTAACAACGCCAATTTGTATAGTGCTCCAATGCCTTGTGCAGACTTCTGGCTCAATAAGGGATAAAGAGAATAAGGCTCTAAAGGATCCTAGAGAGGGAAGCAAGGAGAGATTAAATAATTGAAACAAAGTTTTGATCAATCTATCAAGGGAATTGATCAAGCCACCAATCTTTCAAAATGATCGGAAGATCGTCAAAGCAACGTGTGGATTATTGATTTAACATGATTAAACTTGCTCAATAAATAGCAAACTTAATGTGATCAAGCAAACAGTACCAAACATCAACACAAATCATGTTAACATGTGAACAAAGTGTGCAAGAAGCATCATGCTCATGTAATGTCAAATATGCAAATTATTACGTAATCGACAAATCGTGCATTGAAAGTTTGCAAACATGCTTCAAACAGAGGTCAAACAGTTCATAAAACATCCACAAATATCAAGCATATCAAGCCATGGAAGTTAAATGAGGAAAGGAGATCAAACAAGCTTGAAAATAGGCAAAAATGACACTCTGGTTCAGTGTTAATCGATTAGCCATTTGCAGTTGCAAAGTGGTTAATCGATTAACCCTTGCAAATCAGCAGAAAAGCTGCAAAAAGGCAGTGTTAATCAATTAACACTTTTTGCACTGCAAAGTGTTAACCGGTTAACACTGAAGCAGTGTAAAATAATCAGTTTTCAGAATCACTTCCAGCCACTTAATCACTTATCCAAGCACTCTCATGTTATGGTTTGCATTTGTGCATGAAAATGACATAAAATAGAAGCAATTAATCATCAATCGAAAGCATTAAACATGGAGATCACAGATCAAATGATCACATGATTAATCAATATCGAAAAACTATCGAAACTACATTGTATACACGCAAAAGTGATCAAAACAGTAGATTGAGCAAGAGTTACCAACCTACAAGCCGGAGAATTGGCTCGGTGAATGTTGTGAGTGAAATATAGAGAGAATAAGCCAAGAAAACCAGAGAATTCCAAGCTTGTGCTTAAATCGTAACGAAACCGATCAAAATGCGATAAAAGCTCCGAAATCAAATTTGCACCGAAATAATTGGAGTAATCACTTGAAGTACAAATGGAAGTTGCTGTAATTGTAGAGATCCAAGGAGAAATTCAATATGATGGAGGTTTAAGCTCAAGAGAAAGCAATTTCAATGTGAAGTTTTTTACTCTTCAATGGTGGAATTGAGCTCTAGTGTGGTTTGGGGAAGAAGATGAAGATGAATGTGTAGAACTTGCAGAAAATGTAGAGAGAAATGAGAGAATTGATAGTGAAAAGAGTGAGAAATGATTGAAATGGTTGAAGCCCCCTTGTGAAATGGTGGAGGTTTTCTTATATAGAGACTAGCTTTGGAGTAGGCTAGGTTTGGGGTGTGCTTTGGAGCTAGCTTGGGAGTTAGTTACACTTGACTCACCGATTCAACGGTTGACTCAGTTAGTTAGTTAGTTAACTCAGTGGAGCAATCCCAATGCAAGTCCAAATCAATGGCTCTCATGCTTGGAAGTGAAGTAACATGGTGGTCATAATTGGAAAAGTTGTATGGTATCAAATGTATTAAATGGTCTTGAAATGTCTAGAGATATCTAGAATGTTCCACACAATGCTAGAACCAAATGGAACCCAAAAACGTAGAGGAAAAGTTCCTGTCATGAAAAAGCAGCAGAATCTGCCAATTTTACAAGGGTTAATCGATTAACACTTTTTTGCACTGCAAAGTGTTAATCGATTAACCAAGCCAAAAAGTGCCCAATTTGCTTGAAAAAAGGTGCTTTGGCTACGGTTCCAATTTCTGACCTTTTTCTTTGCGGAATAGGCATAGAAACCCTTGTGAGGATATGATTAATCGGGCTTTGAAAACCTGAATATTCCTGCAACAAAAAACACGGAGAAAAAAATCCAAGTTCGTATGCCAGCGATGCACATGTACATGCCTAAGCAAAAGGCAAAAAGGGGAGGTCAAATTTCAGGTTACGACAGTTGCCCCTATTTAATCCTCTTGGACCTGAATGTTTGAATTGAGCCAGCTTGTTAACGATTCAAGGTAGAAGGGGATTAAATAAAAGAGTAGCTCGAAAATTTGGCCGACGATGACAAAAGAAGAGTTTTGATAAGTCAGAGGTTTGGCTGAATATCTGCTAGGGAGATGAATCAGATAAAGGGGAGTATGCTAGATGCATATGCTATGTATGTGTGATCTACATGATGCTTGATATCATGTTATGCAGCGGCAGAGGTTAAGGTACGGTGTTGCGGGTAGGCAAGGATTGTAACAAAACAAACTCGACATTATCAGCTGGGGAAGAAGCCCATAGACGGCGACGACTCCATTGGGGAAGAAACCTAGAATCTCAGATTTCCAAGCTACTACCATTATCGTTACTGGGGATGAAGGAACCAGGATGACCCTCTAACCACGGCTGAATCCATCTAGGGAACGACCTTCCAACCTTGACTGATTATGCTTAGGGGAATTCCAAGGTCTGGATGATTTTTACTGCCTGGGGAGAACAGGGAAACGAAATACACTACAGCTGGGGAATGATGATTTCGACCTGTTGGGAATGTTGCACAATTTTTGATGGGAACTAGAGAATGATCATGTCTTTGCTTGGGGACTCATCATGGTTCTGCCGGGGAAATGAAAGGTAAATAACCTTTCTAAAGAACTATAATGGCGCTTGCTGGGGAAATCATGCCTCTGCTGAGGAAATGACAACCTCTCGAAAGAACCATGATAGTTCTTGCCGTGGATCAAGCTTGAAACTGGATATTACTGATTATCCTTAGGGGTTACCGCTGAAACATGCAATGCATAATGCTTTCTCCATTGGTTTAGCTTTTTATTATTCTCAATGCTTTAGAGTATTATGTGATCACAAATAATCGTTTATTTTGTAAACAAAATACTGAAAAGAGACAATTGAGAATTCAAGTGATGAATTTTATTGATTATGAAAAATAATGTACATAAGGTGTGTACAAGGATGCAAAAATCCTTGAGGAGGAAATTTGCAATAAAATTGAAAAACTAAAGTAAATGGCAAATGGAATTTTATTTACATTGATTACAACATTGGCCACCATCCACTGTAAGTTTAGGTTCTAACGCCTCACGCTAGTTGATGATGACTTGACTACTTTGTTACCATCTGAGATCCAACTATGATGAGGGTAGGCTCAAGTGTTCGAAGTCAAATGACTTTATCCCTAATTTTTTCTTGGACATATTTCTATTTTTTTTCGTCCACCGGGATACCCATTTTTGCCTAAGTCGCCCTTTTGGGTTTTCAACTTAGCGGGCTATTATTGTTTTTTTCTTTGTCCCTAACTTTTGCATGGACATTTCTTTTTTGGTCCATCGGGACGCCCATTTTTGCCTAGATTATCCTTGCGGACGTCAATCTAGCGGGCTCTTTATCCATTTTTTTCAGGCATACTATTTTTTGACTGCGTCGGAGTTCACGGGCGATGGAAACTCCTCCCCATCCATGGTGGCAAAGATCAGGGCTCCGCCTGAGAAGGCCTTCTTGAAATCAAAGGGTCCTTCCTAGTTTGGAGTCCACTTGTCGTGTGGATCCGAGTGAACAGGTGAATATCTCTTGAGCACAAGTTCACCTTCTTGAAATGCTCGAGGGAGAACTTTCTTGTCGAAAGCTCACTTAAGGCGTCTCTGATATAATTGACCATGGCAAATGGCTGTAAGGCACTTCTCTTCGTTGAGAATCAGCCGGTCGTATCTGGATTGGACCCATTCAACTTCATCAAGATCTGCTTCCATAAAGACTCTGATCGAAGGAATTTCGACTTCAACGGGTGGAACAACCTCCATACCATACACAAGCGAATACGAAGTTGCCCCAGTGGAAGTACGAACTGAAGTTCTGTAGCCATGCAGTGCAAAGGGAAACATTTCATGCCAATCCTTGTAAGTTTTGACCATTTTTTGGACAATCCTCTTGATGTTTTTGTTTGCTGCTTCAATGACACCATTCATCTTGGGCCGATATGGTGAAGAGTTGTGGTGCTTGATCTTGAGTTCTTGACATGACTCTTTCATCATCTTGTTGTTTAGGTTGCTGGCGTTTTCGGTGATAATGCTGCTAGGAATACCATAGCGACAAATGATCACTTTCTCGATAAATCTGGAAACCACTTGCCGTGTAACATTTGCATAAGAAGCAGCTTTAACCCACTTGGTGAAATAATCAATAGAAACTAGAATGAAGCGGTGACCGTTGGAAGCCTTCGGCTTGATCATCCCAATCATATTGATACCCCGCATAGAGAAGGGCCAAGGAGAAGTCAAAACATTCAACGGAGTTGTAGGCACATGGATCTTGTCACCATAGACTTAGCACTTGTGACATCTTTTGGCAAAGTTGTAAAATCTACCTCCATTGTTATCCAGTAATACCTAGCTCAGAGGATCTTTTTAACTATGGCAGGACCTTTAGCATTTACACCCTCACAGCCCTCATGTATGGACCTTATGACCGTGTCTGCTTCGTGTCTATCAACACGTCTGAGCAACATTGAATCATAATTCCTTTTGTATAGTACACCACCACTCAAGAAGAATTTAGCGCAAAGCCGTCTAAGAGCTTTCTTGCAAGTGATAGTGATACCCTTGGGATATTCCTGTTTTTCTAGATATCTCATGATGTCGTAGAACCAAGGCTTGTCATCAGACTCATCCTTGATTGCTAAACAGTGCGCTGGTTTGTTCAAATGATCAATGCGGATAGAAGGAGCTTCATTCTTCCACTTGACTCTGAACATGGATGCCAGGGTGGCCAGAGCATCGGCTAGTTGATTTTCCTCCCTAGGAATATGACGAAAAGAGATTTCATCAAAGTAGGGAATCAATTTCGCGATGTGCTTTTGGTACGGAACCAGCTTGGAATCTCGAGTTACAAAGTTCCCTCTGACTTGGCCAATAACCAAAGCAGAATCTCCATAGACCTCAAGAATCTTGATTCTCATGTCAATTACCGCTTCAATACCGTAGATGCATGCTTCGTATTTAGCCATATTGTTGGTGCATCCAAAGCATAATCTGGTAGAGAAGGGAAGATGAAAACCTGTTAGAGAGATGAGGATAGCACCAATTCCACAACCTTTAGCATTGGAGGCACCGTCGAAAACGAGCATCCATTGCGCCCCTGGTTTGGGTCCTATATCAGGGTCTGGAGTCTCATAATCTCTGATAAACAACACATCCTCATCGGGAAAGTCAAACTTAATTAGTTGATAACCTTCTACAGGTTGATGAGCAAGGTAGTCAGACAAGACGCTCCCTTTTATTGCTTTCTGGGTAACATGTTAGATATCATACTCAGTTAACAACATTTTCCACCGAGCAATTCTTCTAGAGACAACAGGCTTTTCGAATATATACTTTACCGGAACCATTTTGGATATCAATAAAGTAGTATGGAAAATCAAGTATTGTCTTAGGCGTCGAGAATCCCAGACCAGAGCACAACAAGTTTTCTCCAAGAGTGAGTATCTGGTCTCACAATCAGTGAACTTCTTGCTCAGATAGTAAATTGCATATTCTTTTCTGCCAGTGTTGTCATGCTGACCCAATACACATCCCACTGGTTCATCGAGAACAGTGAGATACATGATTAAAGGCCTACCAGGAACCGGCGGTACTAAGATGAGTGGTTCTTGCAAATATTGTTTTATCTTGTCAAATGCTTCTTGACAATCATTATTCCATTCAACCGATTGATTTTTTTCTTAGTAATTTGAATATCGGTTCACAGGTAGCTGTCATGTGAGAAATGAATCTTGAGATGTAATTAAGTCTGCCCAGAAAGCCATGGACTTCTTTTTCTGTTTTGGAAGGCGACATGTTTTGAATTGCTCGAACCTTGTCGGGATCAACTTCAATGCCCTTTTGGCTCACAATAAAGTCCAACAGTTTACCAGATCAAACTCCGAAGGTGTCCTTCGCAGGATTCAACCATAACCTGAACTTCTGGATTCTATCAAACAGCTTCTTCAGATGGACCAGGTGATCATCTTCAGTTTTGGAATTGGCAATCATATCGTCCATGTAAACCTCAGTCTTTTTATGGATCATATCATGAAAGAGGGTTGTCATGGCACGTTGATATGTTGCCACTGCATTCTTCAAACTGAATGGCATGGCTTTATAATAATATGTACCCCAAGGCGTGATGAAAATGATCTTCTCCATATCAGCTGGGGACATCTTGATCTGATTATACCCTGAGAAGCCGTCCATGAAGGAGAAGACAGAGAACTGCGCATTGTTGTCTACCAAGGCATCAATATGAGGCAAAGGAAAATCATCCTTCGGGCTTGCCTTATTGAGATCTCGATAATCCACACACATTATGACTTTCCCATCTTTCTTAGGAACTAGGACGATGTTAGCAATCCATTCAGGATATTCGGAAGTGGCTAGAAATCCAGCATCAAGTTGTTTCTTTACCTCTTCTCTGATTTTAAGTTCCATGTCGGGTCTAGTCCTTCTGAGTTGCTGCTTAACAAGAGGACATTCGGGCTTGAGTGGAAAGTGATGTTCAACGATGTTGGTATCCAACCCAGGCATATCTTGATAAGACCAAGCGAAGATATCAACATACTCTTTCAATAACTTGACTAACTCGGAGTGTACATGCTTAGCGAGAGATGTGCCAACCTTAACTTTCTGACATCATCAGTACCAAGATTGACAACTTCCACTAGCTCTTTGTGTGGCTGAATCTCTTTCTGCTCGTGCTCAAGGAGCCTTGCTAGTTCAGCCAGTAATTCACAATCCTCCTCACCATCTTCTCCGGCTTGGTTGATTGGAATCCCAGAATTACAATGGATGCTTGCCATGTTGCTATCAATGCAATTGTTTGTTCTGCATGTTTATGAATTTATTTAGAATGAGCTATTTTGAAAGGTGAAAATAAAAGAAACTTTGCCATTTGTTTGTGAAAAATTAAAATAAAGAAAGAAAATAGAGCATGATTTTGAATGCAAAAAACTTTTATTTACTGATCACATAATATTGCAAAAGCGGGAGGCCCTTTACAAGTTATCCACTCGTCTTGGGCGAGGACGAGGGAATGAGAAAGCAAAACGCATTACATGTTTGTTGGAAAAACCACAAGAATCACAGTAGATATCCAATTGTTGAGCTTGAAACTAGGCGGGCACTTGCGTACAAAGCTTGTAACCTGGTTTCTAGGACCAGCATTATCAATGGCAGCCACGATGTCACCCTTTTGGAAACCTGCGCTATTGAACTTGATCAAGTTGCACTGCTTCTGACCATGTGAGCTAGATTGTCGACCAGGAAGATAACCCAGACCAAAGTGATTATGCTTTTCTACCACATCCAAAACATGCCCCAATCTAGGCAAGGAACCTCTCTCGATGGTTTCTTTAGCACTCTTGGCAGATGACAAGGTCATTTTCGGTGATCTACTTTGACTAGTTGAAGCGGAGCTGACATCTTCGAACTCAATACACTACAACGATACCTCAGCTATGGCTTCATCGGTCTCGACGTATCAGAAAGATGATAAATCGTTTACAATTAAATCCTATTCACCGCAAACAATGACCAACTGATCTTCAATCATGAATTTCAGTTTCTGATGCAATGTGGAAGTGACCGCCCCTGCGACATGAATCCAGGGGTGACCTAATAAGCAACTGTATGCGAGATTGATATCCATCACTTGAAAAGTAATGGTAAATAAATGCGGTCCAATCTTAATGGGTAAATCCACTTCTCCAATAACTTGCCTTTTAGAACTATCAAAGGCTCTGACAATTAAAGCGCTCAGCCTCATCTCGCTCCCTTCCACCAGTAGTTGACTCAATGTGCCCTTAGGCATCACGTTGAGAGAAGAACTGATATCCACAAGGACACGAGATAACAAGACGTCCATGAAAGTCACTGATATGTGCAATGCTCGATTGTGGGCAATCCCTTCATGAGGTAATTCAGATTCATTGAAACCTAAATACCGACTTACAGTAATGTTTGCGACCACGTCATCAAATTGCTCTACAGGGATATTGTGCATTACATGGGCAATATTTAAGACTTTCAACAAATCAAGTCTTTGCACGGGCGAGCTCATAAGCAAAGATAAGATTGAGATCCTTGAGGGAGTCTGCCCCAGCTGATCCACAATCTTAAAGTCACTCTTCTTGATCAACTTGAGGAACTCTTGATCATCAATTGTCTCCTTGATTTTTGCAATATCCTCAGACAGAATGACCGGTACTGATGCAGCAGTAGATGCCCCTTGTTGCACAATAGGGGTTGTTGAAGCAGATTTCTCCTTGGAAGGAACAACAGTTGGAACTTGCACATGCTTAGATGTGACCTTTGGAGCAAATACTCGCCCACTATGAGTCATGCCTCCAGTGGCTGTTACGTTCATAATCTCTGATTCAAAGAACTGAATTTCTTGGCCCCCAGAAAACACAGTAGAACCATACTTCCAAGGTACCTCCTTCGAATTCTGATACGGGAACAACTTTGGCGTGCAAATAGTGATCAGATGTATCTTCTTCTTAGGAGCTTCGACGAGAAACTTCATGTATACAATTATGAGTGGCTCAATGGTAGCTACCTCATCCACAGGCTTGGATCTGGAAAACTGAACCACACCTCGGTTCATCAAGATCTGTACATAACTTTTCAACCTTCTACACTGATTGGGATTGTTATCGCAAATCTGACACTTACCATGAAGACTTTTCTACAACCCTTGCTCATTCAACTTCTTTAACACAGCGGTCATCGAAGTTTTCACTTTGTCAACATCCCTGATCAACTCGGCCCCTTGATTGTCTTAAACCATGTTAACTCCTGATCCACCGTGATTAGGCAAATGATTAGTTTGTATGATGGGCTGATCTTTAGCGAATGTCTGGATCTTACAATCAATAAGCTCCTGAAACTTGGTCTTTAACACAATGCAGTCTTTGGTGGCATGTCCTATGAACCCAGAATGGTAAGCACATGATGCATTTGGATTATGTTTCAGATAGAATGGAGGAATCGCAGGTGCGATCTCCTTTGGAACAATTGCCCCTTGATGAACCAGATAAAGGAACAACTCTGTGTATGGCATAGGAATTTTGTCAAAATTTGGACACTTGCGGTTGTTCTAATTATTGTTATTCTATCTGTTTTGCTGATTACCATTGTTTTGTTGACGTTACAGTTGTTGCTTCTGAGAGTTTTGAGCTTGTTGTTTGGATGATACTGGTACGGTGGTTGTTGATACTGGGCAATAGCGATGTAAGGATACATATAATATGGCATAGGAGCCATGGGAGCCTGATACTGAGGCGGGGCTTTTTCCATCACAGTATTCGCCTAACCTTCTTTCTTCTTTGAATGAACACCCTCAGGTTTCTTGTTGGTTGACTGTTGACTCGCGGAACCAGCAATCCTACCAATATTCAAACCGTTCTCGATTCTTTCACCAATGGTCACAACATCAACGAAGTTTGAAGAGGAACTTCCCACCACACTACTACAAAATGCGCAAACAATAATGCCAGGCTTACAACGAGAGGACATCCATAAAGATATCAACCAACTCAGTGTCAGAAAGAGCAGGTCGTACACGAGAGGACATCTCGCACCATCTCTACGCATATTCTTTAAAGGTTTCGGTTGAGCGCTGGGACTGATTCTGTAGTTGCAATCTGGTAGGAGCCAAATCAAGATTATACTTGTATTGTTTTAGGAATGCCTTGGATAAGTCTCTCCATGAGCGAATCTTGCTACGCTCTAAACCCATGTGCCAATCCAAAGAAGCTCTAGACAAGCTATCTTGGAAGCAATGAACTAACAATTCATCATTGTCAATGTAGGATGCCATCTTTCTACAGTACATCATCACGTGACTTCGTGGAAAACTCAAACCTTTGTACTTTGGCAGTTCTGGAATCTTGAACTTTTGCGGCAAAACAACATTGGGAACCAGACACAAGTCTTTGGCATCCGTTCCAAAAGCAGAGTAACCTTCGATGGCTCTAATCCTTTCATCTGACATCTTGTAATTGTTTACTGTAAAAATTAGTAAACAACCTTTGGTCTACCAAATCAATAAGAAATTGGGTAACTTATAGGACCGACCATACAAAATCCTAGGACATGTGCTAAATAAATTAAAATGATATTTGGAAAAAGATGAACACTTCGACAGTATTTATGGTTTAAAGAAAGTCTACTTCGACAATATTAAAGAAAAAGTAATGCAGGAAAATGATCGAAAGTGTGTTGGAAAATAATTTGCAAAAAGTAAAAGATAACTTCTGGGCAAAGATTAATTGAATTGCATTGAATGAAAAAGATAGTGTTACATCAAACATACATTTCTCACACACTCGTTTCTCTACACGTGGGTACTTTGAGTAATTAAGGAATTTGTACAAACTTGAACACACACAAATCCTAACACTAATACTTGCTATTTATAATAGTCAGAAATAACTACCCCTAACGGTCTACAAACTAGAGCAAGACAAATGACATCCTGTATGTCTTCGTCCTTCAAATGCACTCCACGTGTCTTCTACCATCAATTGGATAAGAACAAAGTTCCTTCCCTTATTTGAATTCAAATCTTGAATCGAACGTCATCAGCAACGCTTCCGTCGAACAATATTTCCAAATTGTTAGAAATATTTCTAAGTCCATAAAATATTTCTCTCTTGCACAAGGACACTTTCGACTAGAATTTCTGGGAATACCACTCCAGTCGAAGTCTTCCAAAACTTCTCTAAAATTCCATTTCTTTGATTAATACTCTTAATCCAATATCAGGCGTCAAAATTAGGAGCTAACAAATTTCCTCCCAAAAATGTCATTTTCGACACCATTGAAGAAAAAGACACTTTTTGATAATGTTGTTCGATGCCTCATTTAGTTCCTACATGGTTTCGATGTTTACTTATGGTTCCAACGTTACAAAACTGTTCACTTTCCTTTCAGCAGACCTATGACGTCATAGCCATCATTACCATATCTGACACGTCCCCTCAAACCGTGCGAGAATCTCCACCATCATCACATTTCCTAGAGTCTAGGAAATCATGGGGGTAGGCATTAATTGCCACCGTTCCATCAAAGATCGCGTGGAGGACACACGTCGCACTCCCAATTTTACCATTAAAGTAACTTCTGAAACTGTTTTCACTCCTAACCTTATAAATACCCCTTTTATCAAATTTTTTTCACTTTTTACACTCTCTTACTCTCAAATCTTCCAGAAAACTTTTCACATTTCAAAAGAACTTAGTTTCCTTCATTCCATTCCAACAATGGCTTCCTCCACACGATCATCCAAGGATGTTAACAAGACTGCCAAAGAACCTGGAAAACCTACAAGAGCTCCTAAGAAGATCTCTCAACTTCCCCCGTTTGATTCCATCATTGGTCCTGCCATGATGGGAAATCAGCAATACCTGCCTGAACCTCTTGCTGAAGAGTAAAGAAGAATCTATGCTTCACAGGTACTCGTCCCTTTAACTGTTGCTGGTAAGCCTCTATCTTTGTTTGGTCCTCTGTCTGACCCCAATGTTGATCTTAGTAAGCTTAGGGATTTCTTCCCTACTTACCACAAATATAAACCCATAGGTCAAGCTAAGAAACCTAGAGCTAGCAACGAGGATCCTAATCTCGCTAACCAGAACAATCCTCTGACTGAAGAGGCCATTGGTCTTAGGTATATGAACAATTTTAGGGTATTTAGGGCTAGTCCATCTTTGAAGAACCCCTATGACTATTTAGGATGGTTGAATAAGTTAGAGAAAACAAAATATGAGATTTGGAAAGAAATGGGTATTTATGATTTAATCATGTTGTCGAAGGTAGGACCTAAATTTTGCTCGAACATGCTTGCTCCGTCCTTATATTTCAGGGACAACACACATTACACACCCCATCTTCCATGTGGAATGATGACACCTACTCTGTTCGACGTAGCCGATATCACAGGGCTTAAACCAACTGAGAACACTTACGACCCTGATTTTATGGCTGATGATAGTATTATTTTTTCGACCTCTAGGGCAGCGTATTTGACTCATATCGCGCATTATCACGATAAGGACATAGAGGAGGTTTCAGATGTCGAACATATAGCTTTTTTAGCTCTATGGCTATCTCGCTGTGTCTTTTGTTCGAAGTCACTTCAAGTTTCTAGGAAATTCCTGACTATGGCGAACCAACTCCATGCTGGCCATGACCTTTGTCTGAGCGAACTGATTCTAGCTAGCCTCTATGAACCCATGAGCGAAGGCGTTATGCAACTCAAGTGTCTGGGTAACAAAGGAAATCTCCTCCTTTCTGGACCCTTCTGGCTTCTACAATTATGGTTGAATGGTTCATTCAAAGCCTGTCTTCCCCACAAGAATCAAATCAACAAAGACACTGATGAAGCAAAGAATAAGAGGGTAGAAGGTCCACGCCTGGCGAAGCTGACTCCTGTTGATGATGGTCGACCCATTCAACAAACTTTTACCAACTTTATCATGATGTTTGCTAAACGTTATGACTTCACACCCCATATGGCTCCCTTCGCTGCTAGGAAATATGGTCCTGAGTGGTTCACCAGGCCATTCCCAGCGCCGTCGAAAGCTCAAGAATCAGAATCTACTACAATTTGGGAAGCCTTCATAACTCCTAGGGTTTTAACCCTCAGATTCAATCTCTCGAAGAGCCAAGTTACTTTGATTGCTTATCAACCAAATCTTGTCGCCCGACAATTTGGACTGGTTTAGGTTTTACCCAAACCCCTGTTTGAGAAGAAACACCTCCTCCTCCTTTATAACGCAGTTCATTCTGAAGCCGTAGCTAATAAACAAATTGCGCGGTATGCTGGGCGAACACAACTTCTTCCAATAGCTTTCAAACCAAGCTTTCTCTGCACCCAACAATTTGGTGACTAGTGGAAAGCTTATTATGCAGAGGAATTTTTTGATGTGGCTGCTTTTACACACCACGTTAACAAGGATTTCCTCTCTGTGCAGGAAAGAGTAAAGAAAGGTACTTCGACTAACATTAAAGAAATCCAAGCCTTCCAGAAATACTTTGAAGCTGTTTATAGACCAGATGATCTTGGTTGAACCGTCCGCGATACATCTGTTACTTTGAAGGAATTTTTTTTAAAGAAAATGGAGAACTTAAAGATCCATTCGTACGTTTCTCCTGAGAAACGGTACGAAACGGCTTTTAATATGTTTCCTCCCAAATTTCCTCGACTGTCAAATGCTGATTTTGGAGTGGCCTTTGCCCCTCCATTCCCAAACTAGTTCGTCTGTGGGGATTCTATCAAAATCCTTCACCAACAATCAAAACCAAAAGCGCAGCGGGTGGTTCCGACCAAACATACACTAGACAGTTTCAAAGGGCATCTTAATATTGGGATCGAAGATGTTCACATCGAATCTGAAATATATGAAGGTGTGGAATGGGAGGATTTCGACCCAACATTTCTTCTTCTTTATTTTCTTTCACATATAATAACTGCTTTCTATTTTACTTTAGCTGCGAATATTCCGCCAAAGAAACCAACAGTTAGGAAACCCGCCGAAGTAAAAGAAGAAGGAGGAAGTAAAGCAGCAGCAACAACAACAACAAAGGTATTTCACACCCCTTATTAATTTTGTCGCTTTTCATATATTCCATTATTTTCTAACATTTTCTCTTTCAGGGTGCTCGAAAGCTACCCCCGGCTCCCCAAAAAAGGAAGGAAAAGGAGGATGCAGTTGTGGTGGTCGAATCGAATGATAAAGATCTATCTCCGACTGCCGAGCAGCCACTTAAGAAAAAGAAGATGCAACTCAAGATGAGCGAAGCCCTGGCTCAATCTCAAACAAAAGGTGTAAAAGCCCCTACAAAGAAACCCACTAACTTAACAATTCTGGAACCAACTCCTGCAGAGATGTTGAAGAAGGCTGCGGACCAGCCTGAAAGTGACAATTCAAGCCCTAGGACTGAAGCTCCCAAGTGTTACAACTGTGAAAAACAACTGGAGGAAACACAACAGAAGAGTCGGCACCTAAAGTTATTTATCCCAACGCAGGGAAAGGAAACGATCGAAGAAAACCCGAAGAGGGAGAAGACATGATCATCACAACCATAGTCTGGGTTCGGGAGTCAGTTACGTGAGGGGAAGGTATTAGCACCCCCACGCGTCCATCGTACTCGATAGGATCCACGCTTGTTGTCTAATCAAAGGGTGAGTTATCTAAATTCTACTGCTAAACGGAAACGGAAAACGAGAAGGGAAAACAAAAACAGACTCGCATGGATTATCGCAATCCTATGCCTACGTATCTTCGTGGACGAATAAAGAATCAGAGTCGACGTAGTTCGACGGACTACGCACTAAAGGGGGGAAGGTTGCTCGCCAAGACATCGCCATCTTTTGCCTACATATCCTCAATCTAACCAGAGAGAGGAAATCAGATCAGTCGTAGTTCGACCTACGAGTCGAAAAGGCCTCGATCGCACTGGGGCGAGAGAAAAGACTCAGTCATCAGGTTGGTCTCGATCGCAAGGGTGCGAGAGAAAAGGGAAGCTAGTTGTTAGTGTGCTCGCCAAGGATAGGGATCCTCGTGTCTACATATCCTCATTAGGGAATGAGGAATCAGAGCATCCGTAGTTCACGTAACTACGGGAAAACGGGATCTCGATTGCACGGGTGCGAGAAAAAGGTTCTGAACTTATCTAAGAAGTGAATTGAATTTGTTTGTGATTCGTACTGCACTAAAGTCTATGACATAGGAGCGAATGCGTCGCATGGTCGTCCCCAACGGGACGTATGCTAAACACTCTAGAAAAGTGAAGGGAGACCCTCATTCTTCATTTCCCATGTACTTAAGGCTCGTGGCGCATAATACTCATCGTATTTATTAAGTGTCTTGATTATTGTTTTGAGAAAGAAGAGAGAGACGCACACAAGGTCTAGGGAAAACTGAATCCTACAAGTTATCATGCAAAGTGGCCCTAAGGTCAAGATCAGGAGGGAAATATACCTAATGTTGTCATGCTTGGATTGAGATCCTAATGTCTATCCTACTCCGAGCTTAATCAGAAATTAAGTCGGAGTAGGAGCCTTAAGGGAGCATGTGAATACAAAGTAATCAACAAGTAAACACCAGACGACTCAATCACAAAGAGAAACCAAATAAGAGGCGGTCAAGTATTTAATCAGGAATTAATCATAATAGGCATCAAAATTAATAAAGAATATCCAAATTAAAATGCTAATTAATCTACAATTAGAATGCAAATAACACTAGTCGAAATTAAAAATTAGCATTAAAATTAAAATCTAAGCTAACAATAAAATGCAAGTTAATCAAGATTAAATCTAAAGGTAAAACTAAACTAAAGATTAATACCTAATTCTAATTCTAAAATACAAACTAAACAAAGTTAATCAAATTTAATTTCTAAACCTAGAATTACTTCAAGTTAATTTCTAATTAAAAATTAATATCAAAATCCAAAATTATAAAAAAATCTAGTTCTAAAATTATAAACTAATTCTAAAGAAAATTAATTATAAAATTATAAACCAAGATTATTATATTAAAACCAATTAGCAATTAATAGAGATAGAATTAAAACAAAAATTTAGAAACCTAAAAACTAAATAAAAAACAAATCTAAGGGGTGCATTCAGCAGTCTGGTGTGTGGGCCTGGTATGCTAGGCCCAAGGTTTTAAAAAAACTAATGCAAAAAAAAAAGGGGTGCACACAAGTAAAATTCTAGTTCAATTCTCCATGGGCCACACGCATGGGGTGTGATTAGCAATGAACAATAGGCCTAGCAAGGTTTCTGGCCTGAGGGTGCACGGTAGACTACAATCAACAAGTTAACTAATCAGGATCGTTGGATCTATCGTTTGGATCCATCAAAGGGGCTAATGCGAATGGCGCACGGTAGTTACCATGGATACACTCGCACGGCACAATGGGGAAGATGACCGGACGGTGACACGTGTCCACTGTGGCGACAAATGTCACCGCCGGAGCCGTTGATGGCAACACCTTATCCTTATCTCAATCTCTCAATAAAAGCACTATGGAGGAGAGTCATAACGTGCCTCCTTTCTCATGCCTCTCTCTCTCTCCCTGAAAATTCCTCTTGTTTTCTGCAAATTAAATGCCTGAACCCTAAAACTCGCCAAAGATGGTGGTGGCGCGCGTTGGGTGCCACCGTCCCTCTCCGACCAACCACCTCCAACCTGAAAACTTCCTACACGAACCCCCTCCCAATTTCACTCTCGTTCCAAATCTGAGACGGTTCTTTGAAACACTCAACCAAACAACGAGATCGAACTCGTACAGAAGTCAAACATTACAAAATCAAACAAACTCAACGCATAAATGTTAAACCACAATGGATTCTAGATCCAAGGCCGCAACTACATCGAGAAGGTGAGGCTTACGTACCTACCAGAGAAAGTCCGGTGCTCCTTCAGATCGGCGATGATGAGCAGAAATCTAGGTATGAATTCTTCGCTTCCTTATTTGCTTCTTCTTTCTCACGATTCTTATTGCTGCTATGTTATGGTTTGTTGGTGCGAAACCTTGTGGCGTTGCGAATTGACGCAGTTATGGCGTGTTGATTGTTGAATCTGTAAGAGGGAATCACTTGTGGTGCGGTTTATTCTTGAATTAATGAATTAGTTCTCTAACTTTAACGCTTGTTGATGCGTGTATTGTAGGATTCTTGAATTGCAGAGGAAATTAGAGTGAGGAAGATGATGGAAGCGTTGATGATGATGATGTGTGATGACGGTGAAGTTTAGAGAAGAATGTTGAAGGGAACATGGAGAGTTGGTTGAAACTGATGCAAGTTGAAGATGATGCCCTTTGAAGATGGAGGTTCCCGCAGAATACAGGAAGAACCAAGGAATGAATCTGCTCTCTCCTCTCTGAAATTCAGTGATGATGGCAACTGTTATGACCCTCCTCCTTTTTCTGTTATCATTGTGTGGAATTGGTTGTGTGCAATCTGCAGAATGGTGCGAAGCAAAAAGAGAAGATGGAGCTGAGGTTTTGTTCATGATTGCAGCAAGTTGGGGTGAATTAAAGAGAATGAAGAAGTTTATGATTTTCGTTGGTGTCCCCCTTGTAGCACAATTTTTGTGGTTTCGGATTACTATCGCTTTGGTACTACAGTTCGATTCATTTTTTATCCTATTGAGCTGATTAAGGAAGAGAAATAGATGTCTCCAATTAACCCTGCTTGCAAACTGAGGTTAAACAGTCAAAACTGTTGGTTTACAGATGCTATCAAAATAGGGGGGGTTCTCTCTTAGGGTTATTTGCTAAAAACAGTGTCTAAGCTATTGGTAAGATGTTAGGACTGATGCTTTTCGATTGATGTATGAAGGTACGGGATTTTGGGTTTTTGATTAGTATGCTCGCTAAGATTTTTCAATCTTATGCCTACGTATTCCCGTTTAACGAAACAGGGAAATCAGAGCGATCGTAGTTCCTCCTATTCTATGGGAGGAAAAAAAGGTTGTTTTGGTGTCTTGTTCAAAGCCCAAGACGTGAAGCTAAATGTGGTTTGTATCTTGTTCAAAGCCCAAGATGTGAAGCTGAAGGGTCTATTTGTATCTTGTTTGAAGCCCAAGATGTGAAGCTGAAGGGTTTTGACTTTTAGAGAGAATTGGTCATCTCTAAAGGGGGATATTTGGTCTGTTTGTCACAACTGTTGGGTGATTGATTATAAAGGAGAATTACTTTAACTGGGATATGTGAATCCAACAATGCCATAATTTCCTTTATAGGGGATTTTTAACCTTAAGGAGAAGACTTTAACTCTGTGTAGAGCAATGCTATCTTTCCTTAGGAATTTCTCATGCTAAAAGAGGGACAGTGGCGTGGATGTAAATAATCCAGAGGCTTGCCGCTTACAGCAATTAGATGAAGGAAAAGGAGTTGTTGATGTTTGTATACTATGAGCAAGGCACATATTTTGATGCTAAAAGGTTGATTGACTCTACCGGGGTTTTCTTATACAAAGCCTAAGAGGAGGCTATTGACCCAACAAGAGGCTAAAAGGTGATTGACTCAACAAGAGAGTGCTTTTATGTGTCTCGTACGAAACCCAAGACGGAGGCTAAAAGGTGATTGACTCAACAAGAGAGTCTTTTATACTCAACAAGAGAGTGTTTTTGTATCTCGTACGAAGCCCGAGATGGAGGCTAAAAGGTTTTGACTCAACAAGAGAGTCTTTTTGACAGGTGATTGACTCAACAAGAGAGTCTTTTATACTTAACAAGAAAGTGTTTTCTATCTCGTATGAAGCCCGAGATGGAGGCTAAAAGGGAAGTGACTCAACAAAAGAGTCTTTTATACTCAACAAGAGAGTGATTTTGTATCTCGTACGAAGCCCGAGATGGAGGCTAAAAGGTGATTGACTCAACAAGAGAGTCTTTTATACTCAACAAGAGAGTGTTTTTGTATCTCGTACGAAGCCCGAGATGGAGGTTGAAAGGAAAGTGACTCAACAAGAGAGTATTTTATACTCAACAAGAGAGTGATTTTGTATCTCGTACGAAGCCCGAGATGGAGGCAAAAAGTGGGTTGAATCAACAAGAGAGTCTTTTATACTCAACAAGAGAGTGATTTGGTATCTCGTACGAAGCTCGAGGTGGAGGCTAAAAGGGATTGACTCAACAAGAGAGTCTGAAAAGGTTAGCTTCGCTGGGGAGAATCATTGTACAAAGCCCAAGAGGAGGCTATTGTGCCGGTGACTGTTTCAATTTAGTGACAGGTTCAGTATGTTGGATAAAAGAGAAAATCAGTTCTATAAAGGGAACGATTAAAGGTATTGTTATGCTTTGGGATTGATCAGAGGATCAGGGTTATTTCCTGTTCTTTAAGGAAACGGGAAATCCAAAGGGTATTGAGACTGTCCAAGTCTACTGGTGTTTTGGAGAAATTGATTCTCGGATAGTAAATGATCTTTGTATGATGCCCAAGAGAAGGCTGATATGTTAAGGGATGAATGCCAACCCATTAATAGGTCTGACACTTGACTCAGAAAGACAGCTCTAGCAAATTGATGACTAGGTTCTGTTCCTATACCTGTAGAGGTCTATAGGTCTTTGTACTAAGCCTAAGAGAAGGCATGAGAGCTTTTATGAAGCCGAAGGGTCCTTGTACAACGCCCAAGAGGAGGCGGGGATGCTTTTAAGAAGCCCATGGGCCCCCAAACCCCGAGAAGTTCAAGACATGCCATTCACCGAGAATAGATCAAGCCAGGAAAATCCGAGAATTTAGAAGAAACTCAAGAGATGCCATTCACGGAGAAAAGATTATCTCTGGGGAGTAGATTCTCTTTGACAATGTCTAAGGGTGACAGTCTGAGAAAGGGTTCACCGAGAATGCTGCTTTTCACGTCTCCATATTATTTAACCCCAAGAGGAGGGAAGACTGTGTCTGGTAATCCTATGGGGATCTAGTTTTGTTTGTATTTAAGAGCGACCAACAGGGCTTTACCTAGTGCTAGACGTAGTTGCCGGGGAAAACGCTAAATAACTATACTAGTATTACACAGTGGATATATGACGAGTATATAAACGTTTGTGAAAGAAGACTTACAGTGGGCAACCCCATAATACAATTATATATATATGAAAGCGGATAAAGAAAGCGGGTAAACACTTACTCGGTTGTAGAGCTTCCTGTAATACACCAAAATTTGCCCTCTCTTTTCTTCGTATCATTTAGCATGAGCTTTCATTGCATTGCATTGCATCCAAGCATAGAAAAATAAAACATCAAACATTTAGCATTGCATCTTGCATAAGGGCATGTGATCAGTTGTTCCTCAAAGTTGTGGATTATCCAAAGAAAGAGAATAAGAGCTAAGGGTTTCTCATAAGCCTCAAAGGTCTCTTACATCATATATCATCCCCATTTGATCTCACAAGTCATTGGAAGATGCTAACTCATCAAGAAGTTTGGACAGTGCATCACTTCCTATCACAAAAAGTAGTAAAAATTAGGGTTTTGGATTCAAGTGGTCTCCTGATGAAATTTTGATTCAAACTTGATCTCAATGTTTCCTACATGATATTAAGTGTCTAAGGATGGAAGATTGGCCATTGATTCATTTCAGAAGAGGTTCAATTGATCAGTTGATTGATAATAGAGAAATTGGGGAAAAAGTCAACAATTTAAAAGGAAAGTCCACCATGGGTTTTCAAAGGTTCAAATCATGACTCCCAAGTCCATAGACCTTCATATGGTCCTCAAATGTTAAGATTCATGTCATTCATCAAGAATCAAGAAGTAGGGCAAAAGTTACTATTTTTGGAAAATGACCTATAATGTGAAATTTCCATTTTTGGCAACTTTTCAAACCAACTTCAACTTGACTTTTCATCATCAAAAAAGCTTCAAATGAATTTTACTCAAACATGAAAGTTGAAGATCTTTCTCTCCCCTTTCCAAAAAGTACTAGATCATTTCCACACCATTTGTGGTTCTCAAGTTATGATCAAAAGACTCAAGGGTGGTTTTTAGAGTTTTCACATGGTTCAATTTTTCCACTTTGTGCAAAAAGCTTCCAAATGACTTGTATTGGTTTCAAGTTGACAAATTCAGTTCATAAACTCAAAGTACACTTCATTTAGTGCAGAATTGGTCTTGGAATCATGTCATTACATGAAGTATTTCTCACTATTTTCACAAAATGCAAATGTGCAAGATGATCCAAAACTCACAAACTAATCAACCACAAGCCCCGTTTTCAATTCATTGGTGTTCAGTACATGAAATGAGAGTGATCCATCATCATAGGCAGGACCTTGCACGTGTGGATGAGGGTGTACACACCAAGTTGCAAATTTGCAAAACACCTCCAAGAGCTTTAACCAAGGGTTTAGCTAAACCCTAACCATGATCAGAAGCCTAACCAAGGATATATAAAGATATTTACACGTTCATTTCACACTCATGCACTCTCATTTGTTCAGATTTCAAATTTTTGCTCTCAACATTCTTCTCTTCGAAACTCCACTCTCCTAGGGTTTCATTGAGTCTGCTTCACATTTCCTTGATTAGTGAACTTCATAGAACACAAATCATCCATTGTTTGAAGCTCATACAAAGGATTTCATCATATCCAATTTTGGAAAGCTCCATTTCAAATCTTAAGATCTAGCACGATTCCAAGCTCTAATTGCATTTATTTTTCAATTAGAGGTTCCAAGGAGTTGACCTGCAGCTTCCAGAAGGTTTTCTTGGTGTAATTTGAGCTCTGCAAGTTTCAGGTTGGTTCACTTTTCGTGCTTCTATAACTTGATTTTCTTGTGTGCATTGTGTTCTCTGTGTGCTTGTGATCATGCTGATATGTTTAGATTTAAATTTGGACGTGTAACATGAGAGTAATGTGGATCTGAATTTTTTAGATCCAAACTTTTTGTCTTCGATTTGCGCAAATTATACATGTTATGACGAAATTGATGTGATATTTAAGATCAACATGAAATTTGGAGTGAAACTGTGGTGGAGTTTTTGATTTCTGGAGAATTTTATGTTTAGTGTTGCCGGAGAAGACGACCGGAGCTAGGGCTCCGGCGTCTGGTTGATTTTCAGGTGATCTGAGTTTCTTCAAGAAGATGAAATCATGATCGTTCGTGGCTGTGATCTGATGGCTGATATTGTGCCAACACATTAAAAGGAGATGGTGCCTCTCACGTGCCTTGTTTTTCCATTTTAATCCGTTTGCGTGCCTCCCTATGTGTGTTGTGGTGTGCGCGTGATCCTGACCATTGATAGTGCTTACATTGTGTTGTGATTGATTGAGTATCATATGCTGGATCACTCTGAGGGTATGTGTGAGTCAAGATTTTTGATTGGGAATATGTTGACCTGCTCTTTGGATTGGGCTGGATTTTCATTGCTTTTCGTACCCCCATACTGAGCCCAATGCTCATTTCAAACGTGAGAATTACTATGACTGCACCCCTGGCCCATGCTATGTCCTTTTTCATTTTATTTTGCATATCATTTTCATTTTTAATTTTTAAAATTAGTTTAATGCGTTTAAAAATCATAAAAAAAATCATGAATCATAGTCATAGTTTTATAAAATTTATACAAATTTTATTTTCCATTTTTCTATTATTTTTTACATCTGAATTAATTGTTATTTAAATTTCTTTTTGAAATGTTTCATTTGTGAACACTTTGCATTGCTGATTTTATTTCTCATCATTGGTACATAGTTTGATCCTCATTATTTTTGTATATTTCAGAGGACACTTTGAAGCATTTAAAAACATTTTTTTTCATATTTTTAAGATCATCTTTGCATCCTCTTTGAGCCATTTCTTTGTGCATGATCATGTGAAACCCTAATTACTTTACCATGCTTGTTTGATTGAGTTTATTTGTGATTATTTGCATGAACTTTTGGTATGATGTTTGCCTCTGTTTGAGGTATCTTGAGACCTATTATGTTGATTTTTCAATCATGTTTGGTATTTGTTTAATGACTCTTGTTTGAAGTCCCTTTTTGTGAACTTCTTTGATCATGTTTTGTTTACTTGCTTGAGAAGGTACTTGTGCCATTGTATGAGATCACTTTTTTTTTACTTCTTGAACTATGTTTAGATCATTATAGGTCTTTTGAATGAAGTTATAGATCATTGGTTTGAAGTTGATGCTTTCTTTGTGTACATGTTCAATACTTGTTTCACATGTTTCCTTTTGACCTGACTCCTCATCCTTTTTCATCTAAGTTCCATCTTGACTTGTAATTGGTTTGTTTATGCCATGCCATACTATCCATTTGCATTTCATATGATGTATGCCTCTGACTTTAAAGCATTACATTCATCCCATATGCCATTCATGTCTTACTTTGCATACTTGAACATGTTTCATCCAAATGCATGTTTATTTTTCTTCTAGCTTCTAAATGACTTGTAATTGCTTGAATGTGATTGGTTTGTGCATCTTATCTTCATCCTAACATATCATATCACTTCTGACTTTGATACTTGAGTTTCATCTTGAACTTTTTTAGGTTTTGACTTATGCCTTAAGTAACTTCTTTCCATGTTAAATTCATGTTCGTATCTTCTCACTTCTTCTCCTAATCACTCTTAATGCTTGGATGCTTGATTGTATGCCTCATATGACATTTGTACATCATGTTTAGGCACATGTTTAGGTCATCCACATTCTGACTTTGACATTACTTGAAGCATTATTGCATGATCACTTTGCATATTCACTCATTCTTTATCTACTTCTTTCATAATGCATTTCTTTGTGGTTTAAGGAATTGTTTGTGTGCATTTGATTTGTGATTGCTCTCATATCATTAGAGGACATTCTTATGATGTTCATTCTGACCTTATGCTTTCCTTGACCTTTAAGTTGCTTTTACTTTGGTTGTTGAATTTGTGTAAGCCTTAATTGTTCATCTTAATTGGTTTTTTCACTTGTAAATAATTGTACTAACTATTTCAGGGGCTAATGGTAAGTCACTTGAGTGTGGATATGCATCCACATTCTAATTTCTTCCCTCATCTTTTAATCATTCAATTTGTGTTGTTTAAGCATTTTATAATGCTTTGCTTTCATAATCTTCTTACTTCCCTCATAGAAACAATTTAACTTCCATCTTGGAAGTAAGTTGTTTTCTTTCTTTCTCTTCTCCTTTCTCTTAGGATTAGGTTTCTTAAACCTCACTAAACCTTAGGATCACCATGCATGATAACATTAAGATTGAGTCTTAGTCTCCCTCTTTAGTTTTTACCTTTACTCCTCCTCTTTGAGTCTCTTCTTCTCATCTTAAAACAAAAGTAAAAAACACCTAATAAAGGTACAACAAATATTGTATTTGAGCCTTTCATGTAAGAATGAGATAGTGAGGGATATTCTCTCATTTTCTTAGAATGTTTAGCGTACGTCCCATCTTGGGTCGATATGCGAGGCATTCGATCTTACATGAGGGACTTAAATACAATGTGCGTTACAAAATATAAAGTAATCAAAACACTTCTTTCTTAAAAGACAAAAACAAACAACAATTCTCTTCTCATCTCTTTCACTCCTTCCTTAAGGACTCGTCAAGTCTGTTCTACCGCAAACAGGTAACGCCTATGTCTCCCTACAGCGAGCTGCAACACCTAACTGCTGGAACGCGCGCTCTGACGTTTCCACTAAAAAACACAAACAAAGCGACCCTCATTGAGGGGAACTATGTCGCTCTGATTCTCATGCTCCCGACGAGATACGTAGGCAGTGGGGTAGGGCCCATTCGAGCACTTCTTTTATTTTCCCTACATTTGTTTCTTGTTCTCTCTCTCCTTTCTTTTTTCCCTTTTCCTGTTCCTTTCTTTTCCAGTTCTCAGCAGCGGAGCTCCAGTCGACAACACCCTTTGATTGAAGCACCAAGCGTGGATCCCATCGGGTACGATGGACGCGTGGGGGGTGCTAATACATTCCTCACGCGTAACCGACTCCCTTATCTAGTTTCTCTTGGTCGCAAGACCATGCTCTTTCCTTCCCTTCAGGTTTATGCGGTGTTTCCTTTCCCTCTCTTGGGATAAATACACATTGCTGGCGACTCTGTTTCAGTGCCACTTTCGCGTTTGTACTTGGATGAAAATCCCGGGAGCGACAGCTGGCGACTCTGCTGGGGACCAGGTTGACCTCTTGCTGGTCCATCCCCTTTTGCGAGTCAATCCTAGCCCTTGTCTATTTTTCTTTCATTGGTTGTTTACTGTTGTGTTGTATTTACTGTTTTACTGTATTGTTTATCATATTACTGCTTTACTGTACATTACTGTATTTACCGCACTTTAGCATTTTCATTTCATATGCTACATTATGCTATACTGGACTGTGCTATTTTCTGTTTGGCGGGATGGGGTATTCTGAGAGATAGGCCCAATACACAGGCCTGAGTGCACTTATGTTTAGTGTGTTTCATGTCCTCTCGCGTTCCATCTCGGTTCGAGGAGGGAATATGAAACACAATCTGGATGTGGTTATCTCTAGAGAATTCTGCGTTGTGGGTCTTCCACAATGGTAGAGCTATCTGGAAGAGCTGTTAAGTCTGGATGACCTTTTAGGGTGACCCCTCTTTATTTTGAGGTGAATCAGAGGACGATCTCTTTGTTTGGCGATAACATTGTGATGCGTATTTTTTCGCAAGTGTACGAACGCGTCAGAGTAATATAAAAGATTATCGTATCCACAGAGACCAAGTGTCAATCTATCGCTATCTATTGTTAAGGTGTGTATCTAAGGTGATTGAAAATAGTAGTTTTGAAGAGTGCACGGTAGTAAATAAAGTAATTAAAATTAATTGATAAAGACAGGTTCGAATGCAATTCACACAACCAGTTGATAATCAGAGTACTTGCTAATAGAACTACTTACGGGCAATGTTTTCTACTTTGAAAAGAACTAATTTGACAGGAACTGTCGCTTTCTCGTACTCAGAACCGAGTTGTACCCCCTAATCAAACCCTCTTATTGTCACGGATAAAAAGGCGCGCATTGCGTTAGAGTAGTAAACCTATTTTTAAGAAATATAGTATCTTGACCAAGTTGAAAAGTATTTTAACCTGGATTTTCTAAAAAAAAAGAGGTTCTTACGAACCAGACTTTAAACTTCTTAACGCGTCCGAAAATGGTTTTAAAATCTCTTTTCCTTTTAAATTAAAAACTCCTAATAAACTAAACAAAGCGCTTTCGCTGTTTTTGAAATAGTTTAAAAACAATTAAGTTTAGATAGGCGTTGGACGGCTTTCGATCTTACCCAACGGAATTTAAGAACAGGAAAACTTATATTGAAAGTTAAAATAGCCCTTAAGTGTTTCCACTAACAATTGTACAGATTATCGGTTCGGTTATGATCTTCACATTCTAACCTTTATAAATTTAGCCAGACATGGTAAAGTAAAAGTTCATTTTTAGATTTTTCATAAAAAAGGTATTTAAGTGCGAGTTCGGAAAGTAAATGAAAGTAGTGCGAGTGCGGAAAGTAAATGAAAGTAGTGCGAGTGCGGAAAGTAAATGAAAGTAAAGCAGTGCGGAAAATAAATGAAATTAAAAGACAGTGCAAGAAATAAAGTTGACAAAAGGTAAAGTAATAAAAACCTGCTCCAATCGGAGTGGTTGAATAAAATGCGAACTGAAAGTAAAATGGCGGCAGGATTAACTTCCTTCCAGAGTGCTCCAAGACTCAATCTCACAGGCTCTTACAGACTCGATCTCTCGAATGTAGTAACACCTCGATGTGAAGTGATTACCACTATTACACTGATATATGCTTATGAACAACTAAGCTTGGATGAAGAAAAACGAAAATCTAAAGTCCTATTTATAGGCAAGGAAACATGTGGAAAAGACAAGGATGCCCCTAGCATTTGAATTTGGGCGGGAACTTGTTTTGCTCTTGTGGCGCCCGCCACAACACCATGGCGCCCGCCATGAGTGTAAAATTGCTTGGGCAGTTGAAGATCGTGGGGAAAAACAGTTGGGAGGAGTTTGAGACATGGCCACGTCATGGAAGACCCTGTGGCGGCCGCCAGAGTGGATGCCATAAGTGCAAAATGCTGATTTTCTCTATTTTAGCTCATTTCGGCTCCTTTTTCGCTCCTTTTCTCGCTCGGGGCTCCGATTAGACTAAAAACATGAAAACAAAGAAAAACATAATAATAACATAATAAAATGACATTAAAAGACTAAGAATGCATGCGAAATCGGAGTCAAAAATACAGTGAAATTCAGTGTCATCAAATTCTCCCACACTTAGACCTTTGCTTGTCCTCAAGCAAAACATTTAAAGCTCAAAGTAAGAAAACTAGTGCTGACACGTGATTCGGGTTTAAAGGGCTTCTAAGTTCAAGTCAGGATGCAGCGACAGGTACTAAGTGAACCAAGGGTATCGTAATGACACTTATCCGCAGAGGCGGACATAAACTTCATTCTTATATTAATCAACCGTATCATCCCACAATAACTAGGCCTACCTCTTCATCTCTTTTTGGGTCCTTTTCATTCAGGCGCAATCACATTAAGCCCGTTATCCGTACATGTTTCATAGTAGAGTGACCTGTTAGTGATTCTGATCCAAAACATAGGGTTTCTGGCACATAAGGCTGTGTAAACCCTTTTATTTAACCCAAATGCAGTTGTGGGGGATCGGATCGTAATCCGCCCTACCGAGTTCAGCGCCAGATACCTCTGAACCAACTAACAATGGGTGAGCTAAAATTATATATATATATATATATATTTTTGTGGCAACAATTCAACTTTTTGGTTTAAACGACCTTGTGAGGGTCATCTATCCGGAGTTTGCCTTTTTCTTTATTTATTTTACTGGATCATTCACTTATGTTCATCAGTCCCCTACGTAGAAAATGCTTAGGCCGGAGCTGACTGCTGAAATAAACTACTTAGGACAAATTTGGAAATGATAATTAAGGCCATGGTACATGGGGTTTTGGAATGATTCCTATATTCGTGAAGTCTACGGTGCTAAAACGATACTAATGTTTCAAAAAGTTCACCTAAGTCACCACATCCTAATCCAAACCTGTCTTAAAGCCCAAAAAAACGTGTAGAACAACAATGTTTTCTTTTTGCAAAAAAAAAAAAAAAAAAAAAAAAAATTTTTTGTAGGGCTAAAGAAATGGGGAAAATGAGGGTGCACTAGGGATACACTGTACTGGTGACTCGTCAGACTCATGCATTTTCTAGAAAAAAGACAAAGACAAAAACAAGAAATAAACAACTAACTAAAAATGGAAATAGAAAGCAATAAAATCCCCTCCCACACTTAAATCAAACATTGTCCCCAATGTTTCGAAATAAGATAAGGAGAGTAACCTGTAAAACTACTGATGTGGACCACTGGTGCCCTCGTCGTCCTGCTGGGAATGCCTGGGACGACGGGATCTGTTACGATGCTGGTCTCTCCGGTCCAATCGGGCTGATAAGGCCGCCTGGGCATCTCTGACCAGTCGAAGGTTACCTAGAATGGAACCTTGAGTAGCCTCCATAAGCTGGTAATGCCGGCGGTTGAAGTCTTGCTGACGGGATTGCTCGTCTGTGATCGCAAGCAAGGTGGGAGAAACGGACTCGAAGGATCGATCTGTCCTCCGTCGTGATTTTTCCATGAAACTCATATTATCCGTCAGCTGTTGCTGAATGGTAGAGAGAAGGTCATCTCGCCTTTCTTCTCTGGCCATAAGGTCACGCCACATCTCCTCAGTGACATAGGATCCAGGGACTGAACCTGCAAAAGGGTTAGAGGAAGAGGGTGCGGTGTGTGGTGGTGAAGGATGATGGGGGGGCACATGAGGTATGGGAGACTGATCTCTCCGCTCAAATTCTTCGTCAGTGTCGTGTCCCTCCGTATCAGGAATATTAGGAGGAAGTGGACCTAGAACAGGTGGAGCATTTAAATCATAGGTCCAGTTCCTTTCATTACATACATCGGTACGTCTACTGCAGGGCAAGGCAACAGATGGGATAGCTACACCATGGATCATCAATACAAAACCACCCTCTCTTCTCGCTCGGCACAATTTCATATCTTTTAGAAATTTTAGGTTGATTGTGCGAGGAGTTAAGGGCTCTAGTGTGGCTATCTCATCGTTCAGGTTAAGGGCCCGATCAATAGACGTAATCAGTCCTCCAAAAACAATCGGTCCTGCTTTATTAATAGTAACAGACATGTGAGAAAGCATAAACGGGACCGGATTGATTCTTCTATTTGTGAGACTTCCTTGTAAAAACTGAAGCTCTTTAGCATTAACCTTATTTGGATTATCCCGGCCAAAAATAGTACATGCCAACAGGTATCTAAAAACTCTGATGGCCGGGTTGTGGATGGTCGATGCGAGAATTCCTTCAAAAGAAGTTATTAAATTATTTGACAATCTCTGCCAAAAAGGAAATGCATCGACCGACCATCCGTCATCCAAAGGGGTCTCACAAATAGCACCTTCCCAAAGAGGAATCCCTAACAGACTTGTTAGTTCGTCGGTACTGTACTTATATTCTATTCCAAACATTCTAAATTGGACAGTACCGACTGTGCTAGCAGTGTTAGGGTGGACAGTGTAGATCAAAGAACTTAAAAACTCAACTGTCAGTTTCTCAAAGGTTAGTTCTCGGTTTTCAAAAATAGAGTGCAGTCCCAAAAAATCAAGTAAATGATAAACACTATGCTAAATACCCAAGGTATAGAGACAGTTGTCGTCCACGTACCTCGTCGAGAGAATTTCTCGACCTTGAAGCCTTTGAATATTCCTCCTCTGCCTATCCCCGGGTTTTCCTTCTCGCAAAATATATCCTTCGAACTCCATAGCTTGCTCCTTGAATTGATTTGAAGATAATGAAGATGGGTTTAAATATAAGTTGGTAAAGGTGAGATTTTTATGGAATTTAATTGGTGGAATTTCAAATGGAAGTTTGAAAGGGTTAATGGATAGTGGGTATTAAATAAAGGTGAGAGCTTTTATGAGTTTTAATGGAGTTTTGGAAGAGGAGAAAAATGGGTTTTGGGAGTTTAGAGGTTCAAAAATGGTGGAAGATGAAGCTTTCCCCCGTATTTACCAGGACGCCGTGGCGGGCGCCATAAGGCTATGGCGGGCGCCATAAGGTCATTTTCGGACCTGGGCCAAAATTTTGAATTTTGGAATGGGCCTCTCTTACCTTTTGCGTCTTGGGGGTCCCGATAGCGTTCTCATTTGTTTTCCTCTTCAACACGGGACTTGCACAATTTTTGTGGAAATAAAAATCAAATATTAAGAAAAATAAAATTATTATTGGATATATATATATATAAAAGGAAAAATAAAAACACACATAATATATATATATATATATATATATATATATATATATATATATATATATATATATAAAATCAAAGTACATAGGAAATATAGGAAATGCGAAAATACGAAATGTGTCCAGATATGCTAAAAAGTAAAGAAAACGCAGAAATACTGAATACTAAATAATAGAGTAGTAAGTCAGGGCAATATGATCAATCAGTTGGCTCCTCTGCCTGGCTGGATCCACGAAGCTCAGCGATCTCGCGACGAAGCTCTCCGATCTCCTGGTATAAAGAGTCTGCCTCAGTGGCATGAGTGAGATCAGATACCTCAATCTGCAAAGCAAGATCAGCTACCTCCTGTTTGAGCTTTGCAGTCTCTCTGCGGAGCTCAACAACCTGGGTGTATAAATCGGGTGGCTGCAAAGACAAATTATTAGATAATACAGTGATTTTGGGAGACGGAGGTGTAGGGGTGTACTCAGCAATAGGAGGCGATCTAGGCTCCTCAATAGTCTCTCCATAACCCTCCAAAGCATATCTCCAATTAGCTGGGTCATGAACACTGGTCATCATCGGATCAGGCAGCAAAAAGTAATGAATAACCTCGTTGTCGATCAACAATCTGAACTGGTTGGGGTTTGCAGAGGCTCTCCTTATCAACCCTCTGTCTAGGCAGAAATCAACGTCCATGGTGGTGTATTCACTGAAAACCCTGAGATGTAACAACTTACGCGATAGGCCTAAAGCAGCAGCAATCTGGGTAACAATACCTCCCACATGAATAATTCCTACTGATGACATGGCAATACTGCTAAGACCTTTCAGCAGAAAGTTCCCACATGCCACAGGACGTGACTGGGTCGCACAAAACAGTAGAAAGATCTCCTCCTCACTAAGCAAGGTCTCAGCATCTGGCAATCCAAAGAAAGAGTGTGCTATGATCATCTGAAAATACCTCAATGCAGGGTTGTCGATAACATGTGAGAACTGGGTGGAAGGATCCTGACTCCCTCCACCAGAGATATCACTCCAGAACTTCTCCACTTCCCTACTCAGAAAGTATCCCATAGGTGTCTCAGGAATAGCATCAGGGGTCGTCTGAAAACCTAATAAATCACCAAACTCCTTATGAGTGAAGGAGTACTCAGTCCCAAATAACTTGAAAATAGCACATCCATTTGGTCCGGCCCAGGGGTCATAAGAAAACGAGCTGAGGAACTCCAAAGTGAGGTTCATATAGGTGTTGTTCAGGTCGTCGAACTGGTCCCATTGAAGCTGATGGCATAAGAATCTGACACTAGGCTCAATGCCTAAAGCCTCTATGCAAGCCTGATCTGGGTACCTCGTAGGTGCCATAGGATGTCTGAAGTGGACAAAGTAACGCTCTCTTTGGACGTCATTCTTGAAAGTCACATGCATGTCGTCAAAATTCTGCATTCTGCACAGAGTTAGGAAGAAGGTCCTGTAAAACACAAACATTAGTCCTGACAAAATATAACAAGAAATAAAATAAAACAAAATGTAGAAAAAGTAAATAAGGTAAGAAAATCATGGGTTGCCTCCCATGCAGCGCTTGTTTAACGTCGTTAGCTTGACGACTGGAACTTATACATCTCTTGTCGGGATTGGTGGATCACTTAGAGTGTGGCTGGAGTAGGTTGTTGGAATGTCTCCTCCTTCGTAGAGCTTCAGTCTTTGTCCATTGACGATGAATGGTTTACATGTCTCGTTTTTTATTTCAACAGCTCCAGACCTCAGAATTTTTGATACTTTGAAGGGGCCAGTCCATCTTGAACGGAGCTTTCCTGGGAAGAGCCGTAGCCTAGAATTGAACAGGAGAACAGGGTCTCTTAAGTTGAAGTCTTTTCTTATGATTCTTTTGTCGTGCCAAGCTTTTGTTCTTTCTTTGTATATTATGGCATTCTCGTAGGCTTGCTGTCTGAGTTCTTCCAATTTGTGGATGTCAAGGATACGTTTCTCACCAGCAGTTAGGTAATCCAAATTCAAAGTTTTAATGGCCCAATAGGCCTTATGCTCTAACTCAAAAGGTAAATGACAAGATTTTCCATAGACTAGTTGGTAGGGGGTTGTTCCTATAGGGGTTTTGAAAGAGGTTCTGTAGGCCCATAAAGCCTCTTGAAGCTTTTGCGACCAATCTTTTCTGGATACAGAGACAGTTTTTTCTAAAATTTGTTTAATCTCCCTATTAGATACTTCCACTTGGCCACTAGTCTGTGGGTGATATGGTGTTGCTACTCTATGCTTAACTCCGTACTCGCTTAAAAGCTTATCAAATATTCTTGATATGAAGTGAGATCCTCCATCACTTATAACTAAATGGGGTGTTCCAAATCTGGGGAATATATAATTTTTAAATAATTTAATTACTACTCTAGTGTCGTTTGTGGGTGCAGCTATCGCTTCAATCCATTTAGACACGTAGTCTACTGCAACTAAGATATACTTGTTTCCTAAAGATGGTGGGAATGGTCCCATGAAATCTATACCCCATACGTCGAAGAGTTCTACTTCTTGGATGTTTCTTAAAGGCATTTCGTCGCGCCTTGAAATATTTCCTGTGCGTTGGCATCTATCACATTTGACAATGTAAGCATGGACATCACGCCACATGGTAGGCCAGAATAGGCCAGCTTGAAGAATCTTGGCGTAGGTCTTAGAGGTGCTTGCATGTCCACCATAAGGCGCAGAGTGACAATGCTGAATTATACTTTCTACCTCGTCTTCTGGAACGCAACAGCGGAAAATGCCATCTTTACCTCTCTTGAAAAGAAGTGGCTCGTCCCAATAGAAGTTTCTAACATCACTTAAGAACTTCTTCTTCTTGTGGTAATCGAGATCAGGGGGTATGATATCAGCAGCTAAGTAATTAACAAAATCAGCGTACCAGGGCACGTTACTTACAGCTAAGGATTTTTGGAAGTGCTCATGAGGGTCTGGTTTTTTTATTTTCAATGGTTTCCAACTGGGCTATCAGTCTATCATCGGCAAAATCATCATTTATGGGTACTAATTCAGGATTCAGGTATTCTAGCCTAGATAGGTGATCTGCTACTACATTTTCTGTGCCTTTTTTATCTCGGATATCTAAGTCGAACTCTTGTAGCAACAAAATCCATCGAAGTAACCTGGGTTTAGCATCTTTTTTACTTAGTAGGTAACGGATGGCAGCATGATCGGTGTAAACTATAATTTTGGCTCCTACTAGATATGATCTAAATTTGTCTATAGCGAAAACTACCGCTAGGAGTTCTTTCTCGGTTGTTGCGTAATTGAGCTGGGCGGCGTCTAGGGTTCTACTGGCATAATATATTACATGTAATCTTTTATCTTTTCTCTGACCTAGAACGACTCCTACAGCATAATCACTGGCGTCACACATTATCTCAAACGGTTCAGACCAATCAGGGGGTTTCATAATGGGTGCTGAAATCAATGCTTGCTTCAAAAGGTTGAATGCTTCATTGCATTTTTCATCAAAGATGAATTCAGCATCTTTCATTAACAGGCCAGTTAAAGGTTTTGTTATTTTGGAGAAGTCCTTGATGAAACGGCGGTAGAATCCAGCGTGTCCAAGGAAACTTCTAACTTCCCTGATAGTCTTGGGTGGTTTTAGGTTCTCTATAACTTCTATTTTTGCTTTATCTACCTCTATACCTCTTTCGGAGATTATATGTCCTAAAACAATTCCTTCAGTCACCATGAAATGGCATTTTTCCCAATTCAGCACAAGGTTCACCTCCACACATCTTTCCAGGATTTTCTCAAGGTTGATAAGACAATTTTGGAAATCAAAACCGCAAACCGAGAAATCATCCATAAATACTTCCATGATTCCATCTAGATAATCTGCAAAGATTGACATCATGCAACGTTGGAAAGTAGCAGGGGCATTACAGAGTCCAAAAGGCATTCGTCTGTAGGCAAAAGTTCCAAAAGGGCATGTAAAGGTAGTTTTTTCTTGATCTTCTGGATGTATAGGTATTTGGAAGAATCCCGAATACCCGTCTAGATAGCAGAAGTAAGAATGTCTGGCAAGACGTTCTAACATCTGGTCTATGAACGGTAAAGGGAAATGATCCTTCCTAGTTGCTTTATTTAACTTTCTATAGTCTATGCACATACGCCAACCTCCTTCTATCCGCTTTGCTATTTGTTCACCTTTCTCATTTTGCACAACTGTGATGCCTCCCTTCTTGGGTACCACATGCACAGGGCTCACCCACTTACTGTCAGAGATCTGATATATTATACCTGCTTCTAGCAACTTCAGAACTTCCTTCTTGACAACATCACTCAGTATAGGGTTTATCCTTCTCTGGTGTTCTCTGGAAGGTTTTGAATCTACTTCGAGCGAAATCCGATGCATGCATACGGATGGACTTATACCTTTCAGATCAGAGATATTATATCCTAAGGCTGAGGGATATCTTTGTAAAACGTCCAAGAGTTGATCTGTTTCTTTTTGTCTCAAGACAGCACTAACTATAACCGGACGATTCATTTCTTCATCAAGAAACTCATATCTCAGGTTCTTAGGCAGTTCCTTAAGTTCCAAGGCTGGTTTAATAGGGCAAGGCATAGGGTCTGGGGTAAGGGATAAACATTCGTAAAGGTTATCATCGATGTAGGGTTTCTTATAATTGTCATCTTCCAAAATAAGAGTTGATGGCAGCTTAATTGTTTCAATGACTTCTTCTTGCTCTAACTCCCTAACACATTCATCAATGATATCTATCGCATAACACGCGTCTCCTATCACAGGTGCCATAAGAAATTTTGAAAGTATAAATTCTATCTTCTCGTTCCCTACCTCAAAGGTTAGCTTCCCCTTTTTGACATCTATTATGGCTCCAGTAGTCGATAAGAATGGTCTACCTAGAAGAATGGGTATGTCATCATCTTCTTTAATGTCCATGACAACAAAATCAGTAGGGATAAACAGCTGACCTATCCTAACAGGGACGTCTTCAAGTATGCCTATCGGATATTTAACAGATCTATCGGCTAATTGAAGTGACATCTTGGTAGGTTGCAACTCTCCTAAATTTAACCTTTCGCAAACCGCTAAGGGCATTAAGCTCACACTAGCTCCTAAGTCTAGAAAAGCTTTTTCGATGACATGACTCCCCAGAATACAAGGAATGGAAAAGTTTCTAGGATCTTTATCCTTTTTTGCTAATTTATTTTCGGCAATAGAATTACATTCCAAGGGTTTCGGATCATCAAGTCTACGCTTATTGGTAAGGATGTCTTTGAGAAACTTTGCGTAGGATGGTATTTGGGTAATGGCTTCTGTGAACGGGATTTCTACGTGAAGTTTTTCTATAACTTTAATGAATTTCTGATACTGATTATTGATCTGGGTTTGTTTAAGTCTTTGCGGATATGGTATTGGTGGTTTGTATGGCGGGGGTGGTATATAGGTTTTGTCTTTGGGTTCTTCTCCTTTTTCTTGACTTTCCTGGTTTACAGATTCCTCTGGTTTCTTCTTTTTATCTGGGATGTTGTCATCTTCCTTAGAAGTTTTGGGATCACTCAACCTTGGGTTACAAGGTTCATCATAAGCGGTCCCACTTCGTAAGGTAATGGCATTTGCTTGTCCTTTCGGGTTTTGTTGAGGTTGTCCAGGGAATTGTCCTCCAGGTGTGGTCTGAGGGGCTTGGTTTAAAGCTACCTGCGAGATTTGGGTTTCAAGCATCTTATTGTGAGTGATTATTTGGTCAACCTTGGTTCCTAACTGGGTAATTAGTTCGTTAACATGAACGTTTTGGTTTATGAACTCCTTGTTTTGTTGGATTTGAGCAGCGACAAAATTATCCACGATTTTCTCAAGGCTCGGTTTTGGTGGTACAGGTTGCATAGGTTGATTTGATCTTGGGGCTTGATAACTTGATTGTCTCGGAGGGGCAGTATTTTGGATAGGGTTATTATTCTTATAGGAAAAGTTTGGGTGATTCCTCCATCCAGGGTTATAGGTATTTGAAAATGGGTTCCCTTGGGTGTAGTTCACTTGTTCAGAGCTGGTCTCGTTTAACAGACTGCATTCTGCGGATTGGTGTCCTTTCGTCCCACATATCTCACAATCTGACGAAACTGCGGCTGCAGTATTCGGGGTTGTACACATATGCTCAACTTTTAGGGCTAATGCGTCCATTTTAGCTTGCATCATGTCTATAGAGCTTAACTCATGTATTCCTCCTTGGGCTTCCTTCTTTTCCACTGTCGCTCGTTCTACTCCCCATGATTGATGGTTTTGGGCCATATCTTCGATAAGGGCACTAGCTTCAGGGTAAGGTTTGTTCATCAGTGCGCCACCTGCGGCGGCGTCGATGGTCATCTTAGTGTTATAATGAAGTCCATTATAGAAGGTTTGAATGATTAACCAATTTTCTAAACCATGATGTGGGCATGCTCTTAACAGCTCTTTATATCTCTCCCAGGCTTCGAACAACGATTCTCCTTGGTTTTGGGTAAATCTAGTTATTTGGTTTCGAAGAACAGCGGTCTTACTCGGGGGAAAATATCTGGCAAGGAATACTTTTCTAAGGTCTTCCCAACTTGTTAAGGAATTTGGTGGAAGGGAATCTAACCAAGATAGGGCCTTATCTCTGAGGGAAAAAGGAAATAATCTTAAGCGAATCGCCTCAGGAGGGGCTCCATTGGTTTTAAAGGTGTCTGCTAGTTGGAGAAAGTTTTTCAAATGTTGGTTTGGGTTCTCTGTAGCAAGACCTGCGAATTGCCTCTGCTGTACTAACTGCAGCAGGGATGGTTTAAGTTCAAAATTGTTAGCTGGTATGGCGGGATTTACTATACTAGAACTAGGTTCCTCGTTGGATGGTTGGGCGAAATCCTTAAGAGGTCTTTGATTTTGATCTTCGGCCATAGCTTTCCTAAGTTTACGGAAATATAAACGTGCGCGAGCGTAACGTTCTGGTTCAGCTAGAGGGTCTACTAAACTTCCGGTACTACGAGTTTTTCGCATTGACCGGCGGGTAACTTCCTTAGTCTAAACGGTATAACAACAGGGTACGAAATTTGACGAAATTGGTCCCAGGCAACGGCGCCAAAAACTTGATGCGTATTTTTTCGCAAGTGTACGAACGCGTCAGAGTAATATAAAAGATTATCGTATCCACAGAGACCAAGTGTCAATCTATCGCTATCTATTGTTAAGGTGTGTATCTAAGGTGATTGAAAATAGTAGTTTTGAAGAGTGCACGGTAGTAAATAAAGTAATTAAAATTAATTGATAAAGACAGGTTCGAATGCAATTCACACAACCAATTGATAATCCAAGTACTTGCTAATAGAACTACTTACGGGCAATGTTTTCTACTTTGAAAAGAACTAATTTGACAGGAACTGTCGCTTTCGCGTACTCAGAACCGAGTTGTACCCCCTAATCAAACCCTCTTATTGTCACGGATAAAAAGGCGCGCATTGCGTTAGAGTAGTAAACCTATTTTTAAGAAATATAGTATCTTGACCAAGTTGAAAAGTATTTTAACCTGGATTTTCTAAAAAAAAAGAGGTTCTTACGAACCAGACTTTAAACTTCTTAACGCGTCCGAAAATGGTTTTAAAATCTCTTTTCCTTTTAAATTAAAAACTCCTAATAAACTAAACAAAGCGTTTTCGCTGTTTTTGAAATAGTTTAAAAACAATTAAGTTTAGATAGGCGTTGGACGACTTTCGATCTTACCCAACGGAATTTAAGAACAGGAAAACTTATATTGAAAGTTAAAATAGCCCTTAAGTGTTTCCACTAACAATTGTACAGATTATCGGTTCGGTTATGATCTTCACATTCTAACCTTTATAAATTTAGCCAGACATGGTAAAGTAAAAGTTCATTTTTAGATTTTTCATAAAAAAGGTATTTAAGTGCGAGTGCGGAAAGTAAATGAAAGTAGTGCGAGTGCGGAAAGTAAATGAAAGTAGTGCGAGTGCGGAAAGTAAATGAAAGTAAAGCAGTGCGGAAAATAAATGAAATTAAAAGACAGTGCAAGAAATAAAGTTGACAAAAGGTAAAGTAATAAAAACCTGCTCCAATCGGAGTGGTTGAATAAAATGCGAACTGAAAGTAAAATGGTGGCAGGATTAACTTTCTTCCAGAGTGCTCCAAGACTCAATCTCACAGGCTCTTACAGACTCGATCTCTCGAATGTAGTAACACCTCGATGTGAAGCGATTACCACTATTACACTGATATATGCTTATGAACAACTAAGCTTGGATGAAGAAAAACGAAAATCTAAAGTCCTATTTATAGGCAAGGAAACATGTGGAAAAGACAAGGATGCCCCTAGCATTTGAATTTGGGCGGGAACTTGTTTTGCTCTTGTGGCGCCCGCCACAACACCATGGCGCCCGCCATGAGTGTAAAATTGCTTGGGCAGTTGAAGATCGTGGGGAAAAACAGTTGGGAGGAGTTTAAGACATGGCCACGTCATGGAAGACCCTGTGGCGGCCGCCAGAGTGGATGCCATAAGTGCAAAATGCTGATTTTCTCTATTTTAGCTCATTTCGGCTCCTTTTTCGCTCCTTTTCTCGCTCGGGGCTCCGATTAGACTAAAAACCTGAAAACAAAGAAAAACATAATAATAACATAATAAAATGACATTAAAAGACTAAGAATGCATGCGAAATCGGAGTAAAAAATACGGTGAAATTCAGTGTCATCACATTGTATCCTTCGGGCTGAATGTGCTATTGCTTCTCATTCCGAGATTCGAATTTGAGGATCCTCACTTTCTAGTACCCAAATGTGAGATTGGGGGGATTGTTTACAGGTGTGCAGGAACCCTTGACTTTCAGAATACCCGGTTTTCTTATTTGTTCTGGATTGGTTACTGAACTTTTGATCCTGATCAGTTCACATTTGTTTTGGATTTGTTATTGGACTTATTATCCTGGTTTTGTGTATCTCACCGAATTCAGACTGCAGTATAGTGGGTTCAGCATTATTTGTGCAGCACTGATCACATGCCCTTGCATACATATCATCATTAGCATTCTTGCATTTAACCTTCATGTTTATTCATTTGCAGGGTATACTTCCTTTCGATTCCGGTTGACAGTTCCCTTTTGCAGCTATGGAGATTCCCAGGAAGAACAATGTGCATTATACTTTCTTTGACACCAAGGTGGGACAGTTACGAAAGATGGTTTCTCTTATTACTCCAGACCATGTGGGTATGTTCCGAAAGGCTTATGGGGAGATTCTGACCATGGTTGATGACTTGAATGCTTCAGAGAGGAGTGTCATCCATACGTGCTTACAGTTTTATGACCCACAGTTAAGGTGCTTCACTTTCTCGGACTTTCAATTGGCTCCGATGCTAGAAGAGTATGCACTGCTTCTAGGTGTGCCTCTCAAGTACCAGATTCCTTTCAACTCCGATATGCGCCCTCCAAAGCCTGACGAGATAGCTAAGGCCCTCCATCTGAGTGTACCTGTGGTAGCAGATAACCTCGCCACCAAAGGAGGTTTATCTGGTTTTCATTTGGACTTCTTGGTTGCCAAAGCTGAAGAGTGTGCTGCTAAGTCTCAGTGGGAAACCGTTTGTGCTATTCTAGCTTTGAGCATCTATGGAATCATGCTGTTTGCTGATGAACCTAAGTTTGTGAACATGAGTGCAATCCATATTTTTATGCTGAAGAATCCTATACCTACACTCCTGGGTGATTTGTACTATTCTGAGCATTTTAAAAATGAAAAGAAACGAGGAGGTTTGGTTAGATGTTGCGCACCTCTGTTCCATAAGTGGCTCATGAGCCATTTACCAAATTTAGAGGCTTTTTTGGATCCTCATCCTGTAAAGAATTGGGCTAAGAGGATGATTCAGTTGACAGCAAAGGACATTCGTTGGTTCAATCAAAGGACGATGGGTGGAGATTTTGTCAGTGGCCGTGGAAGAAATCCTAATGTGCCACTCTTGGGAATAAAGGGTTGCATCAATTACAATCCTATTATTCTCAGGAGACAGTTAGGATTTGCTTTAATAGAGCCTCCGAAGGACAGTGATTTGGAAGAATCTTTCTTTTTCTCTGTGAAGGATAATCCTTTGTTGGTAAGGCAAGCTGCTGGAGCTTGGGGCAATCTGCAAACAAAGGGTAAAGTCATATTCGGCAAGTGCAATAATGTGTCTTCTTCTCAATATGATGCCTGGTTGAAAAGAAGAGTTCAGATCACTCTTTTGCCATTTTCTCAGGAAAGACCGTCAGATCTAGTTGCTGTGGAACCGGTGACTATGATAAGTGTTGCTGAATATAACAAGCTTAAGGCGAAGATGGATAAGATAGTCAAAATGAATGAGAAGTTAAATGAAGGACTCTGAAATACGCTTTGTGAAAAGCGCAATGTTGAGTATGAACTTCAAAAGCTGACTGAGCGTCATGAGGCTAATGAGAAAAGAATTGTCGAGGACACTATCTATATTTGTAAGGTCAAGCAAAATGAGATGGCATTAAAAGAAGCGTGCAAGCGCATCAATGAGCAGTTGACCAAGTCTGAGAATGCCCTTGCTAAAGGACAACAGAGATGGGATGAGTTTTCCAAATGCCGGAGGGAGATCGAGGTGAGAATCAGGGCTGAAAATGACGAGTTGAGGAAAAATTTGAAGAGCAAAGAAAGTGAATTTCTCCAGCAACTAAGTTCAGCTAATCAAGAGATCAAAGATCTGAAAGTCCGCACTGGAGTAAAGAGAGCCAAAGAGCTTGCTGTTAAAGATCAAATTCGAAAGCTAGAAGAAGCTGTCAAGTTAAGGAGTCAACTGATCAGAATTCTTACTGAGCGCCCCAATGATCCAGTTACTGAAGCACTTCTCAAGGAGGTCCGGGAGGATTTATATGCGCTCAGTGTATGAGTTGTTGTTATTCTGGAAATTCACCATCAGGCTTGTTGATGGGTTTTCATTTGCGTGTATTCATGCTATTCAGTTGTATCTGTTCAGAACCAATTTGTATTTGACTGTTCCACATCTGGTTGTGGGTTTCATTTATGCTAATGGTGTTTCGTTTGGTATTATTGAGGTGGATTCTTCATCAAATTATACAATGATTCACACACTCACTGGGCCGTATATGATGGGTATTCTGAATTATTAATATGCACCTCGGATGTTCTATCACTGTTAACAGTTGCAGGGGTATGCGTAGTTCCCTTATGGTCAAACTGGAATTGAAGGAAGGAATGCCCCAAAATGAATAAACATTGCATTACATTGCATATCATTTTGCATTCTGTTGCTTGCTTTTTTCAGGTACTCGTTGCAGGGTCTCTAACCTTATTTGGTTTCAGGCATTATAGCTGAGAATCACATTCACCGATACTCAACTCGAAGAAATCAAGCAAGGATAATGGATCAAATGCAGAATGATTTGGCTGAAATGAGGGCACGCATGAACCGGTTCATGACTCTCATGACTGGTATGGCACAGACTCAAGAAACATTGAGGCTTCTGGTCGAACGTCCAGAGGCCACGCCTGAAGGTAATCAGAATGACAATTCACAGACAAGGGTCACTCCTCTTCCTGGTGGCAATCCTCCTCCTGGTGGTAATCTGGGTAATGGAAATGGCAGAAATGTTGGGGGTATTCAGGAAGATGTTCAGGAAGACCAATTCAATCTGTTGGATGCTGATATGGGTAATCCTGGTGATAGAAGGTATGATGAGTTGGCTGAGAAGATCCGGGCTATAGAGTGCAAGAATTCTATGGGTATTGATGTTACTAGTTTGGGGCTGGTACCAGGAGTTAGAATCCCTCCAAAGTTCAAGCCACCCACTTTTGACAATTATCATGGCAATACGTGTCCCCAGACACATATCCAAGCTTAGTTTGGGAGGATCTCACCCCATACTGATGATGAGAAGTTATGGATGCATTACTTTCAAGACAGTCTGGCTGGAGCTTCTTTGACCTGGTATATGAAATTGAATAGAGCTGCTGTGAGAAGTTGGATGGATCTGGTAGAAGCATTCCTAAAGCAATATCAGTACAATATCGACATGGCGCCCAACCGCACTCAACTGCAAGGGTTGTCACAGAATGCTAAAGAAAGTTTCAAGGAGTACGCTCAAAGGTGGATGGAAATGGCTGCTCAGGTTTGTCATACCCCAAATTTTGACCACTAAGATGTCCCATCATTGTGCAAATCATCATCATAATATGGATGTACCTTCATGCCTCATCAATCTCCTCAAGGATTGTTGAACATTCACTACTATCAAGAATTAGGGTTTCATGCCCTCTCAGAGTTTTTAGGCAAAGGGTCAATCAAGGAATGACATGATCTTCAACTTGTCTAACCCCTTAAACATCCAAAATGGATCAAAAGGACTCCCGCTTCAAGGATTAAGTACAAGGCTGCTCCCTTCTAGGTGGATCAAGTCTCATGATCGACAGTGTCACCAAATTAGGGTTTTGGTCGACCAGGGCCTCCAGATGGAAAATTTTCATCCGGGCACAAGCCAATGATCCAAAACCTAACCTAATATACTCCATGGAACCTCATGGACCCAATCATCAAGTCAATTTTGCCTCAGGGATGCATTCATCAAAAATCAGGAATTAGGGTTTCTTGACCTAATTCACCCCTAAGTTGACTTTTAGGGCAAATCATGAGACAAGACCTCAAGAGAGGGTTTGAGGGTCTCTAATGAACTATATTGATCCATTTGGAACAATGGATTAATCCAAGAAGCTTGAGCAACAAGTCTCAATTTCATCTGCACCGCAATTAGGGTTTCGCGAGGAAAGTCAACTGTAACTTTGACTTTTGACCAGGACATGCTCCCAAGCCCTAAGACATGATTCAATATACCCTATGACACCAATGGAACATGTCCATCAAGTTTGATTTAGGTCAAGGACATGATTTCCTGAAGAATTGCACAGTTTGGAATTCATCTGATAAAAAGTCAACTGTGCACAAAAGTCAACTTTGACTTTTTGAGATTTTTCACCAAAATGAATTTTTAACCCTAAAATGATGTTAATGTATGATTTGAATCATCATTCATCAAGAAAAATCAAGAAAAGTTGGATAACTTGTAAAAGGGGTTACCATAAAAACTTAGAAAATTTTCTAAGTTAAAAATAAAGTGGTTAGGGTACCAACTTTGGAGGATCATAACTCCAAAACCACAAAGCCATTTTTCCTCATCCAAGTATGGATTTGTAGCCCTTATAACCCTCTACAAAAGCTTCAACTAGACCTAAGTCCAATTCATTAAGGATTTTGAGTTATGGAGTGATCAAAATGGCTGAAAAATGAAAATGTCACTTTTTCCAACACTTAGTGAAATTTTCACTAAGTCCAAATCTGTCTTCATTTTTTTCCAAATGTAGGGGGATTTTTCACTTGGATTCAAAAGAGATCAAAACCAAACATGTTCAAACAGTTGTTGTATCATGTAAGGGCTTTCCAAAATGGCCAAGAACATTGCCAAATTCCATTTGGGCTATGAGTTATGACATTGTCAAATTGCCTTGTTGAAATCTGTCAAGGCAAGGCAGAATTTGCATTTTTGCTAGATTTTCCAAAATACGCCAAATCCAAACACTCTTATCCACTTGGACACCTCAGAGGATTGAATCTAAAGGGGACAATCACTGAGCCAAGCCTCCAAAGTCTTTGGAACAAGAAATAGCATGTTGAACCTAGAATTGTCAAAATAGGGACAAGACTCCAAATTTGGATTGGAGCATTCAATGGAAGCATCAAGGTGGCATGGACTGGGCCATTTTCATTTGAATTCAGTCAAGACTTATCCAAGACCAAGGGAACCAGCAGCCTGTGCCCTAACCTCTAGTCAATGGCTAGAGGAGACTTGAACTTCCATTGGCCAACATTGAACAAACCTACTCAGCAGTTGCCATTCACTATTCCTTGCAAAAAAACTTGCTCTACTATAAATAGAGCTCAGTTGTGATCAGTTTAAGTACACCAAAGGCCTACAACACTTGCCTTTCTCAAAATCTCTTTCTCTTGGCAAAAATGCCTTTCTTAGCAAGGTAGCTATCGGGTTTTGAGCTAGAGGGAAATTCCACTCAAACCAATCGCTCACACACCTCACATACATCACATATGAGCTGATCAAACACTTAAACAACATCTGGAACACTGATTTCTCAGAATCACCAGTCAATTGCTCAAGGTTTTAACCAAAGTGCAGTTGAGATGCCATGAAATGATCCAGCCAATTTCAATCAAGTCCAAGCATTCAAACACACTCCATAGGGTGTAGGGAAACTGTTCAGATCATCACCACTCATCTGTAACACCTCCAAATCAAAAATCACATTGCACTTGCTGTCACGGCCTAGAGGTAAGCATATACTTAGCCATCTCTCAATCTATGCATATTTCCTCGCACAATAATTTGGCCATATGTTCCTAATCATGCATAGAATGTTCCCCTCAATTAATTGCATTGTTTGAATCGTGTATCAAAAATCCCAGCCTTCATGCAGAAATTAGGGTTCTTGTGGATTTTTCGTGATTTCTTGTTATATGTTTAATTTAAATGAAATTAAATGCCATAGACATGATCGTGAGGTTGAAACGAGTTGATTGGTATGTGGATTGCATGATATAATCAAGTATTCAGTGAGATTGGATAGAAAATCCAAATCTGGCCAAACCCAGAACACGCGTGTGTTCTTGGTGTGTTCTTGGCGCCATTTCTTTCAAATTCAAATATTTGAATTTTGTGATTTTATTTAATTGATTCAAAAATTTATTTCTCTGTGAGTTTTAATGATTTTGAGTTGATTCTTTTTTTAATAATTCACAAAAATGTTAAAATATTTTATTTTATAAAAAATCCCAAAAATATTATTTATTTCATATAATTGATATTTTTGCAAAGAATTAATGTTTTAATTGTTTTTAACTTTTAAAATATTTTTTCCACCTTGATTTTGCAACTTTTAATGCTTTCTAATTATTTTGTAGGTCAATAATTAATTTTTGAAGCATTAATCCAAGATCACAATTTGTTTTTCATATGTTAAACAATTTTGATCATTTTAATTGAATTTTTATTCAATTAAATACATTTTTTGAAAGCAAATTAGGGTTTTGGATTAATTCAACCCTTATAAATCATTTTCAAAACATTTTGGGCCTCTAATAGAGTGTAAGACCCAATCCTTTTTTGACCAAACCATTTTTGGGCCTCAGTGTATTGTATAAGTCCCGATACCGTAAAAAATAAACGGCGCGATCGTCGCCTTTTAAAAAATCAAACCATGGGTCTCTCTTTGAGTTATAAGACCCATTCAAAATTCTTTGGGCCTCTAATAGAGTGTAAGACCCAACCCCCTTTTAACCAAAACCATTTTTGGGCCTCACTTATTGTATAAGTCCCTCTGCGTTAAAAGAAAACCTCGGCGCGATCGCCATTTTTTAACGAAAAACCATCTGGGCCTACCCTCGAGTAGTAAGACCCATTTCTTTTCTTTAAACCTTTTGGGCCTCTACTAGAGTGTAAGACCCAACACCCTTGTATAGAAAACATTTTGGGCCTCAGTCACTTGTATAAGTCCCTCTGTACAAATTCAACAGTGCGCTAACTGATAAAACCTTGGGCCTCTCCTTGAGCTGTAAGCCCCAAATCTTTCTTTTTCAAAGCACTTTCTCCTTTGATTTTGAATATACTGTTGTTTTCAATCTTTCTTTTTTGAACAACTAACCAAACAACATGGAAGCTCTACAACCGAGTAAGTGGTTATTGCTTTCATTTACCGCTTTCATATACATATAACAGTATTATGGGGCTGTTTCACTGTAAGTCTTCTTTCATAAACTCATATCACCTGTGTAATAATAGTATAGATATTTAGAGTTTCCCCGGTAACTACGTCTAGCATTAAGCCCGTTGATCACTCTTAAATCGTCAAAACTAGATCCCCATAGGATTACCAGACACAGTCTTCCCTCCTCTTGGGGTTAAACAATATGGAGATATGAAAGGCAGCATTCTCAATGAACCCTTTCATAGACTGTCACTCGTAGAAGTTGTCAAAGAAACTCTATTCCCAAGAGATAATCTTTTCTCCGTGAATGGCATCTCTTGAGTTTCTTCCAAATTCTCGGACTTTCCTGGCTTGATCTATTCTCGGTGAATGGCATGTCTTGAACTTCTCGGGGTTTGGGGACCCACAGGCTTCTTAAAAGCACTTGTCAAGAAACTCTATTCCCCTGAGATGATCTTTTCTCCGTGAATGGCATCTCTTGAGTTTCTTCCAAATTCTCGAACTTTCCTGACTTAATCTATTCCTTGTGAATAGCTTGCCTTGAATTTCTCGGGGTTTGGGGACCCGTCGGCTTCTTAAAAGCATCGGCCTCCTCTTGGGCATTTTACAAGGACCCACAGGCTTCCTAAAAGCAACCCCGCCTCCTATTGGGCTTAGTACAAGGACCCATCGGCTTCTTAGAAGTATTCACAGCATCCTCTTAGGCTTCGTATAATGATCTCTTCCTCCGGGAATGATAGCCTTCTCTTGGGCTTAATACAAGGACCGATCGGCTTCTTAAAAGTTTCCAGCCTCCTCTTGGGCTTCGTACAAATTGTCCCGACGACCTCTTGGAGGTATAGAAACAGAACTTAATCATCTGCATAGAACAGTCTTTTCAAGAGTCTACTACTGTTTCTCAAAGCATAGTACAAAAGGTGAAACTCTAGACTTGGACAGTCTAATTTCCTTGAGTCTCAAAGACATTCTCAAGTGACCCCCCTCGTTAAATAGGAAGGAAACCCGTAGACTCGGACAGTCTCAATACCCTTCGGATTTCCCGCTTCCTTAAAGAACAGGAATAACCCGGATCCTTGAATCAAATCCATGAGTATAGTGTTGCTCATATAAGAACTGATTTTTTCTTTAAAATCAGTATATTGGACCTGTCACTTAACTGAAACAGTAACCACAGCCTCCTCTTGGACCTTGTACAATGATTCTCCCCAGCGGAGTTAAACAACGTTTAGCCTCTCTCTCGTGCTTTGTACAAGACACATAAAGAGACTCCCTCGTTGAGTCAATCACCCTTTCGCCTCCATCTCGGGCTTTATATGAGATACAAAAAGGTTCTTATTGAGCCAAACAAACAATAACCTCCATCTCGGGCTTTATACGAGATACCAAAAGACTCCATCGCCGAGTCAAAACTTTTTAGCCTCTCTCTCGGGCTCTGTACGAGACACATAATAGCCTCCTCTTAGGCTTTGTATAAGAAAACCACTGGTTAATCCAATTAACCTTTTAGCATCAAAACTGTGCCTCGTTCACAGTACACAAACATCAACAACTCCTTCCCCTTCATCTAATTGCCGTAAGCGGCAAGCCTCTAGATCATCTACATCCATGCCACTGTCCCTCTTTTAGCATGAGAAATTCCTAAGGAAAGATGGCATTGCTCTAAAATCCTCCTTCAGGTTAAAATCCCCTATAAAGGAAATTATGGCATTGCCGGATTCACACATCTCGGTTAAAGTAATCCTCCTTTACAGTCAGTCACCCAACAGTTGTGACATACAACCCCCTCTTTAGAGATGACAAATTCTCTCTAAGGTCAACACTTTTAGCTTCACATCTTGGGCTTTGAACAAGATACAAATAAATCTTTTAGCTTCACATCTTGGGCTTTAAACAAGATACGAACCCCCTTTCGCTTCACGTCTTGGGCTTTGAACAAGACACCAAAAACAACCATTTCCTCCCATAGAATAGGAGGAACTACGAACGCTCTGATTTCCCTGTTTCGGTAAACGGGAATACGTAGGCATAAGATTGAAAGAAAAATCTTAGCGAGCACACTAAACAAAACCCAAAATCCCATACTCTCATGTATCTATCAAAAGCATCAGTCCTAACATCCTAATCCTCGTTCCCCGCCAGAAAATCCAAGAAAGAGAGAAAACCGTATTGGCGAAAATACAAATAACCAGTACAAAGGCCCCCCCCCACATTGATAGCATTCGTAACCTAACAGACCGCTGTTTAAACTCAGTATGAAAAACAGGGTTAATTGGAGACATCTATTTCCCTTCCTTCATCAGCTTTAATAGGATAAAAAATGAATTGACCTGTAGTAAACTCAACTGCAGAGAGCGACCAGCGCTTAAGAACCGCGTCCAAAATCGCTCGCTACAGAAAAATGGCGCCCACCGTGGGGCTCTTTTTCCAAACCTTTTTTTTCGCTTCACTTATGTGAAAACCACAGATTGGGGCTTCCGCCGGGGAACCCAATTTCTGTCAGGAACTTCGGATTCATAGCTTTAAAAGTCTAGGATGCTTAGGACAAATATATATACCGCTTTTCCTAATTGCTATACATGTTTATTTTTCTGCTAATGGGAATGCGTGTGATGCCGCATGTGGAAAGATTGAGTATACACTTAAGATAAGTGATGGCGACGAGGTCGACCATCAACCTCAGTGGAGGCTGACCAATGCAACCCATTCTTTCACCTAGACAATGGGCCGATTGTTAAGTCTGATAAGCTGAGGAGCCAAACCCTTTCATAGTGCGGAAACTATCGAGAATAGTTGTTACGCGATACTACCCTCATTTGAGGCTGGTGATCTATTCTCGGTGAATGGCACTTACTCTAAGATTACTCTACAACTCGCTGGCGATCCGCTTGTTGTTTTGCTTTCCTGGGAGGAGCTGATGATAATGAGTACAGGTACAAAAATCACCCTAGTATAAACCTTTGGGGATGGGTAGAGCCTTGACTTCATGACAACAACCCTTTGACCCCATGTTTTTTCTATGTATTTGTGTGCTGCATTCATTTAAAAAAAACATTAAAACATTCAAAAAAATTTCTCTTCTAGTCTCTCTGTTTTTCAAATTAAACTAAGACTGTGATTGCAAATATCAGAGAAAAGGATTGTGCTAATGGATTTCGGTAGAAGGAGAACTCATACGCATACCTTCAAGGTTCCAAAACTAGAGGATTTGAGAAGGTTAGCAAGGATGATCACTAACCTTGAGGCTTTCAGAGCCAAGCACGGAGGTCTGCTACTACTGTTAAGAGTCCATATGATTGAGGGAATCATGGATGCACTCATTCAGTTTTATGATCTAGTTTATCACTGTGTCACAGTCCCGGATTACCAGCTCGCACCAACGCTGGAGGAGTATTCTCATCTGATTGATCTACACATTACAGATCGAGCTCCATTTTCTGGACTGGAAGAAATTCCAAAGAATCAGACTATTGCAAGAGCAATTCATTTGGACGAGTCTGAGGTCAGGACTTACATGACTACCAAGGGTGGCATCCAAGGTTTGCCAGCCCAGTTCTTGACAAAGAAGGCCCTGTATTTTGCCAGTATAGGAAACATCACTGCTTTTGAAAGCATCTTTGTCTTGCTCATCTACGGGTTATTTTTGTTTCCCAACATTAATAATTTCGTCGATATCAACTCCTTTAAGGTTTTTCTCATTGGAAACCCTGTACCGACTTTGCTCGCAGATGCATATCATTCTGTACACTTGGGAAATTTGTACAGCGGAGGGGAGATCACATGCTGTGTACCTTTCCTTTATAAATGGTTTACCTCCCACTTGCCCAAGTCTGCTGCTTTTTGGGATTGCAAGAGTGCCTTACGTTGGTCGCATAAGATCATGTCTCTTACCAACTCTGATATAGATTGGTGTAATAGGATCTTTGAGGGAATCAGAATCATTGATCGTTGTGGAAACTTCCCCAACGTACCCCTCATAGGAACTAAGGGAGGAATCAACTACCATCCACTTCTCGTTCATCGTCAATTTGGATACCCGATGAGACACGTCCCACAGGGTGTTCATCTGGAAGGTCTTTTCTTCAAGGAAGGAGAAAATGACAGAGCACTAAAGATGGAAATAGTGCACGCTTGGAAACACATTCATAAGAAAGGACGAAAGTCTCTGGGAAAACCAGATTGTGTCTCGGTGGAGCCTTATCTCCATTGGGTACAAACTAGAGCTCTCAAGCTAAAGATGCCTTATCCTCGTTACGGAATTCTTCCGCCGAGGGAATCTGTCATGTACTTCATGACGGAAACTGAAAAGCTTCAGGTTACTCTCAACAAAGTTCAAAAGGAGAGAAGATCTTGGAAGAACAAGTACCGCACCCTCGACGTAGAGTGCATCAAAATACAACAATTACTGAAAGAGAAAGATGCTCTGATTGAAATTTTGGAGTGACATACTGTAGAGAATCAAGATGACCAAAGGAATTTGCTCTCTCCTTTCACTTGGGAAAGGAATGACAACCCGACAATGGCCCAAGAGCCCCGGTCAAAGAAAAGGAAGATACCAGAATCAGCACCCGATTTCTCTTCAGAGAGGACTCAGGACCCATTAGTTTAGGTTTCTGTTTCTGCACCTTGTAATCTACTGTATTTCCATTTTTGTAATCCTTTGAATTCAATAAAAAGGGGTTTCCCCACCGTTTGATATTTGCAATCTAATTGTCGAAGTTTATTTTAATTAAACCTTAAACAATTAATATAATCATTGCATTCATCATTCTCACATCACGAATTCTTCTTACCTACGAATCTCACGTTTGTGTCTCGGTTCTAGAGTCAAACTGTCTCATTCGTACAATACTCGGGCCAATCGTCAGAAAAAGATGGATGATCTTGAGGAAGAAAACAGAGAGTTGAAAGAAGAGATCGACGCTCTGAGAGAGGATATGAGAAAGCTTCGTAACGACATGCAAGCCATGGTAGAAGCTCAGCTACAACGAACTGTGATCTCAGAGATCACCTCAACGCCCATAGTAGAGAAGTATGATCCTAGGTATCAAATACCGAAAGATCGTCCTTGGGGCATGCCTGTTAACTATATCCCGGAAGGATATGTTTCGCCGTTCACTGAAGATCAGGGAATCACAACAGAAGCCGCTGGGCCTGAAGGTTACAAACTTCGGGAAAACGAAGATGCCAGAGGCATACTAAAGACTCCTGAAGGTTACAAACTTCGGGAAATGCCAAGATTCGCTACCGTAGTCACGGTACCACCCCCTGTGGTGCACACTGTCCCGGAAGGACAGATTCCACCGATACCTTCTGATAAAAAGGAAACTATGTTTGACAGAATAGAGGAATTCCAGGAACAGTTCTTGGAAATGCAGAAGGAACTATAAGCCATTCGCGATCAGGATCTATTTGGAAAGGACGTCGCAGACCTCTGCTTGGTCCCCAATGTGAAAGTTCTGCACAAATTTCAAGTGCCCGACTTTGAAAAGTACAAGGGTAACTCTTGCCCTCAAAGCCATCTGGTGATGTACGCTTGGAGGATGTCAGCTCAGACGGAGAATCAGGACCTACTGATTCACTACTTTCAGGATAGTTTAACTGGTGCTGCATTAAAATGGTACATGGGTTTAAACCGTGCCACGATCAGCACTTTCAGAGATCTTGGCACTGCCTTCGTCCAACAATACAAATATAATTTGGACATGGCACCCGACAGAGATCAACTCAGATCAATGTCGCAAAAGGATAAGGAAACCTTTAAGGAGTATGCTCAAAGGTGGCGTGAAATCGCCGCTAAAATTTGTCCACCTCTTGAGGAAAAAGAGATGACAAAGATCTTCTTAAAGACCATAAGCTCATTTTACTATGACCGAATGGTTGCCAGTGCGCCCAGTGATTTCACCGAAATGGTTGGCATGGGCGTACGTCTTGAGGAGGCCGTCCGAGAAGGATGTTTAGTAAAAGACACTAGATCGACGAGCGGTACTAAAAAATACGGTAGTGCTCTCCCTAAGAAAAAAGAGCAAGATATTGGGAATATCTCTCTCGGAAAGCAAAGGCGACGTTATCAACCGGTAGCAGCTGTGACTCTTGCTATCAACCCTGCGTCTATTACTACGTATCAACCTCAGGTTGCGCAGAGCCAACCTAATCAGCAAAGGACACAACAGCCTCTTCAGCAGGCTCGTCCTCTATACAACAACAACCATACAACACGACCACCAGGATTTGATCCTATACCCGTGTCGTACGCGGAGCTGTTTCCATTACTACTGGCTAAGGGGCACATTCAGACTAAATCTCCTCTTACAGTACCGAAAAATCCGCCTTTTTGGTTTAAGGTGGATCAAACTTGCCCTTATCATCAAGGAGGATCGGGGCATAATATAGAAAATTGTCTCAATTTCAAGTCCGACATGCAAAAACTTGTTAGGAGCGGGGTCTTATCCTTCAAGGATACAAATCCTAATGTTCTCACAAACCCGCTGCCTCAACATGAGAAGGCTGCCGTCAATTTGATAGAAGGAGAGACTAATGCTGTCTATCAGATTCACGATGTACTCTTGTTGAAAACCAATTTGGTCAAGATGCATTGTAGACAGAGTGGATATGGCCATGTGCCACCTCATAATTATCACCAGTGTGATATCTGCTCTAAAGACAACCAGGGATGTTAAGTGGTGTAAGCAGCTCTACAGGAACAGATGGATCTCGGATGGATCCAAGAGCACCGAGTTCGTGGAGTTAACATGGTTTACACGAATTCTAACTGAAATTCTGGTATCAGACGTGTGATGTTAAGGTGTGATGTCACAACAACACACTCTGCACAATGGACAGCAATAACAGTAAAATAACACCAAGAATTGATGACCCAGTTCGGTTACAACCAACCTACTCTGGGGGCTACTAAGCCAGGGATGGAATTCACTACTTGTAGATATAATTTACAGACTCAACAACCCGTTGACAATCTCCTAAACTTATACTCTACTAATGACTTCCTACCTAAGAAACCACTTAGGTATGAGAACACCACTCAATCCCTTACAAACTCTCAAAGAAACCACTTTGAGTACCCTTGATCTTACTTCACAGCTTCGATCAAGCAACCACTCTCTATTGCTTCACAGCTTCTAGAGAGGATAGAATACGACACATCAATTCACCCTAGAATTCTGGTTACACAACTCGTACAAAATACTCAAGACACTCAGCCTATGCTCTTGATCTTCTCTCTGTATTTCTGTACCTTTTTCCTTTGGTCTTGTGCGCTTTATATAGCTCCTTGAATTGGTCTTGGACTTGCTACAATATCTCCCAGATTTGTTATTTAAAACTGAATATTTAAAACAGATTTTCTCCTAAAATCTTTTCAAATCTTCAACCTTTTAAATCTCCTACAAATCTGCAACAGATCTCCTATGCAGCAGCAAATATCTATCCCAAGATATTCGCATCCAATGAGACAGCTTGGTCTCCACAATTCTAGCTAATACGCAACCCTAACAACATCAAAGCCTGTTGTTATTAATTCTGCAGATCTGATGTTACAACATCACCTGTGTGACATCAGACATCCAACTTCAGCAATTAATTACTTAACACATCCCAGTGTTAAGACTTCAATGTTGCAACATCAGCACCTTGACATCAACATTGAACATACTATGTTTTAGCAAAATTCCAGCCAATCCAGGAACTAACAATCTCCCCCTTTGGCTAATTTTGGCTAAAAGACTCTCTGCATCTTCAGAGACTTCAGCAGCGGAATAACTTCAAAAATTTGAAACTCTCATCAGCAGCAGTTTGACACTTTTCATAGTCTTCATCACTTGATCTGCTGCAGCACCATCTTCATTATTGACAACAGCCAATTGGTGCTCCCCCTCTAAAATATGAACCAGTATCACAGTTGTTTAGTAGCTCACAATGTGCAACACTTTTCTCCCCCTTGATGTCTGCTTGGCTGCACTCTTCAAATGTCATGATATCTTCACTAGTTCAGTCAAAACTCCTCCTCAATAACTGCATTACCACTTTTCAACTAAACACCTTTTAGCAGCATCAATTTATCTCCCCCTTAATATCTGCATCACATTAGCAGCATTTGGTAGTCACACTCTTTGATACTCTTGACTCTCTTGGCTATTTTCTCCCCCTTTTTAGCCACAATTAGGCAAACTTCAGTTAGAAGCCCTATTAACTATAGTCAGTATACCCTAGCTCTCATTGTTAGCCTCTCAGTTAGCAACCAGGCACAACAAATCATAGAAGGAAACTAAAGACATAAACAGTGCATAAAACAGCACAATATCCAAATTACATAACTAGCATAAAAAAAAACTGAAACTACTATCTAAAAAAATAGCAGATGGAGATTAGTCTTCATCCGAGCTTGTACCATCAGCATCTTCATCACCCTCATCTGACCTGGAATCCTCAGTGTCACCATTCCCATTGTCTTCCCCCTGTTCCAAGTCTTTAATCATCTGCCCAATCTTCATTTTCCTGTCAGTGCTGGTCTTGATAACCATATCAAGATCCTTGCAGGTTGCCCTTAATTCTTTAATCAGCTCAGATTTTGTACTGACCTTCTTAATCCCAGAGCTTGATGTTGTAATAATGTCTGGAACATGACTCCCAGCAAACAGTTTGGGATGCAAAGATAAAGTTGATTCCCTCTTACATGCTACCTCTGAGCTGGTTAAGATTCCAGGATGTTGATCTAAGATCATTCCACAGATAAGGGAAGGGAATGATATAGGCATTTTGATGGCATTGGTGGCACCATGCTTTACTACTTGATCAAATATATAGCTTCCATAGTTGAGCTTGACCTTTTTCCCTACAACATAGATGAACCTTCCTAATCCCACAGTTATAGTGGTTTTGTGATTTGTAGGTACCCAGTTGGCCGCACCAATTCTGTGCAATATAGCATACTTGATACTGAGTTTGCTGGCTGTTAATTTATTTTTCAGTGGCCACACCTTAACTTGAGTAGCAGTAATCTCTCTACACACTTCATTATCTGTATCCTCCAGTTCTGGATACTCTGCATCCTCTCTTCCTAAGTAGCTATTGACAATCTTAGGAGAGAACTCAACACATTTTCCTCTGACAAAAACCTTCATATAATCTGGACTGCTCTGGTTCTTCTTGCATAGCATTTATCCAAAACTCATCTGTCAGAGCTTCCTTGACATTTTTTGGCTCAACTTTGGATACGAAGCACGAGCTAGCTATGATTTCTCTGGACCTTGTTCTTACTCCAGAATTTGGATCACCTATAATTAGCTCCTTAGGATGATCCTTCTAAATTCTGATAGAAGGATCCTTTTGAGGTTGCTCAGGCTCAGTATCAGCAGCGCCTGGGGAGGGATTTCTTTCTTCAACTTCAACAGCTACCTCATCAGCTGAAGTTCCAACATCTTCTATGACATCCTCAACTTCAAGCTTATCTTCATCATCAATCACAACATTGATTGACTCCATCATCACTTTGGTCCTGGAGTTGAAGACCCGATAAGCTCTGCTATTGATGGAGTACCCCAAAAATATGCCTTCATCACTTTTGGAATCTAATTTCCTTCTCTGCTCTCTATCAGCCAGGATGTAACATCTACTACCAAACACATGGAAGTACTTGACATTAGGTTTTCTTCCCTTCCATAGTTCATATAGAGTGGATGAAGTGCCTCTTCTTAGGGTAACTCTGTTGTGAATGTAGCAGGCAGTGTTCATGGCTTCAGCCCAGAAGTGATAAGGTAGTTTCTTGGCATGAATCATTGCTCTAGCCGACTCTTGTATAGTTCTGTTCTTCCTCTCAACAACTCCATTTTGCTGAGGGGTGATAGGCGATGAAAACTCATGACTTATACCTTCAGACGAGCAAAATTCTTCAAACTTGCTATTCTCAAACTCTCTTCCATGATCACTTCTAATTCTGATGACCTTACTCTCCTTTTCTCTTTGGAGTTTTTGACAGAGCTCTTTAAAGACATCAAACACTTTAGATTTGTCTTTGATGAAATTCACTCAGGTGTATCTTGAGTAGTCATCCACAACTACATAAGCATATTTCTTTCCACCCAGACTTTCAACCTGCATAGGTCCCATCAAATCCATATGAAGGAGTTCCAATACCTTGGAGGTGGTGTTATGTTGAAGCTTCGGATGAGAAATCTTTGTCTGCTTTCCTTTTTGACAGTCTCCACACACCTTTCCTTCCTCAATACTAAGTTTGGGAATCCCTCTGACTGCTTCTGGGGAGATAATTCTCTTCATTCCCTTTAGATGAAGATGTCCCAACTTCTGATGCCAGATTTTGACATCATCTTCTTTAGCAAGCACACACGTGGAGGAATTTGAATTTTGTGGCACCCAAAGATAACAATTGTCCTTAGATCTGGATCCCTTCATAATGACTTCTCCTTTGTCATCTTTCACATTACATTCGGACTTTGTGAAGTCTACTTTGAATCCTTGATCACAAAGTTGACTAATACTAATCAAATTAGCTGTTAGCCCTTTAACAAGAAGAACATTCTCCTGCTTGGGAGTACTAGCACCGTTTAGTTTTCCAATCCCCTTTATCTCTCCTTTGATCCCATCACCAAATGTAACATAGCCAGAAGACTGAGGTTTCACATCAACAAGCAAATTCTTTACTCAGCCATGTGTCTTGAACACCCACTGTCAAAATACCAGTCATCTTTGGTAGAAACCCTCAAGGAAGTGTGAGCTATCAAGCTGGTAACTTTAGGTATCCATTGCTTCATCACCTTAGGCCTTACCTCTAGCTGTTTAGGTTGAGGGGAAGAATTAGGATATCCGTGAAGCTTGAAGCACGAGGACTGCATATGACCAATCCTGCCACACTAGAAGCATCTGACTCTGTCGTTTCTAAAGTGGTTAAGTCTTCTTCCACTTTGATAATGCTGTGGCTGCCACCCATACTGTTGTCTCCTTATTCCATAGTTGAATTGTCTTCTCCTGTATTGATGATGCTGTCTCTTAGGCTGTCTTCTATGGTGATGAGGCTTCCTTCTTCCATAGTAATAAGACACAACATTGTTGTATGCATAACCATACCAGTTTTCCTGATGTTGACTCCTCTGATGAGACATGTTCTGCTTGAACCTGGCAGCTTGCACACTCTGGTGATATTGGGGAGGCATATATTGACTAGCTCCTTGGGGCTGTATCTTCCTCTAATGAGGACCATTCTTCTTCTCAACATTCTGGGGCTGAACAACCTTCTTTGGGGTAGGACCTTGTTTCGTAGGTTGATGTTGAGACAACGGTTGAGACATCTCCCTTTTTGTTCCTGAAGTACTGGCCACATATCCTATGCCTGATTTATCTCCAGCAGCTTTCTCTAACTGAAGAATCTTATCAAGATCAGCAATACCACTGTTCATCATCCTAACAAATTTAGTCATCTGATCCAGTTGGGACTTAACTAGTACAACTTCGTTTTCCCGATCAGCTTTTTCATTTTCAAGCTGTGCAATCTGTTGCTTATGATACTTGTTTTCTTGACAAATCTCAGCACTTTTCAAACACAACTCTCGATAAGTAGAAGCTAGCTCCTCATAAGTTATTTCTTCATCACTATCATCATCAGACACAACAGTTCCTGTTAAGGCTCTAGCATGCCTTGCTGACTCACCATCACTTTCACTATCAGTTTCAGACCAGGAAACTGACATGCCCTTCTTCTGCTTCTTCAAGAATGTGGGACATTCTTTCTTGACATGTCCATACCCTTCACATTCAAAGCACTGAACACCTCTATCCTGGGCAGTCTTCTCTTCATCTTTCTCTTTTGGTTTGCTGATGTCAGAGGAACTGTTCTTGACACTAGGCTTGTAGTTATTGTTACATCTTTTTAACACTTTGTTGAACTGCCTTCCCAACATTGCAATGGCTTATGACAAATCTTCCTGAGAATCTTTGACTACCTTATCTTCTGCAGGAGTGGAGACCAAAGCATTACCCTTGGGCTTCTTTTCTGGTTCTTCTTCATTTAAACCAAGTTCAAAAGTCTGAAGAGATCCAATGAGCTCATCTACTCTCATCTTGCGATGTCTTGAGCTTCTTCAATAGCAGTCACTTTCATCTTGTACCTCTTAGGTAGGGACCTAAGGATCTTCCTCACAAGCTTTTCTTCAGACATTTTCTCTCCAAGAGCACTAGATGCATTGGCCAGCTCAAGAACACTCATGTGGAAATCATGAATAGTCTCATCGTCTTTCATCTTCAGGCTTTCAAATTTTGATGTTAAAATCTGAAGTCTCGACATCTTAACTCTAGATGTTCCTTCATGTGTAGCCTGTAAGATATCCCACGCTTCCTTAGCAACTTCACAGGTAATGATTAACCTGAAGATATTCTTATCCACTCCATTGAAGATTGCATTCAGAGCTTTGGAATTTCCAAGGGCAAGCTCATCGTCCTCCTTGGTCCACTCTTCTTCAGGACTTGGCTTAGAGGTGTCTTCTTTATCTTTGCCAGTATCATCCTTCTCACACATGACAGGAGCTTTCCATTCTTTAATAACAGCCTTCCAAGCCCTACTGTCCAAGGATTTTAAGAAGGTGGTCATCCTTGGCTTCCAATAGTCATAATTGGATCCATCCAAAATAGGGGGTCTGTTGACGAATCCTCCAACTTCTTTGTCCATCTTTACACCAGAAAGTAACTTCCCTAGATCTCACCCAGAGACAGACAGGATGCCTGCTCTGATACCAATTGAAATTCTGGTATCAGACGTGTGATGTTAAGGTGTGATGTCACAACAACACACTCTGCACAATGGACAACAATAACAGTAAAATAACACCAAGAATTGATGACCCAGTTCGGTTACAACCAACCTACTCTGGGGGCTACCAAGCCAGGGATGGAATTCACTACTTGTAGATATAATTTACAGACTCAACAACCCGTTGACAATCTCCTAAACTTATACTCTACTAATGACTTCCTACCTAAGAAACCACTTAGGTATGAGAACACCACTCAATCCCTTACAAACTCTCAAAGAAACCACTTTGAGTACCCTTGATCTTACTTCACAGCTTCGATCAAGAAACCACTCTCTATTGCTTCACAGCTTCTAGAGAGGACAGAATACGACACAGCAATTCACCCTAGAATTCTGGTTACACAACTCGTACAAAATACTCAAGACACTCAGCCTATGCTCTTGATCTTCTCTCTGTATTTCTGTACCTTTTTCCTTTGGTCTTGTGCGCTTTATATAGCTCCTTGAATTGGTCTTGGACTTGCTACAATATATCCCAGATTTGTTATTTAAAACTGAATATTTAAAACAGATTTTCTCCTAATTTTTTTTTAAATCTTCAACCTTTTAAATCTCCTACAAATCTGCAACAGATCTCCTATGCAGCAACAAATATCTATCCCAAGATATTCGCATCCAATGAGACAGCTTGCTCTCCACAATTCCAGCTAATACGCAACCCTAACAACATCATAGCCTGCTGTTGTTAATTCTGCAGATCTGATGTTACAACATCACCTGTGTGACATCAGACATCCAACTTCAGCAATTAATTACTTAACACATCCCAGTGTTAAGACTTCAATGTTGCAACATCAGCACCTTGACATCAACATTGAACATACTATGTTTTACCAAAATTCCAGCCAATCCAGGAACTAACACTAACGTCATTCAAAACCACGACATCCATGCGATGAATGTCAACTTAGTGGCAATGCACTCAAGGCAAAGCCAGTATCATAATCTGCCGCGACACGATTACAGTTCCTGTCTGATTTGGTCAGTAAACAAACAGGGATGCTCTTTCATACAGGAGGCCCTCCAGCATCAGATGGATTTTGGATGGATCCAAGACTACCATGATAGGAATTCCTATCAAATCAATATGGTTCAGATCTTTGATATTCGCGTGATGAATGCCAACCTGGTAGAGTTACATGCTGAGCAGGTCCGACTCGGATTCTTAATATCACACGACTATCAAAGCTGTAAAGCGGGTTGCGAAAATGATCAAGGTTGTACCCTTGTCCAGGAGGCACTTCAGCACTTGTTAAATCACTGGTGGATGACAATTTATATGGATGAAGATACTCAGCAGATTAGTATCAATAACAGAAACCCCACTCGGCGTCAGAGTCAGGATGTCCGATCTGTGGAAGCTAACCTAGTAAGGTTACATTGTATTCAAAGTGGGCGTGGCCAGGTGCCACCACACAATTATGAACGTTGCGGCGTCTGTTCGGAAAGTAACCAAGGGTGTTACCTTATGAGAGCAGCTCTTCAGGACCAGGTGGATCAAGGAGAGATTCGTCCATATCCGAGTTCTGGACCCATCAACTGGATGCCAAACTACCTTGCCGATCAAGTTGAGGATGTTGTCACGATCGCTGGTCATCACAGGACCAGGGATGTTTTTGCCATTATCCCTCTACTTGACGAATCTAAAGTTCCCAACCGGGAACGGATCGAGATTACTTATGATGGTCAGAAAAATCAGAAGGCTCTTGTAGTTATCTATCTACCGGGACCACTACCGTATGAATCAGCTAAGGCAATCCCTTACAAATACGGTGCAACAACAGTTGAAAATGGAAAGGAAATTCCATTACCCTCCGTCGTGAATATTACAGACATCAGTCGTGTAACACAGAGTGGTAGAATCTTCAACCGAGGGGTTGGGGAACTTAACAAGGAAAAGGAACTTCAGACGGAAACTCCTGATCCACCAGTCGGTCAATCCAGTAATCCCGACCTTTTGAAAAATAATGATGAGATGCTGAAGCTCATCCAAAGGAGTGAATACAACATTGTCGATCAACTGTTACAAACTCATTCAAAGATCTTGGTATTATCACTGTTACTCAGTTCAGAAGCGCATAGGGAGGCTCTTCAAAAAGTCTTGGAGCAAGCCTTTGTGGAACAGGATGTAACAATCAGACAATTTGATAGCATTGTCTCTAACATCACTTCTTGCAATAATTTGGGATTTAGTGATGAGGAATTACCCGAAGAGGGTCGCCGTCATAACATGGCGCTCAATATCACAGTTAACTGCCAGGACGATGCTTTAGCCAGCATACTGGTTGACATAGGGTCAGCCCTGAATGTCATGCCGAAGTCCACTTTGATGCAGTTATCATTCAAAGGCCCTCCGATGAGAATCCGCGAGGTTGTCGTCAAAGCGTTTGATGGATCCAGAAAAACAGTTATCGGCGAAGTTGATCTTCCCATAACTATTGGTCCTCACACTTTCCAAGTCACTTTCCAGGTCATGGACATCCAGGCAACATACAATTGTTTATTAGGAAGACCTTGGATACATCAGGCTAGAGCGGTTACGTCAACCCTCCACCAAAAGCTAAAGTTCGTCAAGAACGATCAACTTGTCACAGTTTGTGGGGAACAAGCCTTGCTTGTAAGTAACTTGTCATCATCTACTGGTATAGAACCCGAGGAGGTTATTGGAACTCAGTTCCAAGCACTGTCGGTGAGCAAGAACAACCAGTTCAAAGAAGGAACCTCGATTTCCTCATACAAAGATGCTATTAAAGCGGTCGAGAGTACCGATACAACTGGATGGGGACAACTTGTCATTCCTATTGACAATAAAACAAAGAAGGGTCTTAGTTTTTCTGCAACCTGTACCCAGACAGCTGCCAACGATGAAAGTCTTCATCCCCTTCGAAACTTCTTCCACAATGGAGGTTTCCTTCACCCAGTGTCTCAGGCAGTACATGCTATCAACGAGGAAGATCCCTCTGACACAGATGAAGAATGGAAGTCCTATCTTAACGAGGACGGTTATGTGTCTCAGGAAGAGGTGCCTACGCCATTTTGCTATCCGGCAGAGAGTCTGAGATTTATACCACGGTCAGATGTCGAAATGATCGATGGAGATTGTGATCCGGAAGGATGCCGTGCTCCACCAAATTCATTAGAGGAAGACACTCTGATGAAAGACAACTGTGACCACAATTACTATGGCCCAATGGATGGTCTGCCAATGTGGCAACCTTACCCAGGAAACTTGGGGCAAGAGAGTCAGCCGAACAATGAAAATCAGCTGACCGTCATTGAACAGAATACCTGTGTCCCCACCATGTCATGGGATCAACACTCAGTTTATTCAGAAACTACTCAACATGAAGATGAATTCGCAACGTTTGCACGACTTGAATTCATCAACTATGTTTTTCCCGAGGTCAACGTCATCGAGAGGGATAACTCCTCCAGTTCGAAAGAAATGTGGGACACCTTGGGACAACCGAGTGGAAAATACGACTATATGGTCAAGTACACTGCTCCCGAAAGCTCTCGTATCAGGTTCGAAGATATCCAGCCTACTAGATGGGGAGATACAGCTGAGAGCATAAATGCTATGCAAAATGCAACTGAGAAATCCTCCTACGTCAACTCTGCCTGGGAGATAGATTCCAATGATCCCGCTCCACCATAAATCAGCGTTACTTCTGAAGACAAATCAAGGAAGGTTCCAGACTTTGTGATTCATTGAGGAGCTCGCCGCCAATGGGTTGCTGTCGATATTCTGAAGGTCGTTCATCAGTCAAAGTAATTGCCATCTTTAACCTTTCACCCTGCCCAGGTGAAACGAATGTTTTGATAGGGCTCGCTTTCTGTAAATTTCCCTCTTCGTTTAGCCCAAAACGACAGAGTTTAGTTTTATAGGGCTGTAATTTCAAGAATCGACTTGTTCATTAATAAAATAACGTCGTTCTATAATTTCCGCATTAATTGTTGTTTTCTCTTTTTGCTTTTTCAGAAAATGGTAATCCTAAAAAATAATTAAAAATAAAAACAAGCAGTAAAATAAAACACTGCACACACTTGCATTTTCTCTATCTCTTCTAAACACGAATCATCACGTCATGCAGATTGCTTGTTTTAAACCCCGTTGAAACATACGACTCGATGCCTTCTCCCAACTTTGAGTTCCCGGTATTCGAGGCTGAAGAAGAAAATGATAACGAAATTCCAGAAGAGATCTCCCGACTACTCATACAAGAGGAAAGGTCCATTGAACCTCACAAAGAGCCGTTGGAAACGGTAAACTTGGGTTCAGAGCAAGAGAGAAAAGAAATCAGGATTGGGGCACTGCTCAATCCAACTGTCAAAGAGAGTTTGATAAAGATTCTCAGGGAATTTCCCGATGTATTCGCTTGGTCCTATCAGGATATGCCAGGGTTGGATACCAGCATCGTGGAACATCACTTACCATTGAGATCGGAATGTCCGCCAGTAAAGCAAAGGTTGAGACGTACTCACCCGGACATGGCCATCAAAATCAAATAGGAGGTGCAGAAACAGATTGACGCGGGTTTCCTCGCCACATCTGAATATCCTCGATGGTTAGCCAACATCGTACCCATTCCCAAAAAGGACGGATAGGTCAGAATGTGTGTCGACTACCGAGATCTGAACAAGGCTAGTCCAAAGGACGACTTTCCTTTACCACACATTGACATGCTGGTAGACAGCACAGCAAAGTTCAAAATTTTCTCCTTCATAGATGGATTCTCGGGCTATAATCAGATAAAAATGGCGCCGAAAGACATGGAGAAAACTTCATTCATTACCCCATGGGGTACCTTTTGTTACAAGGTAATGTCGTTCGGTTTGAAGAACGCTGGGGTAACCTATCAAAGGGCCATGACAACTCTTTTTCATGACATGATACACAAAGAAATCGAGGTATATGTCGATGATATGATTGCAAAATCTAAGACAGAAGAGGAGCATGTGACCCACCTGTCAAAACTATTCGAGCGTTTGTGAAAGTACAAACTCCGCTTGAATCCCAACAAGTGCACCTTCGGTGTCCGTTCAGGGAAATTACTAGGGTTCATCGTCAGCCAGAAAGGAATTGAGGTTGATCCTGACAAGGTCAAGGCCATTCAAGAAATGCCTTCTCTAAAAACTGAAAAACAAGTCAGGGGATTCCTGGGACGTTTGAACTACATCTCTAGATTCATATTCCTCATGACTGCGACCTGTGCGCCGATTTTCAAGTTACTAAAAAAGAACCAGGATTGCGTTTGGACAGAAAATTGTCAAACCGCCTTCGACAGTATCAAGGAATATCTGTTGAATCCTCCGATTCTATCACCTCCAGTGGAAGGAAGACCACTGATAATTTATCTCACAGTCCTAGAGGACTCAATGGGATGTGTACTTGGCTAACAAGACGAAACCAATCGGAAAGAGTCTGCCATTTACTATTTGAGCAAGAAATTCACCGATTGTGAAACTCGGTACACGATGCTTGAGAAAACATGATGTGTTTTGGCTTGGGCAGCCAAATGTCTTCGCCAATACATGATTCGTCATACTACTTGGTTAATCTCCGAAATGGATCCAATCAAGTACGTCTTCGAAAAATCTGCTCTCACGGGAAGAATTGCCCGTTGGCAGATGTTATTATCAGAATATGACATAGAGTACCACGCTCAGAAAGCCGTTAAAGGAAGTATTTTAGCCGATCATTTGGCTCATCAACCGATTGACGATCAAGAATCAACCGGGTTTGACTTCCCAAACGAAGATGTCACGTATCTAAAGATGAAAGATTGCGATGAACCGTTACCCAGTGAAGGGCCAGAACCAGGTTCCCAATGGGGACTTATCTTTGACGGAGCAGTTAATCATTATGGAAACGGAATTGGGGCAATCATTGTTACCCCTCAGGGTACCCACATTCCTTTCACTGCCAAACTTACGTTCAAATGTACGAACAACGAGGCCGAATACGAAGCTTGTATCATGGGTCTCGAAGAAGCAATTGATTTAAGGATCAAAAACTTGGACGTATACGGTGACTCCACCCTGGTTATCAATAAGATAAAAGGAGATTGGAACACATACCAATCAGGATTAATCCCTTACAAAGACTACGCAAGAAGGTTTCTACCTTTCTTCAACAGAGTCGAGTTTCATCACATCCCTCGTGAGGAGAATCACATGGCTGATCCTTTAGCCACCCTCTCTTCCATGATTAGTGTACGTCAATGGAATGACATACCTAAGATCGACATAATGCGCCTTGAAAGGCCCGCTTACGTCTTCGCAATTGAAGCAGTCTTAGACGACAAACCCCGGTATCATGATATCAAATGCTTCCTTCAGAAACAACAGTACCCATTTGGGGCACTCAGAAAGGACAGAAAAACCCTCAGAAGATTAGCTGGAAACTTCTTCCTGAGCGGTGACACTCTCTATAAGAGGAATTTTGACATGGTCTTGCTCTGATGCGTCGACAGACCAGAAGCAGACATGCTTATGAAAGAAATTCATGAAGGGTCCTTTGGCACTCATGCCAACGGACACACAATGGCGAGAAAAATTTTAAGAGCGGGGTACTATTGGTTGACAATGGAATCCGACTGCTACAAGTACATGAGGAGGTGTCACAAGTGTCAGATATACTCCGACAAAATTCATGTACCACCATCACATCTCAAAGTTCTCTCTTCCCCATGGCCTTTTTCCATATGGGGAATCGACATGATTGGCATGATTGAGCCCAAGGCTTCAAATGGACATCGGTTCATCCTGGTAGCCATTGACTATTTCACCAAGTGGGTCGAAGCAGCGTCATTCGCCAATGTAACCCGACAAGTGGTGGTCCGATTTATCAAAAACAATATCATCTGCCGTTATGGTGTTCCAAGCGAGATCATTACTGATAATGGATCTAACTTGAACAATAAGATGATGAAAGAGTTGTGTGCAGAGTTCAAGATTAAACACCATAACTCATCTCCCTACCGACCAAAGATGAACGGAGCGGTAGAAGCGGCTAACAAGAACATCAAGAGGATTGTTCAAAAGATGGTTGTAGCCTACAAAGACTGGCACGAGATTCTACCCTTTGCTCTTCACGGTTATCACACATCTGTCCGTACTTCAACATGGGCTACCCCTTTCTCTCTAGTGTATGGCATGGAAGCAGTGCTCCCCATAGAAGTAGAGATCCCATCAATCCGAGTATTGATGGAAACTAAGCTCACCGAAGCTGAATGGTGTCAAAGCCGACACGACGAATTAAACCTGATCGAAGAGAAACGAATAACGACACTATGCCATGGTCAGCTGTATCAACAGAGAATGAAGAAGGCGTTTAACAAAAAGGTCCGACCTCGCGTCTTCAGGAAAGGAGACCTCGTGCTCAAGAAGATACAATCATTTCTCACTGATTCTCGGGGTAAATGGACTCCGAATTATGATGGCCCCTATGTGGTCATGAAAGCTTTCTCAGGCGGCACCTTGAGACTTGCAACCATGGACGGAGAGGAATTTGCCTACCCCACAAATGTTGATATTGTCAAGAAATACTTCACCTAAACTAAAAAAAAATGTCTCGGTGGATTGAAAACCCGAAAGGGTGGTCCAGGCAAAAGTTAGAGACATATAAAAAAAATCATCTCGGTGGATTGGAAACATCAAAGTACAATCCAGGAAAAAATTAGGGATAATGGCAAGTAACTATATTCAACAGAGGCAAGTCCCTCAACAACAGTTACATCATCTGTCAGAAAACTCCAGTCAAGGTCATCTTCGATAGAAGCTCAGGATGTCCCGAATTCAAAGTTGGTAGAAGGATAGTGGTCGTTATGTTTCAACGTAGCCCTTTTCCCTGTAAATTACCATTTTCTAACTTTGTATATACTCTTTGGAATCACGCGTTTGGCTGATCTCCATCTTATCAATAAAATTTGAGCCTTTGTGCTTTTGTTTGTAATTCTCATTTGTTTTAGCTTTATAGAATGACATTTTAACATGATCAACGATTCTTGAAATAAAACAAAAATGAATTTACTTGTTAAAACTTTTTCTGCTTTAAAATAAAGACGACAATTTCTTTTGACTGTTGAGCATCAGAAGAACATCGGTCGCTTCTCCAGAAGTAATCGAACCTCAAAGTGTAGAATCAAAGTACTCCTTCTAACCCAGTACGCCTGAATAAAGGGATCAACTGTGTCAGAGACCTTGTTTCGTCTGACACGCCACGGCAGAGTTCTCATCTCCTAAGCCCGACCAACATAGCCCCCAACAGGGACTATCTCTCCTAAGCAAGGTGGAATTGCTATTCTGAACCAACGGTACTTCTTCGCCCCGCGATGGCCGAGTATCCAGTCGTGTTCACCTGTCAGTTTGTATGTCGCGTCAATTTTGTCAGCATAAACATACATGCATCATTGCATTATTGATTTGCATACACATTTCATATTGCATCGCTATCACTCTAGTCGGTCTTGTCCCCTAGTGATAAAAGTCCTCTCAATCGAGTTGTCAGTTCTTGCCTCATCAGGAAACGCTGAGTTTGAACCATCTCGCCTCCAGTGTATCTCTGGATTAGAGTCGGCACTCGACCACTTTGATAACTTGAACCTCTAAAAGACCAGAGAGCCCTCAGTTAACATCACTCTTCGCCATTGAAGATGATATCCTTGTTTTCCCGGATTAAAGAAAATCCCGAGGGAAAGCCTCGTAATCAGAGATTCGGCAGCATGTCGGTTTCGCTCCGAAAAGACCGCTGGTGAAAAGGTCATCGGCACCTCAAAATTGGACCCCATCATATGGCATTTCTCCGGGAAAATCCCGAGAAAAGTATGATGTAAGATCCCAAGCGACAGCAGTCTCTCAAGAGACTCGCTTTCCCAAGTAGAATCAACAAATGGCATCTCCAACAGAGAAGTTTGTACACCTCTATAACTCAGACGACTGGGTTCCCCAGCAAGTCTGACATCAAAAATTTTTCCACTAAAATGGCATCTCCCCAAGAAAATTCGGCGAGAAGTTTGAAGGAAAGCCGCTACGCATAGCGTCCCTTGTCAATAAAGTTTATTGACAAAAGAAACTTAGACCAGTTCCTTGGTAGGAAACCAGGATCGAGGGGAAGTTTATTTCAGAAACTGAGACCAGTTCCTTGGTAGAAAACCAGATCGAGGGGAAGTTTTAATCATAAACTAAGACCAGTTCCTTGGTAGGAAACCAAGAACGAAGGGGAAGTTGACAAAAGAAACTAAGACCAGTTCCTCTGTAGGAAACCAGGATCGAGGGGAAGTTTAAATCAGAAACTAATACCAGTTCCTTGGTAGGAAACCAGGATCGAGGGGAAGTTTACCTTTTATAAGCATCATTTCTCAGCTAAAGAAGATGAATGCGTAAGCTACCATTCATAACCACCATCAAAATTTCGGGCATTCCGATATTTAATCCTCTTGCACCCCGAATGCCCGAATACCTTCGTCATTCACACCTTCGTGTCCAAGAAGATTAAATAGGGGCATCTGTCATACCCCAAATTTTGACCACTAAGATGTCCCATCATTATGCAAATCATCATCATAATATGGATGTACCTTCATGCCTCATCAATCTCCTCAAGGATTGTTGAGCATTCACTACTATCAAGAATTAGGGTTTCAAGCCCTCTCAGAGTTCTTAGGCAAAGGGTCAATCAAGGAATGACATGATCTTCAACTTGTCTAACCTCTCAAACATCCACAATGGATCAAAAGGACTCCCACTTCAAGGATTAAGCACAAGGCTGCTCCCTTCTAGGTGGATCAAGTCTCATGATCAACAGTGTCACCAAATTAGGGTTTTGGTCGACTAGGGCCTCCAGATGGAAATTTTTCATCTGGGCACAAGCCAATGATCCAAAACCTAACCTAATATACTCCATGGAACCTCATGGACCCAATCGTCAAGTCAATTTTGCCTCAGGGGATGCATTTATCAAAAATCAGGAATTAGGGTTTCTTGACCTAATTCACCCCTAAGTTAACTTTTAGGGCAAATAATGAGCCAAGACATCAAGATAGGGTTTTAGGGTCTCTAATGAACTATATTGATCCATTTGGAACAATGGATTAATCCAAGAAGCTTGAGCAACAAGTCTCAATTTCATCAGCACCGCAATTAGGGTTTCGCGAGGAAAGTCAACTGTAACTTTGACTTTTAACCAGGACATGCTCCCAAGCCCTAAGACATGATTCAATATACCCTATGACACCCATGGAACATGTCCATCAAGTTTGATTTAGGTCAAGGACATGATTTCCTGAAGAATTGCACAGTTTGGAATTCATCTGATAAAAAGTCAACTGTGCACAAAAGTCAACTTTGACTTTTTGAGATTTTTCACCAAAATGGATTTTTTACCCTAAAATAATGTTAATTTATGATTTGAATCATCATTAATCAAGAAAAATCAAGAAAATTTGGATAACTTGTAAAAGGGGTAACCATAAAAACTTAGAAAATTTTCTAAGTTAAAAATAAAGTGGCTAGGGTACCAACTTTGGAGGATCATAACTCCTAAACCACAAAGCCATTTTTCCTCATCCAAATATGGATTTGTAGCCCTTATTACCCTCTACAAAAGCTTCAACTAGACCTAAGTCCAATTTATTAAGGATTTTGAGTTATGGAGTGATCAAAATGGTTGAAAAATGAAAATGTCACTTTTTCCAACACTTAGTGAAATTTTCACTAAGTCCAAATCTGTCTTCATTTTTTTCCAAATGTAGGGGGATTTTTCACTTGGATTCAAAAGAGATCAAAACCAAACATGTTCAAACAGTTGTTGTATCATGTAAGGGCTTTCCAAAATGGCCAAGAACTTTGCCAAATTCCATTTGGGCTATGAGTTATGACATTGTCAAATTGCCTTGTTGAAATCTGTCAAGGCAAGGCAGAATTTGCATTTTTGCTCGATTTTCCAAAATACGCCAAATCCAAACACTCCATTCCACTTGGACACCTCTGAGGATTGAATCTAAAGGGGACAATCACTGAGCCAAGCCTCCAAAGTCTTTGGAACAAGAAATAGCATGTTGAACCTAGAGTTGTCAAAATAGGGACAAGACTCCAAATTTGGATTGGAGCATTCAATGGAAGCATCAAGGTGGCATGGACTGAGCCATTTTCATTTGAATTCAGTCAAGACTTATCCAAGACCAAGGGAACCAGCAGCCTGTGCCCTAACCTCTAGTCAATGGCTAGAGGAGACTTGAACTTCCATTGGCCAACATTGAACAAACCTACTCAGCAGTTGCCATTCACTATTCCTTGCAAAACAAACTTGCTCTACTATAAATAGAGTGCAATTGTGATCAGTTTAAGTACACCAAAGGCCTACAACACCTGCCTTTCTCAAAATCTCTTTCTCTTGGCAAAAATGCCTTTCTTAGCAAGGTAGCTATCGGGTTTTGAGCTAGAGGGCAATTCCGCTCAAACCAATCACTCACACACCTCACATACATCGCATATGAGCTGATCAAACACTTAAACAGCATCTGAAACACCGATTTCTCAGAATCACCAGTCAATTGCTCAAGGTTTTAACCAAAGTGCAGTTGAGATGCCATGAAATGATCCAACCAATTTCAATCAAGTCCAAGCATTCAAACACACTCCATAGGGTGTAGGGAAGCTGTTCAGATCATCACCACTCATCTGTAACACCTCCAAATCAAAAATCACATTGCACTTGCTGTCACGGCCTAGAGGTAAGCATATATTTGGCCATCTCTCAATCTATGCATATTTCCTCGCATAATAATTTGGCCATATGTTCCTAATCATGCATAGAATGTTTCCCCTCAATTAATTGCATTGTTTGAATCGTGTATCAAAAATCCCAGCCTTCATGCAGAAATTAGGGTTCTTGAGGATTTTTCGTGATTTCTTGTTATATGTTTAATTTAAATGAAATTAAATGCCATAGACATGATCATGAGGTTGAAACGAGTTGATTGGTATGTGGATTGCATGATATAATCAAGTATTCAGTGAGATTGGATAGAAAATGCAAATCTGGCCAAACCCATAACACGCGTGTGTTCTTGGTGTGTTCTTGGCGCCATTTCTTTCAAATTCAAATATTTGAATTTTGTGATTTTATTTAATTGATTCAAAAATTAATTTCTCTGTGAGTTTTAATGATTTTGAGTTGATTCTTTTTTTAATAATTCACAAAAATGTTAAAATATTTTATTTTATAAAAAAATCCCAAAAATATTATTTATTTCATATAATTGATATTTTTGCAAAGAATTAATGTTTTAATTGTTTTTAACTTTTAAAATATTTTTTCCACCTTGATTTTGCAACTTTTAATGCTTTCTAATTATTTTGTAGGTCAATACTTAATTTTTGAAGCATTAATCCAAGATCACAATTTGTTTTTCATATGTTAAACAATTTTGATCATTTTAATTGAATTTTTATTCAATTAAATACATTTTTTGAAAGCAAATTAGGGTTTTGGATTAATTCAACCCTCATAAATCATTTTCAAAACATTTTGGGCCTCTAATAGAGTGTAAGACCCAATCCTTTTTTGACCAAACCATTTTTGGGCCTCAGTGTATTGTATAAGTCCCGATACCGTAAAAAACAAACGGCGCAATCGTCGCCTTTTGAAAAATCAAACCATGAGCCTCTCTTTGAGTTATAAGACCCATTCAAAATTCTTTGGGCCTCTAATAGAGTGTAAAACCCAACCCCCTTTTAACCAAAACTATTTTTGGGCCTCACTTATTGTATAAGTCCCTCTGCGTTAAAAGAAAACCTCGGCGCGATCGCCATTTTTTAACGAAAAACCATCTGGGCCTACCCTCGAGTAGTAAGACCCATTTCTTTTCTTTAAACCTTTTGGGCCTCTATTAGAGTGTAAGACCCAACACCCTTGTATAGAAAACATTTTGGGCCTCGGTCACTTGTATAAGTCCCTCTGTACAAATTCAACAGTGCGCTCACTGATAAAACCCTGGGCCTCTCCTTGAGCTGTAAGCCCCAAATCTTTCTTTTTCAAAGCACTTTCTCCTTTGATTTTGAATATACTATTGTTTTCAATCTTTCTTTTTTGAACAACTAACCAAACAGCATGGAAGCTCTACAACCGAGTAAGTGGTTATTGCTTTCATTTACCGCTTTCATATACATATAACTGTATTGTGGGGCTGTTTCGCTGTAAGTCTTCTTTCATAAATTCATATCAACTGTGTAATAATAGTATAGATATTTAGAGTTTCCCCGGCAACTACGTCTAGCATTAAGCCCGTTGATCACTCTTAAATAGTCAAAACTAGATCCCCATAGGATTACCAGACACAGTCTTCCCTCCTCTTGGGGTTAAACAATATGGAGATATTAAAGGCAGCATTCTCAGTGAACCCTTTCATAGACTGTTACTCGTAGAAGTTGTCAAAGAAACTCTATTCCCCAGAGATGATCTTTTCTCCGTGAATGGCATCTCTTGAGTTTCTTCCAAATTCTCAGACTTTCCTGGCTTGATCTATTCTCGGTGAATGGCATGTCTTGAACTTCTCGGGGTTTGGGGACCCACAGGCTTCTTAAAAGCACTTGTCAAGAAACTCTATTCCCCAGAGATGATCGTTTCTCCGTGAATGGTATCTCTTGAGTTTCTTCCAAATTCTCAAACTTTCTTGACTTGATCTATTCCTTGTGAATAGCTTGCCTTGAATTTCTTGGGGTTTGGGGACCCGTCGACTTCTTAAAAGCATCGGCCTCCTCTTGGGCATTATACAAGGACCCACATGTTTCCTAAAAGCAACCCCGCCTCCTCTTGGGCTTAGTACAAGGACCCGCCGGCTTCTTAGAAGTATTCACAGCATCCTCTTAGGCTTCGTATAATGATCTCTTCCTCCGGGAATGATAGCCTTCTCTTGGGCTTAATACAAGGACCGACCGACTTCTTAAAAGTTTCCAGCCTCCTCTTGGGCTTCGTACAAATTGTCCCGACGACCTCTTGGAGGTATAGGAACAGAACTTAATCATCTGCATAGAACAGTCTTTTCGAGAGTCTACTACTGTTTCTCAAAGCATAGTATAAAAGGTGAAACTCTAGACTTGGACAATCTAATTTCCTTGAGTCTCAAAGACATTCTCAAGTGACCCCCTCGTTAAATAGGAAGGAAACCCGTAGACTCGGACAGTCTCAATACCCTTCGGATTTCCCGCTTCCTTAAAGAACAGGAATAACCCGGATCCTTGAATCAAATCCATGAGTACAGTGTTGCTCATATAAGAACTGATTTTATCTTTAAAATCAGTATATTGGACCTGTCACTTAACTGAAACAGTAACCACAGCCTCCTCTTGGGCTTTGTACAATGATTCTCCCCAGCGGAGTCAAACAACGTTTAGCCTCTCTCTCAGGCTTTGTACGAGACACATAAAGAGACTCCCTCGTTGAGTCAATCACCCTTTCGCCTCCATCTCGGGCTTTATACGAGATACAAAAAGGTTCTTATTGAGCCAAACAAACAATAGCCTCCATCTCGGGCTTTATACGAGATACCAAAAGACTCCATCGTCGAGTCAAAAATTTTTAGCCTCTCTCTCGGGCTTTGTACGAGACACATAATAGCCTCCTCTTAGGCTTTGTATAAGAAAACCACTGGTTAATCCAATTAACCTTTTAGCATCAAAACTGTGCCTCGTTCACAGTACACAAACATCAACAACTCCTTCCCCTTCATCTAATTGCTGTAAGCGGCAAGCCTCTGGATCATCTACATCCATGCCACTGTCCCTCTTTTAGCATGAGAAATTCCTAAGGAAAGATGGCATTGCTCTACACTGAACTAAAGTCTTCTCCTTCAGATTAAAATCCCCTATAAAGGAAATTATGGCATTGCCGGATTCACACATCTCGGTTAAAGTAATCCTCCTTTACAGTCAGTCACCCAACAGTTGTGACATACAACCCCCTCTTTAGAGATGACAAATTCTCTCTAAGGTCAATACTTTTAGCTTCACATCTTGGGCTTTGAACAAGATACAAATAGACCTTTTAGCTTCACATCTTGGGCTTTAAACAAGATACGAACCACCTTTCGCTTCACGTCTTGGGCTTTGAACAAGACACCAAAAACAACCATTTCCTCCCATATAATAGGAGGAACTACGAACGCTCTGATTTCCCTGTTTCGGTAAACGGGAATACGTAGGCATAAGATTGAAAGAAAAATCTTAGCGAGCACACTAAACAAAACCCAAAATCCCATACTCTCATGTATCTATCAAAAGCATCAGTCCTAACATCCTAATCCTCGTTCCCCGCCAAAAAATCCAAGAAAGAGAGAAAACCGTATTGGCGAAAATACAAATAACCAGTACAAAGGCCCCCCAAATTGATAGCATTTGTAACCTAACAGACAACTGTTTAAACTCAGTATGTAAAGCAGGGTTAATTGGAGACATCTATTGCCCTTCCTTCATCAGCTTTAATAGGATAAAAAATGAATCGACCTATAGTAAACTCAACCGCAGAGAGTGACCAGCGCTTAAGAACCGCGTCCAAAATCGCTCGCTACAAGGTTCAACCCCCTTTGCTGGATAGAGAAATGGCGGATATGTTCATGGGCACCTTGCAAGGGGCATTTCTTGAAAGATTGGCTGCTTGTCCATCAACTGGATTTGCTGATATCGTGATTGCTGGAGAAAGGATCGAGAGTTTGTTGAAGCTTGGGAAGATCTAAGATGTAAGTGGGGCTGGCTCTTCTGGGATGAAGAAACCATTTGCTAGTGGTCAGAAAAGAAGAGAAGGTGATACAAACGCTGTATATAGAGGACGAGGAAGAGGGCGTTCTCAAGCTTATCACCAGGTAGGTGCAGTTACAATCCCAGCACCATCTGTTCAGCAACAACAACCACAACAGCAAGCTCAGCAGCAACAGCATCAACCTCCTTTCCAACAGAGGACTAGGCAGAGGGACCGTAAGATTGACCCTCTCCCTATGACCTATGCAGCGTTGTTACCTCAGTTACTCAAATTGAAGTTGGTTGAGCTTCGTACTATGAGACCTCCTACCGCTGGCAACTTGCCACCTAATTTTGATGTTAACGCTCGCTATGATTTCCACTCAGGTGCTCAGGGGCATACCACTGAGAAGTGTTGGGCATTTCAGAATAAAGTGCAAGAGTTGATCGATGCCAAAGCAATCAATTTCTCGTTACCTCCTAATATTATCCAGAACCCCATACCTAATCATGGTGTGGCAGATGTGCACGCTGTTGAGGACGGAAAGAAATTGAACTTGGTGGCAGATATCAGTCAGGTGAAAACTTCATTGCTAGTGGTGAAGGGTCGTTTATTGAAGGGACAGGTGTTCTCGGGTTGTGATCAAGATTGTTCTGAAAGTATGAGTCAAAAGAATGGTTGTGATAAGTTGAGAATTGGTTTGCAATATCTGATCAACGAGGGTCGTCTACAGTTTAACCGGGTTGTGAAAGATACTGATGAGGTGTCAACTTTGACCATCTATTATACTCCTGCAGAAATTCAGGTGCCTGCAAGTACAGCTCCTATAGCAAGTGTTGTGCAAGAAAGATCCAGTCCTGTTACCATCACGGTGCCAGGACCAGTTCCGTTTACATCTACGAAAGGAATCCCATGGCACTATGGGGCAGACGTGTATTATGAAGGGAAAAATCAGGAAGTCGGGACATCAGCCAATTCAAATATTGATAATGTGGGTGGTGTAGGTGGCTTTACTAGGAGTGGAAGGTTGTTTGCTCCCCAAACTTTGCGCAGTGATCAAGAAGTTGAGGCCGCGGAAAAAGCTAAAGGAAAACAGGTGGTTGAGAGTGTGCCTGTGCCTAAAACAGAGACAAAGATTACCTTTGACAATGAGGTAGAAGAGTTCATGAGGATAATAAAGAAAAGTGATTATAAAATTGTCGATCAACTGAACCAGACGCCATCGAATATTTCAATTTTGTCATTGTTGATGTGTTCTGACGCGCACCGAGAGGCTTTGCTGAAAGTGTTGAAGAGAGCCTATGTTCCACAGGAAATTACCGTCAATCAGCTTGAAGGTGTGATTTCTAACGTCAATGTCAGCCATGGATTGGGTTTCACGAGCAGGGATTTGACTTCTGAAGGAAGAAACCACAACAAAGCTTTGCACATTACAATGGAGTGTAGGGGTGCAGTGTTGTCTCACGTGCTGGTAGACACTGGTTCCTCGCTCAATGTCTTGCCTAAGAAGGCGCTGATGAAGCTAGAAGTTGATGGTTTGATTTTAAGGCCAAGTGATTTGGTTGTCCGAGGGTTCGATGGCACGAAAAGATCTGTGTTTGGAGAAGTGGAATTACCCGTGCAAATTGGACCGCAAGTGTTCAAATCTACATTCCACGTGATGGATATACAACCTACTTATAGCTGCTTATTAGGCCGCCCATAGATTCATGCAGCCGAGGCTGTTACATCAACCTTACACCAGAAGCTAAAATACGAGTTTGAGGGACAAGTTGTGACAGTGTGTGGTGAAGAAGACATTTTTATCAGTCATTTGTCCACGTTCAAGTATGTTGAGATGGATGGGGAAATCCACGAAATGCTTTGCCAGTCATTTGAAGCGGTAAATATTGATAACGTGCCTGAATATTCCCTTGCACCAGATAGAGCCGGTACATCCATTTCGTCCTATAAGCAAGCTGTCGAGGTTGTCAGAGCCGGCAATGCCCAAGGCTGGGGCAAGTTGATAGAGACACCAATGAAGGAGGACAAGTTTGGTATTGGCTATCATCCCTCTATGACTTGAGTTGCAGAGAACAGTGGACCCATCACTTTCAGCAGTGGGGGAATCATTTACCCAGATCATTCTTTTACAGCTACAGAAGATAGCGTTGACATTGACTGTGACTTGGACAACTGGGTACGCCCACGCGCTCCGGGACAACCATTGCGGAATTGGTCCGTTGAAGAAGTCATCCAAGTTACTCTTCAAACAGAGTCATTTTCTTTGTTTTTCTAACCATAATGCATGTTAAAATCTTGCGCTCTGCCCAAGACGTATAGATTCATTTGTAGGGCCACCCTGTTTGCATTTGCAATTTTAATCATCAATAAAGGGCGTTTTGCACTCAAATTTTGTTCCTTGTCTTTCTTTTTATTTTTGCACAAAAATAATAAAATGGCAATGTTTTGTCTCTTTTGTTTTAAAAATAAATTCTAAAATAAAGCATGAACCCGTTCGTGTAGACTTGATCCTCCGGATTCCATTGATAACAGTTCTGCTATGGCTATGTATGACTTTGACAAACCGATTTATCAAGCCGAGGAAGGGGATGAGAAGGGCTGTGAATCCCTGAGGAACTGGCCAGATTGTTAAAACAAGAGGAAAGGGTCATCCAGCCTCATCAAGAGACCATAGAGATCATCAATATTGGTACCGAGGATGCTAAGAAAGAGATCAAGATTGGTGCCAGCCTGCGAGCAGATGTGAAGAAAGCTTTGACTGAAATGTTGTGTGAATATGTTGATATCTTCGCCTGGTCGTATCAAGACATGCCAGGGTTGGATACTGATATTGTTGTGCACAGGCTGCCATTGAGAGAAGAATGCCCGTCAGTCAAGCAGAAACTTCGTCGGACTCATCCCGATATGGCCATAAAGATCAAAGAAAAAGTTCAGAAGCAGTGGGACGCAGGGTTTCTTGCTGTGACCAATTATCCTCCCTGGGTAGCCAACATCGTGCCGGTACCGAAGAAAGACAGAAAAGTTAGAATGTGTGTGGATTATCGAGACCTTAACAAAGCTAGTCCGAAAGATGATTTTCCACTACCCCACATTGATGTACTGGTCGACAATATAGCTCAGTTTTCACTGTTCTCGTTTATGGATGGTTTCTCTGGGTACAACCAGATTAAGCTGGCACCTAAGGATATGGGGAAGACCATATTCATTACTCCATGGGGTACATACTGTTATAAGGTGATGCCTTTTGGGTTGAAAAACGCAGGGGCAACGTATCAGCGGGCAATGGTAACATTATTTCACGACTTGATCCACAAAGAGATTGAATGTTATGTGGATGACATGATTACCAAGTCGCGAACGGAGGAAGAACATCTAATTAACTTGAAGAAGTTGTTTGAAAGTTTGAGAAAGTTCCGTTTAAGGTTGAATCCAAACAAGTGCACTTTTGGGGTGCGTTCTGGAAAGTTGATGGGTTTCATCGTGGGCGAAAAAGGGATTGAGGTTGATCCTGCCAAAGTGAAAGCAATACAAGATATGCCTGAACCGAGAACAGAAAAAGAGGTTCGTGGTTTTCTAGGTAGATTGAACTACATTGCAAGGTTTATATCTCACCTAACAGCCACGTGCGAACCAATATTCAAACTGCTAAGAAAAGATCAAACGGTCAGGTGGAATGACGATTGCCAATTGGCATTCGATAAAATAAAGGAATACTTGCAGGAACCTCCAATTCTCATGCCTTCAGTTTCGGGAAGACCTTTGATAATGTATTTGACAATGCTTGAAGGTTCTATGGGTTGTGTTCTCGGTCAACACGACGAGACAGGTAGGAAGGAGCATGCTATCTACTACCTGAGCAAAAAGTTCAATGACTGCGAGTCCCGATACTCAATGCTTGAGAAGATATGTTGCGCACTTGCATGGGCTGCTAAGCGATTGAGGCAATATATGATCAGGCACACGACTCTATTGATTTCAAAAATGGATCCTATCAAATACATTTTCGAGAAACCAGCACTAACAGGCAGAGTTGCACGATGGCAAATGGTTTTAACAGAATATGATATCCAGTATACTTCTCAAAAGGCCATCAAAGGAAGTATCTTGTCAGACTATCTTGCGCAACAACCAATTGATGATTACCAACCCATGAAATTTGATTTCCCTGATGAGGACATCATGTTTCTCAAGGCTAAAGTTTGCGAGGAACCACTCCCGGAGGAGGGGCCAGACCCTGAATCCAAATGGAGCTTGATGTTTGATGGGGCTGTCAACATGAATGAGTGCGGAGTTGAGCAGTTCTTATCACTCCGGAAGCTGTTCATATGCCTTTCACTGCTCGAATAACTTTCGGATGCACCAACAATGAAGCAGAGTATGAAGCTTGTATAATGGGGATTGAGGAGGCGGTTAATTTACGAATTAAGACCCTTGATATCTTCGGTGATTCAGCTTTGGTAATCAATCAAGTGAAAGGGAGTTGGTACACGCACCAAGCAAATCTGGTTCCGTATAGAGATTATACGAGGAGATTGCTGACATTTTTCACAACAGTGAAGCTGTACCATATTCCTCGAGATGAGAATAAGTTTGCTGATGCTTTGGCCCCATTGTCTTCCATGATTAAAGTGCAAAGGTGGAATCATGTACCTAAGATTGAAGTGTCTCGTCTTGACAGACCTGCATTTGTGTTTGCTGTTGATGCAACGTCTGATGACAAGCCATGGTTTCATGATATTAAGTGTTTCGTGAAAAGTCAAGAGTACCCGCCTGGGGAATCTAATAAAGATAAGAAGACGTTGAGAAGGTTGTCTGGTAGCTTCTTCTTGAATCAGGATGACGTGCTATACAAACGGAATTTTGACATGGTTCTGCTCAAATGCGTGGATAAACACGAAGCAGACCTGTTAATGCAGGAAGTACATGAAGGCTCTTTCGGTACCCATGATGGAGGACATGCAATGGCTAAGAAATTATTGAGGTCAGGGTATTATTGGTTGACAATGGAAGCGGATTGTTGCAAGTACGCCCACAAATGTCACAAATGCCTGATTTATGCAGACAAAGTGCACGTTCCTCCAAATTCATTGAGTGTCATATCCTCTCCTTGGCCCTTTGCCATGTGGGGCATTGACATGATAGGAAAGATTGAGCCTACTGCTTCAAATGGCCATCGTTTCATCTTGGTCTCCATTAATTATTTCACTAAATGGGTTGAAGCAGCATCTTATGCCAATGTCACTAAGCAGGTGGTAGCTCGTTTCCTGAAACAGGATATCATTTGTCGTTAGACACTTAATATCAATGGCCAATGAAGTAACTTCTGACAGAGTCATCACTCTCTTGTATTTCACAGTCTAATTTATTTTTGGCAAACGTGACAATTAGAAGCAAATAGATTGTTCAGTCATTCTCCAGCAGAGATACTATCCTTTCAGGAGTCTCTAAGGTCAAATCATTGACCATTGTTCCTCAGCGGAGTCAGCCGGGACATCTGACATACATGCAGAGCATAATCCAGTATTGGAATGTTACAAAAGTCCACCCGCAGTGTGGAATTTCAAGGCAAAGTCCAACCGTGGATTGGCAAAAGTCCATCTTAGGGTGGCAAATCAAGGCAAAGTCCAACCGTGGATTGGCAAAAGTCCATCTTAGGGTGGCAAATCAAGGCAAAGTCCAACCGTAGATTGGCAAAGTCCACCCATAGTGTGGCAAGTCAGTAGTCGTCTGACTCAAGTTAAAAAGATAGTAGCTAAGTCCAACCGTAGATTGGCAAAAGTCCATCCAAGGGTGGTAAATCATCAGCAAGTCCAATCGTAGATTGGCAAAAGTCCATCCAGGGGTGGAAAATCATCAGCAAGTCCAACCGTAGATTGGAAAAAGTCCATCCAGGGGTGGCAAATCATCAGCAAGTCCAACCGTAGATTGGCAAAAGTCCACCCGCAGTGTGGCATTTCAGCTGCAAGTCCAATCGTAGATTGGCGAAAGTCCACCCGTAGTGTGGCAAGTCAGTAGTCGTCTTACCCCATTCAAAAAGACAGTTTCAAAACCAACCGTGGATTGGCGAAAGTCCACCCGTAGTGTGGCAGGCCAGTAGTCATCTGGCGTCGTTCCAAAAGACATTGCTAAAGTCCACCCGTAGTGTGGCAAGCCAGTAGTCGTCTGGCGTCGTTCAAAAAGACATCCCTTCAGTGTTATTCTTCCCATAAGAGTTTTCTTCAAGCAGAGTTCACTTGGTTGGGTTTATATCCCTTTTCTTCTTCTCCATAGAGTGCAAATTTTCTGGTTATTTTTGGTATTCAATCCCTCCATACCTTAAAAGTCTGACAGCAATCGCTATCATCCATTCAGGTCTACAGTGATGGAATAGGGGCAGCTGTAATACCCCAAAATTTTCCCTCTCTTTTCTTTATATCATTTAGCATGAGCTTTCATTGCATTGCATTGCATTCAAGCATAGAAAAATAAAACATCAAACATTTAGCATTGCATCTTGCATAAGGGCATGTGATCAGTTATTCCTCAAAGGTGTGGATTATCCAAAGCAAGAGAATAAGAGCTAAGGGTTTCTCACAAGCCTCAAAGGTCTCTTACATCATATATCATCCCCATTTGATCTCACAAGTCATTGGAAGATGCTAACTCATCAAGAAGTTTGGACAGTGCATCACTTCCTATCACAAAAAGCAGTCAAAATTAGGGTTTTGGATTCAAGTGGTCTCCTGATGAAATTTTGATTCAAACTTGATCTCAATGTTTCCTACATGATATTAAGTGTCTAAGGATGGAAGATTGGCCATTGATTCATTTCAGAAGAGGCTCAATTGATCAGTTGATTGATAATCAAGAAATTGGGGAAAAAGTCAACAGTTCAAAAGGAAAGTTCACCATGGGTTTTCAAAGGTTCAAATCATGACTCCCAAGTCCATAGACCTTCATATGGTCCTCAAATTTTAAGATTCATGTCATTCATCAAGAATCAAGAAGTAGGGAAAAAGTTACTATTTTTGGAAAATGACCTATAATGTGAAATTTCCATTTTTGGCAACTTTTCAAACCAACTTCAACTTGACTTTTCATCATCAAAAAAGCTTCAAATTAATTTTAATCATACATGAAAGTTGAAGATCTTTCTCTCCCCTTTCCAAAAAGTACTAGATCATTTCCATACCATTTGTGGTTCTCAAGTTATGATCAAAAGACTCAAGGGTGGTTTTTAGAGTTTTCACATGGTTCAATTTTTCCACTTTGTGCAAAAAGCTTCCAAATGACTTGTATTGGTTTCAAGTTGACAAATTCAGTTCATAAACTCAAAGTACACTTCATTTAGTGCAGAATTGGTCTTGGAATCATGTCATTACATGAAGTATTTCTTACTATTTTCACAAAATGCAAATGTGCAAGATGATCCAAAACTCACAAACCAATCAACCACAAGGCCCATTTTCAATTCATTGGTGTTCAGTACATGAAATGAGAGTGATCCATCATCATAGGAATGACCTTGCACGTGTGGATGAGGGTGTACACACCAAGTTGCAAATTTGCAAAACACCTCCAAGAGCTTTAACCAAGGGTTTAGCTAAACCCTAACCATGATCAGAAGCCTAACCAAGGATATATAAAGACATTTACACGTTCATTTCACACTCATGCACTCTCATTTGCTCAGATTTCAAATTTTTTCTCTCAACATTCTTTTCTTCGAAACTCCACTCTCCTAGGGTTTATTGAGTTCTCTTCACATTTCCTTGATCAGTGAACTTCATAGAACACAAATCATCCATTGTTTGAAGCTCATACAAATGATTTCATCAGATCCAATTTTGGAAAGCTCCATTTCAAATCTTAATATCTAGCACAATTCCAAGCTCTAATTGCATTTATTTTGCAATTAGAGGTTCCAAGGAGTCGATCTGCAGCTTCCAAAAGGTTTTCTTGGTGTAATTTGAGCTCTGCAAGTTTCAGGTTGGTTCACTTTTCGTGCTTCTATAACTTGATTTTCTTGTGTGCATTGTGTTCTCTGTGTGCTTGTGATCATGCTGATATGTTTAGATTTAAATTTGGACGTGTAACATGAGAGTATTGTGGATCTGAATTTTTTAGATCCAAACTTTTTGTCTTCGATTTGCGCAAATTATACATGTTATGATGAAATTGATGTGATATTTAAAATCAACATGAAATTTGGAGTGAGACTGTGGTGGAGTTTTTGATTTCTGGAGAATTTTATGTTTAGTGTTGCCGGAGAAGATGACCGGAGCTAGGGCTCCGGCGTCTGGTTCATTTTCAGGTGATCTGAGTTTCTTCAGGAAGATGAAATCATGACCGTTCGTGGCTGTGATCTGATGGCTGATATTGTGCCAACACATTAAAAGGAGAGGGTGCCTCTCACGTGCCTTGTTTTTCCATTTTAATCCATTTGTGTGCCTCCCTATGTGTGTTGTGGTGTGCGCGTGATCCTGACCATTGATAGTGCTTACATTGTGTTGTGATTGATTGAGTATCATACGCTGGATCAATCTGAGGGTGTGTGTGAGTCAAGATTTTTGACTGGGAATATGTTGACCTGTGCTTTGGATTGGGCTAGATTTTCATTGCTTTTCGTACCCCCATACTGAGCCCAATGCTCATTTTGAACGTGAGAATTACTATGACTGCACCCCTGGCCCATGCTATGTCCTTTTCATTTTATTTTGCATATCATTTTCATTTTTAATTTTTAAAATTAGTTTAATGCATTTAAAAATCATAAAAAAAAATCATGAATCATCTTCATAGTTTTATAAAATTTATACAAATTTTATTTTCCATTTTTCTATTATTTTTTGCATATGAATTAATTATTGTTTGAATTTCTTTTTGAAATGTTTCATTTGTGAACACTTTGCATTACTGATTTTATTTCTCATCATTGGTACATAGTTTGATCCTCATTCTTTTTGCATATTTCAGAGGACACTTTGAAGCATTTAAAAACATTTTTGTCATATTTTTAAGATCATATTTCCATCCTCTTTGAGCCATTTCTTTGTGCATGATCATGTGAAACCCTAATTACTTTGCCATGTTTGTTTGAATGAGTTTCTTTGTGATTCTTTGCATGAGATTTTGGTATGATGTTTGCCTCTGGTTGAGGTCTCTTGAGACCTATTTTTTTTTATTTTTCAATCATGTTTGGTATTTTTTTAATGACTCTTGTTTGAAGTCCCTTTTTGTGAACTTCTTTGATCATGTTTTGTTTACTTGCTTGAGAAGGTACTTGTGCCATTGTATGAGATCACTTTTTTTTTTGTCTTCTTGAACTATGTTCAGATCATTATAGGTCTTTTGAATGAAGTTATAGATCATTGGTTTGAAGTTGATGCTTTCTTTGTGTACATGTTCAATACTTGTTTCACATGTTTCCTTTTGACCTAACTCCTCATCCTTTTTCATCTAAGTTCCATCTTGACTTGTAATTGGTTTGTTTATGCCATTCCATACTATCCATTTGCATTTCATATGATGTATGCCTCTGACTTTAAAGCATTACATTCATCTCATATGACATTCATGTCTTACTTTGCATACTTGAACATGTTTCATCCAAATGCATGTTTCTTTTTCTTCTAGCTTCTAAATGACTTGTAATTGCTTGAATGTGATTGGTTTGTGCATCTTATCTTCATCCTAACATGTCATATCACTTCTGACTTTGATACTTGAGTTTCATCTTGAACTTTTTTAGGTTTTGACTTATGCCTTAAGTAACTTCTTTCCATGTTAAATTCATGTTCGTATCTTCTCACTTCTTCTCCTAATCACTCTTAATGCTTGGATGCTTGATTGTATGCCTCATATGACATTTGTACATCATGTTTAGGCACATGTTTAGGTAATCCACATTCTGACTTTGACATTACTTGAAGCATTATTGCATGATCACTTTGCATATTCACTCATTCTTTATCTACTTCTTTCATAATGCATTTCTTTGTGGTTTAAGGAATTGTTTGTGTGCATTTGATTTGTGTTTGATCTCATATTATTAGAGGACATTCTTATAATGTGCATTCTGACCTTATGTTTTCCTTGACCTTTAAGTTGCTTTTACTTTGGTTGTTGAATTTGTGTAAGCCTTAATTGTTCATCTTAATTGGTTTTTTCACTTGTAAATAATTGTACTAACTATTTCAGGGGCTAATGGTAAGTCACTTGAGTGTGGATATGCATCCACATTCTAATTTCTTCCCTCATCTTTTAATCATTCAATTTGTGTTGTTTACGCATTTTCTAATGCTTTGCTTTCATAATCTTCTTTCTTCCTTCTTAGAAACAACTTAACTTCCATCTTGGAAGTAAGTTGTTTTCTTTCTTTCTCTTCTCCTTTCTCTTAGGATTAGATTTCTTAAACCTCACTAAACCTTAGGATCACCATGCATGATAACATTAAGATTGAGTCTTAGTCTCCCTCTTTAGTTTTTACCTTTACTCCTCCTTTTTGAGTCTCTTCTTCTCATCTTAAAACAAAAGTAAAAAACACCTAATAAAGGTACAACAAATATTGTATTTGAGCCTTTCGTGTAAGAATGAGATAGTGAGGGATCTTCTCTCATTTTCTTAGAATGTTTAGCATACGTCCCATCTCGGGTCGATATGCGAGGCATTCGATCTTACATGAGGGACTTAAATACAATGTGCGTTACAAAATATAAAGTAATCAAAACACTTCTTTCTTAAAAGACAAAAACAAACAACAATTCTCTTCTCATCTCTTTCACTCCTTCCTTAAGGACTCGTCAAGTCCGTTCTACCGCAAACAGGTAACGTCTAAGTCTCCCTACAGCGAGCTGCAACACCTAACTGCTGGAACGCGCGCTCTGACATTTCCACTAAAAAACACAAATAAAGCGATCCTCGTTGAGGGGAACTACGTCGCTCTGATTCTCATGCTCCCGACGAGATACGTAGGCAGTGGGGTAGGGCCCATTCGAGCACTTCTTTTATTTTCCCTACATTTGTTTCTTGTTCTCTCTCTTCTTTCTTTTTTCCCTTTTCTTGTTCCTTTCTTTTCCAGTTCTCAGCAGCGGAGCTCCAGTCGACGACACCCTTTGATTGAAGGAGCAAGCGTGGATCCCATCGGGTACGATGGACGCGTGGGGGTGCTAATACCTTCCTCACGCGTAACCGACTCCCTTATCCAGTTTCTCTTGGTCGCAAGACCATGCTCTTTCCTTCCCCTCAGGTTTAGGCGGTGTTTCCTTTCCCTCTCTTGGGATAAATACACATTGCTGGCGACTCTGTTTCAGTGCCACTTTCGCGTTTGTACTAGGATGAAAATCCCGGGAGCGACACTTCCATGCTGTTTTGTTAGTTTGTTCAACAAAGAAAGCTTTGATAACAATATTATATTCAAAATCAAAGAAGAAAGTGCTTTGAAAAGATTGTTGGGGCTTACAGTTCAAGGAGAGGCCCAAGGTTTTATCAGTGATTGCACTGTTATTTGAAATTGTACAGGGACTTATACAAGTGACTGAGGCCCAAAAAGGTTTTCTGTACAAAGGGATGGGTCTTACACTCTCTCAAGAGGCCCAAAGGTGTTTAAAGAAAAAGAATGGGGCTTATAACACGAGGGTAGGCCTAGATGATTTATTTTTTGAACTGGCGATCGCGCCGAGGTTTCTTTACCGTACTGGGTCTTATACAATGCATTGAGGCCCAAAAAGTTTGGTTAAAAAAGGGTTGGGTCTTACACTCTATTAGAGGCCCAAAAAGTTTTGAATGGATCTTATAGCTCGAGGAGAGGCCCAAGTTTTTAACGGGCGATGATCGCGCCGAACTTTTGAAATACAACGGGACTTATACAACATTTGAGGCCCAAAAAGGTTTGTATTTACAAAGGATTAGGTCTTACACTCTATTTGAGGCCCAAAAAATTTTGAATGTTTCATGAGGGTTGAATTAATCAAAAACCCTAATTTGTTTTCAAAATATATCTTAATTGAATAAAAATTCAATTAAAATGATCAAAAATTATTAAACATGTGTGAAAAACAAATTGTGAACTTGGATTAATGTTTGAAAAATCATATTTATATCCACAACATGATTGGAAATCAATTAAGTTTGGAAAATCAAGGGAGAAAAAATATTTCAAATGTTAAAAACAAATAAAACATTATCTCTTTGCAAAAATATCAAATATATGAAATGAATAATATTTTTGGGATTTTTTGGTAAAATAAAATATTTTAACATTTTTGTGAATTATTAAAAAAAGAATCAACTCAAAATCATTAAAACTGAGAGAGAAATTAATTTTTGAATCAATTAAATAAAATCACAAAATTCAAATATTTGAATTTTCAAAAAGGGCGCCAAGAACATGGCAAGAACACGCGCCACCCTCTGTTTCTGCAGATTTACGTTTTCTATCCAATCTCACTGAATACTTGATGATAACATGCAATCTACATATCAATCTACTCGTTTTCACCTCACGATCATGTCTATGGTCTTTAATTTCATTTATTTTAAGCATAGAATAAGAAATCAAAGAGAAACCTCAAGAACCCTAAAACTTGCATGAAGGCTCAGAAATTCCATACACGATTCAAACAAAGCAATTGATTGAGGGTAAATACTCTATGCATGATTATGAACATATGGCCAAATTATTGTGCAGCAAAAAAATGCATGGATCATAGAGTTAGAAGAACTCATGCTTACCTCTTGCACCCGGTGATCGTGTTTTGTGTTAGAGGTGTTACAACTTGGTTCCAAGGATATGGACAACTTCCCTAGGTGCTATGGAGTGTGTCTGGGTGCTTGGAGTGGATTGAATTGAGCTGGAACTTGATTTGGCATCTCAACTGCAAATCTGTCAAAGGCTTGTGCAGATGGCTGGTGATTTTGAGAATCTGGTGTTCTAGATGTTATGTGAGTGTTTGGATTACCTCTATATGATGTTTATGAGGTGTGTGTGTGATTAGTTAGGTTGGAATAGCTCTCAAACTCAAAACCCGATAGTGACTTGCTTTGGAAGGCAATTTTGGAGTGAAGGAAGAGATTTTGAGGAAAGCATATGTTTGATGGCTTTGGTGTACTCAAACTGATCACAAATGAGCTCTATTTATAATAGAGGAAGTTAGTTTTACAGGGAATAGTGAATGGCAACTGCTGCATAGGTTTGGCCAATGTTGATCAATGAGAATCCAAGTCTCCTATAGCCATTGACTAGAGGTTAGGGCACAGGCTGCTGGTTCCCTTGGTCTTGGTTAAGTCTTGTCTGATTTCAGTTGGAAATGGCTCAGTACATGCCACCTTGGTGCATCCATTGAATGCTCCAAAACAAAATTGGAGTCTTGTCCCCTCTTTAGGGATTTCTAGGTTTGGCATGCTATTTTTAGTTCCAAGGACTTGGGAGGCTTGGGATCAGAGTTAGTTCCTCCTTGGTCTCCCCTTGAGGTGTTTAGATGGATAAGTGTGTTTGTCATTTGCACAAATTTGGCAAATCGAGCAAAATGCACACATCTACCTTGCTTTGACAGTTTTCAGCAAGTCACATTGCCATTGTCATATCTCATGGCTCAAGTTGAGTTTGGTGAAGTTCTTGGTCATTTTGGAAAGCCCTCATATGACACAACAATTGTTTGATCATAATTGGCTTTGATACTTTTTGGATCCAAGTGAAAAATGCCCTTACATTTTGAAAAAAGTAAGACAGATTCAGACTTAGTGAAAATTTCACTAAGTGTTGGAAAAAAGTGACATTTTCACTTTTTGTGATTTTGATAATTCCATAACTTAAAATCTACGGGGAATTGGAATGAGTTGTAGTTGAAGCTTTTGTAGAGGGCCATGAGAGTTACAAATCCAGCTTTGAATGGGGAAAAATGGCCTTGTGGTTTAGGAGTTATGATCCTTCAAAGTTGGTACCCTAGCCACTTTGTTCCATAACTTAGAAAAATTTCTAAGTTTTTATGGTTACCCCTTTTACAAGTTATCCCACTTTTTTTATTTTTCTTGATGAATGATGATTCCAATCACACATTGACATCATTTTAGGGTTAAGGAACCATAATTGTGAAAAATCTCAAAAAGTCAAAGTTTGACTTTTGTGCACAGTTGACTTTTTATCAGATGAATTCCAAACTGTGCGATCCACTATGAAATCAAGTCATTGACCTAAATCAAACTTGATGTATTGATTTCATAGGGGTTATAGGGTGTATTAAATCATGTCTTAGGGTTTGGGAGCATGTCCTGGTCAAAAGTCAAAACTATAGTTGACTTTTTCATCAAAACCCTAATTGTGGTTCAGATGAAACTGAAACTTGTGAATCAAGCTTCTTGGATCAATCCATTGTTGCAAATGGATCAATGTAGTTTATTAGAGACCATCAAATACTCTCTTGAGGTCTTGGCTCATGATTTGTCCCAAAAGTCAACTTGGGGTGTGTATTAGGTCAAGAAACCCTAATTCCTGATTTTTGATTAATGCACCCCCTGAGGCTAAATTGACTTGATGATTGGGTCCATGAGGTTCCATGAAGTATCTTAGGTTATGCTTTGAAGCATTGGCTCATGCCCAGAGGAAAATTTCCACCTGGAGGCCCTGGTCGACCAAACCCTAATTTGGTGACACTAGCGATCTTAAGGCTTAATCCACCTGGAATGCTGCAACATTGTGCTTGATTCTTGTTGTGGGAGGCCTCTTGATCCATTGTGGATGTTTGAGAGGTTATACGAGTTGAAGATCATGCCATTCCTTGATTAATCCTTTGTCTAAGGCTCAAAGAGGGCTTGAAACCCTAAGTCTGATTGTAGTGGATGCTCACCCATCTTTAGGGAGACTGATGAGGTATGATGGTTCATCCATATTGTGATGAGGATTTGCCCAATGATGGGAAATCTTAGTGGTCAAAATTTGGGGTATGACAGATTCCCCTATTTAATCTTCTTGGACCCGAAGGTGTGAATGGCGAAGGTATTCGGGCATTCGGGGTGTAAGAGGATTAAATATCAGAATACCCGAAGTTTTGATGGTGGTTAAGAATGGCAGTTCACGCATCCTTCTTCTTTTTCTAAGAGAAGTTGCTTAGAAAAGGTAAAACTTCCCCCCGATCCTGGTCTTCAGCCAAGGAACTGGTCTCAGTTTTCTTTGGAAATAAACTTTCCATTGATCCTGGTTTCCTACCAAGGAACTAGTCTAAGTTTCTAAAATAAACTTCCCCTCGATCCTGGTTTCCTGCCAAGGAACTGGTCTAAGTTTCTGAAATAAACTTCCCCTCGATCCTGGTTTCCTACCAAGGAACTGGTCTAAGTTTCTGATATAAACTTCCCCTTGATCCTGGTTTCCTACCAAGGAACTGGTCTAAGTTTCTGATATAAACTTCCCCTCGATCCTGGTTTCCTACCAAGGAACTGGTCTCAATTTCTTTCGTCAATAAACTTTATTGACAAGGGACGCTATGTGTAGCGGTTTTCCTCAAAATTCTCGCCGAATTTTCCTGGAGATATGCCATTTGATAGAAAAAACTTTTGATGTCAGACTTGCTGGGGAACCCATCTGTCTGAATTGTAGAGGGGTACAAACTTCTCTGTTGAAGATGCCATTTGTTGACTCTATCTGGGAAAAACGAGTCTCTTGAGAGACTGCTTCCGCTTGGGTATTTACATCATACTTTTGTCGGGATCTTCTTGGAGAAATACCATATGATGTGATCCAATTTTGAGGTGCTGATGACCTTTTCGTCAGCGAGTTTTTTCGGAGAAAAACTGCTGTATTGCCGAATCTTTGATTAAGAGGCTTTCTTTGGGGATTTTTCTTAATCCGGAAAAGCGAAGATATCATCTTCGATGGTGAAGAGTGACGTTTGTCGAAATCTTCCTTGCCTTTCAGAGGTTCAAGTTATCAAAGTGGTCAAGGGCCAACTCTAATCCAAAGATAAACTGGAGGAGAGAGATTGCTCAGACGCAACATTTCCTGACGAGGAAAGCACTGACAACTCAATCGCGAAGACTTTTATCACCAGGGGACAAGACCGACTAGAGTGATAGTGATGCAATATGAATATGAATGTAAATCAAACATGCATGATGTATGTACGTTTATGCTGACAAAACTGATGCGACATATAGACTAGTAGATGAACACGACTGGATACTCGGCCACACTGGGAGATAAAAGTATCGCTGGTTCAAGATAGCAATTCTGCCTTGCTTAGGAGAAGTAGTCCCTGTGGGGGAACAACCGTTGGTCGGGCTTAGGAGATGAGAACTCGGCCGAAGATGTCAGATGGAGTATTCGCATCTGACATAACTGATCCTTCGTTCAGGCGTACTGGCTTAGAAGGATTACTTTGATTCTGCACTTTGAAGTTCGCTTACCTTTGGAGAAGCAATCGATGTTCTTTCGATGTTCAACAGTCAAAAGAAATTGCCATCTTTATTTTAAAAGCAGAAAAAGTTTGACAAATAAATTCATTTTTGTTTCGTTTCAAGAATCGTTGATCATATTAAAATGTCGTTCTGTAAAGCTAAAATAAATGAGAATTATAAACAAAAACACTAAGGCTCAAATTTCATTGATAGGATGGAAATCAGCCAAACGCGTGATTCCATGGAGTATTTACATAGTTAGAAAATGGTAATTTAAGGGAAAAGGGCTACATTGAAACATAACGACCGCTATCCTTTTACCAACTTTGAATTCTGGACATCCTGAGCTTCCTTCGAAGATGATCGTGCCTGGAGTTTTCTTTCGATGGATGGTGTAACTGTTGCTGAGGGACTTGCCTCTGTGCCTCTGTTGGACATAGTTACTTGCCATTATCCCTAACTTTTTCCTGGATTGTACTTTGAGATTTCCAATCCACCAAGACGATTTTTGATTATGTCTCTAATTTTTGCCTGGACTGCCCTTTCGGGTTTTCAATCCACCGAGACGTTTTTTTTTTAGTTTAGGCGAAGTATTTCTTGATTACATCAACATTTGTGGGGTAGGCAAATTCCTCTCCATCCATGGTTGCGAGTCTCAAGGCGCCGCCTGAGAAAGCTTTCTTGACCACATAGGGGCCGTCATAATTCGGAGTCCATTTGCCCCGGGAATCAGTGAGAAATAATTGTATCTTCTTGAGTAGTTTGAAGATTGGCGCGTGTAGCAAGCGATTTTGGACATGGTTCTTAAGCACTGTCGCTCTGGGGTTACTACAGGTCAATTCACTTTTTATCCTATTGAGCTGACTAAGGAAGGGAAATAGATGTCTCTAATTAACCCTGCTTGCATACTGAGTTTAAACAGCGGTCTGTTAGGTTACTGATGCTATATGGTAATGGGGCCTTTTTCTTCTTTCTTTGTTTACCGGGAATGTTCATGGGTAGGATGCTAGGACTGATGCTTTTCATTTGATATGTGAAGGTATGGGATTTAGGGCTTTGGATTAGTGTGCTCGCTAAGATTTTTCTTTCAATCTTATGCCTATGTATTCCCGTTTACCAAAACAGGGAAATTAGAGCGATCGTAGTTCCTCCAATTCTATGGGAGGAAATGGTGTTTTGGTGTCTTGTTCAAAGCCCAAGACGTGAAGCTGAAAAGGTGGTTTATATATTGTTCAAAGCCCAAGATGTGAAGCTGAAAAGGTGTTGTCTTCAGAGACAATTTGTCATCTCTAAAGGGGGTCTGTTTGTCACAACTGTTGGGTGATTGACTATAAAGGAGGATTACTTTAACCGGGATATGTGAATCCTAGAAATGCCATAATTTCCTTTATAGGGGGTTTTAACCTGAAGGAGAAGACTTTAACTCGGTGTAGAGCAATGCTATCTTTCCTTAGGAATTTCTTATGCTAAAAGAGGGACAGTGGTGTGGATGTAAATAATCCAGAGGCTTGCCGCTTACAGCGATTAGATGAAAGGAGTTGTTGATGTTTGTATCCTGTGAATGAGGCACAATTTTGATGCTAAAAGGTTGATTGACTCAATCGGGGTTTTTCTTATACAAAGCCCCAGAGCAGGCTATTGACCCAACAAGAGGATGCTTTTGTGTGTCTCGTACGAAGTCCGAGAGGGAGGCTAAAAGGAGTTGACTCAACAAGAGAGTGCTTTTAGATGTGTCTTGTACGAAGCCCAAGGCGGAGGCTAAAGGTTAACTCAATAAGATAGTCTTTTATACTCAACAAGAGAGTGTTTTTGTATCTCGTACGAAGCCCGAGATAGAGGCTAAAAGGGAGATTGACTCATCAAGAGAGTCTTTTTGTATCTCGTATGAAGCCCGAGATAGAGGCTAAAAAGATTGTTGTTTTAGTTGAGTGACAGGTCCAATAGTTTGGTTAAAAGAGAAAATCAGTTCTTATAAAGAGACTGATTAAAGGTAAGGCTATGCTTTGGGATTGATCAGAGGATCAGGGCTATTTCCTGTTCTTTAAGGAAATGGGGAATCCAGAGGGTATTGAAGACTACCCGAGTCTACTGGTGTTTTTCCCTACTTTGAGAATGTCTTCGAGACTCAAGGAGATTAGACTGTCCAAGTCTAGAGTTTTATATTTTGTACTATGATTAAAGAAACATTAGTAGTACGTTCACGGTAGAAAGATCTAGACTGTTTGAAAGACTGTTCTATTAAGATGACTAATTTCTGTTCCTATACCTCTAGGAGGTCGTCGGGACAATTTGTATGAAGCCCAAGAGGAGGCTGGAAACTTTTAAGAAGTCGAGGGACAATTTGTACGAAGCCCAAGAGGAGGTTCTCTTCCCGAATGTAGAATCCTTATACGAAGCCTAAGAGGAGGCTGTGAATACTTCTAAGAAGCCGTAGGGTCCTTGTACAATGCCCAAGAGGAGGCGGGGATGCTTTTAGGAAGCCTGTGGGTCCCCAAACCCCGAGAAATTCAAGACAGGCTATTCACAGAGAATAAATCAAGCCAGTAAAGTCCGAGAATTTGGAAGAAACTCAAGAGATGCCATTCACGGAGAAAAGATCATCTCTGGGGAGTTAGAGTTTCTTTGACAATGTCTAAGGGTGACAGTTTGAGAAAGGGTTCACCGAGAATGCTGCCTTTCACGTCTCCATATTGTTTAACCCCAAGAGGAGGGAAGACTGTATCTGATAATCCTATGGGGGATCTAGTTTTGTCTATTTAAGAGTGACCAACAGGGCTTAGTGCTAGACGTAGTTGCCGGGGAAACTCTAAATATCTATACTAGTATTACACAGTTGATATGAGTTTATGAAAGAAGACTTACAGTGAAACAGCCTCAAAATACAGTTATATGTATATGAAAGCGGATAAAGAAAGCATATAAACACTTACTCGGTTGTAGAGCTTCCATGCTGTTTGGTTAGTTGTTCAACAAAGAAAGATTGAAAACAATAATATATTCAAAATTTAAAGGAGAAAGTATTTTGAAAAGATGTTGGGGCTTACAGCTCAAGGAGAGACCCAAGGTTTATCAGTGATCGCACTGTCGTTTTGTACAGAGGGACTTATACAAGTGGCTGAGGCCCAAAAAAGGGTTTCTGTACAAGGGGATGGGTCTTACACTCTCTCAAGAGGCCCAAGTGTTTAAAGAAAAAGAATGGGGCTTACATCACGAGGGTAGGCCCAAATGATTGTTTTTTTTATTGGCGATCGCGCCGAGGTTTTCTTTTAACGCAGAGGGGCTTATACAATGTCTGATGCCCAAAATGTTTTGGTTAAAAGGGGATTGGGTCTTACACTCTAATAGAGGCCCAAAAGATTTATTTTTGCACAAGTGGTGGGGCTTACAGCTCAGCGCCGAGATTTTCGAAAATGCGGTGGGTCTTATACAATGCATTGAGGCCCAAAATGGTTTGGTTTTCAAAGGGGGGTTGGGTCTTACACTCTAATAGAGGCCCAAAAGATTTATTTTTGTTCAAGTGGCAGGGCTTACAGCTCAAGGAGAGGCCCAAGGTTTGTTTTTCAACGGACGATGATCGTGTCAAACTTTTTGAAATACAACGGGACTTATACGATAAGTGAGGCCTAAAAATAGGTTTGTATTTACAAAGGATTAAGTCTTACACTCTATTAGAGGCCCAAAAGGGTTTGAAATTGTTTGATAAGGGTGAAAATCAAAGAAACCGTAATTTGTTATTCTTTAAAAGTAAATATTTAAAGAAAATCAAATAAAATACCAAATAAGTTTGAATAAACCATTTGTGATTTTTTTTAAGGTTTGAAAAATGAGGGATTAATCACAAGGTGAATTAAAACTCACTTGGTTTCGATTTTCAAAGTAAATATTCACTTTTAAAATGTCTAAAAACATTAAAAAGGAATTTATTCACAAAAATACTAATTATATTAAATAAATAATATAAACTTAATTTTTTTGTGGAATAAAATATTTCAACATTTTTTTGATTTTTTGCAAAAAGAACTAATAAAAAATAATTAAAATTGAAGGAGTTATTAATTTTCCAATTAATTAATAAAACATGAAAATATTGGAAAAAATAGTAAAAATGTGAGAAAACACAAAATGGCATGGGTGGGGTTTGAACCCACGACCTCAAGGTTATAGGGTGCGCACCTTACCATTGGGGTGGTGATACATCCATTACTTGAAGTGAAACCACAAATATACAAGGCATGCCTTGTTTTCTAGGCCTGGTCAAGGCAAGGCAAGGCAAGTTTTGCCAAGAAACGGGAAGATCCATAACATTCTCATTTCTCAATGGTTGGGGACAAAATTTATATGCATCTGGCCTAGAATTTCACAAGGAATCCAATGGTGGTGGTATTTTTTTTCAGACCATACTCCCTCCTCAAAACCCGATAGTGGTTTTGAAAAAGGCCTATAATTGCATTTTTTATGCTACACTTTGATACAGGCATGAATTACATGATGAATTGGTTCAAACACAACATATATACCATGTATGACGTGTGTATGATCAGTGGACTTCAAAGCAATGCATATTTTGGAAATTTCAAGTCATGATGCTTACCTCTTTTTGAGCTTTTGGAGTTTTTTGTGCAATCTGCCAAACTTCTTGTTCCAAAAATGGTTTGATGCGTTTGACACTCTCAAATGATCCCTTAGAAGCTTTTAGGATGGTTGGAATCCGCTGGAACCTGCAAAAACACAAATTAGCCCTTTCTTGCAAAAGGGGTTAAAATGACCAAACTAGCAACTCTCTCAAATGGTGTTCCGGATGGGGGAACCATTTGGGACAGTTCAAAGATGTTATTTGGAGTGTGTTTGAGGTTTTATCTGGTTTGGAAAGTGACTGAATCAAGACATGGCTTGAAAAATGCACAAAAGGCCTATTTTGATGTTTTGAGATGTGACTTTGTGATTTTGGTGTTACAGGTCACTTTTGATAGTTTGGATCACCTACATATGATGTTTATGAGGTTTTAGGATCATGAGTTGTTATGGAAATTCTCTCTAACTCAAAAAGTCAGAACTACCTTGCTAAAGAAGGCATTTTGGCCTAAAGAGAGGGATTTTGAGGAAAGCATCTGTTTGATGGTTTCGGTGTACTCAAACTGAGCACAAATGAGCTCTATTTATAGTAGAGCATGTTTGTTTTGGGATCAATAGTGAATGGCAACTATAACAGAGGTTTGGCCAATGGTTGCACTTTGGAATCCAAGTCTCCTCTAGCCATTGACTAGAGGTTAGGGCACAGGGCTGCGGTTCCCTTGGTCTTGGATAAGTCTTGACTGAATTCAGTTGCAAATGGCTCATTCCATGCCACCTTTGTGTATGCATTGAATGCTCCAATCAAAAATTGGAGTCTTGTCCCTCTTTTAGGCAATTCTAGGTTTGGCATGCTACTTCTTGGTCTAAGGACTTTGGAGGCTTGGCTCAGTGTTTGTCCCCTTTAGATTTGATCCTCAGATGTGTCCAAAGTGATGACAAGACTTGGAATTATCTGATTTTGCCAAATCGAGCAAAAATGCAAAATTTTGCCTAGCCTTGGCAGTTTTCAGCAAGGCATATTGCCATTATTATATCTCTTGGCCCAAGTGGAATTTGGTGATGTTCTTGGCCATTTTGGAAAGCCCTCATACGATACAACAACTGTTTGATCATATTTGGTTTTGATACTTTTTGGATCCAAGGGAAAAATGCCGCTACATTTGAAAAAAAGTGAAGGCAAATTCTGACTTAGTGAAAATTTTACTAAGTGTTGGAAAAAAGTGACATTTTCACTTTTTGTGATTTTGATCATTCCATAACTCAAAATCCATGAGGAATTTGGAGGGAGGTCAGTTTTAAGCTTTTGTAGAGGGTAATGCGATCTACAAATCAAGCTTTGGATGGGGAAAATGGCTTTGTGGTTTAGGAGTTATGATCCTCCCAAGTTGGTACCCTTGCCACTTTGTTCATAACTTAGAAAATTTTCTAAGTTTTTATGGTTACCCCTTTTACAAGTTATCCCACTTTTCTTGATTTTTCTTGATGAATGATGATCTAAATCATACATTAACATCATTTTAGGATTAAAAAACCATTTTTGTGAAAAATCTCAAAAAGTCAAAGTTTGACTTTTGTGCACAATTGACTTTTTATCTGATGAATTCCAAACTGTGCAATCCTTTAGGAAATCATGTCCTTGACCTAAATCAAACTTGATGGACATGTTCTATGGGTGTTATAGGGTATATTGAATCATGTCCTGGGGTTTGGGAGTATGTCCTGGTCAAAAGTCAAAGCTACAATTGACTTTTTCCTCAAAACCCTAACTGTGGTACTGATGAAATTGAGACTTGCTGCTCAAGATTATTGGATCAATCCATTGTTACAAATGGATCAATGTGGTATGTTGGAGACCCTCAAATCCTCTCTTGAGGTCTTGGCTCATGATTTGTCCCAAAAGTCAACTTAGGGGTGAATTAGGTCAAGAAACCCTAATTCCTGATTTTTGATGTATGCATCCCCTGAGGTTAAATTGACTTGATGCTTGGGGCCATGAGGTTCCATGGAGTATTTTAGGATATGCTTTGAAGCATTGGATCATGCCCAGAGGATAATTTCTATCTGGAGGCCCTGGTCGACGAAAACCCTAATTTCGGGCATTCGGGGTGCAAGAGGATTAAATATCGGAATACCCGAAATTTTGATGGTGGTTAAGAATAGCAGCTTGCGCATCCTTCTTCTTTTGCTAAGCAATGATGCTTAGAAAAGGTAAAAACTTCCCCTCGATCCTGGTTTCCTACCAAGGAACTGGTCTTAGTTTCTGAAATAAACTTCCCCTCGATCCTGGTTTCCTACCAAGGAACTGGTCTTAGTTTCTGATGTAAATTTCCCCTCGATCCTGGTTTCCCACCAAGGAACTGGTCTTAGTTTCTGATGTAAACTTCCCCTCAATCCTGGTTTCCTAACAAGGATCTGGTCTTAGTTTCTTTTGTCAATAAACTTTTTTGACAAGGGACGCTATTCGTAGCGATTTTCCTCAAACTTCTCGCCGAATTTTCTGGAGAGATGCCATTTGATAGAAAAAGTTTTGATGTCAGAGTTGCTGGGGAACCCAGTCGTCTGAGTTGTAGAGGTGTATAAACTTCTCTGTTTGGAGACACCATTTTCCGACTCTATTGGGGAAAATGAGTCTCTTTGAGAGACTGTTTCTTGCTTGGGTATATTATATCATACTTTTCTCGGAGATCTTCTCGAAGAAATGCCATATGATGTGATCCAATTTTGAGGTGTTGATGACCTTTTCATCAGCAGTTTTTTTTTTCCGGAGAAAAAATGTTGTATTGCTGAATCTCTGCTTAAGAGGCTTCCTATAGGGATTATCCTTAATCCGGGAAATCGAAAATATCATCTTCAATGGCGAAGAGTGACATCGGTTGAAGGTTCTCTGGTCTTTCAGAGGTTCAAGTTATCAAAGTGGTCAAGGGCCAATTCTGATCTAGAAATAAACTGGAGGAGAGAAATTATTCAGACGCAACCTTTCCTGACGAGGAAAAAACTTGACAACTCGATTGAGAAGACTGTCACCACTACGGGACAAGACCGACGGGAGTGATAGTGCTGCAATATTAATGCGAATGCAAATCAATAATGCATGATGTATGTATGTATATGCTGAAAAAACTGACGCGACATACAAACTAATAGATGAACATGACTGGATACTAGGCCATCGCGGGGCGAAGAAGTACCGCTGGTTCAAGATAGCAATTCTACCTTGCTTATGAGAAACGATCCCTGCTGGGAGCGACGCTGGTCAGGCTTAGGAGATGGGAACTCGGCCGAAGAGGTCAGATGGAGAATTCGCATCTAACATAGCTGATCCTTCATTCAGGCATACTGGTTTAGAAGGAGTACTTTGATTCTGCAATTTGAGGCTCGAACACCATTGGAGAAGTGATCGATGTTCTTTCGATGTTCAACCGTCAAAAGAAATTGCCATCTTTATTTTTAAAAGCAGAACAATTTTAATAAGTAAATTCATTTTTGTTTCGTTTCAAGAATCGTTGATCATGTTAAAATGTTGTTCTGTAAAGCCAAAACAAATAATAATTGCAAAGAAAAGCACAAGGGCTCAAATTTTATTGATAGGATGGAAATCAGCCAAACGCGTGATTCCATGGAGTATTTACAAAGTTTAGCAAATGGTAATTTATAGGGCAAAGGGCTACATTGAAACATAATGACCACTATCCTTTTACCAACTTTGAATTCGGGACATCCTGAGCTTCTGTCGATGATGACATTAACTGGAGCTTTCCTGACGGATGATGTAACTGCTGCCGAGGGACTTGCCCCTTTGTCGAAAGTAGTTACTTGCCATTATCCCTAATTTTTGCCTGGATTGTACTTTGAGATTTCCAATCCACCGGGATGATTTTTGATTATGTCTCTAATTTTTCCTAGACCGCCCTTTCGGGTTTCAATCCACCGAGACGTTTTTTTTAGGCGAAGTATTTCTTGACTACGTCAACATTTGTGGGGTAGGCAAATTCCTCTCCTTCCATGGTTGCAAGTCTTAAGGCACCGCCTGAGAAAGCTTTCTTGACCACGTAGGGGCCGTCATAATTCGGAGTCCATTTGCCCCGAGAATCAGTGAGAAAAGATTGTATCTCTTTAAGCACAAGGTCTCATTTCCTGAAGACGCAAGGTCGAACCTTTTTGTCAAACGCCATCTTCATTCTTTGCTGATAGAACTGACAATGGCATAATGCCGCTATTCATTTCTCTTCGATCAGGTTGAGTTCGTCGTGTCGACTTTGACACCATTCAGCTTCTGTAAGCTTAGCTTCCATCAATACCCAGATTGATGGGATCTCTACTTCTATGGGAAGCACTGCCTCCATGCCATATACTAGAGAGAAAGGGGCTGCCCCTGTTGAAGTGCGGACAGATGTGCGATAACCGTGAAGAGCAAAGGGTAGCATCTCGTGCCAATCTTTGTAGGTTATAACCATCTTCTGAACAATCCTCTTGAAGTTTTTGTTAGCCGCTTCTACCGCTCCGTTCATCTTCGGTCGGTAGGGAGATGAGTTATGGTGTTCAATCTTGAACTCTGCACACAACTCTTTCAATATCTTATTGTTCAAGTTGGATCCATTATCGGTAATGATCTGGCTTGGAACACCATAACAGCAGATGATATTGTTTTTGATAAATTGGACCACCACTTGTCGGGTTACATTAGCGTACGACGCTGCTTTGACCCACTTAGTGAAATATTCAATGGCTACCAGGATGAACCGATGTCCGTTTGTAGCTTTGGGCTCAATCAAGCCAATTATGTCGATTCCCCATATGGAAAAAGGCCATGGGGAAGAAAGAACTTTGAGGAATATGAATCTGGAGATATAGTTCAAACGTCCCAGGAATCCTCTGACTTATTTTTCAGTTTTCAGAGAAGGCATTTCTCGAATGGCCTTGACCTTGTCAGGATCAACCTCAATTCCTTTCTGGCTGACGATGAACCCTAAGAGTTTCCCTGAACGGACACCGAAGGTGCACTTGTTGGGATTCAAGCGGAGTTAGTACTTTCTCAACCGCTCGAATAACTTTGACAGGTGGGTCACATGCTCCTCCTCTGTTTTAGATTTTTCAATCATATCATTGACATATACCTCGATTTCTTTGTGTATAATGTCATGAAACAGAGTAGTCATGGCCCTTTGATAGGTTGCCCCGACGTTCTTCAAACCGAACGACATCACCTTGTAACAAAAGGTACCCCATGGGGTAATGAACGAAGTTTTCTCCATGTCTTTCGGCGCCATTTTGATTTGATTATAGCCCGAGAATCCATCCATGAAGGAGAAAACTTTGAACTTTGTTGTACTGTCTACCAGCGTGTCAATGTGTGGTAAAGGAAAGTCGTCCTTTGGACTAGCCTTGTTTAGATCTCTGTAATCCACACATATTCTGACTTTTCCATCCTTTTTTGGAACTGGTACGATGTTGGCTAACCATTAAGGATATTCTGATGTGGCGAGGAAACCCGCGTCAATCTGTTTCTGTACTTCCACTTTGATATTGATGGCCATGTCCGGGCGAGTCCTTCTCAACCTCTGTTTTACTGGCGGACATTCTGATCTCAACGGTAAATGATGTTCCATGATGCTGGTATGCAACCCTGGCATATCCTGATAGGACCAAGCGAATACATCAGGGGATTCTTTGAGAAGCTTTACCAAACCCTCTCTGGCAGTTGGACTGAGCAGTGCCCCAATCCTGATTTCTTTACTCTCTTTTTCCGACCTAAGTTTACCGTTTCCAACGGCTCTTTATGAGGTTCAATGGACCTTTCCTCCTGTCTGAGTAATCGGGAGATCTCTTCTGGAATTTCGTCGTCATTCTCTTCTTCAGCCCCAAATACCGGGAACTCAAAGTTGGGAGAATGCATCGGATCGTATGTTTCAACGGGGTTTAAAACATGCAATCTGCATGACGATATGATTTGTGTTTAGAAGAGATAGAGAGAATGCAAGAGCGTATGGAGTTTATTTCTTTGAAAAACTGCTTGTTTTTATTATTGATTTGTTTTTTTTTAGGATTACCATTTTCTGAGAAAAGCAAAAAGAGAAAACAACAATTAATGCGGAAATTACAGAACGACGTTATTTTATTAATGAACAAGTCGATTCTTGAAACTACAGCCCTATAAAATAAAGCTCTGTCGCTTTGGGCAAAGCGAAGAGGGAAATTTACAAAAATTGAGCCCTATCAAAACGTCCGTTTCACCTGGGCAGGGTGAAAGGTTAAAAGATGACAATTACTTTGACTTATGAACGATCTTCGGAACATCGACAACAACCCATTGGCGGCGAACTCCTCGGTGAATCACAAAGTCTGGCACCTTCCTTGATTTGTCTTCAGAAATAACTCTGATTTTTGGTGGAGCAGGATCATTGGAATCTGTCTCCCAGGCAGAATTGTCGTAGGAGGATTCATCTATTGCATTTTGCGTAGCATTTGTGCTCTCAAGTAGATCTCCCCATCCAGTTGGCTGGATATCTTCGAGCCTGATTCGAGAGCTTTCGGGAGCGGTGTACTTGACCATATAGTCGTATTTCCCAATTGGTTGTCCCAGGGTGTCCCACACTTCTTTGGAATTGAATGAGTCATCCTTCTCGATGACATTGACCTCTGGAAAAGCATAGTTGATGAATTCAAGTCCTGTAAACGTTGCAAATTCATCGTCGTACTGGACGTTTTCTGAATGACCTGATTGTTGATCCCATGACATGGTGGGGACGCAGGTATTCTTTTCAATGATGCTCAGCTGATTTTCATTGTTCGAATGATTTCCTTGCCCCAAGTCTCCTGGATATGGCTGCCACATTGGCAGGCCATCCATCGGGCCATAATGGTTGTGGTTAAAGTTGTCCTTCATCAGAGTGTCCTCCTCTAATGAGTTTGGTGGAGCACGACATCCTTCCAGATCACAATCTCCATATATCATTTCTACATCTGACCTGGGTATAAATCTCGGACTCTGTGTAGGAAAACAAAAGGGAGTCTGCGTTTCATCCTGAGACATATAACCGTCCTTGTTAAGATAGGATTCCCATTCTTCCTCCATATCAGAGGAATCATCTTTATTGATGGTATGCACTTCTTGAGGCACTGGGTGAAGGAAACCTCCACTGTGGAAGAAGTCTTGAATGGGATGAAGACTTTCATTGTTGGTAGTAGCTGTCTGGGTACAGGTTGCAGAAAAACCAAGACCCTTCCTTATTTTATTGTCAGTAGGAATGACTAGCTGTCCCCATCCGGTTGTATTGGTACTCTCGACCGCTTTGATTGCATCTTTGTATGAGGAAATGGAAGTTCCCTCTTGGGATTGATTGTCCTTGGTCACCGACAGTCCTTGGAACTGAGTTCCAATAACCTCCTCGAGTTCTACACCAGTAGATGATGATAAGTTACTCACGAGCAAGGCTTGTTCTCCACAGACCGTGACGAGTTGGTTGTTCTGGACGAACTTTAACTTTTGGTGGAGGGTCGAGGTGACCGCCCCAGCCTGATGTATCCAAGGTCTTCCTAATAAACAATTGTACGTTGCCCGAATGCCCATAACCTGGAAAGCGACTTGGAAAGTGTGAGGACCAATAGTTATGGGAAGGTCGACTTCGCCGATAACCGGTTTTTTGGACCCGTCAAATGCTTTGACAATGACCTCACTGGTTCTCATTTGGGGTCCTTTGAAGGATAATTGCATCAAAGTGGACTTCGGCATAACATTCAGGGCTGACCCTGTGTCTACCAGTACGCTGGCTAAAGCATCGCCCTGGCAGCTGACCGTGATATTGAGTGCCATGTTATGACGGCGACCTTCTTCAGGTAATTCCTCATCACTAAATCCCAAGTTATTGCAGGAAGTGATGTTAGAGACAATGCTATCAAACTGTCTGATTGTTACATCCTGTTCTACAAAGGCTTGTTCCAAGACTTTCTGTAGAGCCTCCCCGTGCGCTTCTAAACTGAGTAAAAGTGATAGCACTGAGATCATTGAAGGAGTTTGTAATAGCTGATCAACAATGTTGTATTCACTTTTTTGGATGAGCTTCAGCATCTCATCGTTGTTTTTCGAAAGGTCGGGATTACTGGATTGACCGGCTGGTGGATTGGGAACTTCTGTCTGAGGTTCCTTTTCTTTGTTAAATTCTCCAACCCCTCAGTTGAAGATTCGACCACTCCGTGTTACTCGACTGATGTCTGTAATATTCACGACGGAGATAGATGCCTATGGGAGCCTTCTGATTTTTCTGACCATCGTAAACAATTTCGATCCGTTCCTGGTTGGGAACTTTCGATTCGTCAAGTAGAGGGATGATGGTACAAACATCCATAGCCTTCTGATGATCAGAGATTACGACAACGTCCTCAATTTGATAAGCGAGGTAGTCCGGCACCCAGTTGATTGGTCCGGAACCCGGATATGGGCGAATCTCTCTACGATCCACCTGACCCTGAAGAGCTGCTCGCACAAGGTAACATCCTTGGTTACTTTCCGAAAAGACTCTACAACTTTCATAGTTGTGTGGTGGCACCTGGCCATGCCCGCTTTGAATACAATGTAACCTTACTAGGTCAGTTTCCACAGATCGAACATCCCGACTTTGATGCTGAGTAGGGTTCCCGTTGGTAATACTAATTTGCTGGGTGTCTTCATCCATATAGATTGGAAGCCACCAGTGGTTCAACAAGTGCTGAAGGGTTTCCTGGACAAGGGCACAGCCTTGATCATTTTCGCAACCCGCCCTACAGCTCTGATAATCATGTGATACCAGGAACCCGAGCCGGACCTGTTTAGCATGTAACTCCACCAGGCTGGTATTCATCAAGCGAATATCGAAGATTTGAATCATGTTGATCCGATAGGGATTCCTATCATGGTAGTCCTGGATCCATCCAAGATCCATCTGACGCTAGAGGGCCTCTTGTACAAAAGACCATTCCTGTTTGTTTACCGAGCAAGTCAGACAGGAACTGTAATCATGCCGCAGCAGATTATGATACTGGCTTTGCCTGGAGTGCATCGCCACCAAGTTGACATTCATTGCACGGACGTCGTGGTTCTGAATGATGTTAGAATTCGTGTAAACCATGTTAACTCCACGAACTCGGTGCTCTTGGATCCATCCGAGATCCATCTGTTCCTGTAGAGCTTATTGCACCACAAAACATCCTCGATTGTTTTTAGAGCAGATATCACACTGGTGATAGTTATGAGGTGGCACATGGCCATATCCACTCTGTCTGCAATGCATCTTGACCAGATTGGTCCTTAACAAGAGTACATCATGAATTTGATAGACGTTGTTAGTCTCTCCCTCTATCAAATTGACCTCCCTCTTTTGCCTTTTGCATAAGCATAAGCATAAGCATCGCTGGCATACGCATTCGCATTTTTCCTATGGTGTTTTGATTGCAGGATATTTAGGTTTTCCAAGCCCGATTAATCATATCCTCACAAGATCATCGCATCATCAAAACAAGCACAAAATAAAGGTTTCCATACCTATTCAGCAATACAAGAGGTGGAAAATTGAAACCGGGACCACAACACCTTTTTAGGCAAATTGGGCATATTTTGGCCTGGTTAATCGATTAACCATTTGCAGTGCAATTGTGTTAATCGATTAACACAGGAAAAATAGGCATAATTTGCTGCTTTTTCATGACAACACCTTTGCACACATTTTGGTCTTGGATTCTAGCAGCATATGGAATATTCTAGACACCTCTAAACATTTCCAAGCTACTCAATTCATTCCAAGTGCATTTGCTATGATACTTCACTTCAAATCAAGTGCACCATGTTCCTTGTTCTCCAAGTAATGTGGATCTTTGGATGTTGGAATTCACCTTGGGATGGTTACCGAGTTGGTTCTAACTAACCGAGTAGGTTAGGTGATAACCGAGTTTGTTTCATTACTCCTTTCTTCTTGTAATCAATCATTGCCTTTTGATTCCCCTGAAGGATCTCAATCTCTTACTCAGTTAATCACAGTCTATTTGTTAATCACTGAGTCCCTCTTGGATTAATCACCTCTTCTTGGTTAATCACCCTTTTCTTCAGTTAACCACCGTCCGTTTGTTAAAATACTGAACCCTTTCGAGTTAATCACCTTCTCTTGGTTAATCACTCGTTGTTCTCTTCGGTTAATCACAGTCCGTCTGTAAACACCGAATCCCCCGCAGTTGGCAACCTCCTATTGGTTCAAATACTTGCACCCTTGGGTTAGTAACCTTTCTTTGGCTCAAATACCCTTTCTTCGATTGAGTACTGTTTGTTTAGTCAGTTTACCGAACCCCTTTGGGTCACGACCTTTGCTCGACCCTACACCCATCCTTTGGGTCACGACCTTTGATCCGTCCTACACCCGTGCTTCTGGTTAATCACAATTTCCTCTATTAAAACCAATGCTTCTCTATTCCCATAGAGTTGCAGTCCTTTCTTTCCTCGGTTAACCACTATTTACTAGTTAATATACTGAGGCCCCTTCAGAGTCAAACACCTTCTCTCGGTTCAGCACTCTGTCTCTTGGTTTATCACAATCCGTCTGTTGACACCACATTCTTTTCCCTGCCAGGGTCCTACTCTTTTTCTTCGGTTAACCACTGCCAGCTAGTTAATATACCGAGTCTCCTTTTTCTCTTGGTTATGACACCATCCCTTTATTTGGATCCCCAGAGGAGTCCTTCCTATTCCCCTTGCTCTTACTTTCTTGGTTTCGACACCAATTCTCTTTATTATCCCCAGCGGAGTTTCTTTCATTCACGGTTTTGATAGCATTCTTTTCCTATTCTTTTGTGCAAACGCTCTTACTGCGGGGTCTTTTCCAGTAGAGTTTTTCTTTCACTCTTGCTCTTGGTTTTGACACCACTTCTTTTGTCTCCTTGTTTCTTTCTTGTTTTCCTTTTCCGTTCAGTTCCCCGAACTACGGAAGCTCTGATTCTGCATTCTTTTGAATGTATGATACGTAGGCACGAGACGCAATGTCTTGGCGAACACACTTCCACCCTTTCTTTCCTTCTCCTTTTCTTTCTTTCTTCTTTGTCCCCTGGTTCTCAGAACTACGGCGCTCTGATTTCCTCATTGTACTATGAGCGTACGTAGGCACGAGGACCTTGTTCCTCCGCGAGCACTTTCCTTCTTTTCTTTCTTTTTCCCCTTTCCTTTCTCTCTCTCATTCTTTTAGCTAGAAGCCTTTAGATAGATAACCCATCCAAGCTAGAAGCAAGCGAAATGGTTCCCGTCGAGTACGACGGATGCGTTGGGTGCTAATACCTTCCTTTCGCATAACCGACCCCCCCGTTCCCGTTTCTCTTCCCCTTGGGTTTTATCGATATTTTCCCGGTCCTTTGGGACTAAATAAAGTTCAGTGGCGACTCTGTTGTATCTTTGAGTGTGCGATTCACTCAGGTAGAAACCAACCATCTTCAGTTGTTAGTCTCTCCCTCTATCAAATTGACTGTAGCTTTCTCGTGTTGAGGCAGCGGGTTTGTGAGAACATTAGGATTTGTATCCTTGAAAGATAAGACCCCGCTCCTAACAAGCTTTTGTACGTCGGATTTGAAATTGAGACAATTCTCTACGTTATACCCTGGTCCTCCTTGATGGTAAGGGCAAGTCTGATCCACCTTAAACCAAAAGGCAGATTTTCCGGTACTGTAAGAGGGGACTTAGTCTGGACATGCCCCTTAGCCAGTAGTAACGGAAATAGTTCTGCGTACAATACAGGTATAGGATCAAATCCTGGTGGCCGCATTGTACGGTTGTTATTGTATGGAGGACGAGCCTGCTGAAGAGGCTCTTGAGTCCTTTGCTGATTAGGTTGGCTCTATGCAACCTGAGGTTGATATGTAGAAATAGGTGCAGGGTTGATAGCAGGAGTCACAGCCGCTACTGGCTGATAACGTCGCCTTTGCTTTCCGAGAGAGATATTCCCAATATCTTGCTCTTTTTTCTTAGGGAGAGCACTACCGTATCGCTTTGTACTACTTGATGATTCAGTGTCTTTGACTGGACGTCCTTCTCGTACGGCTTCCTCAAGACGAACTCCCATACCGACCATCTCGGTGAAGTCACTAGGTGCACTGGCAACCATTCTGTCGTAATAAAATGAGCTTAAGGTCTTTAAGAAGATCTTTGTCATCCCTTTTTCCTCAAGAGGTGGACAAATTTGAGCGGCAATTTCACGCCATCTCTGAGCGTATTCCTTAAAGGTTTCCTTGTCCTTTTGTGACATTGATCTGAGTTGATCTCTGTCGGGTGCCATGTCCATATTGTATTTATATTGTTGGACGAAGGCAGTGCCAAGATCTCTGAAAGTGCTAATCGTAGCACGGTTTAAACCCATGTACCATTTTAGTACGGCACCGGTTAAACTATCCTGAAAGTAGTGAATCAGTAAATCCTGATTCTCAGTCTGAGCTGACATTCGTCGAGCGTACATCACCAAGTGACTCTGAGGGCAAGAATTTCCCTTGTACTTTTCAAAGTCGGGCACCTGGAATTTGTGCGGGACTTTCACATTGGGGACCAAGCAGAGGTCCGCGGCGTCCTTTCCAAATAAATCCTGACCGCGAAGGGCCTGCAGTTCTTTCTGCATTCCTAGGAACTGTTCCTAGAACTCATTCATTCTTTCGAACATGTTGTCGTTTCCACCAGAAGGTATCTCTGGAATCTGTCCTTCCGGGACAGTGTGTACCACGGGCGGTGGTATAATCATTATGGCCGAGACTCTCGGTGCCTCCCGAAGTTTGTAACCTTCGGGAGTTGCTGTCATGCCTCTGGCATCTCCGCTTTCCCGAAGTTTGTAACCTTCAGGCCCAGCAGTTCCTATTGCGGTTCCCTGATCCTCATTGATCGGCAGAACAAATCCTTCTGGGATATAGTTAAGTGGCATGCCCCAGGGACGATCTTTTAACATTTTGTACCTAGGATCGGACTTCTCCACTATGGGTGTTGAGGTGATCTCTGAGATCACAGTCCTTTGTAGCTGAGCTTCTGCCATGGCTTGCATGTCGTTATGAAGCTTTCTCATATCCTCTCTTAGAGCGTCGATCTCTTCTTTCAACTCTCTGTTCTCTTCCTCGAGATCATCCATCTTTTTCTGACGATTGACCCGAGTATTGTACGAATGAGACAGTTTGACTCTAGAACCGAGACACAAACGTGAGATTCGTAGGTAAGAAGAATACGTGACGTGAGAATGATGAATGCAATGATTATATTAATTATTTTTTTTGGTTTAATCAAAATAAACTTCAACAATTAGATTGCAAATATCAATCAGTGGGGACACCCCCGTTTTATTTAATTCAAAGGATTGCGGAAATGGAAATACAGTAAATTACAAGGTGCGGAAACAGAAACCTAAGCTAAGGGGTCCCGAGTCCTCTCTGGGGAGAAACCGGGTGCTAGTTCTGGTACTTTCCTTTTCTTGGACCGGGGCTCTTGGGCCGTTGTCGGGTTGTCATTCCTTTGCCAAGTGAAAGGAACGAGCAAATTCCTTTGGTCATCCTAATTATCCACAACATGTTGCTCTAAATCTTAATCAGAGCATCCTTATCTTTTAGCAGTCGTTGTATTTTGGTACACTCTACATTGAGGGTGCAGTACTTGTTCTTCCAAGACCTTCTCTCCTGTTGAACTTTGTTGAGAGTAACCTAAAGTTTTTCAGTTTCAGTCATGAAGTACATGACAGATTCCCTCGGCAGAAGAACTCCGTGACGAGGATAAGGCATCTTTAGCTTGAGAGCTCTAGTTTGTACCCAGTGGAGATAAGGCTCCACCGAGACACAGTCCGGTTTTCCTAGAGACTCCTGTCCTTTCTTATGAACATGTTTCCAAGCGTGCACTATTTCCATCTTTAGTGCCCTGTCATTTTCTCCTTCCTTGAAGAAAAGACCTTCCAGATGAGCATTACGCAGGACATGCCTCATCGGGTATCCAAATTGACGACGAACTAAGACTGGATGGTAATTGATTCCTCCCTTAGTTCCTATAAGGGGTACGTTGGGGAATTTTCCACAACGGTCAATGATCCTGATCCCGTCATGAATCCTATTGCACCAATCTATATCAGAGTTGGTAAGAGACATGATTTTCTGCGACCAACGCAAGGCACTCTTATGATCCCAAAATGTAGCAGACTTGGGTAAATGGGAGATAAACCATTTGTATAACAGGGATACACAACATGTGATCATCCCTCCGCTGTACAAATTTTCTAAGTGTACAGAATGATACGCGTCCGCGAGCAAAGTTGGCACAGGGTTTCCAATGAGAAAAACCTTAATGGCGTTAATATTGACGAAGCTATTAATGTTGGGAAACAGAAATAACCCGTAAGTGAGTAAGACAAAGATGCTTTCAAAAGAAGTCATGTTCCCTATACTAGCAAAGTACAGAGCCTTCTTTGTCTGGAACTGGGCTGGCAAACCTGGGAGCCCACCCTTGGTGGTCATGTGAGTCTTGATTTCTGACTCATCCAAATAGATTGCTCTTGCAATGGTCTGATCCTTTGGAATTTCTTCCAGTCCAGAAAAAGGAGCTCGATCAGTAATGTGTAAATCAGTCAGGTGAGAATACTCCTCCAGCGTTGGTGCAAGTTGGTAATCCGGGAATGTGAAGCAGTGATAGACCGGATTGTAAAACTGAATGAGTGCCTCCATGATTCCCTCAATCACATGGACTCTTAACAGAAGTAGCAGACCTCCATACTTGGCTTTGAAAGCTTCAGGGTTAGTGATTATCCTCGCTAATCCTCTCAAATCTTCTAGTTTTGGAACCCTGAAGGTGTACTTATGAGTTGTCCTTCTACCGAAGTCCATGAGCGCAATCTTTTTCTCTGACATTTGCAATCATTGTCTTAGTTTAATTTGAAAAAGAGAGACTAGAAGAGAAGTTTTTCTTTGATGTAATGTTTTTTAGATGAATGCATGAATGCAGCATGCCAAAACATAGAAAAAACATGGGGTCAAAGGGTCGGTGTCATGAAGTCAAGGCTCTACCCCCCCCCCCCCCCAAGGTTTATACTAGTGATTTTTGTACCTGTCTCCCAAAATCATCAGTTCTTCTCGAGAAAACACCAGCGGGCCGGGAACCGTGCTAGGTGATGTTTTTCGAAGAACCATCAGAAGAGGGTAGTATCGCGTGACAACCATTTCCAATAGTTTTCGCACTACTAAAAGAGGTTTTTCCTAGGTGTATACTCAATCTTTCCACATGCGGCATCACACGCATTCCCATTGGCAGAAAAATAAACACAGATATCAATTAGGAAAAGCAGTATATATATTTGTCCTAAAGTCCTAGACTTTAAAGAGCTATGAATCCTATGTTCCTGACAGAAAATGGCTCCCCGGCGGAGTCGCCATTCTATGGTATCTTTAAAAATTTAAAGGTTTTGACCTGAGATCCTAGTGAAGTAAAAAAATTCCTATCCCAGTGAAATCCCCAAAGAAAGAAAGAAAAGAAAAATCCCCACGGTGGGCGCCACTTTTCTGTGGTGGCCACCGCCATGAAACAGATTTGTCCAAGGTTTTCACCTTAAGAAATGAAAGAATCGGCCCCACGGTGGGTGCCACTTTTCTGTAGCGAGCGATTTTGGACGTGGTTCTTAAGCACTGTCGCTCTGGGGTTACTACAGGTCGATTCATTTTTTATCCTATTGAGCTGACTAAGGAAGGGAAATAGATGTCTCTAATTAACCCTGCTTGCATACTGAGTTTAAACAACGGTCTGTTAGGTTACAGATGCTATATGGTAATGGGGCTTTTTTCTTCTTTCTTTGTTTACCGGGAATGTTCATGGGTAAGATGCTAGGAGTGATGCTTTTCATTTGATATGTGAAGGTACGGGATTTGGGGCTTTGGTTTAGTGTGCTTGCTAAGATTTTTCTTTCAATCTTATGCCTACGTATTCCCGTTTACCGAAACAGGGAAATCAGAGCGATCGTAGTTCCTCCTATTCTATGGGAGGAAATGGTGTTTTGGTGTCTTGTTCAAAGCCCAAGAGGTGAAGCTGAAAAGGTGGTTTATATCTTGTTCAAAGCCCAATACGTGAAGCTGAAAAGGTGTTGTCTTTAGAGAGAATTTGTCATCTCTAAAGGGGGTATGTATGTCACAACTATTGGGTGACGGACTATAAAGGAGGATTACTTTGATCGGGATATGTGAATCCTAGCAATGCCATAATTTCCTTTATAGGGGGTTTTAACCTGAAGGAGAAGACTTTAACTCAGTGTAGAGCAATGCTATCTTTCCTTAGGAATTTCTCATGCTAAAAGAGGGACAGTGACATGGATGTAAATAATCCAGAGGCTTGCCGCTTACAGTGATTAGATGAAAGGAGTTATTGATGTTTGTATCCTGTGAACGAGGCACAGTTTTGATGCTAAAAGGTTGATTGACTCAACCTGGGTTTTTCTTATACAAAGCCAAAGAGGAGGCTATTGACCCAACAAGAGGATGCTTTTGTGTGTCTCGTACGAAGCCCGAGAGTGAGGATAAAAGGAGTTGACTCAACAAGAGAGTGCCTTTAGATGTGTCTTGTATGAAGCCCAAGGCGGAGGCAAAAGGTTGACTCAATAAGAGAGTCTTTTATACTCAACAAGAGAGTGATTTTGTATCTCGTACGAAGACCGAGATAGAGGCTAAAAGAGAGATTGACTCAACAAGAGTGTCTTTTTGTATCTCGTATAAAGCCCGAGATAGAGGGTAAAAGGATTGCTGTTTTAGTTGAGTGACAGGTCCAGTAGGTTGGTTAAAAGAGAAAATCAGTTCTTATAAAGAGACTGATTAAAGGTAAGGCTATGCTTTGGGATTGATCAAAGGATCAGGGTTATTTCCTGTTCTTTAAGGAAATGGGGAATCCAGAGGGTATTGAAGACTGCCCGAGTCTACTGGTGTTTTTCCCTACTTTGAGAATGTCTTCGAGACTCAAGGAGATTAGACTGTCCAAGTCTAGAGTTTTATCTTTTGTACTATGCTTAAAGAAACAGTAGTAGTACGTTCACGGTAGAAAGATCTAGACTCTTTGAAAGACTGTTCTATTAAGATGACTAATTTCTGTTCCTATACCTCTAGGAGGTCATCGGGACAATTTGTACGAAGCCCAAAAGGATGCTGGAAACTGTTAAGAAGCCGAGGGACAATTTGTACGAAGCCCAAGAGGAGGCTCTCTTCCCGAAGGAAGAATCCTTATACGAAGCCTAAGAGGAGGTTGTGAATACTTCTAAGAAGCTGTAGGGTCCTTGTACAACGCCCAAGAGGAGGTGGGGATGCTTTTAGGCAGCCTGTGGGTCCCCAAACCCCGAGAAATTCAAGACAGTCTATTCACAGAGAATTTCGAAAACGCGGTGGGTCTTATACAATGCATTGGGGCCCAAAATGGTTTGGTTTTCAAAGGAAGGTTGGGTCTTACACTCTAATAGAGGCCCAAAAGATTTATTTTTGTACAAGTGGTGGGGCTTACAACTCAAGGAGAGGCCCAAGGTTTGTTTTTCAACGGACGATGATCGCGTCGAACTTTTTGAAATACAACGGGACTTATACGATAAGTGAGGCCCAAAAATAGGTTTGTATTTACAAAGGATTGAGTCTTACACTCTATTAGAGGCCCAAAAGTGTTTGAAATTGTTTGATAAGGGTGAATATCAAAGAAACCCTAATTTGTTATTCTTTAAAAGTAAATATTTAAAGAAAATCAAATAAAATACCAAATAAGTTTGAATAAACCATTTGTGATTTTTGTTTAAGGTTTGAAAAATGAGGGATTAATCACAAGGTGAATTAAAACTCACTTGGTTTCGATTTTCAAAGTAAATATTCACTTTTAAAATGTCTAAAAAACTTTAAAAAGGAATTTATTCACAAAAATACTAATTATATTAAATAAATAATATAAACTTAATTTTTTTTGTGGAATAAAATATTTCAACATTTTTGTGATTTTTTGCTAAATGAACCAATAAAAAAAATTAAAATTGAAGGAGTTATTAATTTTCCAATTAATTAATAAAACATGAAAATATTGGAAAAAATAGCAAAAATGTGAGAAAACACAAAATGGCATGGGTGGGGTTTGAACCCATGACCTCAAGGTTATAGGGCGCGCGCCTTACCACTGGGGTGGTGATACATCCATTGCTTGAAGTGAAACCACAAATATACAAGGCATGCCTTGTTTTCTAGGCCTGGTCAAGGCAAGGCAAGGCAAGTTTTGCCAAGAAACGGGAAGATCCATAACTTTCTCATTTCTCAATGGTTGGGGACAAAATTTATATGCACCCGGCCTAGAATTTCACAAGGAATCCAATGGTGGTGGTATTTTTTTCAGATCATACTCCCTCCTCAAAACCCGATAGTGGTTTTGAAAAAGGCCTATAATTGCATTTTCTATGCTACACTTTGATACAGGCATGAATTACATGATGAATTGGTTCAAACACAACATATATAACATGCATGAGGTGTGTATGATCAGTGGACTTCAAAACAATGCATATTTTGGAAAGTTCAAGTCATGATGTTTACCTCTTTTTGAGCTTTTGGAGTTTTCTGTGCAATCTGCCAAACTTCTTGTTCCAGAAATGGTTTGATGCTTTGGACACTCTCAAATGATCCCTTAGAAGCTTTTAGGATGGTTGGAATCAACTGGAACCTGCAAAAACACAAACTGGCCCTTTCTTGCAAAAGGGGTTAAAATGACCAAAATAACAACTCTCTCAAATGGTGTTTCAGATGGGGGGAACCATTTGGGGCAGTTCAAGGATGCTATTTAGAGTGTGTTTGAGGTTTTATCTGGTTTGGAAAGTGACTGAATCAAGACATGGCTTGAAAAATGCACAAAAGGCCTATTTTGAGGTTTTGAGAGGTGACTTTGTGATTTTGGTGTAACAGGTCACTTTTGATAGTTTGGATCACCTACATATGATGTTTATGAGGTGTTAGGATCATGAGTTGTGATGGAAATGCTCTCTAACTCAAAAACTCAGAGCTACCTTGCTAAAGAAGGCATTTTGGCCTAAAGAGAGGGATTTTGAGGAAAGCATCTGTTTGATGGCTTTGGTGTACTCAAACTGAGCACAAATGAGCTCTATTTATAGTAGAGCAAGTTTGTTTTGGGATTAATAGTGAATGGCAACTGGAGCAGAGGTTTGGCCAATGGTTGCACTTTGGAATCCAAGTCTCCTCTAACCATTGACTAGAGCTTAGGGCACAGGGCTGTGGTTCCCTTGGTCTTGGATAAGTCTTGACTGAATTCAGTTGCAAATGCCTCAGTCCATGCCACCTTGGTGTATGCATCGAATGCTCCAATCCAAAATTGGAGTCTTGTCCCTCTTTTAGGTAATTCTAGGTTTGGCATGCTACTTCTTGTTCCAATGATTTTTTAGGCTTAGCTCAGTGTTTGTCCCCTTTAGATTTGATCCTCAGATGTGTCTAAAGTGATGACAAGGCTTGGAATTATCTGATTTTGCCAAATCGAGCAAAAATGCAAAATTTTGCCTAGCCTTGGCAGTTTTCAGCAAGGCATATTGCCATTATCATATCTCTTGGCCCAAGTGGAATTTGATGATGTTCTTGGCCATTTTGGAAAGCCCTCATATGATACAACAACTGTTTGATCATATTTGGTTTTGATACTTTTTGGATCCAAGTGAAAAATGCCCCTACATTTGGAAAAAAGTGAAGGCAGATTCTGACTTAGTGAAAATTTTACTAAGTGTTGGAAAAAAGTGATATTTTCACTTTTTGTGATTTTGATCATTCCATAACTCAAAATCCATGAGGAATTTGGAGGGAGGTCAGTTTTAAGCTTTTGTAGAGGGTAATGAGATCTACAAATCAATCTTTGGATGGGGAAAATGGCTATGTGGTTTAGGAGTTATGATCCCCCCAAGTTGGTACCCTTGCCACTTTGTTCATAACTTAGAAAATTTTCTAAGTTTCTATGGTAACCCCTTTTACAAGTTATCCCACTTTTCTTGATTTTTCTTGATGAATGATGATCCAAATCATAAATTAACATCATTTTAGGGTTAAAAAACCATTTTTGTGAAAAATCTCAAAAAGTCAAAGTTTGACTTTTGTGCACAGTTGACTTTTTATCAGATGAATTCCAAACTGTGCAATCCTTTAGGAAATCATGTCCTTGACCTAAACCAAACTTGATGGACATGTTCCATGGGTGTTATAGGGTATATTGAATCATGTCCTAGGGTTTGGGAGTATGTCCTGGTCAAAAGTCAAAGCTACAGTTGACTTTTTCCTCAAAACCCTAACTGTGGTACTGATGAAATTGAGACTTGCTGCTCAAGCTTCCTGGATCAATCCATTGTTACAAATGGATCAATGTGGTATGTTGGAGACCCTCAAATCCTCTCTTGAGGTCTTGGCTCATGATTTGTCCCAAAAGTCAACTTAGGGGTGAATTAGGTCAAGAAACCCTAATTCCTGATTTTTGATGTATGCATCCCCTGAGGTCAAATTGACTTGATGATTGGGCCCATGAGGTTCCATGGAGTATTTTAGGATATGCCTTGAAGCATTGGCTCATGCCCTGAGGACAATTTCCATCTGGAGGCCCTGGTCGACCAAAACCCTAATTTGGTGACACTGGCGATCTTGAGGCTTGATCCACCTAGAAGGGAACAACTTTGTGCTTAATCCTTGAAGTGGGAGTACTCTTGATCCCTTGTGGATATTTGAGAGGCTAGACAAGTTGAAGATCATGTCATTTCTTGATTGATCCTTTGTCTAAGAACTCTGAGAGGGCTTGAAACCCTAAATTTGATTGTAGTGGATGCTCACCCATCTTTGGGGAGACTGATGAGGTATGATGGTTCCTCCATATTGTGATGATGATTTTCACAATGATGGAAAATCTTAGTGGTCAAAATTTGGGGTATGACAGCGCGCATGTTGCGGCCATGAGGAATATGAATCTGGAGATGTAGTTCAAGCGTCGCAGGAATCCTCTCACTTGTTTTTCAGTTTTCGGAGAAGGAATTTCTTGAATGGCCTTGACCTTGTCAGCATTAACCTCAATTCCTTTTTGGTTGACGATGAACCCTAACAATTTCCCTGAACGGACACCGAAGGTGCACTTGTTGGGATTCAAGCGGAGTTTGTACTTTCTCAATCGCTCGAATAGTTTTGACAGGTGGGTCACATGCTCCTCTTCCGTCTTGGATTTGGCAATCATGTCATCGACATATACCTCGATTTCTTTGTATATCATGTCATGAAACAGAGTAGTCATGGCCCTTTGAGAGGTTGCCCTGGCGTTCTTCAAACCGAACGATATTACCTTGTAACAAAAGGTACCCTATGGGGTAATGAACGGAGTTTTCTCCATGTCTTTCGCCGCCATTTTAATCTGATTATAGCCCGAGAATCCATCCATGAAGGAGAAAATTTTGAACTTTGCTGTGCTGTCTACCAGCATATCAATGTGCGATAAAGGAAAGTCATCCTTTGGACTAGCCTTGTTCAGATCTCTGTAATCTACACACATTCTGATCTTTCCGTCCTTTTTTGGAACAGGTACGATATTGGCTAACCATTAAGGATATTCTGACGTGGCGAGGAAACCCGCGTCAATCTATTTTTGTACCTCCTCTTTGATTTTTATGGCCATGTCTGGGTGAGTCTGTCTCAACCTTTGTTTTACTGGCGGACACTCCGATTTCAATGGTAAATGATGTTCCACGATGCTGGCATCCAACCCTGGCATGTCCTGATAGGACCAAGCAAACACATCAGGAAATTCTCTAAGAAGCTTTGTCAAACTCTCTTTGGCAGTTGGACTAAGTAGTGCCCCAATCCTGACTTCTTTTCTCTCTTTTTCTGAACCTACGTTGATCGTCTCCAACGGCTCTTTGTGGGGTTCAATGGACCTTTCCTCTTGTCCGAGTAATCGGGAGATCTCTTCTGGAATTTCGTTGTCAACTTCTTCTTCAGCCCCAAATACCGGGAACTCAAAGTCGGGAGAAGGCATCAGATCGTATGTTTCAACGGGGTTTAAAACAAGCAATCTGCATGACGTGATGATTTGTGTTTAGAAGAGATAGAGAAAATGCAAGTGTGTGCAGTGTATTTTTTTTTTTGAAAAACTGCTTGTTTATTTTGAATTGTTTTTTAGGATTACCATTTTCTGAGAAAAGCGAAAAGAGAAAACAATAATTAATGTGGAGATTACAGAACGACGTTATTTTATTTATGATTTTTTCGATTCTTGAAACTACAGCCCTATAAAACAAAACTCTGTCGCTTTGGGCGCAACGAAGATGGATATTTACAGAAAGTGAGCCCTATCAAAACATCAGTTTCACCTGGGCAGGGTGAAAGGTTAAAGACGGCAATTACTTTGACTTATGAACAATCTTCGAAACATCGACAGCAACCCATTGGCGGCAAACTCCTCGGTGAATCACAAAGTCTGGTACTTTCCTTGATTTGTCTTCAGAAATGACGCTGATTTCTGCCTGAGTAGGATCATTGGAATTGGTCTCCCAGGCAGAGTTGTCGTAGGAGGATTCCTCAGTTGTATTTTGCATAGTATTTGTGCTCTCAGGAAAATCTCCCCATCCAATTGACTGGATATCTTCGAACCTGACACGAGAGCTTTCGGGAGCGGTGTACTTGACCATGAAGTCAAATTTTCCACTTGGTTGTCCTAAGGTGTCCCACACTTCTTTAGAACTGGAGGAGTCATCTCTCTCGATGACGTTGACCTTAGGAAAATCATAGTTGATGAACTCTAGTCCAGCGAACGTTGCAAATTCATCGCCGTGTTGGGTATTTTCTAAATGACCTGAGTGTTGATCCCATGACATGGTGGGGACGCAGGTATTCTTTTTAATGACGCTCAGCTGATTTTCATTGTTTGGCTGATTTTCTTTATCCAAGTCTCCCGGGTACGGCTGCCAGATAGGCAGGCCATCCATTGGGCCATAATAGTCGTGGTCAAAGTTGTCCTTCATCAGAGTGTCTTCCTCTAATGAATTTGGTGGAGCACGACATCCTTCCGGATCACAATCCCCGTATATCATTTCGACATCTGACCTTGGTATAAATCTCGGACGCTGTACGGGATAGCAAAATGGCATAGGCACCTCTTCCTGAGACATATAACCGTCCTTGTTGATATAGGACTTCCATTCCTCCTCCATATCGGAGGGATCTCCCTCATTGGTAGTATAGACTATTTGAGGCACTGGGAGAAGGAAACCTCCACTGTGGAAAAAGTATTGAATGGGATGAAGACTTTCATCGCTAGCAGTAGTCTGGGTGCAGGTCACAGAAAAACAAAGACCCTTCTTTGTTTTATTATCAGTAGGAATGACAAGCTGACGCCATCCTTTTTTATCGCGACTTTCTGAGTCTAACGGTTACTAACTGCAAGCGCACAACCTATCGCGTAGTAATAAAGATATCGATCCCACAGGGACTTGATAATCAACCTAGTGCTACGGTTTGCTACTATGTTTAGCTAAGGCGAAGATGTTTTAGTTTTTAAGTTCAAACGGGAAACTAAAGGGAATCTAAAATTTGGAATAAACTAGAGTATATTAGGATATCGGTACGTAACTTAGTGTACCATCGTGGATTCAATAAAACTTAAGCGTGTAAAAATAAGTCACATTATATTTCTGTAGAAAATATCAGTTTAAAAGCCCTCACCTCACACTCTCGTGGTTATTGCTTCAGACTATACTCCTAAATCATAATGTCAGCTCTCGCTAGCCCATTTGAGTTTAAAAATACTTTTTGAAAATCAATACAATCTAATTAACTTTAAAGCGCTCTCGCTGTTTTTAAAACCAATGCCCGATTTCAGCTATCCGGTTAAAATCTCACACTCTCGTGGTCTTAATCCTAACCTTTGCTACCTTTTTACTCTCGTAATAAAAGTCCAATTTCAATTAAGAAATCGCAGCCAGAAATTAAGTTGTTTATGGTTTTAGCTTATTTTTATCGAATCCATTCCGGTTAACTAAATTACATACCGATAAATCGGATTTAGCTAGACATATTAATTAAAACAAACATGCATAAGTATAAACTACAAAACAATAAATTAGACATGGCAGTGGGAAAACAATAATGCTATTATTAAAATAATGATAAAAACCTGATAAACAAGCAATAATTTGGTTCTAGCAATTCCTCCACAAGTCGGTAGGCTTTTGCTCGATCGTACCGGAACAATGAATGATGAAAGCAAGATTAAAAATAAATTCTAACTACGGTGCAATAGCTCCTCGATGTGAGAAACTATCACTATTTAAGGTAATGGTGAACAAAGAATGAAAAAGGGAACAAACAAGAACAAAAATAAATTCTGCAGCAATTCGGGTTAAAATTCTCTAGGTTTCTCTCTCTCTGGTTGTTCTATCAATGCTGTATTTATAGCCCAAGCCTTGCTTTACGTTGGAGAGAATATAGGAGCATAACTTTCAGTTGTTGAGAAATCCAAGGGAGACTGGCTCATGTGCAGTTGAAGTTGAAGTTGAGAGAATTCAGGAGAAAATGTTGAACGTGCGTGACTGCATTGGTCTTCCGTGTCCACGTCTGTGTTCTGAACGTAATAACCAGTTATGTGCGTGTGACGGTCATGATGGCTCTGTGACGAGCGTGGTAGCCTTTGGAATTGCGTGACGGTCGTGGTGGATGTGTGACGGTCGTCATACACACAACTTTCCATTTTCTGCTTTTTTTCTTAGTCATTTCTTCCTGTTTTCTTCTCATTTCTTCATGTTTCTCTACTTTGCTCATTTTTAGCTTGGGCAATGAAATACCTGCGAAAATACTAGAATAATCGTGGAATAATCGGAACTTAAGCTGAAATAACATAATTATTAGTCGTAAATCAAGGCAAATATATGATATATTTTCGTGTTATCAAACTCCCCTACACTTGAATCTTTGCTTGTCCTCAAGAAAATAGTCAGTAAGAACGAGGACAAGTTTCATCAAACGAACACACATGACATACCATTTTTTTTGAAAATGTTTGTAAGGCACTTTGTTAAGATGACGGATACTCAAGTAAAACACTAAAGATACATTAGTGACACAAGCAACAAGCATAATCATAGACCTCCCCTCTATACAAGCCAGTTCTAATCATTCTATTATAGCTCAACCTAAAGTTTCTCGTAGCTATTTCACCCGGTTTCATTCTAGCGCAATCACATTAAGCCCTTTGCCTTTACACGTATGTAGTGGAGTAGCCGGTTAGTGACTTTGATCCTTTCTAGCATGTGGTCTGGTACACAAGTGTGGTAACCCTTTATATATATATATATATATATCCTAATTGTAAGTTGTGGGGGATCGAACCGTAGTTCGCCCTACCGAGTTTAGAACCAGGTCCTCTGAACCAACCAACAATGGATTCTTTCTTTTCTTTTGTAATACTTTTGCAACCGTAGGTATGGTGCATTTTTTCTATTTTTCACAACAGCAAAGAATACGAAAGATATTTAATGATTCGGCATCAAACACTTATCTTCATCGGCTCTCCACGTGGTTTGTGTGTTAAGACGGTGCTGACTGCTAAAATAAACTACTAGGGGTTACTATAGAACTAAAACTGAAGGTATCGGTATAATGGATGTTGAAATTGATCTCGCGTATGCAAGAGATCTAAGGTGTCAAGACGGTATCAATCTTGTTAAGTTTTTCTCGACTCCCTAACATAGCCCATGTTTTGGTATGTTGAGTTATTGCATTGATCACAAAAATTTTTGTTATAGCTAAATAAAGTTGGGAAATTTGACATGAACGAAAATTTCATATAAAACTAGTTTATTTGAAAGGAGATGCGGAAAGGGAATACATAAGGGGAAATAAAGTAAAGTACCTCTCCCACACTATGTCGGACATAGTCCTCGATGTTCCGATATAAATGCGGATAGAAACTACAAAAAGAGACAAAAACTGAAACAAACTAAAACTAAATCTAATGAGGTCCACGTCCTCTGCCTCGGGTACGAGCGCATCCATTCTGTGCTACATGATCTGGAATGCCTACGTGATGGATATAGTCATGTAGGTCTTGCACTCGTAGCGTTAGGGCACCCATCTCTTCTATCACATCGTCTATCCGTTGTCCTTGGTTGACTTGCCCTTGTTGGATTTGACGCATAAGGTTCATCATTTCATTATACTGCATCTGTTGTTGTACCTCTCTCTGGGCAGCCAATTGGTTTTGGTGCCATATGCCCCTTAAGATTTCTTCATTAGTGATGGGCTCTTGTTCTGGATCGGTGCGGCGACGACGTCCGGTGGATGTTGAGGCATCTTGGGCAGGAGGTGGTGGGTTCTCAGGAGGTAGCTGATCCATCTCTTGCTCCATTTCATCGACTGCTTCGTTATTTTGATTTTCTTGAGCAGCCACATTAGGCTCAGGAGCACGGAGATCAAAAAGCCAATTTGCTTGTCTTTGAGGGTCGATGCTGTCTCGGAATGGCATGATGATGCTCCTGATGATTCTGGTACGGACTACTGGATGGTATCGTCCATCCGCCCTTGCTTTAATTAGGTGGGAGGAGCGACAATACTCGATATCCAGGGACTCAGGTGGTATGAAAGATAAATTAGCGAGGCTGTCTCCCAGACCAAGGCCGAGTGCGATAGAAGTTACAATACCTCCGAAGTAGAAAGGTTTAGAACCCCTAGCACAGTAGGCGTGGATGTGAGATAGTAGGAACGTAGCTGCATTGATTGGTTCGGGAAGGAGCACACAGCGAAGGAAAAAGAGCTCCTTGGAGTTGACTTTGTGGTTGCTGTCCCTCGCAAAGATTGTGTGACCTAAAACTCTGTGAAAATATCGTATCGCTGGGTTATGAATATAAGTTGCGTTGAGGTTGTCCCAGCTTGTAGCAGCTACACCTTTAAGTTGATTCCAAAGGTCGAAAGCTTCTTGGAACCAGAAATCGTTAGGCAAACGGCAATGGACATTCTCACCATGATGGAATCCAAGCATTTGGGCAAGTCGATTTTGACCCACCGAATACTCAAAACCAAATATGTGGAATGTAGCTACACCAGAAAGTTGGTTTGTATCTCCCGGAGGTGTAACATAAGCGAATGAACTCAGAAATTCCAGAGTCAGAGCTCCGTAGGTAGGATGCCCTTGTGTACAGAGCGGCCATAAACCGGCATTTTGAAGCATCCAACGTACACCCTCAAGCATACCCAACTCTTCAAGGCTGGCAGTGTTGCCGTACCTCGTCGGTTGGAATGAGCGTTGGTAGAAGCTGATGTAACTCGCCCTTTGGCGGTCACCGGATTCTCCCTCTCTGAATGTAACAGCGGAAAGGTCAGGAGCTTGTCTGGTGCGTCTAGCCATGGTGCATGCAAAGTGAAATAGGTTGAATGGAGGAAGTGGGTATGAGTAAGAGTTGTTATGTGAGAATGAGAATGCTTCGTGTGGTTTAAATAAGAGAATTCGAGAATATGAAGTGGTGGAAAGAAATTGGGATTTAATGTGAGGGTTTTATGGAGAGTAATGGGTAGTGGGATGGTTAAGGAAGTGAAAAGAGAGTGGGACGTTTGAAGAGAAAATGAAGAGAAAAGAAGATGAAGAGGAAGGGTCTTTATTATAAAATAGAGGGCGCGCTAAAATAAGTGGGACGTTCGCCACAGACTTGTCACGGTCGTAAGCCGTGTGATGGTCGTGACAAGGGCGTTACGCTCGTCATGCCCACAAAGTTGGCATTTTTCACAGAAGGCTTATTATAAACTGGTACATAACATATATTGGAAAATGGCAATTATTAATAGCAGTAAAATACTTGATAAATGTAAGAATAAATATAAAATGACAGAAATAAATTAAAATAAGCAGGAACATTATATCAACAACACAACCACTAGCAGTGAATACGAATTGAATACTTTATTAAAACTGGAAAATGATAGCAGTGTATTCAAACTATAAATGCAGTAGAATATTAAAGTTGAAATTTAACTGAAATAAACTCGTTCCTTGACATTAAAAAGAAAATGACAGTAAAGTAAATGGTTCTAAAAACATTAAAAGCAAAGCAATAAAATGGAAAAATGCAGTGTGACAGTATTAGCCACGTTGCTTCTTCAAGGATTCCACAGCCTGGTTCATATGGTGCAGTTCCTCGACGGTGGTATCCATTAGGCCGACAACGTCAAGACGGATAAGTTGAAGTTCATCTCTCATATCTTGAAGTGAAGTGCGGAAAGCTTCAAGTGTGGCATGGATGTTAGCAGGGGGGACAATATCAGTATTATTCATGGGATGCTCAGGGAAATCATGATAGTGAGGAGGAGTTTCAGGGTCAATCTCAATGTCAGACACATGACTACCAAGATCATGTTCAGACCGTGGCTCATCTAAATCATACAACCAGTTGTGGCAGTTATGCACACTAGTTCGCTCGTGATCAGGCAGTGTAAAATGTGAAACAACTTCATTATTGATCAGGAGTTGAAACGAGGGTGGTCCACGATTTCTAATGAGTCCTCGGTTAAAACAAAAAGTGATGTTCATTGGCCTATATCCGCCTAGAGGGTTCACTTGGGAAAGCTGTGTTTTAAATCCCATGGCATCAACAATTTTTGTTACAAGGCCACCTATCAAAATGGGACCGTGATCAGCTTGAGCAATCCTGCGGAGATTGTCAAGCATAAAAGTAGCTCCATTAACGGGTCAGGATTGAAACACACAAAACATGATAAATAGCTCATCTCTAGAGATTAGGGTGTCATTCTCGGCTTTTCCAAAAAGGGTGTAGGCTAAGATCATATGAAATTATCTTATGGTCAGGTTGTGAATTTTAGTAGACACCATAGGGTGCGGGTCATGATGAGGTCGTCCTGAAATACTACTCCAGAAAAGGTCCAGTTCATCTTCCATTACTAAATCCTCATGTGCCATGGTAAAAACATCGGGTCCATTGGGGAAATCTAACAGGTCCGCAATCTCTCTGATGTTGAAGCGGCACGTGTATCCAAATAGCCTAAAGGTTATATTACCCCTATTAAATCCCATGCCATTGTTAGGGTTGTAGGACAATGAGCTTAGAAATTCTGGGGTCAGTTTGTGGTAGGTTAGATACTTCTTTCTAGCAAAACCTTCCCAGCCTATCTGGTTAAACATAAAGTCTATGATGTCTCCTATACCTAAAGCAGTCATGGTAGGTCCATAGGGGAATTTGGTTAAGGCCATAGGTCTGCGAGAGAGAACCTCATAGCGGTGCCATTGGACAGCGTCCCTGAATAGCACAACCATGGTGTCTTCATTATCCATCTTAACAGTTAGTTGGAAAAGTAAAGCAGATGAAGAAGGAAGAAGGTAGAAAGACTTTAAAATCCTGTAGCATGTAATTATAAGATCAGCACAGCAGTTTCCATAAATTTTTTTAAATTTTTGAGAAAATAAATGCAAATGAAAAAGCAATGAAAATAAGATTAAGAAAGTAAAAGGAAACGAAAAAAAATGAAAATAGAGTAAAGAAATTTAAAAAGAAATGAAAAGAAAGTTAAAAGGAAAGAAAACAATCTCGTGGGTTGCCTCCCACTAAGCGCTGTTTTTAACGTCGTAAGCCTGACGAAAGCTTAGTGATAATTCAGTTATAGGGATGAGCGGGCAGCTCTAAAAGTCTTAGACTATTCAAATAGTCTCTGTTTGCAATATTATGATAATGTTTTAAGCGTTGCCCGTTTACTATGAATGGTTCACTATTTCTTCCTTTTATTTCTATCGCTCCACTTTGAAAAACTTTAGAAATTTCAAAGGGTCCGGACCACCTAGATCTAAGTTTTCCTGGAAAAAGCTTAACTCTCGAATTAAATAGGAGCACGACGTCTCCCACACTAAATTAATTTCTAGATAAGCGCTTATCGTGCCATTTCTTAGTTCTTTCTTTATATATGCGGGCATTCTCATAAGCATCTAGTCTTAGTTCTTCTAATTCGTGCAAATCTAAGATTCGTTTTTCTCCTGCGGCAGCGTAGCTTAAATTGAGGGTTTTAATAGCCCAATAGGCTTTGTGCTCTATTTCTACCGGTAGATGATAAGATTTTCCATAGACTAACTTAAATGGAGTGGTTCCTATGGGGGTTTTGTAAGCTGTCCTATAAGCCCATAAAGATTCATTTAGCTTAGTTGACCAATCCTTCCTAGAGGTAGCGACAGTCTTTTCTAAAATTTGTTTTATTTCTCTATTTGAAACCTCGACTTGTCCGCTGGTTTGTGGATGATATGGTGTTGCCACACGATGTTTGACTCCGTATTTTGATAGCAGTTTATCGAATATTTTAGATATGAAATGGGAGGCACCGTCACTAATGACGAGTCTTGGCACACCAAATCTAGGAAAGATTATGTTCTTAAAGAGCTTCATCACTACTCGTGTGTCATTTGTAGGAGAAGCTACAGCCTCGATCCATTTGGAAACGTAATCGACAGCGACGAGTATGTACTTGTTACCAAAAGAGGACGGAAATGGTCCCATGAAATCTATTCCCCACACGTCAAAGACTTCTACTTCTAGAATGCCCTTTTGAGGCATTTCATCACGTCTAGAGATGTTACCAGTGCGTTGACACCGATCACAATTTATAACCGCGATATGGACATCTTTCCATAGAGTAGGCCAAAAGAGGCCAGCTTGCAAAATCTTAGCACAAGTCTTTGAAGTGCTCGCGTGCCCACCATAGGGCGCGAAATGACAATGAGAAATTATGTCTTCCACCTCGTCTTCGGGTACACAACGACGGAAAATACCATCGGCGCCCCTCTTGAAGAGAAGTGGTTCGTCCCAACAATAGTGTTTAAGGTCGGGGAATAATTTATTCTTTTGTTGATAGGTTAGATTAGGTGGCAGTACTCCAGCTGCTAGATAGTTTACAAAGTCAGCATACCATGGCAGCGTGGTCGTAATGTAAACAGATTCTACCACTTCATTATTTTCTGTATCAGTATAGGTCAGAGATTGTTCAATTGTATTGCTTTCTAATTGGGCTAAGAGTCTTTCATAAGGGAAATCGTCATTAATTGGTACTTGTTCTGGTTGGATGTTCTCCATTCTCGACAGGTGGTCAGCTACTACATTTTCAGTGCCTTTCTTGTCCTTGATTTCCAATTCGAAATCTTGTAGGAGTAGAATCCACCTCAGAAGCCTTGGTTTGGCGTCCTTTTTGGTTAATAGGTACCTGATTGCGGCGTGATCGGTGTAGATGATTATTTTTGCTCCTACTTGGTAGGAACAAAATTTATCCAATACGAACACGACAGCCAAGAGTTCCTTTTCTGTGGTAGCGTAGTTCATTTGTGCATGATCCAAGGTTCTATTGGCATAGTAGATTGCGTGAAGCTTTTTGTCCTTTCTTTGTCCTAGGACTGCACCTACAGCATAATCACTCGCGTCGCACATGATTTCGAATGGTTCATTCCAATCTGGGGGTTGCATAATGGGTGCTGATATTAAAGCTTGCTTGAGTGTTTGAAATGCGTCTAAGCATTTGTCATTAAAGACGAATTCAGCATCTTTCATTAACAGCTCAGTTAGGGGTTTGGTTATCTTAGAGAAATCTTTAATGAAACGTCGATAGAAACCGGCGTGTCCTAAGAAACTTCTTATCTCTCTAACGGTTTTCGGTGGCTGGAGATTTTCTATAACTTCGATTTTTGCCTTGTCGACTTTGGTTCCTCTGTCGGATACTATATGTCCTAGCACGATTCCTTGTCGGACCATGAAATGGCATTTTTCCCAATTGAGCACTAAGTTGACACTTACACACCGTTCAAGCACCATTTCGAGGTTTGATAGACATCCTTCAAAACTTTCCCCACAGACAGAGAAATTGTCCATAAAGACTTCCATTATACCGTCTAAGAAGTCAGAGAAGATGAACATCATGCATCTCTGAAATGTTGCGGGTGCGTTACATAATCCGAAAGGCATTCGCCGGTAGGTAAAGGTTCCATAGGGACACGTGAAAGTAGTCTTTTCTTGGTCGTCAGGATGGATAGGAATTTGGAAGAATGCTGAATATCAGTCTAAATAGCAAAAATGGGAGTGTTTAGCCAGGCGTTCAAGCATTTAATCTATGAAGGGTAAAGGGAAATGATCTTTACGAGTGGCTTTGTTTAGTTTCCTATAGTCGATACACATTCTCCATCCGGTTTGAGTACGTTGTGCTACAGATTCGCCTTTTTCATTATTGATGACTGTAACACCTCCTTTCTTGGGTACCACGTGAACTGGGCTAACCCATTCATTGGGTATATGATTCCTGCTTCTAACAGCTTTTGCACTTCTCTCTTAACGACATCACTCAGAATGGGATTGATTCTCCTTTCATGTTCTCTAGAGGTTTTACAGTCTTCCTCAAGCATGATGCGATGCATACAGATAGAGGGACTTATTCCTTTCAAATCTGAGATGTTGTAGCCTAAGGCAGTCGGGTACTTTCTCAGGACATGCAATAATTTCTCGGTTTCTATTTGTCCTAAATCTGCGTTGACTATAACTAGTCGTTCGAGTTCTGTATCTAGGAATTCATACCTTAGATCTTTGGGCAATATCTTCAGTTCTACAGTTGGTTTTTTTGGGCAAGACATAGGGTCAGGAGTGAGTGTGAGACATTCACTTAGATTATTATCTTGGTATTCACCACGCCAATTATCATCTTCAAAAATTGGTGGCATCGGAATTCTCAGCACTTCAGAATACGTGTTTTGGTGTTTTTCCATTTCTTTAACGCATTCATCAATTACATCTAGGAAGCAGCACGAATCTTCTATAGCAGGTGCTTTGAAAAATTGTGAGAGGATGAATTCTACTTTCTCTTCACCAACCCCGAAAGTCAGTTTTCCTTTTTTCACATCTATGATGGCTCCAGCAGTAGCTAGGAATGGTCTTCCTAAAATGATAGGGATGTTTGAGTCTTCCTTGATGTCCATGATTATGAAATCTGTAGGAATATAGAATTGTCTTATACGTACTTGAACGTTTTCTAGCATTCCCAGAGGAAATTTCACCGATCTATCAACTAGTTGTACATACATTCTTGTGGGTCTCAGTTCTCCCATGTTGAGCCTTTTACAAATAGATAAGGGCATTAAGCTGATGCTGGCTCCTAAATCGCACAGGGCTTTGTCTATGACAGACTTTCCAATCACACATGGTATAGAGAAACTACCAGGATCTTTTAGCTTAGGAGGCATGTTATTTTGGATTATAGCGCTACATTCTGCAGTAAGCATAACGATTTCAGTATCCTCGAGCTTTTTCTTATTAGTTATGAAATTCTGGTATCAGACGTGTGATGTTAAGGTGTGATGTCACAACAACACACTCTGCACAATGGACAACAATAATAGTAAAATAACACCAAGAATTGTTGACCCAGTTCGGTTCCAACCAACCTACTCTGGGGGCTACCAAGCCAGGGATGGAATTCACTACTTGTAGATATAATTTACAGACTCAACAACCCGTTGACAATCTCCTAAACTTATACTCTACTAATGACTTCTTACCTAAGAAACCACTTAGGTATGAGAACACCACTCAATCCCTTACAAACGCTCAAAGAAACCACTATGAGTAACCTTGATCTTACTTCACAACTTTGATCAAGCAACCACTCTCTATTGCTTCACAGCTTCTAGAGAGGACAGAAACTCAACACCTATTCAAACCCTAGAATAGTGTAAATACAAACACTCTAAACAAACTCTAGACACTAAGCCTCCAGCTCCTGATCTTCTGAATGTTTTCTGTCGCCTTTTTCCTTTGGTCTTGTGCGCTTTATATAGCTCCTTGAATTGGTCTTGGACTTGCTACAATATCTCCCAGATTTGTTATTTAAAACTGAATATTTAAAACACATTTTCTCCTAAAATCTTTTTAAATCTTCAACCTTTTAAATCTCCTACAAATCTGCACCAGATCTCCTATGCAGCAGCAAATATCTATCCCAAGATATTCGCATCCAATGAGAAGGCTTGCTCTCCACAATTCCAGCTAATACGCAACCCTGACAACATCACAGCCTGCTGTTGTTAATTCTGCAGATCTGATGTTACAACATCGCCATGTGACATCAGACATCCAGCTTCAGCTATTAATTACTTAACACAACCCAGTGTTAAGACTTCAATGTTGCAACATCAGCACCTTGACATCAACATTGAACATACTTTGTTTTACCAAAATTCCAGCCAATCCAGGAATTAACAATCTCCCCCTTTGGCTAATTTTGGCTAAAACAATCTCTGCACTCTGCATCTTCAGAGACTTCAGCAGCGGAAAAACTTCAAAAATTTGAAACTCCATCAGCAGCAGTTTGACAATACTCATAGTCTTCATCACTTGATCTGCTGCAGCACCATCTTCATTATTGACAACAGCCAATTGGTGCTCCCCCTCAAGAATATGAACCAGCATCACAACTGTTCAGTAGCTCACAATGTGCAGCACTTTTCTCCCCCTTAATGTCTGCTTGGCTGCACTCTTCAAATGCTATGATATCTTCACTAGCTCAGTCAAAACTCCTCCTCAATAACTGCATTACCACTTTTCAACTAAACACCTTTTACTTTTAGCAGCATCAATTTATCTCCCCCTTAATATCACATTAGCAGCATTTGGCAGTAACATTCTTTGATACTCTAGACTCTCTTGGCTATTTTCTCCCCCTTTTTAGCCACAATTAGGCAAACTTCAGTTAGAAGCCCTATTAACTATAGTCATTACACCCTAGCTCTCATTGTTAGCCTCACAGTTAGCAACCAGGCAAAACATCTCATAGAAGGAAACTAAAAACAAAACTAGTGCATATAACAACACAAAATTCAAATTACATGACCAGCACAACAAAAAAAACTAAAAACAGAAACTACTATCTAAAAACAGCATATGGAGGTTAGTCTTCATCCGAGCTGGTACCATCAGCATCTTCATCACCCTCATCTGACCTGGAATCCTCAGTGTCGCCATTCCCATTATCTTCCCCCTGTTCCAAGTCTTTAATCATCTGCTCAATCTTCATTTCCCTGTCAGTGCTGGTCTTGATAACCATATCAAGATCCTTGCAGGTTACCTTTAATTCTTCAATCAGCTCAAATTTTGTACTGACCTTCTTAATCCCAGAACTTGATGTTGTAACAATGTCTGGAACATGACTCCCAGCAAACAGTTTGGGATGCAAAGATAAAGCTGACTCCCTCTTACATGCTACCTCTGAACTGGTTAAGATTCCAAGATGTTGATCTAAGATCATTCCACAGATAAGGGAAGGGAATGATATAGGCATTTTGATAGCATTGGTGGCACCATGCTTCACTACTTGATCAAATATATAGCTTCCATAGTTGAACTTGACCTTTTTCCCTATAGCATAGATGAACCTTCCTAATCCCACAGTTATGGTGGTTTTGTGATTAGTAGGTACCCAGTTAACCGCACCAATTCTGTGCAATATTGCATACTTGATACTAAGTTTGCTAGCTGTTAATTTATTTTTCAGTGGCCACACCTTAACTTGAGTAGCAGTGATCTCTCTACACACTTCATTATCAGTCACCTCCAGCTCACACTCCTCTTGCTCATCTCTTCCCAGATATTTATTGACATTACTAGGAGAGAATTCAATACACTGTCCCCTAACAAACACCTTCATGTAGTTCACACTTCTATTGTCAGAAATGTCTATGGGAATGTTGACAACAAATTCCTTAACAAGTCCACTATAGCACTTGGAGAATCTAGTCACAGTCTTTAGAAGTCCAGCTCCATGAATGAGATCCATAATTTCTTTCATCTCCAAGACATCTTTTCCAAGCTCCCTTTCCAGAGCTAACCTCCTTTGGCACACAAACTTCCACAAGGAAGCACTGCTCGCATAATGAAAGGATATGTTGTCCACTGGCACTTCAGGGACCTTATCAGAAATTCTCTTTAGAATGGTCTTTCTGACTGGTGTGATGTCATGGACATCTTCCTCAACTTCATCCTCAGACTCAGATTCTTCTCTAATCTTTCTCTTTTTGGAAGGTGTAACAACCTTGCTCCAAGGTTTTGTGGGACCAGCAACAGTTTTCTTCTTTCCTTCAGTAGGCTACTTAGGAGAGGATTCATTAGTCTTTCCTTTCCTTGTCTTTAGTCTCTTGGCAATACTTGGAACAACATTTCCAATGACTTCATTATCAGATAAGTCAACCACATTGATCACGTCCTCACTCTTTTCTTCTTCAGGAGTAGTTCTATCATTAATTTCCTCATGCACATCTTCTTCTTCCCCTCCTCTTTCAGAATCCTCAATGACAGACACAGCAAGTCTATGAAGATCAGATTCTTCTCCTGCATGTCTACCTTTTCTGCTGGCATCTGATTCAACGGTACAGAAATTCCTTTCACAGGTATTCCTTTGTCCAGTATTTTGGTTGCCAGATTACCCATACTCTTGTCAACATCAAACTTTTCTACCACAGTTTGAGACGTGGATAACCTAGGTGTTGATTTATCACTAAATAGGATACTGGTAACCAGCTTCTTTGTTTCAGTATTTTTAAAAGTATTTGCGGCCCTTTTAGAAGCAAGTTTAGATGGTCTAGGTTTACCTGACTCTGGTAACATTACGGAGATGGGTTGTATATTCAGAGCTTCGTCTTCAGAGTACTCATCTGTAGAAACCCTAGCTTTATTCCGCGATGAACTTTTTGAAGGAGAAGATGTCTACTTTGACATGGTTCCTTTGAGGGAGTATAGATTGAGACGATTCTTCTTGTTGAAGGAGACGAACAGAAGAGAGATATGAGTTTTGATGAATTGTGATTTTTCTATAATAGGAAATGAGGGTCTGAGGTAAGGCGCCAGATTTTGTGTACTCTTTAAAGACCAATTACTAATTTTCTCCCTCCATAAAGACTTTCCTTTTAAACAGTTCACATCAGGACTCATTAACTCTGAGTGACCTTTCAGCATCCTGATGTCATAGTCTGATGTTATAACATCGACCTGAACATCATTAGTTGAACTATCTTCAAGAGAAATCCACTGATAGCAGTTGTCTCTGGTTCTGGCACCTTTCATAACAACCAGATTATGCTCATCAGAAACCACACAATTATCCTTAGTGTAGTTTACCTTGTAACCTTCATCACACAACTGGCTTATGCTGATCAAATTTGCATTTAATCCACTGATAAACAGAACATTGTCAAGTACAGGTATACCATCACCTTTCATATTCCCAACTCCTACAACAACACCTTTTTCTCCATTGCCAAATATAACCTCATGAGAGGGACAATGACATACTTCAGCAAACATGGATCTACATCCAGACATGTGTTTGGAACACCCACTGTCAAAATACCATGTTCCTTCTTTAAACTCTCAATCAGCCATGTAAGCCAATAAGCACTTCACCTTCTCCTTAGGTACCCATTGTTTAACAACTTTGGGCCTGTACTCTCTCCATCTGTTTTGAGGTTGAGGGTATCCATGCAGCTTGTAGCAAGAGTACTGCATATGCCCAAACCTTCCACAATAATAACATCTCACCCTTTCATCTCTGAATCTTCTGTCATGATGAGATTGCTTAGGCTGCCAGCCATAATGTGGTCTCTTCCTACCATAACTGGCCTGTATTCTATTATGTTGGTATCTTCTCCCATAAGACGGCTGAGAACGCTGTTTCCTGGATTGTCTCCCATGATGGTGTGGCTTTCTTCTTCCATAGAAATGAGGAACAACATTGGTGTATCCATATCCATAACCACACCAGTTGTCCTGATGTTGAGACACCTGATGAGACATGTGCTGTTTGAACTGAGCAGCTTGCATGCTCTTGTGGTATTGTGGGGGCATATACTGACTAGCTCCTTGTGGCTGGTTTCTCTTCTGATATGGACCAGTCTTCTTCTCAATCTTCTTAGGTTGTGAAACATCAGCTTTCTTAGGGGTAGGATCCTGCTTCTTTGGCTGATGTTGAGATGAAAGTTGTGACACTTCCTTCTTTGAACCTGAAGTGCTTTCTTCTAAAGTTCCCTTATCCTCAGCCACATAACCTATCCCAGCTTTGTCTCCAGCAGCTTTTTCTGACTGAAGGATCTTGTCAAGTGTGTCTGTACCACAGCTCAGCATCCTAACAGACTTGGTTATTTGATCAAGGTGAGCTCTAACTAGCACCACTTCATTTTCCAGATCAGTCTTTTCATTCTCTAGCTGAGCAATCTGTTGCTTGTGGCACTTATTTTCTTGACAAATCTCAGCACTTTTTAAACACAGCTCTTGATAGGTACATGCTAACTCCTCATAGGTTACTTCTCTATCACTAGAATCATCATCAGAAACAACAGCTCATGTTAAAGCTCTCACATGCTTCGCTGACTCACTTTCACTTTCACTATCTGAGTCAGACCAGGAAACTGTCATGCCCTTCTTATGCTTTTTCAAGAAGGTGGGACATTCTTTCTTGACATGTCCATACCCTTCACACTCAAAGCACTGAACTCCTTTATCTTGGGTAGTTTTCTCTTCATCCTTCTTGCTGGTGTCAGAGGTCATGTTCTTGACATTAGGCCTGGAGTTATTATTCATTCTCTTGAATACTTTGGTGAACTATCTTCCCAACATAACTATGGCCTGAGATAGATCCTCCTGGGATTCAGAACTCTTCCCTTTCTCTTCTTCACCATTTGACACCAGGGCTATACTCTTTGGCTTCTTTTCTGGTTCTTCCTCATTCAACCTAAGCTCAAAAGTTTGAAGAGATCCAATGAGCTCATCAAATCTCATTTTGCTGATGTCTTGTGATTCTTCAATGGCAGTAACCTTCATCTTATACTTCTTAGGTAGGGACCTAAGGATCTTCCTCACAAGCTTTTCATCTGACATCTTCTCACCAAGAGCACTGGATGCATTAGCCAGCTCCAGAACATTAATGTGGAAGTCATGAATAGTCTCATCATCCTTCATCTTCAGGCTTTCAAATTTTGATGTTAAAATCTGAAGTCTTGACATCTTAACTCTAGATGTTCCTTCATGTGTAGCCTGCAAGATATCTTATGCTTCCTTAACAACTTCACAGGTATTGATTAACCTGAAGATATTCTTATCCACTCCATTGAAGATTGCATTCAGAGCTTTGGAATTTCCAAGGGCAAGCTCATCTTCCTCCTTGGTCCACTCTTCTTCAGGCTTTGGCTTAGAGGTGCCTTCTTTATCTTTGCCAGCATCATCCTTCTCACACATGACAAGAGCTTTCCATTCTTTAATAACAGCCTTCCAAGCCCTACTGTCCAAGGATTTTAGGAAAGTGGTCATCCTTGGCTTCCAATAGTCATAATTGGATCCATCCAAAATAGGGGGTCTGTTGACGAATCCTCCAACTTCTTTGTCCATCTTTACACCAGAAATTAACTTCCCTAGATCTCACCCAGAGACAGACAGGATGCCTGCTCTGATACCAATTGAAATTCTAGTATCAGACGTGTGATGTTAAGGTGTGATGTCACAACAACACACTCTGCACAATGGACAACAATAATAGTAAAATAACACCAAGAATTGTTGACTCAGTTCGGTTCCAACCAACCTACTCTGGAGGCTACCAAGCCAGGGATGGAATTCACTACTTGTAGATATAATTTACAGACTCAACAACCCGTTGACAATCTCCTAAACTTATACTCTACTAATGACTTCCTACCTAAGAAACCACTTAGGTATAAGAACACCACTCAATCCCTTACAAACGCTCAAAGAAACCACTTTGAGTAACCTTGATCTTACTTCACAACTTTGATCAAGCAACCACTCTCTATTGCTTCACAGCTTCTAGAGAGGACAGAAACTCAACACCTATTCAAACCCTAGAATAGTGTAAATACAAACACTCTAAACAAACTCTAGACACTAAGCCTCCAGCTCCTGATCTTCTGAATGTTTTCTGTCGCCTTTTTCCTTTGGTCTTGTGCGCTTTATATAGCTCCTTGAATTGGTCTTGGACTTGCTACAATATCTCCCAGATTTGTTATTTAAAACTGAAGATTTAAAACACATTTTCTCCTAAAATCTTTTTAAATCTTCAACCTTTTAAATCTCCTACAAATCTGCACCAGATCTCCTATGCAGCAGCAAATATCTATCCCAAGATATTCGCATCCAATGAGACAACTTGCTCTCCACAATTCCAGCTAATACGCAACCCTAACAACATCACAGCCTGCTGTTGTTAATTCTGCAGATCTGATGTTACAACATCGCCATGTGACATCAGATATCCAACTTCAGCTATTAATTACTTAACACAGCCCAGTGTTAAGACTTCAATGTTGCAACATCAGCACCTTGACATCAACATTGAACATACTTTGTTTTACCAAAATTCCAGCCAATCCAGGAACTAACAAGTTAATATTTCTTTTAAGAACTTAGCGTATGAGGGCATTTGTGTGATTGCTTCTGTAAAAGGTATTGTGGCATTAAATTGTTTCAAAAGTTCAACAAATTTCTTAAATTGCCCTATGTTTTTAGATTTAGCGAATCTTTGGGGATACGGGATAGGTGGTTTATACGGCGGCAGAGGCACATATGGTTCTTCTTTCTCTTCGGCCTCTTTGCCATTACCTTCCTTCTCATTTTCCTTTGGTTTGCCTTCCCTTTCAGACTCCTTACTGGGCTTTTGGTACATGGCTGGATTTTCGATCCTTGGGTCAGTGGGTCCTTCTAGTTATGTTCCACTCCGAAGTGTTATAGCGTTTACATGTCCCTTCGGATTAATTTGAGTTTGACCTGGAAGGTTCCCAGCTCGGGCAGCGATAACTGCTTGTTGTTGAGCCACTTGCAAGATTTGTGTTTCTAACATTTTGTTGTGAGTGGCTAGAGCGTCAACCTTGTTTGCTAATTGTTTGATTTGCTCACCGGTGTGAACATTCTGGTTGAGGAACTCCTTGTTTTGTTGAGCTTGTGTAGCAATGAAGTTCTCCATCATAATTTCAAGGTTTGACTTCCTAGGAACGTTGGGAACGTTAGCAGCAGGTTTTTGATATCCTGGTGGCACAGCAGGCGCTTGGCCAGGTGCATACAGAGCGTTATTATTCTTGTACGAAAAGTTTGGATGGTTCTTCCAACCAGGATTGTAGGTATTTTCATATGGGTTTCCTTGAGCATAATTCACTTGATTAGCGGAGACTCCTGCTAAAATTTGGCATTCTGGGGCAGCATGTCCAGGTACTCCGCATAATTCATAGTTTGGAGCTACGACAGCCACGGTGGCTGTTGGTGTTATGGTCAAGTTGTCTATCTTTTGAGCAAGGGCATCTACCTTAGCATGGACATGATCAAGACTACTAACTTCGTACATTCCACCTTTCGTTTGGGCTTTTTCCACTGGCGTTCTTTCACCTCCCCATTGGTAATGGTTTTGAGCCATGCTTTCGATGAGTTGATAGGCTTCGGTATAGGGTTTGTCCATAAGTGTACCACCAGCGGCGACATCTATTGTCATTCTTATATTGTACAAGAGACCATTGTAAAACGTATGGATGACTAACCAATCTTCAAGACCGTGATGCGGACACATCCTCATCATATCTTTGTATCTCTCCCATGCATCATAGAGAGACTCAATATCTTTTTGTCGAAATCCATTAATTTGGGCTCTCAGCATAGCTGTTTTGCTTGGTGGGAAATATCGTGCTAAGAACACCTTTTTCAACTCATCCCACGTAGTGACGAAATTTGATGGCAAGGATTGCAACCAAGCCCAAGCTCTGTCTCTTAATGAGAAAGGAAAAAGATGTAGTCTTATCGCGTCTGCAATCACACCATTTGCCTTCACTCTGTCTGCGTAATGCACAAATTTGGTCAAATGTTCATTAGGATCGTCCGTAGGATTTCCAGAAAATTGATGTTGTTGTATGGCTGACAGCAATGAGGGTTTCAACTCGAAATCGTTCCGGTTGATAGCGGGGGCAGCAATGCTGTTATGTGGTTCTTGCTCAGATGGGGTAGCATAATACTTAAGAGGACGGTACTGTGGTCCATCAGCCATGTTTCGTTCTTTGACTAGTTCAGGAGTATTAGCAAGAAGATCGGGAATATTATACTTGCGTTGATACTCTAGTATTCTGCGTCTTAAATGTAAAAAGCGCTCTAATTCGGCGATTGGTGGTTGCAAGTCTTCGCTTTGTGAGCGAGTACTTGGCATACAATCGAGAAAAAGTAAAGGGAAATAAAATTTGTTGCCTTAGTCTATACTGCGCAACAAAGAATAGCACTATTGACTAAATCAAAGTTCCCCGGCAACGGCGCCAAAAACTTGATCGCGACTTTCTGAGTCTAACAGTTACTAACTGCAAGCGTACAGCCTATCGCGTAGTAATAAAGATATTGATCCCACAGGGACTTGATAATCAACCTAGTGCTACGGTTTACTACTATGTTTAGCTAAGGCGAAGATGTTTTAGTTTTTAAGTTCAAACGGGAAACTAAAGGGAATCTAAAATTTGGAATAAACTAGTTGATATTAGGATATCGGTACGTAACTTAGTGTACCATCGTGGATTCAATAAAACTTAAGTGTGTAAAAATAAGTCACATTATATTTCTGTAGAAAATATCAGTTTAAAAGCCCTCACCTAATGTCTGCTCTCGCTAGCCCATTTGAGTTTAAAAATACTTTTTGAAAATCAATACAATCTAATTAACTTTAAAGCGCTCTCGCTGTTTTTAAAACCAATGCCCGATTTCAGCTATCCGGTTAAAATCTCACACTCTCGTGGTCTTAATCCTAACCTTTGCTACCTTTTTACTCTTGTAATAAAAGTCCAATTTCAATTAAGAAATCGCAGCCAGAAATTAAGTTGTTTATGGTTTTAGCTTATTTTTATCGAATCCATTCCGTTTAACTAAATTACATACCGATAAATCGGATTTAGCTAGACATATTAATTAAAACAAACATGCATAAATATAAACTGTAAAACAATAAATTAGACATGGCAGTGGGAAAACAATAATGCTATTATTAAAGTAATGATAAAAACCTGATAAACAAGCAATAATTTGGTTCTAGCAATTCCTCTACAAGTCGGTATGCTTTTGCTCGATAGTACCGGAACAATGAATGATGAAAGCAAGATTAAAAATAAATTCTAACTACGGTGCAATAGCTCCTCGATGTGAGAAACTATCACTATTTAAGGTAATGGTGAACAAAGAATGAAAAAGGGAACAAACAAGAACGAAAATAAATTCTGCAGCAATTCAGGGTAAAATTCTCTAGGTTTCCCTCTCTCTGGCTGTTCTATCAATGTTGTATTTATAACCCAAGCCTTTCTTTACGTTGGAGAGAATATAGGAGCATAACTTTCAGTTGTTGAGAAATCCAAGGGAGACTGGCTCATGTGCAGTTGAAGTTGAAGTTGAGAGAATTCAGGAGAAAATGTTGAACGTGCGTGACTGCATTGGTCTTCCGTGTCCATGTCTGTGTTCTGAATGTAATAACCAGTTATGTGCGTGTGACGGTCGTGATGGCTCTGTGACGAGCGTGGTAGCCTTTGGAATTGCGTGACGGTCGTGGTGGATGTGTGACGGTCATCGTCAAAGTGTGAGGACCGATAGTTATGGGAAGGTTGACTTCGCCGATAACTGCTTTCCGAGACCCATCAAATTCTTTGACGATGACCTCACTGCCCCTCATTGGGGACCCTTTGAATGATAGTCGCATTAGAGTGGACTTTGGCATAACGTTGATGGCCGATCCTGTGTCTACCAGTACGCTAGATAAAGCATCGTCCTGGCAGTTAACTGTGATATTGAGAGCCATGTTGTGACTTTTGCCCCCGCTGGAAAATCCTCATCACTGAATCCTAAGTTGTTTCAGGAAGTGATGTTAGAGATGATGCTATCGAAGTGTCGTATTGACACATCCTGTTCCACAAAGGCATGCTCAAAGACTTTTTGTAGAGCCTCTCTGTGGGCTTCGAAACTAAGTAAAAGTGATAGCACTGAGATCTTTGAAGGAATTTGTAACAGTTGATCCACAATGTTGTATTCACTCCTTTGGATGAGCTTCAGCATCTCATCATCGTTTTTTGAAAAGTCGGGATTACTGGATTGACCGACCGGTGGATCAGGAGCTTCTGTCGGAAGTTCCTTTTCTTTGTTAGGTTCTCCAACTCCTCGGTTGAAGATTCGGCCACTCCGTGTTACTCGACTGATGTCTGCAATATTCACGACGGAGGGTAATGGAATTTCCCTTCCATTCTCAATTATTATGGCACCATATTTGTAAGGGATCGCCTTAGCTGATTCATACGGTAATGGTCCCGGTAGATAGACGACTATAGGAGCCTTCTGATTTTTCTGACTATCGTAAGTAACTTCAATCAGTTCCTGGCTAAGAACCTTTGATTCGTCCAGTAGAGGGATGATGGTATAAACATCCTTGTTTCGTTGATGATCAGAGATTATGACAACGTCTCTGATTTGATCAGCGAAGTAGTCCGGCATCCAGTTGATTGGCTCAGGACTCGGACACGGGTGAATCTCTTTATGATCCAACTGACCTTAAAGGGCTGCCCGCACAAGGTATCATCCTTGGTTATTCTCCGAGCAGACTCTACAACGTTCATAGTTGTGTGGTGGCACCTGGCCACGCCCGCTTTGAATGCAGTGCAACCTTACCAGGTTTGTTTCCATAGATCGGACATCCTGACTTTGACGCCGAGTAGGGTTTCCATTAAGCACACTGATTTGTTGCGTGTCTTCATCCATATAGATTGGAAGCCACCAGTGGTTTAACAAGTGTTACAAAGTTCTTTGAACGAGAGCGCACCCTTGGTTACTCTCACAACAACCTTTACAGTTCAAATAATCATGTAAAGTGAGAAAACTGAGTTGGACCTGCTTGGCATGTAACTCTACCAAGCTGGTATTCATCAGACGAATATCAAAGATTTGAATCATGTTGATCTGATAAGGATTTCTATCATGGTAGTCCTGGATCCACCCAAGATCCATCTGACACTGGAGGGCCTCTTGTACAAAAGAGCATCCCAGTTTGTTTACTGCGCAAGTCAGACAGGAAATGTAATCGTACCGCGTCAGATTATGATACTGGCTTTGCCTTGAGTACATCACCACCAATTTGACATTCATTGCATGGATGTCGTGGTTCTGAATGATGTTGGAATTCGTATAGGTCATCCTAACTCCACGAACTCGATGCTCTTGGATCCACCCGAGATCCAATTGTTCCTGTAGAGCTGATTGCACCACAGAACATCCTTGATTATTTTTAGTGCAAATATCACACTGGTGATAATTATGAGGTGGCACATGGCCATATCCACTTTGTCTACAATGCATCTTGACCAAGTTGGCCCTTAACAAGAGTACATCATGAATTTGATAGGTGTTGTTAGATTCTCCCCCTATCAAATTGACTGCAGCTTTCTCATGTTGAGGCAGCGGGTTTGTGAGAACATTCAGATTTGTATCCTTGAAAGATAAGACCCCGCTGCTAACAAGCTTTTGTACGTCGGAATTGAAACTGAGACAATTTTCTATGTTATGCCCTGGTCCTCCTTGGTGGTAAGGACAAGTCTGATCCGTTTTGAACCAAAAAGGCGGATTTTCTGGTACTGGAAGAGGAGACTTAGTTTGAACATGCCCATGACCAGTAATAATGGAAATAGTTCTACGTACAACATGGGTATAGGGTCAATCCCTGGTGGTCGCATTGTACGGTTGTTGTTGTATTGAGGACGAGCCTACTGAAGAGACTGTTGTGTCCTTTGCTGAAGTTGCTGTTGCTTCAGTTGGCTCTGAGCAACCTGAGGTTGATATGTAGTAACAGGCGTGGGATTGATAGAAAGAGTTACAACTACTACTGGTTGATATCGTCGCCTTTGCTTTCCGAGAGAGATATTCCCGATATCTTGCCCTTTTTTCTTAGGGAGAGCACTACTGTATCGTTTTGTACTACTTGATGATCCAGCGTCTTTAACTAAACGTCCTTCTCGGACGACTTCCTCAAGACGAACTCCCATGCCTACCATTTCGGTGAAGTCAGTGGGCGCACTGGCGACCATTCTGTCGTAGTAAAATGAGCTTAAGGTCTTTAAGAAGATCTTTGTCATCTCTTTTTCCTCAAGAGGTGGACTAATCTGGGCAGCAATTTCACGCCATCTCTGAGCGTACTCCTTAAAGGTTTCCTTGTCCTTTCGTGACATTGATCTGAGTTGATCTCTGTCCAGTGCCATGTCCAAATTTTATTTATATTGTTGAACGAAAGCAGCGCCAAGATCTCTAAACGTGCCGATTGTAGCGCGGTTTAAGCCCATTTACCATCTTAATGCGACACCGGTTAAACAATCCTGAAAGTAGGGAATCAATAGCTCTTGGTTCTTTGTCTGAGCTGACATTCGCCGAGCGTACATCACCAAGTGGCTTTCAGGGCAAGATTTACCCCTGTACTTTTCAAAGTCGGGCACTTGGAACTTATGTGGAGGTTTCACATTAGGGACCAAACAAAGGTCCGCGACGTCCTTTCCAAATAGATCCTAACCGCTAAGGGCCTCCAGTTCTTTCTGCATCTCCAGGAATTGTTCCTGGAATTCATTCATTCTGTCGAACATGCTGTCATTTCCACCAGAGGGTATATGGGGAATCTGTCCTTCCGGGACAGTTGTACCATGGGTGGTGGTACAGTCATTATGGCTGAGATCCTTGGTGTCTCCCGAAGTTTGTAACCTTCAGGAGTTGCTGTCATGCCCCTGGCATCTTCGCTTTCCCGAAGTTTGTAACCTTCAGTGATCGCACCTCTAACCCAAGGAGAGGCCCAAGGGCTTATAGAAGTTGTAACACCTCTAACCCAAAACACAATCACCAGATGCAAGTGGTAAGCATGAGCTCTTCTAACTCTATGATCCATGCAATTTTTGGTGCACAAAAATTTGGCCATATGTTCATAATCATGCATAGAGTGTTTACCCTCAATCAATTGCTTTGTATGAATCGTGTATGGAATTTCTGAACCTTCATGCAGAATTTAGGGTTCTTGAGGTTTCTCTTTGATTTCTTATTCCATGCTTAAAATAAATGAAATTAAAGACCATAGACATGATAGTGAGGTTAAAACGAGTAGATTGATATGTAGATTGCATGATATAATCAAGTATTCAGTGAGATTGGATAGAAAACGCAAATCTGCAGAAACAGAGGGTGGCGTGTGTTCTTGCCCTTGTTCTTGGCGCCTTTTTTGAAAATTCAAATATTTGAATTTTGTGATTTTATTTAATTGATTCAAAAATTAATTTCTCTATGAGTTTTAATGATTTTGAGTTGGTTCTTTTTTTAATAATTCACAAAAATGTTAAAATATTTTATTTTACCAAAAAATCCCAAAAATATTATTTATTTCATATAATTGATATTTTTGCCAAGAATTAATATTTTAATTGTTTTTGACATTAAAATATTTTTTCCTTCTTGATTTTGCAAGTTTTAATGATTTCCAATCATTTTGTAGGTCAAAACTTGATTTTTGAAACATTAATCCATGATCACAATTTGTTTTCCACATGTTAAACAATTTTGATCATTTTAATTGAATTTTTATTCAATTAAAATAAATTTTGAAAACAAATTAGGGTTTTTGATTAATTCAACCCTCATCAAACTTTTTCAAACCTTTTGGGCCTCTATTAGAGTGTAAGACCCAACCCCTTTGAAAACCAAAATATCTTTGGGCCTCAGTTGTTGTATAAAACCCACTGTCTTTTCAAAATCTCGGCACGATCGTGGCTTTTCAAAAACATTTTCATCTGGGCCTACCCTCGTGTTATAAGCCCCATTCTTTTTCTTTAAACACCTTTGGGCCTCTAATAGAGTGTAAGACCCAATCCCCTTTTAACCAAAACGATATTTGGGCCTTAGATATTGTATAAGTCCCTCTACGTTAAAAGCAAATCTCTGCGCGATCGCCAGTTCAAAAAAATAAATAATATGGGCCTACCCTCGTGTTATAAGCCCCATTCTTTTTCTTTCAATAATTTTTGGGCCTCTTGAGAGAGTGTAAGACCCATCCCCTTGTACAAAAAACCTTTTTTGGGCCTCAGTCATTTGTATAAGTCCCTGTACAAAACAACAGTGCGATCACTGATAAAACCTTGGGCCTCTCCTTGAGCTGTAAGCCCCAATAATCTTTTCAATGAACTTTCTCCTTTGATTTTGAATATAATATTGTTATCAAAGTTTTCTTTGTTGAACAAACTAACCAAACAGCATGGAAGCTCTACAACCGAGTAAGTGTTTACCCGCTTTCATTTACCGCTTTAATATGTATATAACTGTATTGTGGGGCTGTTTCACTGTAAGTCTTCTTTCATAAAATTATATCGACTGTGTAATACTAGTATAGATATTTAGAGTTTCCCCGGCAACTATGTCTAGAACTAGAAAAAATCTCGTCTCCTTACATTTGATGTTCTCCCGGATATTTCAAACATAACCTAAACCATGAGAATTTTCTTTTACAACAATTTTAGATAACTAGATCTAAGAAATCTCCCCCTCGAACAGTTCATATACAGAAGGCCAATGTTCCAAGTGAAACCCCTTCTGGACCTGTTCATCAGCCTCCTCTTGGGCTTAGTGCAAGGTCCCACAGGCTTCCTAAAAGCATCCCCGACTCCTCTTGGACGTTGTACAAGGACCCGTCGGCTTCTTAGAAGTTTTCATAGGCTCCTCTTAGGCTTTGAATAATGATTCTTCCTCCAGGAAGATAGCCTCCTCTTGGGCTTCGTGCAAATTGTCTCTTCGGCTTCTTAAAAGTTTTTCTCGCCTCCTCTTGGGCTTCGTACAAATTGTCCCGACGACCTCTTAAAGGTATAGGAACAGAAATTAGTCATCTTGATAGAACAGTCTTTCAAAGAGTCAAGATCTTTTTACCGCGAACAGACTGTCTCTTAATCTCTCTTAAGCATAGTACAAAAGATAAAACTCTAGATTTGGAAAGTCTAATCTCCTTGAGTCTCCAAGACATTCTCAAGTTCTTTTCAAAAATAGGAAAAACACCCGTAGACTTGGGCAGTCTCAATACCCTCCAGATTCCCCGTTTCCTTAAAGAACAGGAAATAATCCCGGTCCTCAGATCAAATCCACGAGTACAACATTACCCATATAAGAACTAATTTTCTCTTTTAACCAACATACTGGACCTGTCACTCAACTGAAATAGTAACCATAGCCTCCTCTTGGGCTTTGTACAATGATTCTCCCCAGCAGAGTTAACCTTTGCAACCTCCATCTCGGGCTTTGTACGAGATACAAAACACTCTCTTGTTGAGTATAAAAGGCTCTCTTGTTGAGTCAAACATTTTTAGCCTCCATCTCGGGCTTTGTACGAGATACAAAATCACTCTCTTGGTGAGTATAAAAGACTCTCTTGTTGAGTCAAACCCTTTTAGCCTCTATCTCGGGCTTTGTACGAGATACAAAATGCTCTCTTGTTGAGTTAACCCTTTTAGCCTCTATCTCGGGCTTCGTACGAGATACGAAATGCTCTCTTGTTAAGTTAACCCTTTTAGCCTCTATCTCGGGCTTCGTACGAGACACAAAAGCATCCGCTTGTTAGGTCAATAGCCTCCTCTTAGGCTTTGTATAAAGAAATCCCCATTTGATTCAATCAACCTTTTAGCATCAAATCATGCTTTAGTCACCGTATACAAACATCAACAACTCATTTTCCCTCATCTAATTGCTACAAGCGGCAAGCCTCTGGATTATTTTCATCCACGCCACTGTCCCTTTTTTAGCATGAGAAATTCCTAAGGAAAGATGGCATTACTCTAAACTGAGTTAAAGTCTTCTCCTTCAGCTTGAAAATCCCCTATAAAGAAAATTATGGCATTGCTGGATTCACATATCCCAGTTAAAGTAATTCTCCTTTATAATCAGTCACCCAACCATTGTGACAAACAGACCCCTTTAGAGATGACATGTTCTCTCTAAAGTCAAACACCCTTTTATCTTCACATCTTGGGCTTCGAACAAGATACAAATAGACCCTTCAGCTTCACATCTTGGGCTTTGAACAAGATATAAACCACCTTTAGCTTCATGTCTTGGGCTTTGAACAAGACACCAAAACACCATTTCCTCCCATAGAATAGGAGGAACTACGATCGCTCTGATTTCCCTATCCCGGGAATACGTAGGCATAAGATTGAAAAAAGAATCTTAGCGAGCTCACTAATAAAAAAACCCCAAAGTCCCCTACCTCTAGCCAATCTAGCACAGTATCCCAACAAATTCCCCATGAACAATCTCGGTATTTCGTTTTGAACAAAATAAGTAGAGAGAGACCCACGAACTAAAGTCGCATCTGTAAAACAACAGTTTTTACTGTTTAAACTCAGTTTGCAAGCAGGGTTAATTGGAGACATCTATTTCCCTTCCTTCACCAGCTTCAATAGGATAAAAAATGAATCGAACTGTAGTACCAAAGCGATAGTGATTCGAAACCACAAAAATCGCGCTACAGAAAAATGGCGACCACAGTGGGAGTTCCATGGTAAGATCTTCTCGTCCCCATTTTCCACAGAAAAATGGCGACCACAGCGGGAGTTCCATGGTAAGATCTTGTCGTCCCCATTTTCCACAGAAAAATGGCGACCACAGTGGAAGTTCCATGGTAAGATCTTGTCGTCCCCATTTTCCACAGGAAAATGGCGACCACAGTGGGTGTTCCATGGTAAGATCTTTTCGTCCCCATTTTCCACAGAAAAATGGCGACCACAGTGGGAGCTGACTTATTCTTCTCCCGTCGCTTAGGAGGAAACCTCAAGTTTAGACAATTTCACAGGAAAAATGGCGCCCCACTGTGGGGCCATACAAAGGAATCTTGTCTCTCTTTTCTCTCTGGTTGAAACCTTCTCTTGGGACGAGTCCTTGGGTTCACAAGGTATCACCGAATGACGGTTCCATCGGGGAATGTCATTATTGCTAGGATCGGCCCTCACTAGGATCTTAGGTCAAAAACCTTTAAGTTGGGAAGGTACCATAGAATGGCGACTCCGTCGGGGAGCCATTTTCTGTTAGGATCATAGGATTCATAGCTCTTAAAAAGTCTAGGACATTAGAACAAATATATATTGCTTTTCCTAATTGATATCTGTGTTTATTTTTCTGCTAATGGGAATGCGTGTGATGCCGCATGTCGAAAGATTGAGTATACACCTAGGAAAAACCTCTTTCAGTAGTGCGGAAGCTATCAGAAATAGTTGTCACGCAATACTACCCTCTTCTGAGATTCTTCGAAATACATCACCTAGCACGGTTCCCGGACCGCTGATGTTATCTCGACAAGAATCAATGATTTTGAGAGACAGGTACAAAAATCACTAGTATAAACCTTTGGGATGGGTAGAGCCTTGACATCATGACACCGACCCTTTTGACCCCATGTTTTTTCTAGGTTTTTGTGTGCTGCATTCATGCATTCATTTTAAAAAACATTAAGCAAAGAAAAATTTTCTCTTCTTGTCTCTTTCAAATTAAACTAAGACAATGATTGCAAATATCAGAGAGAAAAGGATTGCGCTCATGGATTTCGGTAGAAGAAAAACTCACAAGTATACCTTCAAGGGTCCAAAACTAGGGGATTTGAGAGGATTAGCAAGGACGATCACTAACCCTGACGCTTTCAGAGCCAAGTATGGAGGTCTGCTACCTCTGTTAAGGCTCCATGTAATTGAAGGAATCCTGGAGGCACTCATTCATTTTTACGATCCGGTCTATCACCGTTTCACCTTCCTGGATTACCAGCTCGCACCAACGCTGGAGGAGTATTCTCATCTGAATGATGTACCCATTACTGATCAAACTCCCTTTTCTAGACTGGAAGAAATTCCAAAGGATCAGACCATTACAAGAGCAATCTATTTGGATGAGTCGGAAGTCAAGACTCACATGACCACCAAGGGAGGAATCCCAGGTTTACCAGCCAAGTTTCTGGTAAAGAAGGCTCTGTACTTTGCTAGTATAGGGAACGTGACTGCTTTTAAAAAGAATCTTTGTTTTATTCACCTACGGGTTATTTTTGTTTCCCAACATTGATAACTTCGTCGATATCAACGCCATTAAGGTTTTTCTCATTGGAAACGCCGTACCAACCTTGCTCGCAGATGCGTATCGTTCTGTACACTTAAGGAATTTATACCGCGAAGGAATGATCACGTGCTATGTACCCCTGCTATATAAGTGGCTTATCTCCCATTTGCCTAAGTCTGCTGCTTTTTGGGACCATAAGAGTGCCTTACGTTGGTCGCAGAAAATCATGTCTCTTACCAACTCTGATATAAATTGGTACAATAGGATTTATGACGGGATCAGAATCATTGACCGTTGTGGAAACTTCCCCAATGTACCCCTCATAGAAACTAAGGGAGGAATCAATTATCATCCAGTTTTAGTTCGTCATCAATTTGGATACCCGATGAGGCATGTCCCGCGTAATGCTCATTTGGAAGGTCTTTTCTTCAACAAAGGAGAAAATGACAGGGCACTAAAAATGGAAATAGTGCACGATTGGAAACATGTTCATAAGAAAGGACGAGAGTCTCTAGGAAAACCGAACTTTCTCTCGGTGGAGCCTTATCTCCACTGGGTCTAAACTAGAGATCTCAAGCTAAGGATTCCTTATCCTCGTCACAGAGTTCTTCCACCAAGGGAATCTGTCATGTACTTCATGACTGAAACAGAAAAACTTCAGGTTACGCTCAACAAAGTTCAACAGGAGAGGAGGTCTTGGAAGAACAAGTACCGCATTCTCAATGTGGAGTGTACCAAAATACAACTGCTAAAAGAAAAGAATGCTCTGATTGAGATTTTAGAGCAACATGCTGTAGAGAATCAGGATGACCAAAGGAATTTGCTCGCTCCTTTCACTTGGCAAAGGAATGACAACCCGACAACGGCCCAAGAGCCCCGGTCCAAGAAAAGGAAAGTACCAGAATCAGCACCCGAGTTCTCCTCAGAGAGGACTCGGGACCCATTAGCTTAGGTTTCTGTTTCAGCACCTTGCAATTTACTGTATTTCCATTTCCACAATCCTTTGAATTTAATAAAACGGGGGTGTCCCCACTGTTTGATATTTGCAATCTAATTGTCGAATTTTACTTTGATTAAACAAAAAAAAATACAATTAATACAATCATTGCATTCATCATTCTCACGTCACGTATTCTTCTTACCTACGAATCTCACGTTTACATCTCGGTTCTAGAGTCAAACTGTCTCATTCGTACGATACTCGGGCCAATCGTCAGAAAAAGATGGATGATCTCGAGGAAGAGAATAGAGAGTTGAAAGAAGAGATCGACGCTCTGAGAGAGGATATGATAAAGCTTCGTAACGACATGCAAGCCATGGCAGAAGCTCAGCTACAAAGAACTGTGATCTCAGAGATCACCTCACCGCCCATAGTGGAGAAGTATGATCCTAGGTATCAAATGCCGAAAGATCGTCCCTGGGACATGCCTGTTAACTATATCCCAGAAGGATATGTTCCACCGATCAGTGAAGATCAGGGAATCATAGCAAAAGCCGATGGGCCTGAAGGTTACAAACTTCGGGAAAGCGAGGATGCCAGAGGCATAATGAGGACTCTTGAAGGTTATAAACTTCGGGAAGCGCTAAGACTCACTGCCGTAGTATCAGTACCAGCCCCTGTGGTGCACACCGTCTCGGAAGGACAGATTCCATAGATACCTTCTGGTAGAAAGGAAAGTATGTTCGATAGAATGCATGAATTCCAGGAGCAGTTCCTGGAAATGCAGAAGGAACTGCAGGCTATTCGCTGTCAGGATTTATTTGGAAAGGACGCCGCAGACCTTTGCTTGGTCCCCAATGTGAAAGTCCCGCACAAATTCCAAGTACCCGATTTTGAAAAGTACAAGGGTAACTCTTGCCCTCAAAGCCATTTGGTGATGTACGCTTGGCGAATGTTAGCTCAGACAGAGAACCAGGATCTACTGATTCACTACTTTCAGGATAGTTTAACCGGTGCCGCATTAAAATGGTACATGGGTTTAAACTGCACTACGATTAGCACTTTCAGAGATCTTGGCACTGCCTTCGTCCAACAATATAAATACAATTTGGACATGGCACCAGACAGAGATCAACTCAGATCAATGTCGCAAAAGGACAAGGAAACCTTTAAGGAATACGCTCAGAGATGGCGTGAAATTGCCGCTCAAATTTGTCCATCTCTTGAGGAAAAAGAGATGACAAAGATTGTCTTAAAGACCTTGAGCTCATTTTACTACGACAGAATGGTCGCCAGTGCGCCCAGTGACTTCACCGAGATGGTGGGCATGGGAGTTCGTCTTGAGGAAGCCGTCTGAGAAGGACGTTTAGTTAAAGACGCTGGGTCAACAAGCGGTACTAAAAAATATGGTAGTGCTCTCTCTAAGATAAAGGAGCAAGATATTAGGAATATCTCTCTCGGAAAGCAAAGGCGACGGTACCAACCAGTAGCAGCTGTAACTCCTGCTATCAACCCTGCACCTGTTTCTACGTATCAACCTCAGGTTGCTCAAAGGCAACCGTAGTCGCAGCAATTTCAGCAAAGGACACAACAACCTCTTCAGCAGGCTCCTCCTCAATACAACAACAATCGTACAACGCACCCGCTAGGATTTGATCCTATACTCGTATCGTACGCAGAATTATTTCCGTTACTACTGGCCAAGGGGCATGTCCAGACTAAGTCTCCTCTTACAGTACCGGAAAATCCGCCTTTTTGGTTTAAGATGGATCAGACTTGCCCTTACCATCAAGGAGGACCAGGGCATAACATAGAGGACTGTCTCAGTTTCAAATCCGACGTGCAAAAGCTTGTTAGGAGCGGGGTCTTATCTTTCAAAGATACGAATCCGAATGTTCTCACAAACCCGCTGCCTCAACATGAGAAGGCTACAGTCAATTTGATAGAGGGAGAATCTAACAACACCTATCAAATTTGTGATGTACTCTTATTGAGGGCCAACTTGGTCAAGATGCATCATAGACAGAGTGGATATGGCCATGTGCCACCTAATAATTATCACCAGTGTGATATCTGCTCTAAAAACAATCAAGGATGTTCTGTGGTGCAATCAGCTCTACAGGAACAGGTGGATCTCGGATGGATCCAAGAGCACCGAGTTCGTGGAGTTAACATGGTTTATATGAATTCCAACATCATACAAAACCAGGATATCCGTGCGATGAATGTCAACTTGGTGGAAATGCACTCAAGGCAAAGCCAGTATCATAATCTTCCACGACATGATTACAATTCCTGTCTGACTTGTTCGGTAAACAAACAGGGATGCTCTTTTGTACAAAAGGCCCTCAAGTGTCAGATGGATCTTGGATGGATTCAGGACTACCATGATAGGAATCCCTATAAGATCAACATGGTTCAAATCTTCGATATTCGCTTGATGAATACTAGCCTGGTGGAGTTACATGCTAAGCAGGTCCAGCTCGGGTTCCTGGTATCACATGATTATCAGGGCTGTAAAGCGGGTTGCGAAGACGATCAGGGTTGTGCCCTTGTCCAGGAAACACTTCAGCACTTGTTGAACCACTGGTGGCTTCCAATTTATATGAATGAAGACCCGTAAAAAAATCAGTGTGGTTGACGGGAATCCTACTAGATATCAAAGTTAGGATGTTCGGTCGATGGAAACAAACCTAGTAAGGTTACACTGTATTCAAAGCGGACGTGGCCAGGTGCCACTACAAAACTATGAGCGGTGTGGAGTTTGATCAGTGGATAATCAAGGATGCTACCTTGTGCGAGCAACTCTTCAAGGTCATTTGGATCGTAAAGAGATTCACCCATGTCCGGGTTCCGAGCCAATCAACTGGACGCCGGACTACTTCACTGATCAAATCAGAGACATTGTCGTAATCTCTGATCATCAACAGAACAAGGATGTTTATACCATCATCCCTCTACTGGACGAATCAAAGGTTCCTAGCTGGAAACTGATTGAAGTTACCTACGACAGTCAGAAAAATCAGAAGGCTCCTGTAGTTATCTATCTGTCGGGACCATTACCGTATGAATCAGCTAAGGCGATGCCTTACAAATACGGTGCAACAATAATTGAGAATGGAAAGGAAATTCCATTACCCTCCTTAGTGAATATTGCAGACATCAGTCGAGTAACACGGAGCGGTCGAATCTTCAACCGAGGAGTTGGAGAACCCAGCAAAGAAAAGGAACCTCAGACAGAAGTTCCCAATCCACCAGTCGGTCAATTCAGTAATCCCAACCTTTCAAAAAACGAAGATGAGATGCTAAAGCTCATCCAAAAGAGTGAATACAACATTATTGATCAGCTGTTACAAACTCCTTCAAAGATCTCGGTATTATCACTTTTACTCAGTTCAGAAGCGCACAGGGAGGCTCTACAGAAAGTCTTGGAGCAAGCCTTTGTAGAATAGGATGTAACAATCAGACATTTCGATAGAATTGTCTCTAACATCACTTCCTGCAATAACTTGGGATTTAGTGATGAGGAATTACCTGAAGAAGGTTGCCGTCATAACATGGCACTCAACATTACAGTCAACTGCCAGGACAATGCTTTAGCCAGCGTACTGGTAGACACAGGGTCAGCCCTAAATGTTATGCTGAAGTCCACTTTAATGCGAATATCATTCAAAGGACCTCCGATGAGAACCAGCGAGGTCGTCGTCAAAGCATTTGACAGATCCAGAAAAATGGTTATCGGCGAAGTCAGCCTTCCCATAACTTTTGGTCCTCATACTTTCCAAGTCACTTTCCAGGTCATGGACATCCGGGTAACATACAGTTGTTTATTAGGAAGACCTTGGATACATTAGGCTGGGGCAGTCACTTCGACCCTCCACCAAAAGCTAAAGTTCGTCCAGAACGGCCAACTCGTCACAGTCTGTGGAGAACAAGCCTTGCTAGTGAGCAACTTGTCATTATCTACTTGTGTAGAACCCGAGGAGCTTATTGGAACGCAGTTCCAGGCACTTTTGGTGAGTGATGAGAATCAGTCAGAGAAAGGAACCTCGATTTCCTCGTACAAAGATGCTATCAAAGCGGTCGAGAATACCAATAAAACAGGATAGGGACAGCTTGTCAATCCTACGAATAACAAGATAAAGAAAGGTCTTGGCTTTTCTGCAACCTGTACCCAGACTGCCGCTAACGGTGAAAGTCTTCATCCCATCCAGAACTTCTTCCACAGTGGAGGCTTCCTTCAACCAGTGACTCAAGAAGTGCATACTATCAACGAGGGAGATTCCTCCGATACAGATGAGGAATGGAAGTCCTATTTTAACGAGGATGGTTATATGTCTCAGGAAGAGGTGCCTATGCAATTTTGCTATCCCGCACAGAGTCCGAGATTTATACCAAGGTCAGATGTCGAAATGATATACGGCGATTGTGATCCTGAAGGATGTCGTGCTCCGCCAAATTCATTAGAAGAAGACACTCCGATGAAATACAACTTTGACCACGACTATTATGGCCCAATGGATGACTTGCCTATCTGGCAACCATATCCTGGAGACTTGGGGCAAGAAAATCAGCCGAACAATGAAAATCATTTGAGCATCATTGAACAAAATACCTGTGTCCCCACCATGCCATGGGATCAACACTCAGGTTATTCCAAACTTATCCAGTACGATGATGAATTGGCAAAGCTTGCCGGACTAGAATTCATCAACTATGCATTTCCCGAGGCCAACGTCATCGAGAGAGATGACTCCTTCAATTCCAAAGAAGTGTGGGACACCTTGGGACAACCGAGTGGAAAATACGACTTCAAGGTCAAGTACACCGCTCCTGAAAGATCTCGTATCAGGTTCGAAGACATCCAGCCAACTGGATGGGGAGATATAGCTGAGAGCACAAACACTATGCAAAATACAACAGAGGAATCCTCCTACGACAACTCTGCCTGGGAGACAGATTCCAACGATCCTGCTCCACCAGAAATCAGCGTTATTTCTGAAGACAAATCAAGGAAGGTACTAGACTTTGTGATTCACCGAGGAGTTCGCCGCCAATGGGTCACTGTCGATGTTCCGAAGATTGTTCATAAGTCTAAGTAATTGTCGTCTTTGACCTTTCACCCTGCCCAGGTGAAACAGATGTTTTGATAGGGCTCACTTTCTGTAAATATCCCTCTTCGCTTCGCCCAAAGCGACAGAGTTTTGTCTTATAGGGTTGTAGTTTCAAGAATCGACTTGTTCATTAATAAAATAATGTCGTTCTGTAATTTCCGCATTAATTGCTGTTTTTTCTTTTTGCTTTTCAGAAAATGGTAATCCTAAAAAACAACTCAATAATAAAAATAAGCAGTAAAAGAAATACACTGCACACACTCTTGCATTCTCTCTATCTCTTCTAAACACAAATCATCACGTCATGCAGATTGCTTGTTTTAAACCCCGTTGAAACATACGATCCAATGCCTTCTCCAAACTTTGAGTTCCCGGTATTTGAGGCTGAAGAAGAAGATGACGATGAAATTCTAGAGGAGATCTCCCGACTACTCAGACAATAGGAAAGGTCCATTGAGCCTCACAAAGAGTTGCTGGAAACAGTCAACTTAGGATCGGAAGAAGAGAGAAAAGAAGTCAAGATTGGGGCACTGCTCGGTCCAACTGTCAAAGAGAATTTGACAAAGCTTCTCAGAGAATTTCCCGATGTGTTTGCTTGGTCCTATCAGGACATGCCAGGTTTGGATACCAGCATCGTGGAACACCATCTACCGTTGAGATCAGAATGTCCACCGGTAAAACAAAGGTTGAGACGAACTCATCCAGACATGGCTGTCAAAATCAAATAGGAGGTACAGAAATAAATTGACGCGGGTTTCCTCGCTACGTCAAAATATCCTCAATGGTTAGCCAACATCGTACCAGTTCCGAAAAAGGACGGAAAAGTTAGAATGTGTGTCGACTACCGAGATCTAAACAAGGCAAGTCCAAAGGACTACTTTCCCTTACCACACATTGACATGCTGGTAGACAGTACAGCAAAGTTCAAAGTCTTATCTTTCATGGATGGATTCTCGGGCTATAATCAGGTCAAAATGGCGCCGGAAGACATGGAGAAGACCTCCTTCATTACCCCATGGGGGACCTTTTGTTACAAGGTAATGCCGTTCGGTTTGAAGAATGCCGGGGCAACCTATCAGAGGGCCATGACTACTCTGTTTCATGACATGATACATAAGGAAATTGAGGTATATGTCGATGACATGATTGGCAAATCTAAAACAGAGGAGGAGCATATGACCCACCTGTCAAAACTATTCGAGCGGTTGAGAAAGTACAAACTCCGCTTAAATCCCAATAAGTGCACATTAGGTGTCCGTTCAGGGAAGCTCTTAGGGTTCATCGTCAGCCAGAAAGGAATTATGGTTGATCCTGACAAGGTCAAGGCCATTCAAGAAATGCCTTCTCCGAAAACTGAAAAACAAGTCAGGGGATTCCTGGGACGTTTGAACTACATCTCCAGATTCATATTCCTTATGACCTCGACATGTGCGCCAATTTTCAAATTATTAAAAAAGAATCAGGAATGCGTTTGGACAGAAGACTGCCAAACCGCCTTTGACAGTATTAAGGAATATCTGTTGAACCCACCAATTCTATCACCTCCAGTGGAAGGAAGACCACTGATCATATACTTAACAGTCTTGGAAGACTCCATGGGTTGTGTGCTTGGTCAACAAGATGAAACGAAAAGAGATGAGTCTGCCATCTACTATTTGAGCAAGAAGTTTACAGACTGTGAGACTCGGTACACTATGCTCAAGAAAACTTGCCGCGCTCTGGCTTAGGCAGCCAAACGTCTTCGCCAGTACCTGATTCCTCACACTACTTGGTTAATCTCTGAAATGGATCTAATCAAGAATGTCTTTGAAAAGCCTGCTCTCACGGGAAGGATTGCCCGTTGGCAGATGTTGTTATCAGAATATGACATAGAGTACCACGTTCAGAAAGCCGTTAAAGGAAATGTTTTAGTCGATCATTAGGCTCATCAACCGATTGATGATCAAGAATCAGTTGGATTTGACTTCCCAGACGAAGATGTCATGTATCTAAAAATGAAAGACTGTGACGAACCGCTACCCAGTGAAGGGTCAGAACCAGATTCCCAATGGAGACTTATTTTTTATGGAGCTATCAATCATTACGAAAACGGAATTGGGGCAATCATCATAACACCTCAGGGCACCCACATTCCTTTCACAGCCCGACTGACATTCAAGTGTAAAAACAATGAGGCCGAATACGAAGCTTGTATCATGGGTCTCGAAGAAGCGATCGACTTAAGGATCAAAAACTTGGATGTATATGGCAACTCAGCTTTGCTCATCAATCAGATCAAAGGAGATTAGAACACATACCAATCAGGATTGATTCCTTACAAAGATTACGCAAGAAGGTTGCTACCCTTCTTCAACATAATAGAGTTTCATCATATCCCTCGTGAAGAGAATCACATGGCTGATGCATTAGTCACTCTCTCTTCCATGATTAGTGTAGGTCAATGGAATGACTTACCTAAGATCGACATAATGCGCCTTGAACGGTCCGCTTACATCTTCACGATTGAAGCAGTCATAGACGACAAACCTTGGTGTCACGATATCAAATGCTTCCTTCAGAAACAAGAGTATCCACCTGGGGCATCCAGGAAAGATAGAAAAACCCTCAGAAGGCTGGCTGGAAGCTTCTTCCTGAGCGGTGATATACTCTATAAGAGGAACTTTGACATGGTCTTGCTTCGATGCGTCGACAGACCAGAAGCAGTCATGCTGATAAAAGAAATTCATGAAGGATCCTTTGGCACTCATGCCAATGGATACACAATGGCAAGAAAAATCCTAAGAGCAGGGTACTATTGGTTGACAATGGAATCCGATTGCTACAAGTACATGAGGAAGTATCATAAATATCAGATATACTCCAACAAAATCCATGTACCACCAACGCAACTCAAAGTTCTTTCTTCCCCATGGCCTTTTTCTATATGGGGGATCGACATGATTGGCATGATTGAACCTAAGGCTTCAAACGGACATTGGTTCATCCTGGTAGCCATTGATTATTTCACCAAGTGGGTCAAAGCAGCGTCGTACGCTAATGTAAACCGATAAGTGGTGGTCCGATTTATCAAAAACAATATCATCTGCCGTTATGGTGTTCCGAGCCAGATTATTACTTATAATGGATCTAAATTAAACAGTAAGATGATGAAAGAGTTGTGTGCTGAGTTCAAGATCGAACACCATAACTCATCTCCCTACCGACCTAAGATGAACGGAGCGGTAGAAGCGGCTAACAAGAACATCAAAAGGATCGTTCAAAAGATGGTTGTAACCTACAAAGATTGGCACGAAATGCTGCCCTTTGCTCTTCAAGGTTATCGTACATCTGTCTGCACTTCAACAGGGGCTACCCCTTTCTCTCTAGTATATGGCATGGAGGCGGTGCTCCCCATAGAAGTAGAGATCCCATCAATTCGGGTATTGATGGAAGCTAAGCTTACAGAAGCTAAATGGTGTCAAAGTCGGCACGATGAACTGAATCTGATCGAAGAAAAGCGAATCACGGCAATATGCCATGGTCAGTTGTATCAGCGAATAATGAAGAAGGCGTTCGACAAAAAGGTCCTACCTCGCATCTTCAGAAAAGGAGACCTTGTGCTCAAAAAGATACAATCATTCCTCACTGATTCTCGGGGAAATGGACTCCAAATTATGACGGCCCCTATGTGGTAAAGAAAGCTTTCTCAGGCGGCGCCTTGAGACTTGCAACCATGGACGGAGAGGAATTTGCCTACCCCACAAATGTTGACATAGTCAAGAAATACTTCGCCTAAAAAATTGTCTCGGTCGATTGAAAACCCGGAAGGGCGGTGTCACTCCCGGGATTTTCATCCAGGTACAAACACGAGAGTGGCGCGGAAAACAGAGTCGCCAGCCGTGTAAATTTATCCCAAGAGGGGGAAAGGGAACACCGCATAAACCTGAGGAAGACGGAAAGGAATGGTCATCGCAACCATAGCCTGGGTTCGGGAGTCGGTTACACGAGGGGAAGGTGCTAGCACCCCACGCTTCCATCGTACTCAATGAGATCCACGCTTGTTGTCTAATCTAAGGGTGAGTTATCCTAAAATCTATGGTTGTACTGACACAAGGAAGGGGAAAACAAAGACAGACTCGGTAGGACGTCGACGTCCTAGGCCTACGTACTCCCTTTGTGCAATGGGAAATTCAGAGTCAATATAGTTCGGACCAAGTTCTTTTTGTGTTTTTTATGAGCGGCGTTAAGTTCGCGTCCGGCAGTTAGGATCAATGTCTGTTTGCGACTCAGACGGAAAGTAACGTGCCCTTTTTGAAAATAGCCTTTAGTTTGACAATCCCAAAGGACAAAAAGGTTTGAAGTTTGTTTGTATTTTTTAAGACAGAAGTGACTTGAGTTAGTTCATAACTTGCATTGCACCAAAGTCTAGGGCACAGGGACGAATACTTAACGAATCGTCCCTAGACAGGACGCTCGCTAAGCACTCTAGAAAGATGAAAGAAAGCCCCTCATTTCTCATTCCCCACGCTTAAGGCTCGTGTACAATACATTTTATCCTTATTAAGTGTTTTCAAGAAGTTTTGAGATGAGAAGAGAGAAGACACAAAGGAAACTCTAAAGGGGAACTAAGAGTCCTAATGTTATCATGCATGGGTGACCTACGGGGGATTTTGAGATCGGGAGTATCCTTTGCTGGGGAGATAACATGCCCCATGTTTAGGATGGTCAATAACTCCGCTGGGGGTTACTCTTTGACAAATTTCGCATGCTGAAACCCGCGGGAGAGATGATACCACCACTTGCTGATATATCCTACCAAGAGTAAATCCCACAAGGGATGTTAGTACTAAAAGTTTCGTCTCTTAAAAGGATTTTATAGAAAACCACGCGTTTTCAAACTCTTATACGAACACTCTGCCTTGAACCACCCTTCACATCGTCTGCAAGGTATCGGAGGGTTGGCACTTGTTATTGACCCGGAGCGTTTACTGCATTAATAACCGTTATCAACACAGAAGAATTCCATCTTCGACCGCCGTTTCCGTCACAAAACTCGGTGGGAACTCTTGAATGGAAGAATCGACTTAATAAGATACAAAAGTATCAAGTCAAAGTAAATATCTGTCAATCGTGCTGAGAGATAACTTTCGTGCTGCTTGGGTCGATCGTACTCATTTCTTGCAACAGAAAAAGAAGATGCGCATGCCCCAGGATGTTGCGTGGTCTTTTGAGTCCACCATCCAAGGTTGTCCAACAAGCAAAGTAATTTTAATTGTCTTTGTGCATGTTTTTGCAAGGCCAAGATATTTTCAAAGTAATGTTTTATTATCAAAAAAATCGGACGTTTTTGCAAACAAAACAATAAAATGAAAATAAAAGCTCGTGACTGAATATTCAACTTTATTGATGAAATGCCAAAATTGGCGGATTTACAATCAGAAGCAAACCCCTGAAAGAGGCGATTGCCATAAAATTGAGAAAAGAAATCTATCTTAATGATAATGCGGAGATTGGATTCCAACTGATTTCTGATTCTGTTATAGCCAGTATGTATTCCAACTCTCTTGATTATCTTTGCCTTCAGAAGTTCATGGTCGGACTAATTCCTCCTTTGGAATTTTGCCAGTTCGTTGAAGGGTAGAAAACGTACAGATTAATTTAGCCTGCAGTCATTCGCTTTAATCCCTCTTTTGCGTGAATCGCCTTTTCAGGTTTTCAATCCACCGGGATACCCATTTTTGCCTAAGTTGCCCTTTCGGGTTTTCAACTTACCGGGTGTACAATTCTTTTCAATTATATCCCTAATTTTTGCCCGAACCTTTATTCTGTTTTTGGTTCGCCGGGATGCCCTTTTTTGCCTGGATTCTTTTTTTCCTTTTATCCAGTGGGTCTCTTTATACGAAGTATTTTTTAACTGCATCTGAATTAACAGGGGATGAAAAGTCTTCACCATCCATGGTTGCCAGTAATAAGGCCCCACCTGAGAAAACCTTTTTAACCACGAATGGACCTTCATAGTTAGGAGTCCATTTGCCCCTGTGATCTGTACTCGGAGGAAGTATTCTCTTGATTACCACATCCCTGACTTTGTAAACTTGAGGTCAAACTTTTTGATCGAATGCCCTCTTCATTCTGCGCTGGTATAGCTGGCCATGACATACTGCGGCTAGTCGCTTCTCCTCAATAAGGATCAGCTGATCAAATTTGGCTCGTACCCATTCAGCTTCATCCAGTTTAACGTCCATCAATACTCAGAGAGAGGGGATCTCAACTTCTATCGGCAGAACTGCCTCCATACCGTATACAAGCGAATACGGTGTTGCCCCAGTGGACGTGCGGACTGATGTTCGATACCCATGCAAAGCCAATGGTAACATCTCATGCCAATCTTTGTACGTGACAACCATCTTCTGCACAATCTTCTTGATATTTTTGTTGGCCGCTTCGACCGCGCCATTCATCTTCGGGCGGTACGGAGAAGAATTGTGATGCTCGATTTTGAAGTCCCGGCATAGTTCAGCCATCATCTTATTATTCAAATTAGAACCATTATCAGTAATGATTCTTTCAGGAACTCTATATCGACAAATGATATCTCGTTTCAAGAAACGAGATACTACTTGCTTAGTGACATTGGCATAAGACGCTGCTTCAACCCATTTAGTGAAGTAATCAATGGCGACCAAGATGAAACGATGGCCGTTTGAAGCAGTAGGCTCAATTTTTCCGATCATGTCAATGCCCCACATCGCAAATGGCCACGGAGAGGACATGATACTCAATGGATTGGGAGGAACGTGTACTTTGTCTGCATAGATCTGGCATTTGCTGCACTTGCGAGCATACTTGCAGCAATCTGACTCCATTGTCAACCAATAATACCCCAATCTCAACAATTTCTTAGCCATCGCATGTCCTCCAGCATGGGTACCGAAAGAGCCTTCGTGCACTTCAATCATCAACAGGCCTGCCTCGTGTCTATCCACACATCTGAGCAGGACCGTATCAAAATTTCTCTTATACAGAACGCCATCTTTGTTCAAGAAGAAACTACCGGCTAGCCTTCTTAATGTCTTCTTGTCATTGGAAGATGCCCCAGGCGGGTATTCTTGATTTTTCAAGAAGCATTTGATGTCATGGTACCAAGGCTTATCGTCAGACACTGCATCCACCTCAAACACAAAATTAGCCCTATCAAGACGAGATACATCAATCCTGGGCACGAAGTTCCAACCATGCACTTTGATCATCGAAGATATAGTGGCCAAGGCGTCTGCGAACTTATTTTCATCTCTAGGAACATGGTACAATTTGACAGTTGTAAAGAATGTCAGCAATCTCCTCGTATAATCTCTATACAGGATCAAATTCTGCTGGTGTGTGTGCCAAGTTCCCTTTACTTGATTGATTACCAGTGCCGAATCACCAAAGATATCGAGGGTCTTGATTCGTAAATCAATAGTTTCCTCGATCCCTAGTATGCAAGCTTCGTATTCTGCTTCATTGTTGGTACACCCGAAAGTTACTCGGGCAGTGAAAGGCATGTGAACACCTTCTGGCGTAATGAGGACTGCACCAACTCCGCACCCATTCATATTAACTGCCCCATCAAACATCAAACTCCATTTGGATTCAGGGTCAGGCCCCTCCTCCAGAAGTGGTTCCTCGCAGTCTTTCGCTTTGAGAAACATGATGTCCTCAACAGGGAAATCAAATCTCATGGGCTGGTAATCATCAAGAGGCTGTTGCGCCAGATAATCTGACAGTATACTTCCTTTAATTGATTTTTGCGAAGTAAATTGAATGTCGTACTCTGTCAGTACCATCTTCCACCTTGCAACTCTGCCTGTAAGCGCTGGTTTCTCAAAAATATACTTAACCGGATCCATTTTTGAGATCAACAGGGTTGTATGTGTGAGCATGTATTGCCTCAATCGCTTGGCGGCCCATGCGAGTGCACAACATGTCTTCTCAAGCATTGAATATCGCGATTCACAATCTGTAAATTTCTTGCTCAGGTAGTAAATAGCATGTTCTTTCCTACCTGTCTCGTCGTGTTGACCGAGAACACAACCCATGGATCCTTCGAGCACTGTCAAGTACATAATCAGCGGTCTCCCTTGAACTGGAGGTATCAGAATCGGAGGTTCCTGCAAATATCTTTTTATTTTATCGAAAGCATTTTGACAATCATCATTCCACCTGGCCGTTTGATCTTTTCTTAGCATTTTGAAAATCGGTTCGCAAGTGGCAGTTAGGTGAGATATGAACCTTGAAATGTAGTTCAATCTCCCTAGAAAGCCGCGAACTTCTTTCTCAGTTCTCGGTACAGGCATATCTTGTATAGCTTTCACTTTAGCGGGATCAACCTCTATCCCTTTTTCACTGACAATGAAACCAAGCAATTTTCCAGATCGCACGCCGAAAGTACACTTGTTAGGATTCAATCTCAACCTGAATTTCCTTAACCTCTCAAACAACTTCTTCAAGTTAATCAGATGTTCCTCTTCTGTCTTTGATTTACCAATCATGTCATCCACATAGCATTCGATCTCTTTATGAATTAGACCGTGGAATAACGTCACCATTGCTCTTTGATAAGTTGCCCCTGCGTTCTTCAACCCAAAAAGCATTACTTTGTAACAGAAGGTACCCCACGGGGTAATGAATGTGGTCTTCTCCATGTCTTCAGGCGCCATCTTTATCTGATTGTACCCGGAGAATCCATCCATAAATGAGAACACTGAAAACTGAGCGGTATTATCAACCAGCACGTCAATATGAGGGAGTGGAAAGTCATCTTTAGGGCTCGCCCTGTTGAGATCTCTGTAATCCACGCACATTCTAACTTTGCCATCTTTCTTCGGCACCGGTACTATATTGGCCACCCAAGGAGGATTGTTGGTCACCGCCAGAAAGCCTGCATCCAACTGTTTCTGTACTTCTTCCTTGATCTTCAAAGCCATTTCTGGTTTTGTTCTGCGCAGCTTCTGCTTGACCGGTGGACAATCCTCTTTCAATGGTACTCTATGCACAACTATGTCTGTATCTAAACCTGGCATATCTTGATATGACCAAGCAAAGATGTCAACGTATTCCCGTAGCATGACTATCAGCTCTTACTTTACATCAGCCCGCAGACTTGCACCAATCTTGATCTCTTTCTTGCTTTCCTCTGACCCAATATTGATGATCCCAAGAGCTTCCTGATGAGGCTGAATGGTCTTCTCTTCCTGTTTCAACAACCTAGCCAACTCTTCCGAGAGTTCATAGTCTTCATCACCTTCTTCCTCAGCTTGATAGATCGGATTGTCGAAATCATACGTGGGCATAACAGAACCATTTTCAGAGGAATTCACAGAATCAAGTCTGCATGATTGGATTTATGCTTTATTTTAGATTATTTTTGCTTGAAAACAAAAGAAAAGAAAGTGCATTATCATTTTTTTATTTTCTTTGTGCAAAAATAAAAAATAAAGAAAGAGTAAAGGAACACAAATTTGTAAACAAAAACGTCCTTTTATTGATATTTGAACATTATATGAGAAAATATGATGGTCCTACAAATGAATCCTCACACCTTGGGTAGAGTGTGGGATTTTATGCAGTATGAAAGACAAGAATTATTACTCTGAATGGTGCACAACATGAATGATTTCTTCGCTAGACCAGTTCTACAATACTTCGCCTGGAGCCAGTGCATATACCCATCTGTCCAAGTAAGCTGAGCTCTCAGCGTCATCTTCTATTGCTGAGTAGGACTAATTAGGGTTGACAATTCCTTCACTGTTGAAATTAATTGGCCCACGGAATCGGGGAACTGGCGTTCGGCCCGGCTGGTATCCAATTCCAAACTTATCTTCTTTCACAACCACGTCAATAGCTTTACCCCAACCCTGGGCATTCCCGCTTTCGACCACTTCTCTGGCCTGCTTGTATGACACAATTGATGCACTCGGCCCACCTGGCACATTCGACACCATTGCTGCTGAAGTAGACTCTGGTAAGTTATTGAGATTTAGGGCTTCAAAAGATTGGCACAAGGTTTCATGAATTTCTCCATCCATTTCCACATATTTGAAAGTGGATAGATAACTCACGAATATATCTTCCTCGCCGCAAACAGTAATCACTTCACCCTCGAACACATATTTGAGCTTCTGATGAAGTGTTGAGGTAACTGCGCCCGCTGCGTGAATCCATGGTCGGCCCAACAAACAGCTATAAGCAGGCTGAATGTCCATAACATGAAAGATCGTCTTGAATATCTGTGGACCAACCTGTATTGGTAGTTCAACCTCCCCAAACACCGATCTTTGGGATCCATCGAAAGCTCTCACAATCAGATCGCTGGGTCTCAGAACCAATCCATCTACTTCAATTTTCATCAGGGCTTTTTTGGGTAACACATTTAAGGAAGAACCTGTGTCAACCAGCACATGCGACAAAATAGCTCCTTTGCATTCAAGTGTGATGTGCAGCGCTTTGTTGTGATTACGTCCATCTGGTGTCAAATCCCTATTCGTAAACCCTAACTCGTGGCTCACATTCACATTCAAAATTACTCCCTCCAGCTGATTCACTGTAATCTCGTGGGGAACGTATGCCATATTCAGAACCTTCAACAAAGCAGCCCGGTGTGCATCTGAACTCATTAGCATGGATAATATCAAAATTTTAGAGGGTGTCTGATTAAGCTGGTCAATGATCTTGTAATCACTCTTTTTGATGACCCTCATAAATTCCTCGACATCATTATCCAAATTGACTTTAGGGTCCTCTTCCTGAGCAGGCACCTTGTCATCAACAACCTATTTTCCTTTCGCTCTTGCAGCAACTTCTGCTTCCTTATCATTCCTTAGAGTCTGGGGAGCAAACAGTCGACCACTTCTGGTGAAACCACTCGGTCCACTGACATTCTCAACACTGGTACCAACAACAACCTCTGCTTCCTGAGTATTAGTCCCATACTGCCATGGAACTGCCCTATTGGACAAATAAGCAGCCGATTCAGGAACTATAATCATAACTGGTCTTGGCCTCTCGGGCACGATGATAGCAACAGGCTCCTCAACAGGCACCTGTATCTCAACTGGATTATAGTAAATGGTAACGGCAGAAACATCCTGTTCTTTCTCTACTTTATCAAACTGAAGACTTCCCTCATCCATAAGATCCTGCAGTCCAGCTTTCAACTTACGGCAACCATTAACCTGTCTCAAACAATCCTCGCAATCAGAGGTACATCCAGGAAATACCTTTCCTTTTAACAAATGTTCTTTTACAATCAACAGCGGAGTCTTTACCAAATTAACATCAGTAATCAAATTCAACTTCTCGCCATCGAAAATACCATTCGTGCCTGCACCTCCATGATGAGGCATTGGATTGTCACGAACATTCGGCGGCCTAGAGAAGTTAATAGCTTTTGCGTCGATCAGATCTTGAACCTTATGTTGAAAGGCCCAACACTTTTCTATTGAATGACCTGGCGCACCAGAATGAAATTCACATCGGACATTAGCATCGTAACCTTGAGGCAATTTTCCGGAATCCAGAGGCTTCATAGTCCGAAGTTCAACTAACTTCTCTTTGAGCAGTTGTGGTAACAAAGCAGCATATGTCATAGGCAAGGGATCAAACTTACGGTCCCTTTGTCTATTGTTCTGGAATCGGGGTCTACCTTGCTGATCTGGAGTTTGCTGTCCAGTTGGAACCGAAATGGTTACCGCATCCACCTGATGATAGGACTGATTCCTTCCTCTGCCCCCTCCTCTATACACAGCGTTGGACTCCCCTTCTCTTTTCCTTGGTCCATTGGCAAAGGGTTTCTTCGAACTTGAAGCAACATCTTGAATCTTACCCAATTTCAGCAGACTTTCTATTCGTTCCCCAGCAATGACGATATCGGCAAACCCCGTGGAGGGACATGCAGCCAGTCTATCCAAATACGTCCCTTGAAATGTGCTCATGAACATATCAGCCATCTCACGATCACCCAAAGGTGGTTGAACTCGAGCAGCCAATTCTCTCCATCTCTGTGCGTACTGCTTAAAGCCCTCCTTGTTATCCAGAGTTATACTCTGCAATTGGGTACGATTAGGTGCCATGTCCAGATTATATTGATACTGCTTCAGAAACGCAGCGCACAAATCTTTCCAACTCCTTATATGAACCCTGTCCAGCTTAATGTACCATTCCAGGGAGGCGCCTGATAGGCTATCCTGGAAAAAATACATCCAGAGCTTTTGGTCCTCGGTGTAAGCGGCAATCTTGCGATTGTAAGCTTGCAAATGTGTTTTGGGATAGGTGCTGCCATTGTACTTATCCAGAGCAGGAAGCTTGAACTTGGGAGGAATCCTCACACCCTGCACGAGACCCATGTCTTCCACATCAATTCCCAGAGGATTTTGGCTCTCAATAGCCCTGAGTCTTTCATCCAGTCCTTCATCTTTCCGGTCATCATTGTAGAAACCCCTGTCGTTGTTGAGTGTGGTAAACTGATCCTCTGGACCATCCTCCAAACCATTATCATCAAGTCCCAGATGTACTCCACCAGTAGGGACATTGCCAACGGGGGGAGTGCGCACATTGTGATTCGGGATTTCAGTTTCCAATCTCTAAATAGTGGCTCTCATGGCCTCTTGACCAGCCCTCATAGTTTCCTGTCCTTGAGCGATCCCTTGCATAAGGTTCATGAACTGTTCCATTCTTCCCTTCAAATCAGCTAATTCAGTCTGAACTTGCTCCATTACTCTGGCTTGATTGCGTCGGGTAGAATATCGGTGAACCGGGGTATCAACTATCGTGCCTGAAAACCAAATAAAGGTTAGCAGGCGCCTGCAAAAAAGAAAACCTGCAATGCAAAAAATGATATGCCATGCAAATGCAAATGCCATGTTTATCATTTCCGAGGTGGCTCATACCCTGATTCCAATCTTAACCACGGAAATCTGAAGACCAGAAATCGTGATATAAAGAGACGTGTCGTGGTCATGTGCTTGTGTACAGATATCTGATAATGACTAATTCTGAATAAAACTGCTCATCCCCATTCAACAAAGTGTTCAAATACATTCAAAAGACATTCATCAACAACTGAAGTACAAAGGAAAGATGGATCCATCAACAAGCCTGATGGTAACCATTAACAACAAAATACAAGAAAACAAAGAACATCAATCTGACAATTCCACGTTTTTCAGCTTATCACTTGTGCATTTGATCTCCTCAAAGAGTATGCGAGTACGCTGGTGATTCGGCTTTTCAATCATCTCTCTGATCAAAACATCCCTTTTCTCGAGAGCCTCTGTTAAGGAACCCATATGCAGCATCAGAGCTTCGTCATCGCACACTCCTTTGTGTCTTTTTATACCAGCTTGCGTCTTGAGTATCTCCCTTTCTATCATGACTTCTTCAAGCTCTTTCTTGGTATTTGTCAGCTCTCTTCTGGCTTCTTCTAACTGTTCTTGACTTTTACCGAGACTTTCCCGATACCTTCTCCTCTGCTCATGTGCCTTCTTAAGCTCTTCGTCTTTAATCTGCAACTGTTCCCGTAACTCAGCATTCTCGAGCCTGACCTCATTCCAAGCTTGCTGAAACTTAGATAACTTCTCTTTGTTCTGCGCTAAGGCCTGTTTAGTTTGCTTATGGGCTTGAGTGGCATCGTCAGCACCTCTGCTGATTTTCTGAAAATGTTGCGCTCTTTCGACAAAATCCCTTTCTTTTGCTGCCAGGACTCTTTCAGCATCTTGGGCCTTCCGCTCCAGCTCCTTGTTGGCATGTAGAGCATTCTGAAGACGGCTACTCAACTCGGAATTCTCTCCTTGAAGCTTTTTCACCAATGCTTGCAACTTGTCAACTTCTTCCACAGTAGCGGTGCTTCTTGCTTTCTCATTTTCCGGATACAAAAGGGGTGCCTTACCAAAAGGCAAGAGAAAATCTTCAACTCTTTTCTTCACCCACTCTTCATATGCTGGATAAACCCGGTTGTTAGGCTTGCCTAGAGCATTTTTCCCCTTTTTCAGTATGCTACCCCAGCTTTCAGAAGCTTTCTGCGCTGCTTCCCAACCATCTGATGTATGAAAATAAAGGGACTCCTCTACATCTCTCTTAATAGGCGGACCCGTCAGGGCATACCCAAATTGGCGAATGGCCAAAGAAGGATTGTAGTTAATTCCACCCATTCTTCCTATCAGTGGAACATTAGGGAACTTACCACAGCTGTGGATAATATTCTTGCCAATCAGCCCATGATCTACCCATACGATGTCCTTGGCCACTAATCCCATTAAACGTTGTTTCCACTCTAGAGAATCTTTGGAATCCACAAAAGCCCCTGATTGTGGTAAGCGGCCTGCAAACCACTTATAGAACAAAGGTGCACAGCAACGAATTATCCCTCCTCTTTTCTTCTCATTTCGGTTGTACAAAGAGTAGTGAAGATCTCCCAGTAGTGTTGGCACCGGATTCTTCATCATGAATATCCGTATGGCGTCCTTATCAATGAAATCCGGCTCGTTGGGAAACAACATTATGCCGTATATACAAAGGGCTAGCAAAGCATTAAAAACAACCCAATTCTCGCCTTTAGCTGCTTCCTGAGCCTTCTTAATCAGATATTCCAGCTTGTATCCACGAATCTTTCCTTTGTTGGTGACATTGGCTTCTACCTCTGATTTGCTCAAATAAAGAGCACCAGCCACTTTTCCAAAGTCAAGATCACCCACAGACCCAAAGAAAGGAGGCTCCTCCTTGATAGCGATCCCCAACATGTTGGAATATTCCTCCAAAGTAGGAACCAACACATAGTCTGGAAATACAAAACACCTCAGAGGCGGATCATAGAACTGCATCAATGTATGGAGACCTCTGGCTTCATAATCACTAACATTACAGACCACAGATAAAATCCACCCATATTTCTCTTCAAAAGCTTCTCGTACTGTAGGGCTCACCATTCCCTTCAGCATAACAATAGGGCCCAAAGTAGGCGTAAGGAACTTATAGCTGATGATATTCTTCCTCTCTTTAGTGTTCATCTTCGCGGGGACCTGATGACTGGAATCAAGGGTAAAATATGCACCTGGAAATGAATAAACATGTATGTTAGGATATGATAATGCAATGCAAAGGGCAAGGTGATCAGGTAATCAGGTGTCTGTGCTGGACCGTGCGCGGTGTCAGTGTAGTTCTGAGAACAATATAGAACCATAGATAAAAACCATCTGAATACAATAGGATGAAACTTCCTTGTGTGCCACGATGATAGAAAACCGGGTATGTAGGAGGTTATGGTTTCCTGCAAACCTGTAAACAACCCGCCCTTCTCACATGTGGGTACTAGGATGTTCAGTTTCCCGGGCTCTCAGGTCGAGAAATGATGATACGTTCACCATTTCTGGTTTGGCATCATCATCAATCGAGGAGGCCTTAACTGATTCTCCAAAACGAAAGGTCCTCAGCTTCTGGCACTGAGGTCGAGAAGCAATAGTACATTCATCCCTCGGGGTACAGTACTATCGCCAATCGAGGAGTGCCTCCACTGATTCTCTTTCAAAAAGGACAACCTATAGCAAGTTCCCAGCATTGGGTACTCGGATCGAGAATGTGCAATGGGTTTGCCACAGAATGTGGTCTGCCACTGTCACAACTCGGGAGGAGTGCCACAACTGAGTTCTCGAGAATGGTCACCAGAGTCGACAGTTCCTCAAGAGAATAACTACTGGCCTGCATAACATGCAGTAGCAGAAAGCTCCTGATAGAACCTCGTCTAGTTGTGGGTCTCATGAACAACAATACGTGGTCACCACCACGTAAGCGTCATGACTATCCACTCTAAAATCTATGTGTGTACTTAAGCCGGGGTAGTGGGCTCATCTCTCAGAGCACCCATCCCGCCATACAGGAAACAACAGCACAGTCCAGTATACTGATGATATGTAATGCAGTAAATGCGATAAATACAGTAAAGTATAGTAAAGAAGCAATACAGTAAATAGCAATACAAATACAACAGTAAATACAGCAAAAAAGTACCACGGTAAACACCCAATGAAAGAAAAACAGACAAGCGCTAGGATTGACTCGCTAAGGAAACTAGAGATTCTGGGTTCGTTCCCCAGCAGAGTCGCCCGCTGTCGCTCCCTGGAATTTCATCCTAGTACAAACGCAAAAGTGGCACCGAACAGAGTCGCCAGCAATGTGTATTTATCCCATGAGAGGGAAAGGAAACACCGCATAAACCTGAAGGAAGGAAATAATGTGGTCCTGCGACCAAGAGAACTGGGTTCGGGAGTCGGTTACGCGAGAGGAAGGTATTAGCACCCCCACGCGTCCATCGTACCCGATGGGATCCACGCTTGCTTGTTTCGATCAAAGGGTGTCAGGAAAGGATACTGGAAAAAGAACTGGAAAAGGAAAGGAGAGAGAAAGAGAAACAAATGTAGGGAAAATAAAAGAAGTGCTCGCATGGGCCCTACCCCACTGCCTACGTATCTCATCGGGAACATGAGAATCAGAGCGACGTAGTTCCCCTCACTAGGGATGGATTATTTGTGTTTTTAAGGAACGGCTAACGTTCTAGCTCAGGTGTTGCAGGCTCGCTGGTCTGAGTGCGTTACCGTCTTGCACGAGAACGAGTAGGAGCACGTTCGTACGTTGAGAGTGAATGAGGTGAGAAAAGAATTCCCGAAGGAAAGACGTCATTGTTTGTTTTTGTCTTTTAGAAGTTTCTTTTTTATTTGTTTGCATATGATAGTGTATTCAAATCTTAGTCATTGGAATGTGTACATTCTCACATTCCAAGATGGAATGGATAAGAAAGCACACTAAGAGTGAAGAAGACCCCCACACTTAGTTCCAATTGTCAAGGTTCAAACACACTAGCATACTTGTGTTTATTAAGTGTTTTTGTTGATTAAGAAATGAAGAAGTGTTTTTTATTATTTGTACCTTCAACAAGTATTGCATTTAAGTCCATCATACAAGATCAAATGTCTAACACATTGACCCAAGATGGGCTATATGCTACACATTCTAAGATTATAAGAGAAGACCCCTTATAATCTCTTCTTTATATGAAAGGCCTAAATGCAATAAATGCTTGCCTTTATTAGATAGTTTGAATTTTCTTTGAGATGAGAAGATGAAAGACTCAAGAGAGGATAAAGGTAAAATCTATGTGAACTAAGACTCAATCCTAATCAATTAATTAAGGGAGTGATCTTAAGGGTTTGTGAGGTTTAAACCTAAAGTTTAAAGAAAGAATAAATTAAACAATTCACTTCTAAATTAGAAGATGAATTGTAATTCAAAAAGGGAAAGTGATGAGTTATTAAGAAAAAGCACATAAGTGCTTAACAAAACACAAGATGGAATTGTAAAAGAGAAAGGATAGAAGTTTGAATGTGGATTCCTTATCCACACTCAATTGCAACTTACCAAAGCCCCTACATGGTTAGTAAACATGTATAAAAAGTATAAGAAGCAAAAGAACACTTAATGCACCATAAAGATCAAAAGAATAAGATGAAAGATCAAATCCTATTAATCACAACCAAAATGTACATCATATGGAAAACAAATGATCATTATCATGCAAGTCCAAGTGGATAGGCAACAAACATCATCCATGACATTAGAACATGCTACCATAAGAAAAGGGAGAATGAAAGATGCAAAGAAATAAAAAAACATGCATGAATGGAACATGTAATCTAAGGATCAGAATTGAATTGAAATGAAAAATGATTCACAAACATCTCACAAGTATTCATGAATAACACATCAAGACATTTAAGAAGTGATAGAAGAAGTATAATTGAAATGGAAGTTCAAACAAAAGGAAAGTGCAAACACAACATGTTAAAGGTGCACAAGGTTCAAATGATAATCAACATGCAAAGATGACATATAATATGTATCAATGACCTATTATGTCACATGAATGGCTCACCAAATATGCAAATGATCATGCAAGTATGTACAAAAGAAATCATGTAAACATGCACAAAAGTTAAGATGATATGACATGTTATTATGCTTCAAAGGTGATGCATTAAACAAAAATTAGATGGCCTCATGGAAATTAATCAAGCATGGTTTAAAGATACACAAATCAGAAGTGAATCATATACCAAAATAACATGCAAGAAACCAAGGCAAAAAGGCTTTATACAATGCACTTAGGTCAAGTTGGATACACATGCAAAGTAATGCAAAGATGGACATCCAAACATGTCATAAAATGATCTAAAAAAATAAAATAAAAATCATAGGACATATTTCAAGATGTTAATGACTCAATTCAAAAAGAATCAAATCAAAACTATTTTTAATGATCAAGAACAAAAATGCACAAAATCATGTACCACATTAAGAATGCACACAAAAGAAAATCAAAGAAAATTGTGGAACAGGGGCAAAAACGTCATAAAATCAGAAAATAAAATCATCAAAAATTTTCTAAATGTCTTGGAAATGTTCATGAATTTTTGTGGAATTTTCTGATGCAATTTGGTATTTTTAAAAACTAAAAATGAAACGTGTAGAAAAATGGAGAAAATAAAATGAAGTGAAATGAAGACTGGGGGTGTAAACATAGCAAATATCCAGTTCAGATTGATTGGGCTTTTAAAAATGGGGTGTGGATAGCAATATGTCTTAAGTCCATTTACGCGCATAACACATTAACTATCATGCTCTTCAGTCAACAAAATTGACTCACGCGTAACCATTGGATTAAGTCACAGTCAAACCATAGTCAAAGTAGTTGAAATCAACGCACATGCATGAATGTCTACCCTAGCTACCATACGCTGCAACACATAGAGCTTAAGTGAATTCATAAACAATGCACATGACATGCACATGCGTTTTAATGTGTTGGCACATTTTGAACCACACGATCATGCAAAATGGACGGACAGGATTAAAACATGATAAAACCCTAACAATCAAAGCTGCCGGCCGGAGAGGGACCTCCGGTCATCTTCTCCGGCCAATCACCACCGTCTGCAAACTCACATGCTTCCAGAAATTCACAATATGTATATCAATCAAAAGAGGAAGTCGCGTAGAGCAAGAATCTGGCCTTAGAATTCGCAAATTGCATTCATACAAAGAGAATCAGATGCAAGAAGTTTTGCCCTAAAATTGAATCTACGCTTCTAATAAGCCTATCACTAGCCGGAGGTGCAAACAGTTCCTAAGGAACTTCAGGCAAGTAAAAATGCACTCAAATTAGCTTGAATTAGAAAGAAAAGGTTAAGATGATGAAACCTGAACTTGAAGAGATAAATGTTGTAAGAAAACCAGAGGATCCTTCTCGAAATTCTGGAGCTGGAGTTGAGTAAAATAAATATCTTTGGAAGCTTGAATCCTTGTAAGATCAGTGAGATAAACTTGAAGATGATGAAGTTCAATGCTATGCTTCAGTGCACCAATGCTTTAAAACTGATGAATGATGAAAATTGGAGAAGAAAGTTGAAAAGCTCGTGTGAAAAGAGAGAGAGAGTTCAGAGAAGGTTGAGAGAATGAGAGTGTTCTTAGGAGCGAAAATGAGGAAAATGAAGTTGGAAATGAAATTAGAGTGTGTAATTTTGTTTTATAGTATGATTTAACCATGTTTTAATGAGTGGAGTTAAATGAGTTGAATGAGTTAAGGTGAGTGCACCCTAACTAACTGAGTCAAGTTAGTTAGGGGCGAGTCATTGAGGGTTGTGATATGGTGAGGAAATGTTCATGGCTGTTGTGGTGAGGAGCAAATGAAAGGAATGGTGATGATGAATTGTTCTGGTGTGGCAGCTGCAAAAGAAACTTGCTTCTTAAGTTTCGGTTCTTCCCTTTCTCATGTACAGCACGTGTCATTATGCATGGTGTAAGTAGCATATACTTGGCTTATTGTGGAAATGAATATAGGGTGTATGCGTGTGAATGTCAAGACAACAACAACAACAACATTTTATTTTCTGATTTTGTGACAGTTTGGAATCAATGTAACAGTGGATGTTTGATGGTAAATATCTCTCATGTTAGTGAATGAAACAACACAATGTTGATGGCATTAGAAAGATGGTACATCATAGAATCATATTGATGTGAGAATTGGATTGAAATAATGCCTTGAACACACTTAAAAGTAGCTACGAACACAATTGTTCAAAACTGGTTGGTGGGTGTGGCAAGAGGTTGGCTGGCATGGTGTGCATGGCATGGATCTTCAGTATGATCACCCTAAATTGGAACCAACATATCTCCCTCATAACTTGATCAATTCAAAATTTTCCCAACATCAATATTGAAGATGACACTGCAAAGAACAACTTTGATGTTGAAAAGTTTTTCATTTGAAGCTTTTATCTTGATGAAAAATAAGGGACCATTTGGCACACCAACTGTTTGAGGAAATGATGTGCGCGTGACCTGAAAATACTTGGTCATGACCTAGTTTTGGCCTACTTTCTTCCAACTTTGATCCATCATATCTCCCTCAATATTTATCCAAGCGAGATGTTCTACACATGGATTTGAAGCTTAAAGTATGATCTTTTGTTGTGGCCGAGTGGAATTTTCATTTGGTGCTTCAAATTTAAATGGCCTTGGCTCAAAGTGTAGTCCAAAATGGTCCAAAATTACTATTTTTAGTAACCCTACTTCACCCAAAAATGGCAACTTTCCACATCTTGATTTTTTCATGATTCCTTTGGAGTTTCTTGATCAAATTTTGCACATTGGACACATATAACATGAATTTCATGAATTTGGCCTCAAAAAGTCAAGAGTTGACTTTTCCTTCTGATTATTTGACTTGGCCCCCAATTTCTCTGATTTTTTATCTTTCTTCCAATTGAACCACTTCTAAAACCAATTGAGAGGCAATTTTTTACACACACACACTTAAGGACATGTAGAATACCATGACATCAAGTTTTGTCCAAAAAATCAGAGATTCCTTGATTTAATCAGAAACCCTAATTTTGACCTCCTTTGGTTAGGAGGGAAAAGTGCAGTCTTCAATTTCAAATTCCTCAGAGTATGTTGTGTATCTTCTTAAAGGAGGATGAGATATACCATTTGAGGGTGACTTTGGATCAATGAGCTATCTCTTTTGAGGGTTTTCCTTCATTTTTTGAATCCCTTGCATAGTGAAGTATGTATTGCTTCAATCTCCCATTGAATCTCACTGTCTTGAGGTGTTGGATTGTCAATTAAGATAGTGTGAGACATGAAAGACTTCTTGGCTTGCCTTGAGGCAACTTGACTGACCTTTTTGTGCTTTGAATGATCCCTTGATTGTCCACCTTCCACATGATCACATGCCTTGATGGTAAGAGGAATGCTATGCTTCATTTTTCTATGTTAAATGCAATGCAATGCTAATGAGATGGATATGATATGATAAATGATAATGCTATGCTAAGATGACAAAAAGGGAGAGCAAATTTTGGGGTATTACAACCTGCAACCAAAAACTCACCAGAAAACGCAAACAAATACACTTTCTTGACCAGAATTTCATCAGGATTTTAAATATCACATTAAAATTTGCAAACAATCAACACACAAGGAGATTCGCACGAAACAAGTTAGGGTTCAAAAACTTTAAACACACGATACAACCAAACCATGCGTCCAAACACAAAATAAAATATACCAGAATGATCAGCAACAATCACAGATTATTATGCGCATCAAAAAGATGAGTTTTAGGAACATGCAAATTGCACTAACCTGAGATTGTGCAGACTGTATCCCTTGCTATTAGCTTCAAGTGATGGACGGTTTGCGCTCTATAGATGCCAAGGATGAAGTTTGTGGAAGAAGTTTTGGAAGAACCCTTGTAGATTGTGAGGTTCGAAGGAATGAATTTTTAGGGCTCACACTTGAATTCTCCTCAAAAGCACGTGTATATCCTCTCAATAGTGCATGAGTAATCTTAAATACCTAGGGTTATTTCACATCTGATCATTTAGGTCTTAATCACTCCTTGGTTAATGAGTTTTGGGCCTTTTGATAAATTTACATAATGTGAAATACACCCTCCTCCATGCATGCACACCCAAGCATTCTATGATGGATCACTTATTGATCAATTGCTAATCACACCTAAATTTGATTTGGGCCTTGAGATGTATTGGTTCATGAGTTTTCAATAATTTGGCAATTTTGCACCATGGAAAAAAAAGTGATGAATACACCATGGATTCACTTGATTCAAAGGCCCAAAATGACCCTTATGGATTGTTATTTGATGTTAAAATGTGGCTTGAAACAATGGAATCAAATATAGGTCACTATGTCCCAAAATGCAAAAGTTGTGAAAATGGAACCCTAAAAACCACCTTGCCTTCTTTTGGTCATAACTTGAGTTTCACAAATGATATGGAGGCCCACTAGTACTTGTTGAAAAGAGGAGAAAAAGATATTCAAATTTCATGTTTGAGGAAAATTCATTTGAAGCTTTCTTGATGATTAAAAGTCAAGTTGAATGTAGTGTAAGAACTTGCCCAAAAAGGAAACTTTCAAATTATAGGTCATTTCCATATTTAGTAACTTTTGTACCAACCCTTGATTCTTGATAAATGGTGTGAAACTTGACTCTTGAAGACCATATAAGGATGTGAGACCTTGAAAACCTTGAAGAGAACCTCAAGCTTTCACAGTTGACTCCCCCTCTCACTGTTGACTTTTCTCCTGATTCTCCTGATTCCCAATCCATTGGCCAATTGAACTTCCCCTGAACCAAACTGATGGACAATCTTCCATTCCTAGATATTTAGGGACCCAAGGAATACCATGGAATCAAGTCTTGCCCAAAAAATCAGAAATAAACTGACTTTATAGCAAACCCTAGTTTTGGTACCCTCAGTCTAGGAGGAAATAACACAGTCTCCAAATCCAAATTCCTCTGAATATGATGTGTATCCTCTCCAACAAAGATAAGATATGCCATTTAGTGATGATAAAAACCCAAGAAGCTTGCCCATTGGAGCAATAAACCCAAGAATCTCAAAACTCTAGTTTCTGCACTGGTTAGGAGAGAGTGATCCACTTGAACTCTCTTGCTTGACCCTTTGAAGAACATCTTCTCCTCTTAAACTTACCTCAGGAACCTTGACCCCATGCTAAGAACCAATGATATGCACACATGATAATGCAAAAATAAAATGAAACATAAGCCAGTTGGTACTAATGGTAGGAGAGCAAATTTTGGGGTGCTACAGCTGCCCCTATTCAATCAACTTGGTCCTGAAGGTATGGTAGCGACGGCTCTCTGACATTCCAGGATACACGTTGATTGAATACCGAATGAGCCCCGAAAATTTGCTAATGGTGAGAATAACGAGATGGAGCGTGCTGAAAAATAAGGAATATGACCTCAACCATACCCTCAAAAATAAGACGAATACGACCTCAATCGCACCCACAAAGGAAATACGAATACGACCTCAACCGCATCCACAAAAAACAAATACAACCTCAATTGTACACTCAAAGGGAGACTGACCTCAATCACTCCACCCACAAAGAAAACACGAATACGGCCTCAATCGCACGCACAAAACGAATATAACCTCAATTGTACCCTCAAAGGAAGACTGACCTCAATCACTCTACCCACCAAGAAAACATGAATACGACCTTAATCGCACCCATGAAACGAATACAACCTCAATTGTACCCTCAAAGGAAGACTGACCTCAATCACTCTACCCACCAAGAAAACATGAATACGACCTCAACCGCATCCACAAAAAACGAATACAACCTCAATTGTACCCTCAAAGGAAGACTGACCTCGATCACTCTACCCACAAAGAAAACATGAATACGACCTCAATCGCACCCACAAAACGAATACAACGTCAATTGTACCCTCAAAGGGAGACTGACCTCAATCACTCTACCCACCAAGAAAACATGAATACGACCTCAACCGCATCCACAAAAAACGAATACAACCTCAATTGTACCCTCAAAGGGAGACTGACCTCAATCACTCCACCCACAAAGAAAACACGAATACGGCCTCAATCGCACCCACAAAACGAATACAACCTCAATTATACCCTCAAAGGAAGACTGACCTCGATCACTCTACCTACAAAGAAAACATGAATACGACCTCAATCGCACCCACAAAACGAATACAACCTCAATTGTACCCGCAAAGGATAATCAACATAAAGTGGGCTTCGCTGAGGATAACGTGAAACAAAACATCTGGTTTAAACCACCCCTACTGAGAAAAGGAAACTGGAAAATAAAATATGTCAAGCGAGAACTGACTACCAGGCAAGAACTGGATTTCACAAAAGGCCAAACAAAGGCAAACTTCTAACGGACTCGCGATCCACAGATAAGATGACTCCGCTGGGGAAAGGAGAAGTCTAAATAAAAGACTCTGCCGGGGAGCACAAGTATGAGGAACGCATCCCTCCCAAAATCTCCTGAGTTATGCCATCTCTGTTGGGAAAGAGAACTGGCAAGGAAAGCATCAAATCTGGCTTATGCTTCGAATGCAAATGTTTGAATTTTGCCGTAATGCTCCACACGAAGTGGAAATGCTACGCGTTTGAGGATGCAATGCAAATGCTTATGATATGCAAAAGGGGTCCCTCCAGCAAAATAAATGCTGGAGAGAAAAGACCAAATTAGCTATGGATGACAAAAATAAATTGTCCTCTGAATCCAGGAACTCTGCTGAGAAGGGTCATACTGATCGACTCTTCGGATCAACAACTTCTACTGGGGATGAAATCCCGAAAGAACTACCGGGGGCCACACCTGTCTTTCACTGAAGGTAACATCCAAAACCTGAGATTTCTCCTCTGCTGGGGGAGTTGAGAATGAACGCCAATAACGGAACCGGAAGTATGTTACTGAAGATTGCTAATATCCAATTGGGCTCAGAACCTGCTGGGGATGCCAGCCCATAATACCATCCTGCTTGGGGAAAACAGTCCATAATACCATCCTGCTTGGGGATACTGCTGAACTTAGCCTGCTGGTGGGGAGAATGACTTTACTCCCACCTTGCGGGGGACTAGAATATGACATTGTCGGCGAAAGCACACTTCCTGACTGGATGGGGGAAGTGAAAACCCTGATTCTGTGGGGAGATAACGTCTTGATTCAGAGAAAATACTTTCCAGGTCTCCTGCTGGGGAAGGTCTGCTCTGCTGAGGAAAGTGCAATCTCAATGCTGGGGAAAGCAAACTGCTGGGGAAATACAATCCTGTTGCCCTGCAAGTCAAACAACAACAAAAGAATATGCCACAACCTGACTATCACCGTTAATGCCTAAGTAATTTCTACTGTTTTTCGTTATGCTCCGCAAAGCTCGAAGTTTTATATGCAATGTTTATCAAAAATATCGGACATTTTTTGCAAACAAAACAGTAAAAGTAAAACAAACAACGGAAAGCTCTTTGAGTGAAATGAATATTTTATTGAGAAAAGTGGCCTGTAAATAGGCATTTACAATAGGAAGCAATTCCTAAAAAGAGGTAATTGCGCAAAAGAAAAAAGAAAATACACATGTCGGCAATGTGGGAACAGATATCCACCATGATTCGACTCAGCTATGATCCATATGTCTTGCTTATCCACAAATGTCTTAACCTTTGAAGAGACTAACTGTACTGATTCCTTTCTTTCAGAATTTCCAGGTATTGAAAGTGCTCACAGATCGAACGCAGACCATAGCCTTTCGCTTATAGATCCCTAACTTTTGCCTGGATCGCCCTTTTCGGGGTTTCAATCCATCGGGATACCCATTTTTGCCAAAGTCGCCTTTTCAGGTTTTCAACTTTGCGGGTTTACACGTTTCTTTTTACATTTTATCCCTAACTTTTGCCCAAACCTTTTCCTTTTTATGGTTCGCCGGGATGCCCCTTTTTTGCCTGGACTTTCTTTTTATGTCCAGCAGGTCTCTTTTATGCGAAGTATTTTTTGACTACGTCTGCGTTCATAGGGGATGTAAAATCTTCGCCATCCATAGTTGAAAGTAGTAAGACTCCACCAGAAAAAACCTTTCTCTCTACATATGGCCCCTCGTAGTTTGGAGTCCATTTGCCTCTGTGATCTGTCTGAGGAGGAAGGATCCTTTTCAAATCCAATTCACCTGTCTGAAAACTCCGAGGACGCACTTTCTGGTCAAAGCCGTGCTTCATCCTGCTCTGATACAACCGACCATGTGCGATGGCTGCCAATCTCTTTTCTTCAATAAGGTTTAACTGATCCAATCTGGAATGCACCCACTCAGCTTCATCAAGCTTCACATCTGCCTGAACTCTCAAAGACGGAATCTCGACCTCTAAGGGTAAAACTGCTTCTATACCATACACCAATGAGAAAGGGGTTTCCCCAGTTGACGTACGCACCAAAGTATGGTAACAATGTAGGGCATAAGGTAGCATCTCATGCCAGTCTTTATATGTTACCACCATTTTCTGTACAATATTCTTGATATTCTTATTTGCTGCCTCAACAGCCCCATTCATCTTCGGACGATATGGAGAGGAATTATGATGCTCGATCTTAAAACTCTGACATAGTTCCTTCATCATCTTGTTGTTCAAATTTGAACCATTATCAGTAATGATTCTCTCCGGGACCCCATAATGACAGATGATATCCTTCTTTATAAACCGGGCTACCACTTGCTTGGTGACGTTGGCGTACGAGGCTGCTTCCACCCACTTTGTGAAATAGTCAATGGAAACCAAAATGAAACGATGCCCATTGGAAGCAGTGGGCTCAATCTTTCAAATCATATCTATGCCCCACATTGCAAAAGGCCAAGGAGATGACAACACATTTAGAGGCGTAGGCGGTACATGCATCTTATCTGCATAAATCTGGCATTTATGGCACTTTCGGGCGTACTTGAAACAGTCAGACTCCATAGTCATCCAATAATATCCTGCCCTCAACAACTTTCTAGCCATGGCGTGTCCACTGGAATGAGTACCAAAAGAGCCCTCGTGAACTTCCTCCATCAACAAACCTGCCTCGTGTTCATCAATACAACGTAGCAAGACCATATCGAAGTTCCTCTTATATAACACATCATCCTTGTTCAGAAAGAAGTTTCCTGCCAACCTCCTCAGAGTCTTCTTATCCTTGGTGGACGCACCCTCTGGATACTCCTGTCTCTTCAGGAAAACCTTAATATCATAATACCACGGTTTTCCATCTGATACATCTTCAATTGCAAACACAAAAGCTGGTCTATCCAGGCGCATGATTCTAATAGAAGGAGTTTCATTCCAACGGTTCACCTTATACATGGATGCCAATGTTGCCAACGCATCAGCCATCTGATTCTCAACTCGGGGACATGGTGAAAATCCACTCTGTCAAAGAAAGGTAACAACCTTCTGGCATTGTTGTTATAAGGCACCAAATTCGCCTGACGAGTCTCCCATTCTCCTGTAATCTGATTAACTACCAACGCGGAATCACCATAGACATCGAGGTTCTTAATTCTCAGATCAATTGCTTCTTCTAGCCCCATGATGCATGCTTCATACTCCGCCTCGTTGTTGGTATACACGAACGCTAACCGAGGCAGTGAAAGGTATGTGAGAACCCTTCGGGGTCGTAATGATTGCCCCAATTCCATTACCATATGAGTTTACAGCCCCATCAAAAATCATCTTCCACTGAGACCCAATCTCAGGTCCTTCGTCAGGCAGAGGCTCTTCACAATATTTTATTTTCAGAAATATAACATGCTCGTCTGGAAACTCAAACTTCATTGGCTGATAATCCTCGACCGGCTGTTCAGCAAGATATTCTGACAGAACACTTCCCTTAATGGCCTTCTGAGAAACATACTGAATATCGTACTCTATCAAAACCATATGCCAACGGGCTATCCTTCCAGAAAGTGCTTGCTTCTCAAACACATACTTAATCGAATCCATCTTCAAAATCAACAAGGTTATGTGGTTTAACATATACTGCCTCAGACGCTTGGCTGCCCAAGCGAGTGCACAACATGTCTTCTCCAACATAGAGTATCTTGATTCGCAATCAGTGAACTTCTTACTCAGGTAGTAAATGGCGTGCTCTTTCCTACCTGTCTCGTCGTGTTAACCGAGCACACAACCCATCGAATTCTCAAGATAACTGTCTCCTGGACACCGGTGGCATAAGGACTGGAGGTTCCTACAAATACGTCTTTATCCTTTCAAACGCCTCTCGACAATTTTCATTCCACTTGACCTCTTGATCCTTTCTTAACAACTTAAAAATTGGTTCACACGTGGCTGTCAGATGAGAGATGAACCTAGCAATGTAATTCAACCTCCCCAAGAAACCACGAACCTCTTTCTCTGTTCTTGGCTCAGGCATCTCCTGTATGGCTCTTATTTTTGCAGGATCAACCTTGATACCTCTTTCACTAACAATGAATCCCAGCAATTTACCAGACCTCACACCGAAAGTGCACTTGTTCGGATTCAATCTCAATCTGAACTTCCTCAACCTTTCAAACAACCTTTGGAGGTTTACCAAGTGTTCTTCCTCTGTCTGTGATTTCGCAATCATGTCATCAACATAGACTTCAATCTCCTTGTGAATCATATCATGAAAGAGAGTCACCATTGCCCGCTGATAGGTTTCCCCAGCATTCTTCAATCTAAAGGGCATTTCCTTGTAGCAAAATGTCCCCCATGGTGTTATGAACGTAGTCTTCTCCATGTCCTCTGGGGCCATTTTGATTTGGTTATACCCAGAGAAGCCATCCATGAAGGAAACACAGAATATTGAGCAGTATTGTCTACTAACACGTCAATGTGGGGGAGCGGGAAATCATCCTTCGGGCTCGCCCTGTTCAAATCTCGGTAATCAACACACATCCTGACCTTCCCATCCTTCTTAGGTACAGGTACGATATTAGCAACCCACGAAGGATAATTTGTCACATCAAGAAATCCGGCGTCCAACTGTTTTTGAACCTCTTCCTTGATCTTGACAGCCATATCTGGTTTCGTCCTTCTTAGTTTCTGCTTGACTGGAGTACAACCCTCTTTAAGCGGCAATCGGTGTGAAACAATGTCAGTGTCAAGCCCGGGCATGTCTTGGTAAGACCAGGCGAAGATATCCACATACTCTCGAAGAAACTCAACCAATCTTCTTTTAACAGTGTCTTCCAAAGCAGCCTCAATCCTTACTTCTCGTTTAACATCCTCGGTTCCCAGATTAACAGTCTCAACTTCCTCCTGATGAGGTAGAATAACCTTTTCCTCTTGTTTCAGCAACCTGGCTAATTCTTCTGGCAAGTCACAGTCTTCGTCAGTCTCTCCTTCGGCTTGATAGATAGGATTGTCGAAGTCATATCGGGCCATAGCTAAGTCATGAGGGGTGGAGTCTGAACAAAGGAACCTGCATGATGGATGTATTATGTTTATTATGAGTGCGACAAATAAGAAAACACATTGCCATTTTGATGTGGGTTAATGCAAAAAGTAAAAACAGAAAATCAGGGATCAAAATATTTGAATAAAAAAATGTCCTTTATTGATGATAAAAAATAGCGAATAAAACATCCAAGCCCTACAAATAAATATCACTACGTCTTGGGCAGAACGTAGGATTCAACATAACAGAAAACAGAAGTAAATTACTCTGGGCGCATCACTTGGATTACTTTCTCGGAGGACCAGTTGCCTAAACTCTGACCAGGGGTGCAGGGACGGATCCACTCATCCATGTCACAGTCACTATCTCCTTCATCCTCAATAGCATTGACTCGGTCGAAGAAAACACCGGTACTGGTGAAACGGACTAAACCATAGAACTTAGGAGGCTCTTCAGAGCGCCTAGGTGGCTTATAACCCAGTCCATGAGTATCTTGCTTTCTTTGAACATCAATGACACTGCCCCACTTCTGAGAACCACTAGCTTCAACTATAGCGCACGCCTCTTTGAAAGAGGACATTGGAACTTCTGGTTGTCTGACGACTTCAGGTTGGGCAACCACCTCAGGCTGACTAACTGCCTTTGGAGGTTCCTCGGGAATTTTCACAGCTTCAAAGGCTTGGCACAAAGTTTCCTGTACTTCACCATCTACCTCTACATACTTGAAGGTCGATAGGTGTCTCACCATGATATCTTCTTCACCACAAACAGTCACAACGTGGCCATCCACCATATACTTCAACTTCTGGTGCAGCGTAGATGTTACTACCCCAGCACCATGGATCTAAGGGCGACCCAACAAACAACTATAGGCAGGCTGAATATCCATTATGTAAAAGGTGGTGTTGAAAATCTCAGGACCCACCTTGATTGGCAGAACTAACTCTCCAAAAACCGACCTCTTGGAGCCATCAAAAGCACGTACCACCAAGTCACTTGGTGTACAAATTAACCCACGAGTATCCAACTTCATCAAAGCCTTCTTCGGCAGCACATTCAAAGACGACCCAGTATCAACTAACACATGTGACATCAAGGAACCACGGCATTCCACTGAAATATGCAGAGCATTGTTGTGATTCCTCCCAGCTGGAGTCAAATCTAAATCGGTGAAACCCAAGCCATTACCAGCATTCACATGAGCCGCAACCCCTTCTAGCTGGTTGACAGATATTTCCTACGGTACATAAGCCATGTTCAGAACCTTCAGTAATGCATTGCGGTGTGCCTCAGAGCACAATAGTAAGGATAGGATGGAAATCTTCGATGGAGTTTGTTGAAGTTGATCAACAATCTTGTAATCACTTTTCCTGATCAACCTCATAAACTCTTCTACGTCTTTTGAGAAAGTATCCCCAGCCTGCTTTGTCATAGAATTATTAGCTTCCTGCCTCTATACGGACTCATCCATCATCTGTTTACCTTTGTCTCGCCTTGAACTGCCAACTTGATCCTCGGACGGAATAAAGACTCTACCGCTCCTAGTGATAGCCCCTGCTTCAACAAGATTTTCAACCCCTGTATTCACAGCAGATGTCTCTTCCAATTCCTGTTTCTTACCAATAACAAACACCTCGGCCCCATAGTTCCATGGGATGGCCTTGGTACTCTCATACGGGACTGGTCCAGGAACAGTGACAGTGACCGGGGCTGGTCTCGCTGGCGCTGATATAGTTATTGTCTTGAATGGAATTGTTATCGTGGCAACATTAATCTCTCTGTCAGTAACTTTACTCTGCTTACAACCCCTGTCAAACTGTAATATCCCTTCACTGATCATTTTCTGAATACCTGCTTTCAATAAATCATAACCGCCTGGCTGCGACACACATCCTACACAACCTTCATCACAACCGAGAAATACCTCTCCCTTCAACAGTCTGTCCTTCACCACACGCAAAGGAGTTTGAACCTCGTTCACATCTGAAATCAAACTCAAGTCTTCATAGTCTTTAATAATAGCATTGACCCTTGGCTCACCGTGATTCAGCATCGGGTTCTGATTCACATTTGGAACATCATTGGAGAAATTGATGGCTTTGGAATCCACCAAATCTTGAACCTGATGCTTAAAAGCTTTACAGTTCTCAATATGATGTCCGGGTGCCCCAGAATGAAACTCATAGTGGGCGTTGGCGTCATAGTCGAGAGGTGGATTACCAGTGGGTGGAGCCAATGTTCTCTTCTGAATTAACTGGAGCTTTAGCAAGTGATGAAATAATTGAGAATAGGGAAGAGGTGGAGTGTCAAAATGCCTATCACGCCTAGTCAGAGGCTGCGATCGGCGAGGAGCCTGATTTTGTTGTTGAGAAACTACTGGCTGCTGGGGTGCTGCTAGGATGGTTACAGAAGCCACCTATTGATTGAAGTTCTGACGAGGTCCTTCTCTACCACGATATGCTGACACAGAGTTTGTATCTCCCTCCCTCTTCTTGTAACCACTGGCATAAGGCTTCTTACTTCCTCCAGATGAGGACCCATCACCGCCTGATATTTTTCCCACCTTAATTCCGCTTTCCACCATCTCTCCTACTAAGATCAAGTCAGCAAACTTTCCAGTCATACACGGTACCAGCTTTTCATAGTAATGGCCCTGCAAGGTGGCCGTAAACATAGTTATCATTTCACGTTCCAACATGGGAGGCTGAACCCTTGCTGCCAGTTCACGCCACCTCTGGGCGTACTCCTTGAAACTCTCATTGTTCTTCTGTGACAAATTCTGCAGTTGTGTTCTGTTCGGAGCCATGTCAGTGTTATATTGATAGTGTCTAACAAATGCCCCTACCAGATCTCTCCAACTACGCACATCCTTCCTCTCTAGTTGCATGTACCACTCCAGGGATGCCCTAGATAGGCTATCCTGGAAGCAATGCATCATCAGCTTCTCATTCTTCGCATGCATAGCCATTTTACTTGCGTATGCCCTCACGTGGGTCCTTGGGCAAGACATACCATTATACTTCTCGAAAGTGGGAGTCTAAAACTTGTGCGGAATAACAACGCCTAGAACCAACCCCAAATCCTTCAGATCCATACCCAAAGCATCCTGATTCACAACACCCCTTAGTTATTCCTCAATCAACTGGAACCTCTTATCATTGTCAATCTGGGGACCAGCATCCCCACTTGGCACAGAAAATGCATCTTCCTGAAGATCATCATACTGACGGCCATGAATTGCGCCAGCACCGTTACCTCCTCCCACTACAGTGGGAACCACAACATCTCCTCCGCCCGGAGGAATCACAACACCAGCAACAGGAATACCTCCGCCCGGAGGGCCATTCTGAACATTATTACCAGTAACACCAGTATGAAGTCCTCCATAAAGGACACCCTTTTCATCAATTCTCGCAATCAGTGGCTGAACGAGAGTCCTTAACTGCTCTTGGCCTTGCGTAACCCCTTGCATCAAATCCATGAATTGGTTCATGCGAGTCCGCATCTCAGTCATCTTATTTTGTAGATGATCCATGAGTCTCTTCTGATTTTGTCTGGTAGAATACCGATGAATGTGCTAATATGCAATCCTGAGATTGGAACAAGATAAGAATACCGGAGATAAACACCTGTTATGCACAATGATTATGCAAAATGATTATGAATATGCAAATGCAAATGAACATGTTTGAATATTCGCAGGGCGATCCACCCTCTTGATTCCAGCTTAACAACAAGATAGAACGGAACTTCTGCTCATATATTAAGAAAACCAGAGGAAAACCAAATGTCAACAATCACAAGTCCAAGATAACAAGTCTGAACACAATAATCATAGATCCTAACCAACAAGTCTGGCGGTGGTCCTAATAATGAAAGAAAATAGAAAACTACGGCATGTCATCAAAGTCTACAAGTGTCAATCCCCCCCATCCATTATGCTTCTTGCTCCAGTCTTAAATTTCTTTGAACAACTTTTTGGTGTCGGGATGCTTCGGTCTCTGAATTAGCTCTTGAATGAGAATGTCTCTCCTATGCATGATCCCTTCCAAGTATCGGCAATGTAACTCCCAAGCGTCTTCTCTAGAAACACCATCCATACTAGGTCCCTCATTTCTAGATCTCTTCACTTCAGCTTGGATCTTCAGTTCCTCTATGGAGGCTATGGCTTCATTGAGTCGATCCTCGACTGCTTGTCTCTGGAATACCCCTGATAGGATCTCAGCGTGTTTCTTCTTGAGTTGCGACTTCAAGTGATCAATCTGAGCTAGATAACCGTCTTCTTTTTGCTTATTCTCAGCCATTGTAGTTTCTCGGTGAGCATTGAACCTGTGAATTTTTAACAAATCCTTGTCCAACTCTTCCTTCTTAGACTCGAGAACCTTACTGATACCATCTAGAGCTTGTTCCATCCTTTGTCTGGATGTGACCTTGTCAGCTAGCTCCTTTTCTGCCTCAGCGAGAAGCTCTGTCTTCAACTCGGCGATATGAACAGCTTCACCCCGCTCATGCTTCAACTGATAAATCTCTCTTTACATTGTTTTCTTCTCGCAGCTTTTCCTTTTCAGCCCACAACTTGTTAAACTTCTCTATCTCAACTGTGGTAGGAGGCTCAATCAGCAAGGGGTAAGACGGTGGTTCTACCGGGAAGGGAAGAAGCTCCTCTTCTGCTCTCTTCTTAATCCACTCTTTATAGAAAGCGAAAGCCCGGTTGTTACATTTCCTGAATGAAGTTTTTCCCCTCTTGGTCACCTGCTTCCAAGCATTCACAATCTTCCTTATCATCTCTTGATCCCCAGTACCATTGAAGAATAAGGACTCTCTGACATCTCGCTCTTTAGGTGGACCTTTCAAAGGATAACCAAACTGCCTGATAACAAGGGAAGGATTATAGTTAATTCCACCTCTTCTCCCTATCAAGGGTACATTAGGGAATTCTCCGCACTTGCAAATAATCTCTATTCCTAGCAAGTCACGGTTGAACCAGACAATGTTGTCAGCAGTCAATCCCATTAACCTCTTTGACCACTTCAGAGAATCTTTCGTATCAACGAAGGCGCCAGCTTCGGGGAGATGGCTCAGAAACCAATTAGATAAGAGCGGTGGGCAACAACTCACGGTTTTTCCCCGCCTATTTTCATTCTTGTAGTGGACTGAGTGAACAGCATGCATATCCACCAGATCAGGAACATTGGGAAACAGGACAATCCCATAGATGCACATAGCCAGAATAGCTTGGAAAGCAGTCCAATTCTTCTCTTTAACATGTATACACGCTTGATCAAACAAGAACTTCAATAAGAAACCCTTAGCTCCTTGTTTTTCCTCAATATTACTACTCAGAACGGATTCACCAATATGAAGAGCAATAGCCATTTCTTTTATCCCGGGGTGTTCTTCAGAAAAGAATACTATGTCATGCCTGATGGGGATTCCCAAAATAAATGAGAACTCCTCCAACGTTGGGGCCAAGATGTAGTCTGGGAAAGTGAAGCAACGCAAAGGCGGATCGTAAAACTGAAGAAATGTATGAATGGCATCCTTCTCATACTTGGAGATATTGTAGACAAACTTCAGAAGTCTCCCATACCCTCCACTGAACTCTGTACGAACTCTGGGACCAGCCATACTAATCAGCTTGTGAATCAACGTCAAGGTCGGATCTGGGAACGAATAGGCAACAGTCTTTTTTCTCTGGACATCCATGCCAAGGTAACCTCAGAAAACCGGAATCAAGAGTAAGATGCAAGCCCTGAAAAATGTCAAACATGCCAGAATGCAAGAAAAATGATATGCTCATGCAAACATGGGATCAAGGCAACACTGCTGGATGTGCTGTGTTGTTAACTGAACGAGAACCACAACCCAGAAAACCAGAATTCCAAAATACCAAACCACTGAGATAACCAGGAACCCAGATAATCAAACATTGATGAGAAATCCAGACAAACCGGGTAGGTTGAAGGTTTCGGTTACCTGCAAACCTACAAACACCCATCCCCTCTCACGTGTGGGTACTAGGATGTTCAGTATCCCGGGCTCTCAGGTCGAGAAATGATGATACGTTCACCATTTCTGGTTTGGCATCATCATCAATCGAGGAGGCCTCAACTGATTCTCTAAAACGGAAGGTCCTCAGCTTCTGGCATTGAGGTCGAGAAACAATAGTACATTCATCCCTCGGGGTATAGTACTATCATCAATCGAGGAGTGCCTCCACTGATTCTCTTCAAAGGATATGGGCCATCCTATGCGAGTTCCAAAGTGGGCCCTCGGGTGCGAATGGGTCTGCCACAGAATGTGGTCTGCCACTGTCACCACTAAAGAGGGATGTTTCCACTAAGGTCCTCGATGATCGGTCACCAGAGTCGACAGCTCTCTAGATCAACACCCTAACATGCGCAAGACACACACGTTAGAATGCGTCCCAAGATAGCCTCATCTGGTTGTGAATTTCGTGAACACACAAACGTACCAAGCGGGCACGTAGGTCCCACTACTCTCCACTCTAGTCCTAGGGTGTACTCAAGCCTGGGTATTGGGCTTATCTCTCAGAACAACCCAACCTGCAAAACAGAAACAGCCAGTACAACACAGCAATATCCAGTATGACAGTAATAAAAATGAAATGCAATGCAGTAAAAGCTGTAAAACGGTAACATACAACATAATATAGCACAACAAATAAACACCCAACAAAAAAACAAACAAGCGCCAGGATCGACTCGCTAAAGGGGATGGACCAGCATAGGTCAACCAGAGTCCCCAGCAGAGTCGCCAGCTGTCGCTCCCGGGATTTTTATCCAGGTACAAACACGAGAGTGGCACGGAAAACAGAGTCGCCAGCCGTGTAAATTTATCCCAAGAGGGGGAAAGGGAACACCGTATAAACCTGGGAAAGGAATGGTCATCGCAACCATAGCCTGGGTTCGGGAGTCGGTTACGCGAGGGGAAGGTGCTAGCACCCCACGCGTCCATCGTACTCGATGGGATCCACGCTTGTTGTCTAATCTAAGGGTGAGTTATTCTAAAATCTATGGCTGTACTGACACGAGGAAGGGAAAAACAAAGACAGACTCGGTAGGACGTCGACGTCCTAGGCCTACGTACTCCCTTTGTGCAATGGGAAATTCAGAGTCAACGTAGTTCGGACCAAGTTCTTTTTGTGTTTTTTGAGCGGTGTTAAGTTCGCGTCCGGCAGTTAGGGTCGATGTCTGTTTGCGACTCAGACGGAAAGTAACGTGCCCTTTTTGAAAATAGCCTTTAGTTTGACAATCCTGAAGGACAAAAAGGTTTGAAGTTTGTTTGTATTTTTTAAGACAGAAGTGACTTGAGTTAGTTCATAACTTGCATTGCACCAAAGTCTAGGGCACAGGGACGAATACTTAACGAATCGTCCCAAGACAGGACGCTCGCTAAGCACTCTAGAAAGATGAGAGGAAGCCCCCCATTTCTCATTCCCCACGCTTAAGGCTCGTGCGCAATACACTTTATCCTTATTAAGTGTTTTCAAGAAGTTTTGAGATGAGAAGAGAGAAGACACAAAGGAAACTCTAAAGGGGAACTAAGAGTCCTAATGTTATCATGCATGGGTGACCTATGGTTAGTGAGGTTTGACGACAACCTAAGCCTAAAGAAAAGAAAATATGAGAGACAGAAAGAGTGAGAGCGGACATGGATAACTATCCACACCCTCAAATAACTTACCTCAGCCTCTGCATAAAAGGTTAGTACAAAACAGACATACGTAAAAGAAATGAGATAAATGAAATCTAGGCAATGACATATAATGGCAATCAAGTGACCTATAACAATCTAAACATGGTCTATGAAGTCAAAGACACAATCCCAAAACAATGGCACAAGTGCCTTTTCAAACAGGTAACCAGACATGATCAGAGATATGCATACAAGAAGACCTCAAATAAAAGCAATCAAACAATTAGCAAAACATCTTCTAAAATTTCCAAATTAATTATCAACATTGCTCAACTAGAAACAAACAACGTATCAAAAACTCATGCCAAAATTCAAAATACAAGTCACTCAAACAATCATGCAAAGTCAAGAGAGAGTCATGATTCAGTATGCAAAAGAAAAGGACTGAATGCAATATGAAAAAGTTTTAAAAATGAGAGAAAAATATTTTAATGCATTTCAGTGTGTTGGTGAAATAATGCAAAAGGAATGAACTCAAAAGGTTTTATGGATGGTGAGAAATAAATTCTACAATGGAATTTGTGCAAAATGAAACAAATTCAAAAGGAAATTATTCAAATAATTAATTCAGATGCTAAAAATAAAATAAATTGATAAAATAAAATTTGAAAAATTTTTATAAAACTATAAAAATGCTTCATGAATTTTCTTGTAATTTTTGGATGCAAGAAACTATTTTTAAAATAATTAAAATGAAACAATGCAATTAAATGAAATAAATAACATGAAATAAACATGGGGTGGTGTGAATAGTAATCCATACACGTTGAGAATGATAATGGGCTAAAAGGGAGGGGTGTGAATAGGAAGCCCAGACATTAACTCCATCAGAAAAAAAATAAAATAAAAAAGGTCACGCGTGGTCTTCAGTCAACCACGTTGACTGCGTACTTACCACCAGATTGATCCTGCGCTCCTCATCAAGTCAATGAAATCAACATGTATTCATGATTAACGGCCATGATTAAAAAGCACACCATAATAACCATGCATGCACACACACACAACTGGTCAGAAATAAAAAAGAGAACATGTGCGTATCATACTCCCTTATTAATGCGTTGGGCTCGTAATGGCCATCAGATTCATCCTACGCATGGCATTGAGTCAACAAAAAAGAAAGTAGTTAAGATGAGAGAGCGTGATATGATGCACACGATAGTAACCATGGGGTAATGAACACACAACTAAATAAAATAAAAACAAAAATTAGAACGTGTGGCATACGGTGGACCGTGGGTTCAAAACCATCAACGGTCAAAACTTCATCTTCCTCAACTTAACCCTCGCCGGACTGAATCAACCACCGGCCGCCGGAGCTAGGGTTCCGGCCACCCTCTCCGGTCACCTGCAACCAAAAACTCACCAGAAAATGCAAACAAATACACTTTCTTGACCAGAATTTCATCAGGATTTCAAATATCACATTAAAATTTGCAAACAATCAACACACAAGGAGATTCGCACGAAACAAGTTAGGGTTCCAAAACTTTAAACACACGATACAACCAAACCATGCGTCCAAACACAAAATAAAATATACCAGAATGATTAGCAACAATCACATATTATTATGCGCATCAAAAAGAGGAGTTTTAGGAACATGCAAATTGCACTAACCTGAGATTGTGCAGACTGTATCCCTTGCTATTAGCTTCAAGTGATGGACGGTTTTGCGCTCTATAGATGCCAAGGATGAAGTTTGTGGAAGAAGTTTTGGAAGAACCCTTGTAGATTGTGAGGTTCGAAGGAATGAATTTTTAGGGCTCACACTTGAATTCTCCTCAAAAGCACGTGTATATCCTCTCAATAGTGCATGAGTAATCTTAAATACCTAGGGTTATTTCACATCTGATCATTTAGGTCTTAATCACTCCTTGGTTAATGAGTTTTGGGCCTTTTGATAAATTTACATAATGTGAAATACACCCTCCTCCATGCATGCACACCCAAGCATTATATGATGGATCACTTATTGATCAATTGCTAATCATACCTAAATTTGATTTGGGCCTTGAGATGTATTGGTTCATGAGTTTTCAATAATTTGGCAATTTTGCACCATGGAAAAAAAAGTGATGAATACACCATGGATTCACTTGATTCAAAGGCCCAAAATGACCCTTATGGATTATTCTTTGATGTTAAAATGTGGCTTGAAACAATGGAATCAAATATAGGTCACTATGTCCCAAAATGCAAAAGTTGTGAAAATGGAACCCTAAAAACCACCTTGCCTTCTTTTGGTCATAACTTGAGTTTCACAAATGATATGGAGGCCCACTAGTACTTGTTGGAAAGAGGAGAAAAAGATATTCAACTTTCATGTTTGAGGAAAATTCATTTGAAGCTTTCTTGATGATGAAAAGTCAAGTTGAATGTAGTGTAAGAACTTGCCCAAAAAGGAAACTTTCAAATTATAGGTCATTTCCATATTTAGTAACTTTTGTACCAACCCTTGATTCTTGATAAATGGTGTGAAAATTGACTCTTGAAGACCATATGAGGATTTGAGACCTTGAAAACCTTGAAGATAACCTCAAGCTTTCATAGTTGACTCCCCCTCTCACTGTTGACTTTTCTCCTGATTCCCAATCCATTGGCCAATTGAACTTCTCCTGAACCAAACTGATGGACAATCTTCCATTCCTAGATACTTAGGGACCCAAGGAATACCATGGAATCAAGTCTTGCCCAAAAAATCACAAATAAACTGACTTTATAGCAAACCCTAGTTTTGGTACCCTCAGTCTAGGAGGAAATAACACAGTCTCCAAATCCAAATTCCTCTGAATATGATGTGTATCCTATCCAACAAAGATAAGATATGCCATTTGGTGATGATAAAAACCCAAGAAGCTTGCCCATTGGAGAAATAAACCCAAGAATCTCAAAACCATAGTTTCTGCACTAGTTAGGAGAGAGTGGTCCACTTGAACTCTCTTGCTTGACCCTTTGAAGAACATCTTCTCCTCTTGAACTTGCCTCAGGCACCTTGACCCCATACTAATAACCAATGATATGCACACATGATAATGCAAAAATGAAATGAAACATAAGCCAGTTGGTACTAAAGGTAGGAGAGCAAATTTTGGAGTGCTACAGGCGGTCCAGGCAAAAATTAGAGACATGATCAAAAATCATCCAGGTGGATTGGAAACCTCAAAGTACAATCCAGGAAAAAATTAGGGATAATGGCAAGTAACTACGTTCGACAAAGGGGCAAGTCCCTCGGCAGTAGTTACACCATCCATCCAAAAATTCCAGTCACGGTCATCTTCGACGGAAGCTCAGGATGCCCCGAAGTCAAAGTTGGTAGAAGGATAGTGGTCGTTATGTTTCAATATAGCCCTTTTCCTTTAGATTACCATTTTCTAACTTTGTAAATACTCTAGGGAATCGCGCGTTTGACTGATTTCACCCTATCAATAAAATTTGAGCCCTTGTGCTTTTGTTTGCAATTCTTATTTGTTTTAGCTTTACAGAACGACGTTTTAACATGATCAACGATTATTGAAATAAAACATAAATGAATTTACTTGTCAAAACTTTTCTACTATTAAAATAAAGATGGCAATATCTTTTGACTGTTGAACATCGAAAGAACATCGGTCGCTTCTCCAGAAGTAATCGAGCGTCAAAGTGCAGAATCAAAGTACTCCTTCTAAACCAGTGCACCTGAATGAAGGATCAATTGTGTCAAAGACCTTTGTTTCGTCTGACACCCCCGGAAGAGTTCTTATCTCCTAAGCCCGACCAACGTAGCTCCCCACGAGGACTACTTCTCCTAAGCAAGGCAGAATTGCTATCTTGAACCAGCGATACCTCTTCGTCCCCAACTGTGACCGAGTATCCAGTCGTGTTCATCTATTAGTTTGTATGACGTGTCAGTTTTGTCAGCATATACATACATACATCATGCATTACTACTTTGCGTTCATATTCATGTTGCATCACTATCACTTTAGTCGGTCTTGTTCCCTAGTGATAAGAGTCCTCTCAATCGAGTCGTCAGTTCTTTCCTCTCCAGGAAATAAATCATCTAAGCGATCTCTCCTCCAGTTATTTCCGGATTGAAGGTGGTTCTTTGACCACTTTGATAACTTGAACCTCTGAAAAACCAGAGAACCCTCAGCCAGCATCACTCTTCGCCATGGAAGATGATATCTTCGCCTTCCCGGATTAAGGAAAATCCCTAGAGAAAGCCTCTCAACTAAAGACTTTCAGCAACACATTGGTCCTTCTCTCCAGAATGTCAATGTCAACAAAGTCATCGGCACCTCAAAATTGAAATACATTGTATGGCATTTCTCCGAGAAGATCTCGAAGAAAAGTATGATGTAATATCCCCAAGCGAAGGCAGTTTCTCATGAGACTAATTTTCCCCAGTAGAGTCGATAAATGGCGTCTCCAAATAGAGAAGTTTGTGCCTCTCTATACTTAAAACGTTTTCCATCAAATGGTATCTCCCCAGGAAAATTCGGCGAGAAGTTTGAGGAGAACCGCTACAAATAGCGTCCCTTGTCAATAAAGTTTATTGACAAAAGAAACTTAGACCAGTTCCACGGTAGGAAACCAGGATCGAGGGGAAGTTTACAAAAGAAACCAAGACCAGATCCTTGGTAAGAAACCAGGATCGAGGGGAAGTTTATTTCAGATATTGAGACCAGTTCCTTCGTGGGAAACCAGGATCGAGGGGAGGTTTAAATTAGAAATTGAGACCAGTTCCTTGGTGGGAAACCAGGATCGAGGGGAAGTTTAAATCAGAAACTGAGACCAGTTCCTTGGTAGGAAACCAGGATCGAGGGTAAGTTTACCTTTTCTAAGAATCATTGCTTAGCAAAAGAGGAAGGATGCGCGAACTGCCATTCATAACCACTATCAGAATTTCGGGTATTCTGATATTTAATCCTCTTGCACCCCGAATGCCCGAATACCTTCGCCATTCACACCTTCGGGTCCAAGAAGATTAAATAGGAGCATCTATCATACCCCAAATTTTGACCACTAAGATTTCCCATCATTGTGTACCTTAATGCCTCATCAATCTCCTCGAGAATTGTTGAGCATTCACTACTATCAAAGATTAGGGTTTCAAGCCCTCTCAGAGCTCTTAGATAAAGGATCAATCAAGGAATGACATGATCTTCAACTTGTCTAGCCTCTCAAACATCCACAATGAATCAAGAGGACTCCCACAACAAGAATCAAGCACAAGGTTGCAGCATTCTGAGTGGATCAAGCCTCACGATCGACAGTGTCACCAAATTAGGGTTTTGGTCGACCAGGGCCTCCAGATGGAGATTTTCCTCTGGGCATGAGCCAATGCTTCAAAGCATAACCAATGATGCTCCAAGGGACATCAGGAACCCAATCATCAAGTCAATTTGGCTTTAGGGGATGCATTCATAAAAAAAAATCAGGAATTAGGGTTTCTTGACCTAATTCACCCCTAAGTTGACTTTTGGGACAAATCATGAGCCAAGACCTCAAGAGGGATTTGAGAGTCTCAAATACATCACATTGATCCATTTGCAACAATGGATTGATCCAAGAATCTTGAGCAGCAAGTTTCAAGTTCATCTGAACCACAGTTAGGGTTTCGCGGGAAAAGTCAACTGTAGCTTTGAGTTTTGACCAGGACATGCTCCCAAACTTTGGGACATGATTCAATACACCCTATAACACCTATGAAATCAATCCACCAAGTTTGATTTAGGTCAAGTACTTGATTTCATAGAGGATCGCACAGTTTGGAATTCATCTGACAAAAAGTCAACTGTACACAAAAGTCAAACTTTGACTTTTTGAGATTTTTCACAATTATGGTTTTTAACCCTAAAATGATGTTAATGTGTGATTTGAATCATCATTCATCAATAAAAATCAAGAAAAGTGGGATAACTTGTAAAAGGGGTAATAGTAAAAAACTTAGAAATTTTTCGAAGTTATGGAACAAAGTGGCTTGGGTACCAATTTTGGAGGACTATAACTCCTAAACCACAAGGCCATTTTTCCTATCCAAAGCTGGATTTTTAGCTCTCATTACCCTCTACAAAAGCTTCAACTATACCTCATTCAAATTCATTATAGATTTTGAGTTATGGAATGAGCAAAGTGGCTGAAAACATGAAATGCCACTTTTCCCAACACTTAGTGAAATTTTCTCTAAGTCAAAATCTGCCTTCACTTTTTCCCAAATGTAGGGGCATTTCTCACTTGGATCCAAAAAGTATCAAATCCAATTATGATAAAAGAGTTGTTGTATCATATGAGGGCTTTCTAAAATGGCCAAGAACTCCATCAAATTCCACTTGGGCCATGAGATATGACAATGGCAATATGCCTTGCTAAAAACTGCCAAAGCAAGGAAGATTTTGGAGTTTTACTCGATTTACCTAAATTTTACAAAGGGCAAGCAACTATATCCATCTGAACACCTCAAGGGGGGACCAAGGAGGAACCAACTCTGATCCCAAGCCTCCCAAGTCTTTGGAACCAAAAGTAGCATGCCAAACCTAGAAATCCCTAAAAGAGGGACAAGACTCCAATTTTGGATTAGAGCATTTAATGGATGCACCAAGATGGCATGGACTGACACATTTGCAACTGAATTCAGTCAAGAATGATCCAACAACTAGGGAACCATAGCTCTGTGCTCTAACCTCTAGTCAATGGCTAGAGGAGACTTGAGATTCCAAAGTGCAACCATTGGCCAAACCTCTGCAGCAGTTGCCATTCACTATTGCTTGTAAAACAAACTTGCTCTACTATAAATAGAGCTCATTTGTGCTCAGTTTGAGTACACCAAAGCCATCAAATAGATGCTTTCCTCAAAATCTCCTTCTTCACTCCAATTTTGCCTTCTAAGGCAAGTCACCATTGGGTTTTGAGTTTGAGAGAAAGTCCAATCAAACCAATCACACACACACACCTCACATACATCATATAGAAGTGATCCAAACACTCACATAACATCTGGAACACCAAAATCACAAAATCACCAGCCAGCTGCTCAAGCCTTTGAGAGATTTGCAATTGAGGTGCCAAATCAAGTTCCAACTCAAATCAATCCACTCCAAGCATCCAGACACACTCCATGGCACCTAGGGAAGCTATCCAGATCATTGGAACCTAGCTGTAACACCTCTAACCCAAAACACGATCACCAGCTGCAAGTGGTAAGCATGAGCTCTTCTAACTCTATGATCCATGCAATTTTTGCTGCACAAAAATTTGGCCATATGTTCATAATCATGCATAGAGAGTTTACCCTCAATCAATTGCTTTATATGAATCGTGTATGGAATTTCTGAACCTTCATGTAGAATTTAGGGTTCTTGAGGTTTCTCTTTGATTTCTTATTCCATGCTTAAAATAAATGAAATTAAAGACCATAGACATGATCGTGAGGTTGAAACGAGTAGATTGATATGTAGATTTCATGATATAATCAAGTATTCAGTGAGATTGGATAGAAAATGCAAATCTGCAGAAACAGAGGTTGGCGCGTGTTCTTGCCCTTGTTCTTGGCGCCTTTTTTGAAAATTCAAATATTTGAATTTTGTGATTTTATTTAATTGATTCAAAAATTAATTTCTCTCTGAGTTTTAATGATTTTGAGTTGGTTCTTTTTTTAATAATTCACAAAAATGTTAAAATATTTTATTTTACCAAAAAATCCCAAAAATATTATTTATTTCATATAATTGATATTTTTGCCAAGAATTAATATTTTAATTGTTTTTGACATTTAAAATATTTTTTCCTTCTTGATTTTGCAAGTTTTAATGATTTCCAATCATTTTGTAGGTCAAAACTTGATTTTTGAAACATTAATCCAAGATCACAATTTGTTTTCCACATGTTAAACAATTTTGATCATTTTAATTGAATTTTTATTCAATTAAAATACATTTTGAAAACAAATTAGGGTTTTTGATTAATTCAACCCTCATCAAACTTTTTCAAACCGTTTGGGCCTCTATTAAAGTGTAAGACCCAACCCGTTTGAAAACCAAAATATCTTTGGGCCTCAGTTGTTGTATAAGTCCGACTGTGTTTTCAAAATCTCGGCACGATCGTGACTTTTCAAAAACATTTTCATTTGGGCCTACCCTCGTGTTATAAGCCCCATTCTTTTTATTTAAACACCTTTGGGCCTCTAATAGAGTGTAAGACCCAATCCCCTTTTAACCAAAACGATCTTTGGGCCTCAAATATTGTATAAGTCCCTCTACGTTAAAAGAAAATCTCAGCGCGATCGCCAGTTCAAAAAATTAAATCATATGGGCCTACCCTCGTGTTATAAGCCCCATTCTTTTTCTTTCAAACATTTTTGGGCCTCTTGAGAGAGTGTAAGACCCATCCCCTTGTACAGAAAGCCTTTTTTGGGCCTCAGTCACTTGTATAAGTCCCTGTACAAAATGACAGTGCAATCACTGATAAAACCTTGGGCCTCTCCTTGAGCTGTAAGCCCCAACAATATTTTTAAAGCACTTTCTCCTTTGATTTTGAATATAATTTTGTTATCAAAGTTTTCTTTGTTGAACAAACTAACCAAACAGCATGGAAGCTCTACAACCGAGTAAGTGTTTACCCGCTTTCATTTACCGCTTTCATATGTATATAACTGTATTGTGGGGCTGTTTCACTGTAAGTCTTCTTTCATAAACTCATATCGACTGTGTAATACTAGTATAGATATTTAGAGTTTCCCCGACAACTACGTCTAGAACCAGACAAAATCTCGTCTCCTTACATCCAATGTTCTCCCGGATATTTCAAACATAACCTAAACCATGAGAATTTTCTTTTACAACAATTTTAGATAACTAGATATAAGAAATCTCCCCCTTGAACAGTTCATATATAGAAGGCCAATGTTCCAAGTGAAACCCCTTCTGGAGCTATTCATCAGCCTCCTCTTGGGCTTAGTGCAAGGACCCACAGGCTTCCTAAAAGCATCCCCGCCTCCTCTTGGGAGTTGTACAAGGACCCGTCGCCTTCTTAGAAGTTTTTACAGCCACCTCTTAGGCTTCGTATAATGATTCTTCCTCCGGGAAGATAGCCTCCTCTTGGGCTTCGTGCAAATTGTCCCTAGAGCTTCTTAAAAGTTTTTCTCGCCTCCTCTCGGGCTTCGTACAAATTATTCTGACGACCTCTTAAAGTTATAGGAATAGAAATTAGTCATCTTGATAAAACAGTCTTTCAAAGAGTGTAGATCTTTTTACCGCGAACAGACTGTCTCTTAATCTCTCTTAAGCATAGTACAAAAGATAAAACTCTAGATTTGGACAGTATAATCTCCTTGAGTCTCGAAGACATTCTCAAGTTACTTTCAAAAATAGGAAAAACACCCATAGACTTGGGCAGTCTCAATACCCTTCGGATTCCCCGTTTCCTTAAAGAACAGGAAATAATCCCGGTCCTCAGATCAAATCCATGAGTACAACATTACCCATATAAGAACTGATTTTCTCTTTTAACCAACATACTGGACCTGTCACTCAACTGAAACAGTAACCATAGCCTCCTCTTGGGCTTTGTACAATGATTTTCCCTAGCAGAGTTAACCTTTGCAGCCTCTATCTCGGGCTTTGTACGAGATACAAAACAATCTCTTGTTGAGTATAAAAGGCTATCTTGTTGAGTCAAACATTTTTACCCTCCATCTCGGGCTTTCTAAGAGATACAAAATCACTCTCTTGGTGAGTATAAAAGACTCTCTTGTTGAGTCAAACCCTTTTAGCCTCTATCTCGGGCTTCGTACGAGATACAAAACACCCTCTTGTTGAGTTAACCCTTTTAGCCTCTATCTCGGGATTCATACGAGATACAAAATGCTCTCTTGTTGAGTTAATCCTTTTAGCCTCTATCTCGGGCTTCGTACGAGACACAAAAGCATCCGCTTGTTAGGTCAATAGCCTCCTCTTATGCTTTGTATAAAGAAATCCCCGTTTGATTCAATCAACCTTTTAGCATCAAATCATGCTTTAGTCACCGTATACAAACATCAACAACTCCTTTTCCCTCATCTAATTGCTGTAAGCGGCGAGCCTCTGGATTATTTACATCCATGCCACAGTCCCTTTTTTAGCATGAGAAATTCCTAAGGAAAGATGGCATTACTCTAAACTGAGTTAAAGTCTTCTCCTTCAGGTTAAAAATCCCCTATAAAGAAAATTATGTCATTGCTGGATTCACATATCCCAGTTAAAGTAATTCTCCTTTATAATCAGTCACCCAACCATTGTGACAAACAAACCCCTTTAGAGATGACAAGTTCTCTATAAAGTCAAACACCCTGTTAGCTTCACATCTTGGGCTTCGAACAAGATACAAATAGACCCTTCCATTTCACATCTTGGGCTTTGAACAAGATATAAACCACCTTTAACTTCATGTCTTGGGCTTTGAACAAGACACCAAAACACCATTTCCACCCATAAAATAGGAGGAACTACGATCGCTCTAATTTCCCTATCCCGGGAATACGTAGGCATAAGATTGCAAAAAGAATCTTAGCGAGCACACTAGTAAAAAAACCTCAAAATCCCCTACCTCCAGCCAATCTAGCACAGTATCCCAACAAATTCCCCATGAACAATCCTGGTATTTCGTTCTGAACAAAATAAGCAGAGAGAGACCCACGAACTAAATCCGCATCTGTAAACCAACAGTTTTGACTGTTTAAACTCAGTTTGCAAGCAGGGTTAATTGGAGACATCTATTTCCCTTCCTTCATCAGGTTAAATGGGATAAAGAATGAATCGAACTGTAGTACCAAAGTGATAGTGATTCGAAACCACAAAAACTGCGCTACACGGTTCTCCTCAAACTTCTCGCCGAATTTTCCTGGGGAGATGCCATTTGATGGAAAAAGTTTTGATTGTAGAGAGGCACAAACTTCTCTGTTTGGAGACGCCATTTGTCGACTCTACTGGGGAAAATGAGTCTCTTGAGAGACTGCCTTCGCTTGGGGATATTATATCATACTTTTCTTCGAGATCTTCTCGGAGAAATGCCATACAATGTATTCCAATTTTGAGGTGCCGATGACTTTGTTGACATTGACATTCTGGAGAGAAGGACCAATGTGTTGCTGAAAGGCTTTAGTTGAGAGGCTTTCTCTAGGGATTTTCCTTAATCCGGGAAGGCGAAGATATCATCTTCCATGGCGAAGAGTGATGTTGGCTGAGGGTTCTCTGGTTTTTCAGAGGTTCAAGTTATCAAAGTGGTCAAAGAACCACCTTCAATCCAGAAATAAACTGGAGTAAAGATCGCTTAGATGATTCATTTCCTGACGAGGAAAGAAATGACGACTCGATTGAGAGGACTCTTATCACTAGGGAACAAGACCGACTAAAGTAATAGTGATGCAACATGAATATGAACGCAAAGTAGTAATGCATGATGTATGTATGTATATGCTGACAAAACTGACACGACATACAAACTAATAGATGAACACGACTAGATACTCGGTCACAGTTGGGGACGAAGAGGTATCGCTGGTTCAAGATAGCAATTCTGCCTTGCTTAGGAGAAGTAGTCCTCGTGGGGAGCTACGTTGGTCGAGCTTAGGAGATAAGAACTCTGCCGGGGGTGTCAGACGAAACAAAGGTCTCTGACACAGTTGATCCTTCATTCAGGTGCACTGGTTTAGAAGGAGTACTTTGATTCTGCACTTTGAAGCTCGATTGCTTCTAGAGAAGCGACCGATGTTCTTTTGATGTTCAACAGTCAAAAGAAATTACCATCTTTATTTTAAAAGCAGAAAAGTTTGACAAGTAAATTCATTTTTGTTTTATTTCAAGAATCGTTGATCATGTTAAAATATCGTTCTGTAAAGCTAAAACAAATAAGAATTGCAAACAAAAGCACAAGGGCTCAAATTTTATTGATAGGGTGGAAATCAGCCAAACGTGCAATTCCCTAGAGTATATACAAAGTTAAAAAATGGTACTCTAAGAGAAAATGGCTATATTGAAACATAAGGACCACTATCCTTCTACCAACTTTGACTTCGGGGCATCCTGAGCTTCCGTCGAAGATGACCGTGACTGGAGTTTTCTGATGGATGGTGTAACTGCCGCCGAGGGACTTTCCCCTTTGTCGAACGTACTTACTTGCCATTATCCCTAATTTTTTCCTGGATTGTACTTTGAGGTTTCCAATCCACCGGAATGATTTTTGATCATGTCTCTAATTTTTTCCTGGACCGCCCTTTCGGGTTTTCAATCCACCGAGACGTTTTTTTATTTTTTTTTATTTAGGCGAAGTATTTATTGACTATGTCAACATTTGTGGGGTAAGCAAATTCCTCTCCGTACATGGTTGCAAGTCTCAAGGCGCCGCCTGAGAAAGCTTTCTTGACCACATAGGGGCCGTCATAATTCGGAGTCCATTTGCCCCGAGAATCAGTGAGGAATGATTGTATCTTTTTGAGCACAAGGTCTCCTTTTCTGAAGATGCAAGGTCGGACCTTTTTGTCGAACGGCTTCTTCATTCTTCGCTGATACAACTGACCATGGCATCTTGCCGTGATTCGCTTTTCTTCGATCAGATTCAGTTCATCGTGCCGACTTTGACACCATCCAGCTTCTGTAAGCTTAGCTTCCATCAATACCCGGATTGATGGGATCTCTACTTCTATGGGGAGCACCGCCTCCATGCCATATACTAGAGAGAAAGGGGTAGCCCCTGTTGAAGTGCGGACAAATGTGCGATAACCATGAAGAGCAAAGGGCAGCATCTCGTGCCAATCTTTGTAGGTTACAACCATCTTTTGAACGATCCTTTTGATGTTCTTGTTAACCGCTTCTACCGCTCTGTTCATCTTGGGTCGGTAGGGAGATGAGTTATGGTGTTCCATCTTGAACTCAGCGCACAACTCTTTCATCATCTTGTTGTTTAAGTTAGATCCATTATCAGTAATGATCTGGCTCGGAACATCATAACGGCAGATGATATTGTTTTTGATAAATCGGACCACCACTTGTCGGCTTACATTAGCGTACGATGCTGCTTCGACCCACTTGGTGAAATAATCAATGGCTACCAGGATGAACCGATGTCTGTTTAAAGCCTTAGGTTCAATCATGCCAATCATGTTGATCCCCCATATAGAAAAAGACCATGGGGAAGAAAGAACTTTGAGATGCGTTGGCGGTACATGGATTTTGTTGGAGTATATCTGACATTTATGACACTTCCTCATGTACTTGTAGCAATCGAATTCCATTGTCAACCAATAGTACCCTGCTCTTAGGATTTTTCTTACCATTGTGTATCCATTGGCATGAGTGCCAAAGGATTCTTCATGAATTTCTTTTATCAGCATGTCTTCTTCTGGTCTGTCGACGCATAGAAGCAAGACCATGTCAAAGTTCCTCTTATAGAGTGTATCACCGCTCAGGAAGAAGTTGCCAGCCAACCTTCTGAGGGTTTTTCTATCTTTCCTGGATGCCCCAGGTGGGTACTCTTGTTTCTCAAGGAAGCATTTGATATCGTGATACCAAGGTTTGTCGTCTATGTCTGCTTCAATCGTGAAGATGTAAGAGGGCCGTTCAAGGCGCATTATGTCGATCTTAGGTAAGTCATTCCATTGACCTACACTAATCATGGAAGAGAGAGTGGCTAATGCATCAGCCATGTGATTCTCTTCACGAGGGATATGATGAAACTCGAATCTGTTGAAGAAGGGTAGCAGCCTTCTTGCGTAATCTTTGTAAGGAATCAATCCTGATTGGTATGTGTTCCAATCTCCTTTGATCTAATTGATGACCAAAGCTGAGTCGCCATATACATCCAAGTTTTTTATCCTTAAGTCGGTCGCTTCTTCGAGACCCATGATACAAGCTTCGTATTCGGCCTTGTCGCGGCCGACAAAGATATTCAAGTCGCCATCATATTTTTTAAGGGAAATAATGATAAACCTAAGATCCTAATCCCAAGGGCAGAGATTCCTAAGGTTCGGGAGTCGGTTAAGTGAGGGGAAGGTGTTAAGCACCCCTCACTTCCATTGCACTCAATTGGATCCTCCTTAGATTTTAGGGTATGCTTGTTTGTTTGTCTAAATGATTTATTTACAAAAGAATCCTAAGTTTTTTATTATTGTACTCGCTAGGGTTTACAACCCTATGCCTACGTACCTTCATTTCGAAGGATCAGAGTAATCGTAGTTCACCTCCCCTATTCCTACCCCCTAATCCTATTCCCATTCCTAATCCTAAACCCAATCCACTATCTATACTCTTGGATAAAGAGTTATATCCCTTGATCTATTATTTATACTCCTAGATAAGGATTTTTATCCCTTATCCATTATTTATACTCTCAGATGGAGAGTTATATCCCTTATCCATTATTTATACTCTCGGACAGAGAGTTCTATCCCTTATCCATTATTTACACTCTCGGATGGAGAGTTCTATCCCTTATCCATTATTTATACTCTCGGACGGAGAGTTCTATCCCTTAATCCCTTATTTATACTCCTAGACAAGGAGTTCGATCCCTTAATCTATTATTTATACTCCTAGATAAGGAGTTATATCCCTTAAATCCCGATCCGTTTATTTATACTCTCGGAGGAAGAGTTTTATCCCAAAATCCTTGTCCATTGTTTATACTCTCGGATGGAGAGTTCTATCCCAAAATCCCTTATCCCTTGGCCTATATTTATACTCTTGGAACCTAAGAGTGCTATTCCTAAATCCCATCCCTTATTTTAGAGAACCATAAAAACCTCAAATGCCAAATAGTTTAATTAAAGTAATTATTAAAACCCAAAGTTAAAAACCCAATTAAATAATTAAATTAAGTTATTAATTTAATTATATAAAAACCCTAAATTGAAAAAAAAATTATTCCAATTAAACAATTAAATTAAGTTATTAATTTAATTGATGAAAAACCTAATAAAACCTAATTAAACAAGTAAATCAAGTTATTAATTTAATTGATGAAAAAACTTAATTAAACCATTAAATTAAATTATTAATTTCTAAAGAAAAACCCTTAATAAAAACCCAATTGCATAATTAAATTAAGTTGTTAATTTAATTATAAAGAAAAACCCAAAATTAAAAAAATTAATTAAACAATTAAATTAAGTCATTAATTTAATTGATCAAAACCCTAATAAAAACCTAATTAATCAATTAAATCAAGTTATTAATTTAATTGATCAAATTAACCCTAAAACCCTAATTGATATTTAAAACCTAATTTATTAATTAAATTAAGTAATTAACTTAATTAATAAATAAAACCAGGAGGGTGTATTTTCGTTTGAATAAGCAGCGGGCTTAAAAACTGCGGGTGCTGGTAGTGTCTGGGCGCAAGGCCCAATCACTAAAAAAAAATCAAACCCTAAAACCCAAAAAAACTCACAGTGGAGAGAAATCCACCCGTTTGACTCTCCCTGACCGTTGGATGGAGATCACATGGATCTCTCAGAAACTAACCCTATCCATTGATCCCCAGGTATGCTGAACGTATGGCCAGGATTGAGAGTCAATATGGACTCACGGTGAGCACACGCGCATTGGATCCTTTGGTTGACTGGAAATTCAACCGATCCTGGAAGTCCCAAGGACGCCATTTGGCATAGATCCAAGGGCGCGCAGAAGGGGTATAAGACCCCATTTCTCTTCCGTCCCTCTCATTTTTCACTTTCTTTCTCTCTCTAATTCTCTCATCCTCTCTCTAACTCTCAGACTTCTCTCCATTCTCTCTTAAACTCCGTCGCCGGTGGGCCGTCCAGCCACTGTGCGACGCCCCTCAAACCACCGGAAAACCCAACCCTCACGACCCTAATACCTTACAATCCCAGAAATCACGTAAACCCCAAGAAACCTAACCCCCAAACCTGAAGAACCCTAACCCTAACAGAACCCAGAACCCCAAAAAAAATCCACACCAAATCACAACCAAAACACACTAGACAACCAAACGAGAGCTAAGTGTTTAGATTTTACCTTCCGTGTAGTGATTCTCGTTGTATTATCCTACTATCTCCATTTCCCTTTCTAATCTCCCTTTCTGATTTTTTTGCAGGTGCAAAAGATTTGGAGGTTCGTGGCCGTCTCTCCCTCTCGAAATCCCCCACATTTCCTCTATTTTCTTTTCTACTTTTATAGACTTCGAAATTAGGGTTTTAGGATTTATTAGCTTTAGATTTATTTAGGACATTTTTGATGTAGCTTTTATTGTTTTTGATCCGATCTGCCTCTTTCTGGTTTTGTTGTAATTTTAGAATTAGGGTTATTTCTTGTCATTTTAAGATACGATCTGATTGGGACTTCATGTACACGCTTTTGATTTTTGTTGCCATTTCAATCCAAATGTAATGTACCAAATTGATTTGGGAAAAATAATGAAAACGATTTGTCTCTGCTTTGATCTGATACAATCCCCATTCTACGCACAGTTAGGGTTAGAACTTAGGGAAGGGGACGGCCCACTTGGGTCAACGCGTTTGACCAAAATAAAAAAAAACAAAAATAAATTAACTTAAATTAAAATTCTAAATATCACCTAAATTCTAATAATCAACACGAAAATCTCCTTAATTAATAACTAATAATATATTTGACCTCTAAAGCTTAATTAAAACACTGTTCCTAATTAAAAAAACAGCCCAACAAATAGAAATTTAATAAAATATAAAAAGACACCAATAAAATATTTAAAACTAATTAACACTAAAATAAAAGCTGATTATTCTCTAATTAATCTAAAAAGCCTCAAATTCTAAAATAATACCCAATTAACTCTAACATAATAGAATTTAAAATAATAAACTCTTAAAATGAAATCCCAACCAAAAACACTTTGGTCCCTAATATTAAAAAAAAAATTAACCCAAAATTCTAAATTTTATCTAATAAAATTAATCTAAGACTCTTAAATTCCTAATTAATAAAATAAAAAACCCTTACATGAAACCCAAACCCCAAAATAAGTCTAAATGCACTAGCAGACCCCCCCCCCCCCCCAAAAGCCCAAATGACACTGACTGACACCCCCCTTATAGCACAAGAAAAATCCCAAAAGATGAGAAAAACACTGGTCAAAATTTAGGGTACTACAGCTGTCCCCATTTAATCGTCTTCGAATCAGAAGGATGATGTCGACGAGCCTTGAGGAGGAGACGATTAAATACAAAAAGGACCCTAATTTTGACCGCAGAACCTGATAGGGGCTAAGTTGATATCCCAAAATCCCTGGTAATAGACCCTTGGCGAAATACCCGATTGAACCCCTTGATAAATACCTTTTAAAAAAAAAACCCTTGATAACTCCTTTGATGACAAACCCAATAAACACTCTCGATAAACTCTTTGATGGAACCCCTTGAAATTTAAATAAAAATCCCTTGACAAAATCCCCTGATAAAAATACCTTGGTGAAATCCCTTTGGTAAATCCCTTTAGTGATTATGAACCTTATGTGTGTATGTATGTTTGTGTATATGCGTGCATGTATGCGTGCTCTTATGTACGATGCATTATTTGGGCTAACGCCTCTTTTTATGATATGCGATGCATGGATTTGTTTGAAATAATATTTTACATAACGTCCTGACTCCCTGACCCTTGAGACCTTGATGATTGTAGTAAGCCATGATTCCCTTGATTCCTATTTAACAAGCCGTTAAAGAACCTCCCATGTTGGTTAGACTGTAACGTACATTCCTGTCAGTGTATAGACCCTATGTCCTGCTTTGGAAGAATATGATCCCTTTAATGATTCCAAAAACCGAAGTAAAATACATTTTCCTTTTTTAAAGCTTTTATTTATACCTGATATTTCAATGCATTATTTCACAATTAATCGACACCTTGTAATCAAGCGGAATAATTTAGGAGGCAAATAAATATATTTGAAAAGCAAATTTTATTGAGAATTCGCCAGATAATGGGCAATGATAAGTAAGAAGGGTAGTTCTCATAAGGAGATATTACCGTAAATCCAGAAAAATGTAAAATGGCAATAAGAAAACAAATTTATTTATGTTCCTATTAAATTTAACACCATCTAATATCCCTAAGACTCCAAGATCACGACACTTTGCTTCTGAAGATGACGGCTGGAATGATCGTTCCCTTCTGAATTCCTGTTACGGGGTGACTTGAGTGTTTTCAGTCATATACCTTTTGGATATCCCTAACTTTTGCTTGGACCACTCTTTTTAGAGTCTTAGTCCACCGGGATGATATACCATTTTTTCGACTAAGCCACCCTTTAAGGTTTTCGACTTGTCGGGTATCATTTTTATCCAAGTCCCAAATTTTTGCCTGGATCGCTCTTTCGAGTTTTCAATCCACTGGGACACCCTAATTTTTGCCTAAGTCGCCCCTTAGGGTTTTCGACTTAGCGAGCTTTTATCCTCTTTTTCTAGGCATAGCATTTTTGACCGAATCGGAGTTCACTAGTCGTGGTAAACCCGCTCCATCCATGGTTGTTAATATTAGTGGTCCGCCAGAGGAGGCACTCTTCACGACGTATGGCCCTTCATAGTGTGGGGTCCATTTTCCGCGGTTGTCCTTATGGATGGGTAATATTTTCCTTAACACCAAGTTTCCCTCTTCGAGTACTCGAGGACGAATTTTCTTGTCGAACGCTCTCTTAATTCCCTGTTGATATAATTGTCCGCAGCCACACATTTCCCTTATACGAGGTTTAGCTTATCGAGTCTAATTTGCACCCATTCTACCTTATCCAGATTAGCTTCCTTTATGATCCTAAATTCCGATTGATAGCCCCTACAAATATATAAGTTTCCCTCGAGATCCAGGTCCAGGTCCTTCATAGGAGTCCGAAGTTTCACAATCCTTTATAACCATGACATCTTTGTCCGGGAAGTCCAACTGCATGAGTTTGATAATCGTCACCTAGTTTATGAATGAGATGATTTGCTAGTGTACTTCCTTCAATAGCCTTTGGAGCTGGCATCCCTTGAATGGCTTTCATTTTGTCCTTTATTCCCCTCTGACTGACTATGGACCCTAATATTTTCCAGATCTTATTCCATAAGTACACCTTGTAGGATTTAGTTGTAACTTGCATTTCCTTAACTGATCCACCAACTTTTGTAAGTTAGTTATGTGATCTTCTTCTTTTGTGACTTGGTAATCATATCATCCACATGAACCTCTATCTCCTTATACACCATATTACCATAGTCCTTTGATAAGTTACTCCTACATTCTTTGACCCAACAGGTGTTACCTTGTGACAACAAGTCAAATTGTTTCTTGACTTCTTCTTGATCTGGAGGGTTATGTCTGGTCTAGTCCTCCTCATATATTGCTTGATTGGCGTGCATTCTAGTTTGAGTAGTAATTCGTGCTCGATGATGTTCGTATCACGTCCAGGCATATCCTGGTATGACTAGGCAAACACATCTGGGTACCCTTGCAATAGCTCGATCAACCTTTCCTTTATATCCTTATTTGGAGAAGCACCGACTTTGACCTCTTTCCTCAGTTCCTAGATTGATCACATCCACTGGTTTCGGGTGAGGTTATATTTCCTTGTCCTCCTGCCTCCACAGTCTGGCTAACTCTTCGGGAAGCTCATACTCGTCCTCATCACCCTCTTCCACTTGGTTAATCGGTAATTCGAAGTCATTCGAGATTATAGCGGTGTTATTTTTAATAGGTTCATTTTTAAATTTGCACGAGGAAGATTTTTTATTATTATCCCTTTTTGGAATGAAGTGCTGGAAATGAAAATATTGAAAGAAGGTATATTGCCATTTTGAACAAGACGGAAAATGAAAGAAAAAAGATCTTGATTGAAAACAAAATGCAATTTTATTGATAGAAATAATTCAATGAAATAAAAGGCGGCCCTACAAAGCTTTGTCCACTTGCCTTGGGCATGGCAAGGGATTTATTATTATTTTAAGAAAAAAGTAAATTACTTCGAAACAGAAATCATCTCAGAAATCCCGATGGTTCTCCAATTGTCGAGATTAGGCATTCCTTTCTTCCTCTTCCATTAAGGCCACATGATCCTCAATTCTGAATCCCACACTACGGAAATTGTCTTTTATCCCTTCACTAGCTGGTTTGTAACCCAGCCCAAACAAATCCTTCTGCTCAGGTGACTCCCATTGTTTGCCCCAATTTGTTATGTCTCCCTTATTAATAAGGAATTCACCCCCCATCCCTTCCATGGCGCTGACTGTTGCCCCAATGTGCCCCAGTAATGCATTATCTCCCAAATTTGGACCTTCAGGGTCTACAACACTGACAACAATTTTCTTTGAGTTATTTTCGGGATAACCCTCATTGTTATGTTGGTCAGAGGATGACTACCCAATCTTTCCTGTCTTTAAACCATTCTAAATCCTCTCTCCAATGATAACCAAGTCAGTGAATCCCGTTGAGACTGCCCCAATCATCCTTTCATAGTATAGTCCTTGCAGAGTTCCCATGAATGTATCTACTAGCTCGCTTTCCCACAATGGAGGTTGCACACGAGAGGCTAGCTCCCTCCGTCTCTGGGCATACTCCTTAAAAGATTCGTTCCCTTTTTGAGACATATTTTGCAATTTTATACGATTAGGGGCCATGTCTACATTATATTGGTATTGCCTTATAAAGGCACTTGCCAGATCCTCCCAGTTCTTGATGTGAGTCCTTTCTGGTTGCATGTACCAATCCAAGGATGCCCCACTAAGGCTGTCTTGGAAAACATGCATCATCAGCTTTTCATTTTTAGCATGAGCCCCCATCTTTCGGGAAAACATCCGAATGTGATTTTTGGGACAACTAACTCCTTTATACATCCGGATGTGATTTTTGGGACAACTAAGTCCTTTATACATCTCGCAGTTAGGTGCCTTAAACTTAGGAGGCACGACCACGTCGGGCACCAGACACATTTCCAAGGCATCCACTCCAAAAATGCTGGGTCCCTCCACAACCATTAACCTTTCCTCGAGTGCTTTGTACTTATCATCAATCCCTCTCCTTTCCCTAACAGTGGTTCCTTTATTTTCGAGGGCCACTTGTCTCGGATTTTCATCCTCGTATGCGTAGTTCTCACGTGGAGTAGGTCTGTAAGTAGTACGAGGTGCCCTATTAGAGATATGAGGAGAGAAGGTTCCCTCGAGAGGTTGGTTAACAATTTTGTGCTCGCGTTCCAGATCATGGACAAACCCTAGCAGAGGGCTATTGTCTTCAACATGGAGGGAAGGAGTAGGAACCTTCCTTTGAGGTTTTGACCTAGTTCTTCTGGCTATCAAACTCTGGATGGCAAGTGTCAGTTGATCAATCTGGCTTTTCATACCTTCCACGTTCTCCTTGACAATATCCATTTCTCCTTTTAGAGTAACCAGCTCCTTCTCCATCTTATCCATGGCTTCCCTTCGGTACGCTCGAGTGTGAGGTTGGGAAGTCAGGTTGTTATGCTCAACGACTCTGAGACAAAATTTGCAAAAGAAAATGACTTTTTTATTCCTTTTTCCTTATTTTGAATGCATGTTGATGATGAATGTATGGATATGCATGATGTATGCTAAATAATTTTAAAATTTTATTTGGGGGGAATCCCAAAATCCATTGTAGTTAGAGATGGATATATCCAAAAGGTGAAACCCATACACATAGAATGTAAAATCCAAATCCATTAGCCAATCCTAAATCCAAAATTCCTTCCAAACTTATAACAATAATTCCTCGGGAATAACCCAAAACTCTAATCCCAAAATGGAAACTCCTGAACTTAAGAAGGCGTAAGCTAAATAGATGCCCCCAATGCCTTCTTAAAACTCCTCCAAGTACCCTTTCTTGAGCCCTTGCACTTCCCTATCCTCCTTGCGGTGAGATAATAGATCCTCAACAGGCACAACTAAGTCTTTAGGCTTGACCCTTTTCCCTTTTTCTGTTTTTCTTTCATTTTTCCCCTTTTTTATTCCTTTTTATTTTTCCTTACTTTTTCCCTTCCCCTTTTTTTTCCCCCCATGCCCCTTGTAAGATTTTTCCCGCTACTTGTAAGTATAGTCCAAACTGTTCTAGCGTAGGAGCTAGTTGAAAATCCTTGAAGAGGAAGTCACATAAAGAAGGATCATAAAGTTGTGCAAAGGCAATGATGGCATCTACCTTCATAGGGATCCCTAAGAGACCGAGGATCCTTCCCTACTTGTGTATAAACATCCTTTGAGCATATTAAGTCTTGAAGGTCTTTGAGACTTTGTAAATCAGCACTAAGCATTCTACTGCGTAGGGTAGCCCTTTCTTGTTTGAATCCATCTTTCCAATGTTCCTACAACACATCTTGAAATTCCCCACAAAAATGCATATATGCAAAAAATGTTTTTAAATGCATGATGACATGGACACTTTGTTTTCTTCTTGGTTAGGGTAAGGCAAAAATGCAAGCATGACCCTAACTAGGTAGGCTCCCTATAATAGGTTTAGATCTAAAGCTTATCTACCCAATCCCCTCACATGTAGGATATATAGTTTTGGGCAGCATAACGACCCTATAATGTACTGACTATACCCTTGTTTTTCCATGAGAAGGAGCAAGCCTTCCTATGGTAATCCTTCGGGATAAGTCTCATCTGGGTAGGACCCTAGTAACAGCCCTTGAGGGTTGAATACGTACGATCTCCATGAGTTGGTAAGGGGTAGGCTAAAAGTTCTCAGAGTCTCGGACCACATCCAAATCATCCTCTATGTTAGGGGCTAGCCCTTTCATGAGGACACCTTTGGAAGGATCTATTCTGAGTGTGGCATCAATGAATTGTTGGGGATGTCGCATCCCCCCCCTAAAACATTTCCGTTCCACGTCCTAATCTAGGGTTGTACTCCAAGCTTGGGCTTTAGCTTTACACATCATTTTCCCCAATCCAATACATGATGACAAAAATAAAAAAATATTATAGACAAATATAATAATAAAGCAAATTAAAACATAAAATAAATCATAATGAAAAAATAAAAATTAAAAACAATAAACACCCAAAACAAACAAGGATCCTAAAACCTAAGGTTAGGAGGGACTCTCTTTAGGGAGGAATCCCCAGCAGAGTCGCCAGCTGTCGCGGCCGGCAAAAATATTCGAGTCGCCATCATATTTTTTAAGGGAAATAATGATAAACCTAAGATCCTAATCCCAAGGGCAGAGATTCCTAAGGTTCGGGAGTCAGTTAAGTGAGGGGAAGGTGTTAGGCACCCCTCACTTCCATTGTACTCAGTGGGATCCTCCTTAGATTTTAGGGTATGCTTGTTTGTTTGTCTAAATGATTTATTTACAAAAGAATCCTAAGTTTTTTATTATTGTACTCGCTAGGGTTTACAACCCTATGCCTACGTACCTTTATTTTGAAGGATCAGAGTAACCGTAGTTCACCTCCCCTATTCCTACCCCCTAATCATATTCCCATTCCTAATCCTAAACCCATTCCTATTCCTAAACCCAATCCACTATTTATACTCTTGGATAAATAGTTCTATCCCTTGATCTATTATTTATACTCCTAGATAAGGAGTTTTATCCCTTATCCATTATTTATACTCTCGGATGGAGAGTTCTATCCCTTATCCATTATTTATACTCTCGGACGGAGAGTTCTATCCCTCATCCATTATTTATACTCTCGGATGGAGAGTTATATCCCTTATCCATTATTTATACTCTCAGATGGAGAGTTTTATCCCTTAATCCCTTATTTATACTCCTAGACAATGAGTTTTATCCCTTAATCTATTATTTATACTCCTAGATAAGGAGTTCTATCCCTTAAATCCCGATCTATTTATTTATACTCTCGGAGGAAGAGTTTTATCCCAAAATCCTTGTCCATTGTTTATACTCTCGGATGGAGAGTTCTATCCCAAAATCCCATATCCCTTGGCCTATATTTATACTCTTGGAACCTAAGAGTGCTATTCCTAAATCCCATCCCTTATTTTAGAGAATCATAAAAACCTCAAATCCCAAATAGTTTAATTAAAGTAATTATTAAAACCCAAAGTTAAAAACCTAATTAAATAATTAAATTAAGTTATTAATTTAATTATATAAAAAACCTAAATTGAAGAAAAATTTTATTCCAATTAAACAATTAAATTAAGTTATTAATTTAATTGATGAAAAACCTAATAAAACCTAATTAAACAAGTAAATTAAGTTATTAATTTAATTGATGAAAAAACCTAATAAAACCTAATTAAACCATTAAATTAAATTATTAATTTCTAAAGAAAAACCCTTAATAAAAATCCAATTGCATAATTAAATTAAGTTGTTAATTTAATTATAAAGAAAAACCCTAAATTAAAAACTTAATTAAACAATTAAATTAAGTCATTAATTTAATTGATCAAAACCCTAATAAAAACCTAATTAATCAATTAAATCAAGTTATTAATTTAATTGATCAAATTAACCCTAAAATTGATATTTAAAACCTAATTTATTAATTAAATTAAGTAATTAACTTAATTAATAAATAAAACCAGGAGGGTGTATTTTCCTTTGAATAAGCAGCGGGCTTAAAAACTGGGGGTGCTGTTAGTGTCAGGGCGTAAGGCCCAATCACTAAAAAAAAATCAAAGCCTAAAACCCAAAAAAACTCACGATGGAGAGAAACCCACCCGTTTGACTCTCCCTGACCGTTGGATGGAGATCACACGGATCTCTCAGAAACTAACCATATCCATTGATCCCCAGGTATGCTGAATGTATGGCCAGGATTGAGAGTCAATTTGGACTCACGGTGAGCAACCACGCGTTGGATCCTTTAATTGACTGGAAAGTCAACCGATCCTGGAAGTCCCAGGGACGCCACTTGGCATAGATCCAAGGGCGCGCAGAAGGGGTATAAGACCCCATTTCTCTTCTGTTCCTCTCATTTTTTACTTTCTTTCTCTCTCTAATTCTCTCATCCTCTCTCTAATTCTCAAACTTTTCTCCCTTCTCTCTAAAACTCCGTCGCCGGTGGGCCGTCCGGCCACCGTACGACGCCCCTCAAACCCCCGGAAAACCCAACCCTCACGACCCTAATACCTTACAAACCCAGAAATCTTGTAAACCCCAAGAACACTAAGGGTTCCCTAACCCCCAAACCTGAAGAACCTTAACCCTAACAAGAACCCTAACCCTAACAGAACCCTAACCCTAACAGAACCCAAAAACCCAAAACAAATCCACACCAAATCACAACCAAAACACACGAGACAACCAAACGAGAGCTAAGTGTTTAGATTTTACCTTCCGTGCAGTGATTCTCGTTGTATTATCCTACTATCTCCATTTCCCTTTCTAATCTCCCTTTCTGATTTTTTCGCAGGTGCAAAAGATTTGGAGGTTCGTGGCCGTCTCTCCCTCTCGGAATCCCCCACATTTCCTCTATTTTCTTTTCTGTTTTTATAGAGTTCGAAATTAGGGTTTTAGGATTTATTATTTTTAGATTTATTTAGGACATTTTTGATGTAGCTTTTATTGTTTTTGATCCGATCTGCCTCTTTCTGATATTGTTGTAATTTTAGAATTAGGGTTATTTCTTGTCATCTTAAGATACGATCTGATTGGGACTTCATGTACACGCTTTTGATTTTTGTTGCCATTTTAATCCAAATGTAATGTACCAAATTGATTTGGGAAAAATAATTAAAACGATTTGTCTCTGCTTTGATCTGATACAATAGCCATTCTACGCGCAGTTAGGGTTAGAACTTGGGGAAGGGGACGACCCACTTGGGTCAACGCGTTTGACCAAATTAAAAAAACAAAAATAAATTAACTTCCATTAAAATTCTAAATATCACCTAAATTCTAATAATCAACACGAAAATATCCTTAATTAATTACTAATAATATATTTGACCTCTAAAGCTTAATTAACACACTGTTCCTAATTAAAAGAATAGCCCAGCAAATAGAAATTTAATAAAATATAAAAAGACACCAATAAAATATTTAAAACTAATTAACACTAAAATAAAACCTGATTATTCTCTAATTAATCAAAAAATCCCCAAATTCTAAAATAATACCCAATTAACTCTAACATAATAGAATTTAAAATAATAAACTCTTAAAATGAAATCCCAACCAAAAACACTTTGCTCTCTAATATTAAAAAAAAAATTAACCAAAAATTCTAAATTTTATCTAATAAAATTAATCTAAGACTCTTAATGACACTGACTAACACCCCCTAATAGCACAAGAAAAATCCCAAAAGACGAAAAAAACACTGGTCAAAATTTAGGGTACTACAGGCCTCATTGTTTTTACACTTGAATGTCAGTCGGGCTATGAAAGGAATGTGGGTACCCTGAGATGTTATGGTGATTGCCTTAATTCCGTTTCCGTAATGATTGACAGCTCCGTCGAAAATTAGTCCCCATTGGGAACCTGGTTCTGGCCCTTCACTGGGTAGCGGTTCATCGCAATCTTTCATTTTCAAATACATGACATCTTCGTCCGAGAAGTCAAACCCGATTGATTCCTGGTCGTCAATAGGTTGATGAGTCAAATGATGGCTAAAATACTCCCATTAACGGCTTTTTGAGTGTGGTATTCGATGTCATATTCTGACAGCAACATCTGCCAACGGGCAATCCTTCCCATGAGAGCAGGTTTTTCAAATACATACTTGATTGGATCCATTTCGGAGATTAACCAAGTAGTGTGACAAATCATGTACTGGCAAAGACGTTTGGCTGCCCAAGCCAAAACGCAGCAAGTTTTCTCAAGCATAGTGTACCGAGTCTCGCAGTCGGTGAATTTCTTACTCAAATAGTAGATGGCAGACTCTTTCCTTTTCATTTCGTCTTGTTGACCAAGCACACAACCCAAGGAGTCTTCCAAGACTGTTAAGTATATGATTAGTGGTCTTCCTTCCACTGGAGGTGATAGAATCGGTGGGTTCAACAGATATTCCTTAATACTGTCAAAGGCGGTTTGGCAGTCTTCTGTCCAAACGCAGTCCTGATTCTTTTTGAGTAATTTGAAAATCGACGCACATGTCGCGGTCATAAGGAATATTAATTTAGAGATGTAGTTCAAACGTCCCAGGAATCCCCTGACTTGTTTTTCAGTTTTCAGAGAAGGCATTTCTTGAATGTCCTTGACCTTGTCAGGATCAACCTCAATTCCTTTCTGGCTGACGATGAACTCTAAGAGCTTCCCTGAATGGACACCGAATGTGCACTTATTGGGATTCAAGCGGAGTTTGTACTTTCTCAACCACTCAAATAGTTTTGACAGGTGGGTCACATGCTCCTCCTCTGTTTTATATTTGGCAATCATGTCTTCGACATATACCTCAATTTCCTTATGTATCATGTCATGAAACAGAGTAGTCATGGCCCTCTGATAGGTTGCCCCGACATTCTTCAAACCGAACGGCATTACCTTGTAACAAAAGGTCCCCCATGGGGTAATGAAGGAGGTCTTCTCCATGTCTTCCGGCGCCATTTTGACCTGATTGTAGCCCAAGAATCCATCCATGAAAGAGAAGACTTTGAACTTTGCTGTACTATCTACCAGCATGTCAATGTGTGGTAAGGGAAAGTCGTCCTTTGGACTTGCCTTGTTTAGATCTCGGTAGTCGAGACACATTCTGACTTTTTTGTCCTTTTTCGGAACTGGTACGATGTTGGCTAACCATTGAGAATATTCTGACGTAGCGAGGAAACCCGCGTCAATCTGTTTCTGTACCTCCTCTTTGATTTTGACAGCCATGTCTGGATGAGTTCGTCTCAACCTTTGTTTTAGCGGCGGACATTCTGATCTCAACGGTAGATGGTGTTCCACGATGTTGGTATCCAACCCTGGCATGTCCTGATAGGACTAAGAAAACACATCGGGAAATTCTCTGAGAAGCTTTGTCAAATTCTCTTTGACAGTTGGACCGAGCAATGGCCCAATCTTGACTTCTTTTCTCTCTTTTTCCGATCCTAAGTTGACTGTTTCTAGCAACTCTTTGTGAGGCTCAATGGACCTTTCCTCTTGCCGAGTAGTCGGAAGATCTCCTCTGGAATTTCGTCGTCATCTTCTTCTTCAGCCTCAAACACCGGAAACTCAAAGTTGGGAGAAGGCATTGGATCGTATGTTTCTACGGGGTTTAAAACAAGCAATCTGCATGACGTGATGATTTGTGTTTAGAAGAGATAGAGAGAATGCAAGAGTGTGTGCAGTGTATTTCTTTTACTGCTTATTTTTATTATTGAGTTGTTTTTTAGGATTACCATTTTCTGAAAAGCAAAAAGAGAAAACAGCAATTAATGCGGAAATTACAGAACGACATTATTTTATTAATGAGCAAGTCGATTCTTGAAACTACAACCCTATAAGACAAAACTTTGTCGCTTTGGGCGAAGCGAAGAGGGATATTTACAGAAAGTGAGCCCTATCAAAACATCCGTTTCACCTGGGCAGGGTGAAAGGTTAAAGACGACAATTACTTAGACTTATGAACAATCTTCGGAACATCGACAGCGACCCATTGGCGGCGAACTCCTCAGTGAATCACAAAGTCTGGTACCTTCCTTGATTTGTCTTCAGAAATAACGCTGATTTCTGGTGGAGCAGGATCGTTGGAATCTGTCTCCCAGGCAGAGTTGTCGTAGGAGGATTCCTCTGTTGTATTTTGTATAGTGTTTGTGCTCTCGGCTGTATCTCCCCATCCAGTTGGCTGGATGTCTTCAAACCTGATACGAGAGCTTTCAGGAGCGGTGTACTTGACCTTGAAGTCGTATTTTCCACTCGTTTGTCCCAAGGTGTCCCACATTTCTTTGGAACTGGAGGAGTCATCCCTCTCGATGACGTTGACCTCGGGAAAAGCATAGTTGATGAATTCTAGTCCAGCAAGCTTTTCCAATTCATCATCGTACTGGATAAGTTCGGAATGACCTGAGTGTTGATCCCATGGCATGGTGGGGACACAGGTATTCTGTTCAATGATGCTCAGCTGATTTTCATTGTTCGGCTGATTTTCTTGCCCCAAGTCTCTGGGATACGGTTACCAGATAGGCAAGCCATCCATTGGGCCATAATAGTTGTGGTCAATGTTGTATTTCATCGGAGTGTCTTCCTCTAATGAATTTGGCGGAGCACGGCATCCTTCAGGATCACAATCTTCGTATATCATTTCGACATCTGACCTTGGTATAAATCTCGGACTCTGTGCGGGATAGCAAAATGGCATAGGCACCTCTTCCTGAGACATATAACCGTCCTCGTTAAGATAGGACTTCCATTCCTCATCTGTATCGGAGGAATCTCCCTCGTTGAGAGTATGCACTTCTTGAGTCACTGGTTGAAGGAAGCCTCCATTGTGGAAGAAGTTCTGGATGGGATGAAGACTTTCACCGTTAGCGGCAGTCTGGATACAGGTTGCAGAAAAGCCAAGACTTTTCTTTGTCTTGTTATTCGTAGGAATGAAAAGTTGTCCCCATCCAGTTGTATTGGTATTCGCGACCGCTTTGATAACATCTTTGTACGAGGAAATCGAGGTTCCTTTCTCTGACTGATTCTCATCGCTCACCGAAAGTACTTGGAACTGCGTTCCAACAATCTCCTCGGGTTTTACACAAGTAAATAATGACAAGTTACTCACTAGCAAGGATTGTTCTCCACAGACTGTGACGAGTTGGCTGTTCTGGACGAATTTTAGCTTTTGGTGGAGGGTCGAAGTGACCGCCCCAGCCTGATGTATCCAAGGTCTTCCTAATAAACAACTGTATGTTGCCCAGATGTCCATGACCTGGAAAGTGACGTGGAAAGTATGAGGACCAATAGTTATGGGAAGGTCGACTTCGCCGATAACCATTTTTCTGGATCTGTCAAATGCTTTGACGACGACCTCGCTGGTTCTTATCGGAGGTCCTTTGAATGATAGTCGCATTAAAGTGAACTTCGACATAACATTCAGGGCTGACCCTGTGTCTACCAGTACGCTGGCTAAAGCATCGTCCTGGCAGTTGACTGTAATGTTGAGCGCCATGTTATGACGGCGACCTTCTTCAGGTAATTCCTCATCACTAAATCCCAAGTTATTGCAGGAAGTGATGTTAGAGACAATGCTATCAAACTGTCTGATTGTTACATCCTGTTCTACAAAGGCTTGTTCCAAGACTTTCTGTAGAGCCTCCCCGTGCGCTTCTAAACTGAGTAAAAGTGATAGCACTGAGATCATTGAAGGAGTTTGTAATAGCTGATCAACAATGTTGTATTCACTTTTTTGGATGAGCTTCAGCATCTCATCGTTGTTTTTCGAAAGGTCGGGATTACTGGATTGACCGGCTGGTGGATTGGGAACTTCTGTCTGAGGTTCCTTTTCTTTGTTAAATTCTCCAACTGACCGGCTGGTACAAACATCCTTGTTCTATTGATGATCAGAGATTATGACAACGTCACTGCTTTGATTAGCGAAGTAGTCCGGCGTCCAGTTGATTGGCTCGGAACCCGGACATGGGTGAATCTCTTTACGATCCAACTGACCTTGAAGAGCTGCTCGCACAAGGTAGCATCCTTGATTATACATTGAGCAAACTCCACACCGCTCATAGTTGTGTAGTGGCACCTGGCCACGTCCGTTTTGAATACAGTGTAACCTTACTAGGTCTGTTTCCACCGACCGAACATCCTGACTTTGATATCTAGTAGGATTCCCATCAACCACACTGATTTGTTGCGTGTCTTCATTCATATAGATTGGAAGCCACCAGAGGTTCAACAAGTGCTGAAGTGTTTCCTGGACAAGGGCCCAGCCCTGATCGTCTTCGCAACCCGCTTTACAGCCATGATAATCATGTGATACCAGGAACCCGAGCTGGACCTGTTTAGCATGTAACTCCACCAGGCTGGTATTCATCAAGCGAATATCGAAGATTTGAACCATGTTGATCTGATAGGGATTCCTATCATGGTAGTATTGAATCCATCCAAGATCCATCTGACGCAGGAATTGTAATCATGTCGTGGCAGATTATGATACTGGCTTTGCCTTGAGTACATTGCCACCAAGTTGACATTCATCGCATGGATATCGTGGTTTTGTATGATGTTGGAATTCGTATAAACCATGTTAACTCCACGAACTCGGTGCTCTTGGATCCATCCGAGATCCATCTGTTCCTGTAGAGCTGATTGCACCACAGAACATCCTTGATTGTTTTTAGAGCAGATATCACACTGGTGATAATTATGAGGTGGCACATGGCCATATCCACTCTGTCTACAATGCATCTTGACCAAGTTGGCCCTCAATAAGAGTACATCGCAAATTTGATAGGTGTTGTTAGACTCTCCCTCTATCAAATTAACTGCAGCTTTCTCATGTTGAGGCAGCAGGTTTGTGAGAACATTAGGATTCGAATCCTTGAAAGATAAGACCCCGCTCCTAACAAGCTTTTGCACATCGGACTTGAAACTGAGAAAATTCTCTATGTTATGCCCTGGTCCTCCTTGATGGTAAGGGCAAGTCTGATCCATCTTAAACCAAAAAGGTGGGTATAACGGAAATGCCCCTTGGCCAGTAGTAACGAAAATAATTCTGCGTACGATACGGGTATAGGATCAAATCCTGGTGGCCGCGTTGTACGATTGTTGTTGTATTGAGGATGGTCCTGCTGAAGAGGCTATTGTGTCCTTTGTTGAAATTTCTGCGACTGCGGTTGGCTTTGAGCAACCTGAGGTTGATACGTAGAAACAGGCGCAGGGTTGATAGCAGGAGTTATAGCTGCTGCTGGTTGGTACCGTCGCCTTTTCTTTCTAAGAGAGATATTCCCAATATCCTGCTCTTTTTTCTTAGGGAGAGCACTACCGTATCATTTTGTACTACTTGACGATCCAGCGTCTTTAACTAAACGTCCTTTTCGAACGGCTTCCTCAAGACGAACTCCCATGCCCACCGTCTCGGTGAAGTCACTGGGCGCACTGGCGACCATTCTGTCGTAGTTAATTGAGCTCAAGGTCTTTAAGAAAATCTTTGTCATCTCTTTTTCCTCAAGATGTGGATAAATTTGAGCGGCAATTTCACGTCATCTCTGAGCGCATTCTTTAAAGGTTTCCTTGTCCTTTTGCGACATTGATCTAAGTTGATCTCTGTCTGGTGCCATGTCCAAATTGTATTTATATTGTTGGATGAAGGCAGTGCCAAGATCTCTGAAAGTGCTAATCGTAGTGCGGTTTAAACCCATGTATCATTTTAATGCGGCACCGGTTAAACTATCCTGAAAGTAGTGAATCAGTAGATCCTGGTTCTCTGTCTGAGCTGACATTCGCCGAGCGTACATCACCAAATGCCTTTGAGGGCAAGAGTTACCCTTGTACTTTTCAAAATCGGGTACTTGGAATTTGTGCGGGACTTTCACATTGGGGACCAAGCAAAGGTCTGCGGCGTCCTTTCCAAATAAATCCTGACCGCGAATAGCCAGCAGTTCCTTCTGCATTTCCAGGAACTGCTCCTGGAATTCATCCATTCTATCTAACATACTTTTCTTTCTACCAGAAGGTATCTGTGGAATCTGTCCTTTCGGGATGGTGTGCACCACAGGGGGTGGTACTGATACTACGGCAGTGAATCTTGGCGCTTCCCGAAGTTTGTAACCTTCAGGAGTCCTCATTATGCCTCTGGCATCCTCGCTTTCCCGAAGTTTGTAACCTTCAGGCCCAACGGCTTCTGCTATGATTCCCTGATCTTCAGTGATCGGCGAAACATATCCTTCCGAAAAATAGTTAACAGGCATGCCCCAGGGACGATCTTTCGGCATTTGATACCTAGGATCATACTTCTCTACTATGGGCGTTGAGGTGATCTCTGAGATCACAGTTCTTTGTAGCTGAGCTTCTATCGTGGCTTGCATGTCGTTACGAAGCTTTCTCATATCCTCTCTCAGAGCGTCGATCTCTTCTTTCAACTCTCTGTTCTCTTCCTCGAGATCATCCATCTTTTTCTGACGATTGGCCTGAGTATCGTACTAATGAGAGAGTTTGACTCTAGAACCGAGATGCAAACGTGAGATTCATAGGTAAGAAGAATACGTGACGTGAGAATGATGAATGCAATGATTGTATTAATTGTTTTTTTTAATCAAAATAAACTTCGAAAATTAGATTGCAAATATCAAACAGTGGGGACACCCCCATTTTATTGAATTCAAAGGATTGCGAACATGAAAATACAGTAAATTACAAGGTACGGAAATAGAAACCTAAGCTAATGGGTCCCGAGTCTTCTCTGAGGAGAACTCGGGTGCTGATTCTGGTACTTTCCTTTTCTTAGACCGGGGCTCTTGGGCCGTTGTCGGGTTGTCATTCCTTTGCCAAGTGAAAGGAGCGAGTAAATTCCTTAGGTCATCCTGATTCTCTACAGCATGCTGCTCTAAAATCTAAATCAGAGCATCCTTATCTTTCAGCAGTTGCTATATTTTGGTACACTCCACATTGAGAATGTGGTACTTGTTCTTCCAAGATCTCCTCTCCTGTTAAACTTTGTTGAGCGTAACCTGAAGTTTTTCCGTTTCAGTCATGAAGTACATGACAGATTCCCTTGGCGGAAGAACTCTGTGACGAGGATAAGGCATCCTTAGTTTGAGAGCTCTAGTTTGGACCCAGTGGAGATAAGGCTCCACCGAGACACAGCCCGATTTTCCTAGAGACTCCTGTCCTTTCTTATGAACATGTTTCCAAGCGTGCACTATTTCCATTTTTAGTGCCCTGTCATTTTCTCCTTCCTTGAAGAAAAGACCTTCCAGATGAGCATTACGCGGGACATGCTTCATCGGGTATCCAAATTGACGACGAACTAAAACTGGATGATAATTGATTCCTCCCTTAGTTCCTATAAGGGGTACGTTGGGGAAGTTTCCACAACGGTCAATGATTCTGATCCCGTCATAAATCCTATTGTACCAATCTATATCAGAGTTGGTAAGAGACATGATTTTCTGTGACCAACGTAAGGCACTCTTATGGTCCTAAAAAGCAGCAGACTTAGGCCAATGGGAGATAAACCAGTTATATAGCAGGGTACACAGCACGTGATCATTCCTCCACTGTATAAATTCCTTAAGTGTACAGAATGATACGCATCTGCGAGCCAGGTTGGTACGGCGTTTCCAATGAGAAAAACCTTAATGGCATTGATATCGACGAAGTTATCAATGTTGGGAAACAAAAATAACCCATAGGTGAGCAAAACAAAGATGCTTTCAAAAGCAGTCACGTTCCCTATACTAGCAAAGTACAAAGCCTTCTTTACCAGAAACTTGGCTGGTAAACCTGGGAGTCCTCCCTTGGTGGTCATGTGAGTCTTGACTTCCGACTCATCCAAATAGATTGCTCTTGCAATGGTCTGATCCTTTGGAATTTCTTCCAGTCCAGAAAAGGGAGCTTGAACAGTAATGGGTAGATCATTCAGATGAGAATACTCCTCCAGCGTTGGTGCAAGCTGGTAATTCGGGAAGGTGAAACAGTGATATACCGGATCATAAAACTGAATGAGTGCCTCCAGGATTCCTTCAATTACATGGACCCTTAACAGAGGTAGCAGACCTCCGTACTTGGCTCTGAAAGCGTCAGGGTTAGTGATCATCCTTGGTAATCCTCTCAAATCCCCTAGTTTTGGAACCTTGAAGGTATACTTGTGAGTTTTTCTTCTACCAAAATCCATGAGCGCAATCCTTTTCTCTCTGACATTTGCAATCGTTGTCTTAGTTAAATTTTAAAAAGAGAGACTAGAAGAGAGAATTTTTCTTTGCTTAATGTTTTTTAAAATGAATGCATGAATGCAGCACACAAAAACATATAAAAAACATGGGGTCAAAGGGTCAGTGTCATGAAGTCAAGACTTTACCCATCCCAAAGGTTTATACTAGTGATTTTTGTACTTGTCTCTCAAAATCATTGATTCTTGTCGAGATAACATCAGCGGGATGGGAACCGTGCTAGGTGATGTATTTCGAAGAATCTCATAAGAGGGTAGTATCGCGTGACAACTATTTCCGATAGCTTCTGCACTACTGAAAGAGGTTTTTCCTAGGTGTATACTCAATCTTTCCACATGCGGCATCACACGCATTCCCATTAGTAGAAAAATAAACACAGATATCAATTAGGAAAAGCAATATATATATATTTGTCCTAATGTCCTAGACTTTTTAAGAGCTATGAATCCTATGATCCTAACAGAAAATGGCTCCCCGGCGGAGTCGCCATTCTGTGGTACCTTCCCAACTTAAAGGTTTTTTTTACCTAAGATCCTAGTGAGGGCCGATCCTAGCAATAATGACATTCCCCGATGGAACCGTCATTCGGTGATACCTTGTGAACCCAAGGACTCGTCCTAAGAGAAGGTTTCAACCAGAGAGATAAGAGAGACAAGATTCCTTTGTTTGGCCCCACGGTGGGGCGCCATTTTTCCTGTGAAATTATCTAAACTTGAGGTTTCCTCCTAAGAGACGGGAGAAGAACAAGTCAGCTCCCACTGTGGTCGCCATTTTTCTGTGGAAAATGGGGAAGACAAGATCTTACCATGGAACTCCCACTGTGGTTGCCATTTTTCTGTGGAACATGGGGACGACAAGATCTTACCATGGAAGTCCCATTGTGGTCGCCATTTTTCTGTAGCGCGATTTTTGTGGTTTCGAATCACTATCGCTTTGGTACTACGGTTAGATTCATTTTTTATTATATTGAAGCTGATGAAGGAAGGGAAATAGATGTCTCCAATTAACCCTGCTTGCAAACTGAGTTTAAACAGTCAAAACTGTTGGTTTACAAATGCCGCTTTAGTTCGTGGGCCTCTCTCTGCTTATTTTGTTCAGAATGAAATACCGGGGATTGTTCATGGGGAATTTGTTGGGTTTTTTCTTTGATTAGTGTGATCGCTAAGATTCTTTTTCAATCTTATGCCTACGTATTCCCGGGATAGGGAAATCAGAGCGATCGTAGTTCCTCCTATTCTATGGGAGGAAATGGTGTTTTTGTGTCTTGTTCAAAGCCCAAGACATGAAGCTAAAGGTGGTTTATATCTTGTTCAAAGCCCAAGATATGAAGCTGAAGGGTCTATTTGTATCTTGTTTGAAGCCCAAGATGGGAAGCTAAAAGGGTGTTTGACTTTAGAGAGAATTTGTCATCTCTAAAGGGGTCTGTTTGTCACAATTGTTGGGTGACTGATTATAAAGGAGAATTACTTTAACTGGGATATGCGAATCCAATAATGCCATAATTTCCTTTATAGGGGATTTTTAACCTGAAGGAGAAGACTTTAAATTAGTTTAGAGCAATGCCATCTTTCCTTAGGAATTTCTCATGCTAAAAGAGGGACAGTGGCGTGGATGTAAATAATCCAGAGGCTTGCCGCTTACAGCAATTTAGACGAGGGAAAAGGAGTTGTTGATGTTTGTATGCTGTGACCAAAGCATGATTTGATGCTAAAAGGTTAATCGAACGGGGATTTCTTTATACAAAGCCTAAGAGGAGGCTACTGACCCAACAAGAGGATGCTTTTGTGTCTCGTACGAAGCCCGAGATAGAGGCTAAAAGGGTTGACTCAACAAGAGAGCGTTTTGTATCTCGTACGAAGCCCGAGATAGAGGCTAAAAGGGTTAACTCAACAAGAGAGCATTTTGTATCTCGTACGAAGCCCGAGATAGAGGCTAAAAGGGTTTGACTCAACAAGAGAGTCTTTTATACTCACCAAGAGAGTGATTTTGTATCTTGTACAAAGCCCGAGATGGAGGATAAAAATGTTTGACTCAACAAGAGAGCCTTTTATACTCAACAAGAGAGTGTTTTGTATCTCATACAAAGCCCGAGATGGAGGCTGCAAAGGTTAACTCTGCTGGGGAGAATCATTGTACAAAGCCTAAGAGGAGGCTATGGTTACTATTTCAGTTGAGTGGCAGGTCCAGTATGTTGGTTAAAAGAGAAAATCAGTTCTTATATGGGTACTGTTGTACTCATGGATTTGATCTGAGGACCGGGATTATTTCCTGTTCTTTAAGGAAACGGGGAATCCAAAGGGTATTGAGACTGCCCAAGTCTACGGGTGTTTTTTCCTATTTTTGAAAGGAACTTGAGAATGTCTTCGAGACTCAAGGAGATTAGACTGTCCAAGTCTAGAGTTTTATCTTTTGTACTATGCTTAAGAGAGATTAAGAGACAGTCTGTTCGCGGTAAAAAAATCTAGACTCTTTGAAAGACTATTTTATCAAGATGACTAATTTCTGTTCCTATACCTTTAAGAGGTCGTCGGGACAATTTGTACGAAGCCCAAGAGGAGGCGAGAAAAACTTTTAAGAAGCCGAAGGGACAGTTTGTACGAAGCCCAAGAGGAGGCTATCTTCCCGGAGGAAGAATCATTATACGAAGCCTAAGAGGAGGCTGTGAAAACTTCTAAGAAGCCGACGGGTCCTTGTACAACGCCTAAGAGGAGGTGGGGATGCTTTTAGAAAGCCTGTGGGTCCTTGCACTAAGCCCAAGAGGAGGCTGATGAATAGTTCCAGAAGGGGTTTCACTTGGAACATTGGCCTTCTGTATATGAACTGTTCAAGGGGGAGATTTCTTAGATCTAGTTATCTAAAATTGTTGTAAAAGAAAATTCTCATGGTTTAGGTTATGTTTGAAATATCCGGGAGAACATTGGATGTAAGGAGACGAGATTTTGTCTAGTTCTAGACGTAGTTGTTGGGGAAACTCTAAATATCTATACTAGTATTACACAGTCGATATGAGTTTATGAAAGAAGACTTACAGTGAAACAGCCCCACAATACAGTTATATACATATGAAAGCGGTAAATGAAAGCGAGTAAACACTTACTCGGTTGTAGAGCTTCCATGCTGTTTGGTTAGTTTGTTCAACAAAGAAAACTTTGATAACAAAATTATATTCAAAATCAAAGGAGAAAGTGCTTTGAAAATATTGTTGGGGCTTACAGCTCAAGGAGAGGCCCAAGGTTTTATCAGTGATCGCACTGTCATTTTATACAGGGACTTATACAAGTGACTGAGGCCCAAAAAAGACTTTCTGTACAAGGGGATGGGTCTTACACTTTCTCAAGAGGCCCAAAAATGTTTGAAAGAAAAAGAATGGGGCTTATAACACGAGGGTAGGCCCATATGATATATTTTTTTGAACTGGCGATCGCGCTGAGATTTTCTTTTAACGTAGAGGGACTTATACAATATTTGAGGCCCAAAGATCATTTTGGTTAAAAGGGGATTGGGTCTTACACTCTTTTAGAGGCCCAAAGGTGTTTAAAGAAAAAGAATGGGGCTTATAACACGAGGGTAGGCCCAAATGAAAATGTTTTTGAAAAGTGATGATCGTGCCGAGATTTTGAAAACATAGTGGGACTTATACAACAACTGAGGCCCAAAGATATTTTGGTTTCCAAAGGGGTTGGGTCTTACACTTTAATAGAGGCCCAAACGGTTTGAAAAAGTTTGATGAGGGTTGAATTAATCAAAAACCCTAATTTGTTTTCAAAATGTATTTTCATTGAATAAAAATTCAATTAAAATGATAAAAATTGTTTAACATGTGGAAAACAAATTGTGATCTTGGATTAATGTTTCAAAAATCAAGTTTTGACCTACAAAATGATTGGAAATCATTAAAACTTGCAAAATCAAGAAGGAAAAAATATTTTAAATGTCAAAAACAATTAAAATATTAATTCTTGGCATAAATATCAATTATATGAAATAAATAATATTTTTGGGATTTTTTGGTAAAATAAAATATTTTAACATTTTTGTGAATTATTAAAAAAAGAACCAACTCAAAATCATTAAAACTCAGAGAGAAATTAATTTTTGAATCAATTAAATAAAATCACAAAATTCAAATATTTGAATTTTCAAAAAAGGCGCCAAGAACAAGAGCAAGAACACACGCCACCCTCTGTTTCTGCAGATTTGCGTTTTCTATCCAATCTCACTGAATACTTGATTATATCATGCAATCTACATATCAATCTACTCGTTTCAACCTCACGATCATGTCTATGGTCTTTAATTTCATTTATTTTAAGCATGGAATAAGAAATCAAAGAGAAACCTCAAGAACCCTAAATTCTACATGAAGGTTCAGAAATTCCATACACGATTCATATAAAGCAATTGATTGAGGGTAAAATCTCTATGCATGATTATGAACATATGGCCAAATTTTTGTGCAGCAAAAATTGCATGGATCATAGAGTTAGAAGAGCTCATGCTTACCACTTGCAGCTGGTGATCGTGTTTCGTGTTAGAGGTGTTACAGCTTGGTTCCAAGGATGTGGATAGCTTCCCTAGGTGCTATGGAGTGTATCTGGATGCTTGGAATGAATGGAAATGATCTAGAACTTTAGATGGTACCCCAACTGCAAATCTGTCAAGAACTTGAGCAATTGGCTAGTGATTTTATGATTTTGGTGTTCCAGATGTTGTGTGAGTGTTTGGATCACTTCTATATGATGTTTATGAGGTGTGTGTGTGATTGGTTTGGTTGGAATAGCTCTCAAACTCAAAACCCGGTAGTGACTTGCTTTGGAAGGCAATTTTGGAGTGAAGAATGAGATTTTGAGGAAAGCATGTGTTTGATGGCTTTGGTGTACTCAAACTGATCACAAATGAGCTCTATTTATAGTAGAGCAAGTTTGTTTTGCAAGGAATAATGAATGGCAACTGCTGCATAGGTTTGGCCAATGTTGATCAATGAGAATCCAAGTCTCCTCTAGCCATTGACTAGAGGTTAGGGCACAGGCTGCTGGTTCCCTTGGTCTTGGATAAGTCTTTAATGAATTCAGTTGGAAATGGCTTAGTCCATGCCACCTTGGTGCATCCAATGAATGCCCCAAAACAAAATTGGAGTCTTGTCCCCTCTTTAGGGATTTCTAGGTTTGCCATGCTATTTTTGGTTCCAAAGACTTGGGACCAGAGTTGGTTCCTCCTTAGTCCCCCCTTGAGGTGTTCAGATGGATAGAGTTGCTTGCCCTTTGCAAAATTTGGTCAAATCGAGCAAAACTCCAAAATCTGCCTTGCTTTGGCAGTTTTTAGCAAGGCAAATTGCCATTGCCATATCTCATGGCCCAAGTGGAATTTGATGGAGTTCTTGGCCATTTTGGAAGGCCCTCATATGATACAACAACTGTTTGATCATAATTGGTTTTGATACTTTTTGGATCCAAGTGAAAAATTCCCCTACATTTGGGAAAAAGTGAAGGCAGATTTTGACTTAGTGAAAATTTCACTAAGTGTTGGAAAAAGTGGCATTTCATGTTTTCAGCCACTTTGATCATTCCATAACTCAAAATCCATAATGAATTGGAATGAGGTGTAGTTGAAGCTTTTGTAGAGGGTAATGAGAGCTACAAATCTAGCTTTGGATGGGAAAAAATGGCTTTGTGGTTTAGGAGTTATGGTCCTCCAAAGTTGGTACCCTAGCCACTTTGTTCCATAACTTAGAAAAATTTCTAAGTTTTTTATGGTTACCCCTTTTACAAGTTATCCCACTTTTCTTGATTTTTCTTGATGAATGATGATTCAAATCACACATTAACATCATTTTACGGTTAAAAAACCATAATTGTGAAAAATCTCAAAAAGTCAAAGTTTGACTTTTGTGTACAATTGACTTTTTGTCAGATGAATTCCAAACTGTGCGATCCTCTATGAAATCAAGTCCTTGAACTAAATCAAACTTGATGGATTGATTTCATAGGTGTTATAGGGTGTATTGAATCATGTCCCAAAGTTTAGGAGCATGTCCTGGTCAAAAGTCAAAGCTACAGTTGACTTTTCCCGCGAAACCCTAACTGTGGTTCAGATGAACTTGAAACTTGTTACTCAAGCTTCTTGGATCAATCCATTGTTGCAAATGGATCAATGTGATGTATTTGAGACCCTCAAATCCCTCTTGAGGTCTTGGCTCATGATTTGTCCCAAAAGTCAACTTAGGGGTGAATTAGGTCAAGAAACCCTAATTCCTGATTTTTTTATGAATGCATTCCCTAAAGCCAAATTGACTTGATGATTGGGTTCTTGATGTCCCTTGGAGCATCATAGGTTATGCTTTGAAGCATTGGCTCATGCCCTGAGGAAAATCTCCATCTGGAGGCCCTGGTCGACCAAAACCCTAATTTGGTGACACTGTCGATCGTGAGGCTTTATCCACTCAGAATGCTGCAACCTTGTGCTTGATTCTTGCTGTGGGAGTCCTCTTGATTCATTGTGGATGTTTGAGAGGCTAGACAAGTTGAAGATCATGTCATTCCTTGATGGATCCTTTGTCTAAGAGCTCTGAGAGGGCTTGAAACCCTAATCTTTAATAGTAGTGAATGCTCAACAATTCTTGAGGAGATTGATGAGGCATAAAGGTACACAATGATGGGAAATCTTAGTGGTCAAAATTTGGGGTATGACACCAGGGACGATCTTTCGGCATTTTGTACCTAGGATCATACTTTTCCACTACGGGCGTTGATGTGATCTCTGAGATCACAGCCCTTTGTTGTTGCATTTGAGCTTCTGCTAGAGCTTGCATGTCGTTATGAAGCTTTCTCAGATCCTCTTTCAGAGTGTCGATCTCTTCTCTCAACTCTCTGTTCTCTTCCTCGAGATCATCCATCTTTTTCTGATGATTTGCCCGAGTATTGTATGAATGAGACAGTTTGACTCTAGAATCAAGACACAAACGTGAGATTCGTAGGTAAGAAGAATGCGTTTATGAGAATGATGAATGCAATGATTATTAATTATTTTTGTTTATTCAAAGTAAACTTCGACAATTAGATTGCAAATATCAAACAGTGGGGAAACCCCGTTTTATTGAATTCAAAGGATTGCGGAAATGGAAATACAGTAGATTACAAAGTGCTGAAAAAGGAACTCTAAACTAATGGATCCTGAGTCCTCTCTGAGGAGAGCTCAGGTGTTGGTTCTGGTACTTTCCTTTTCTTTGACTAGGGCTCTTGAGCCGTTGTCGGGTTGTCATTCCTTTGCCAAGTGAAAGGAGCGAGCTAATTCCTTTGGTCTTCTTGATTCTCTACAGCATGTTGCTCTAAAATCTCAATCAGAGCATCCTTTTCTTTTAACAGTTGTTGTATTTTCTTGCACTCCACATTGAGAATACGATACTTGTTCCTCCAAGACCTCTTTTCCTGCTGAACTTTGCTGAGAGTAACCTGAAGTTTTTCCGTCACAGACATGAAATAAAGGGTAGAGTCCCTTAATGGAAGAACTTCCTGGCGAGGGTAAGGCATCCTCAGCTTGAGAGCTCTAGTTTGTACCCAGGGGAGATAAGGCTCCATCGAGACACTGTCTGGTTTTCCTAGAGACTCTCGTCCTTTCCTATGAACCTGTTTCCAGGCATGCACTATTTCCGTCTTTAGTGCTCTGTCATTTTCTCCTTCCTTGAAGAAAATACCTTCCATATGAGCATTACGCGGGACATGCCTCATCGGGTATCCAAATTGACGACGAACTAAAACTAGATGATAGGTGATTCCTCCCTTAGTTCCTATAAGGGGTACATTTGGGAAATTTCCACAACGGTCAATGATCCTGATCTCGTCATAGATTCAATTGTACCAATCGATGTCAGAGTTGGTAAGAGACATGATTCTCTGCGACCAACGTAAAGTATTCTTTTGATCCCAAAATGTAGTAGACTTGGGCAAATGGGAAGTGAACCATTTATAAAGCAAGGGTACACAGCACGTGATCATTCCTCCATTGTATAAATTCCTTAAGTGTACCGAATGATATGCATCGGCGAGTAAGGTCGGTACAGGGTTTCCAATCAGGAAAATCTTAATGGCGTTGATATCTACGAAGTTATCAATATTGGGAAACAAAAATAACTCGTAGGTGAGCAAAACAAAGATGCTCTCGAAAACGGCCACGTTCCCTATACTAGCAAAGTATAGAGCTTTCTTCGTCAAGAACTGGGATGGCAAACCCTGGATGCCACCCTTAGTGGTCATGTGAGTGCTGACTTCTAACTCGTCCAAATAAATTGCTCTTGCAATGGTCTGATCCTTTGGAATTTCTTCCAGTCCAGAAAAGGGAGCTTGATCAGTGATATGCAGATCAGTCAAGTGAGACTACTCCTCCAGCGTTGGTGCAAGCTGATAATCCAGGAATGTGAAACAGTGATAAACCAGATCGTAGAACTGGATTAGTGTGGACAGGATTCCTTAAATTATGTGGACCCTTAACAAGGACAGCAGTCCTCCATACTTGGCTCTGAAAGCCTCATGGTTGGTGATCATTCTCGCCAAACCTCTCAAATCCTCTAGCTTTAGTACCTTGAAGGTGTACTTATGAGTTTCCTTTCTACCGAAATCCATTAGCGCAATCTCCTTTCTCTAACATTTGCAATCATTGTCTTAGTTTAATTTGAAAAGGAGAGACTAGAAGAGAAGTTTTTTTTTTGAATGTTTTTATGTTTTTTTTAAATGAATGCATGAATGAAGCACACAAAAACATAGAAAAAACATGGGGTCAAATGGTCGGTGTCATGAAGTCAAGGCTCTACCCCCCCCCCCCCCAAAAGGTTTATACTGGTGATTTTTGTACCTGTCCGCAAAATCATTGACCCCTCTGGGATAACAACAGCAAGCGATCGCCAACGAGCTGATGTATTCTTGGGCCTCTAATAGAGTGTAAGACCCAACCCCCTTTTAACCAAAACTTTTTGGGCCTCAGACATTGTATAAGTCCCTCCGTGTTAAAAGAAAAATATTAGCACAATCGCCAGTTCAAAAACAAATCATCTGGGCCTACCCTCATGTTATAAGCCCCATTTCTTTTCCTTAAACTCTTTGGGCTTCTTGAGAGAGTGTAAGACCCATCCCTTTGTACAGAAAACCTTTTGGGCCTCACATATTATATAAGTCCCACTGTACGAATTCAAACAACAGTGCAATCACTGATAAAACCTTGGGCCTCTCCTCGAGCTGTAAGCCCCAACAATCTTTTCAAAGTACTTTATCATTTGATTTTGAATATAATATTGTTATCAAAGCTTTGTTTGTTGAATAACTAACAAAACAACATGGAAGCTCTACAACGGGTAAGTGTTTATTCGCTTTCATTTACCGCTTTCATACATATATAACTGTATTATGGGGCTATTTCACTATAAGTCTTCTTTCACAAACTTTTATATACTTGTCAAATATCCACTGTGTAACACTAGTATAGTTATTTAGAGTTTTCCCCAGCAACTACGTCTAGCACTAGGTAAAGCCCTGTTGGTCACTCTTAAATACAAACAAAACTAGATCCCCATAGGATTTCCAGATACAGTCTTCCCTCCTCTTGGGGTTAAATAATATGGAGACGTGAAAGGCAGCATTCTCGGTGAAACCTTTCTCAGACTGTCACCCTTAGACATTGTCAAAGAAACTCTAACTCCCCAGAGATGATCTTTTCTCTGTGAATGGCATCTCTTGAGTTTCTTCCAAATTCTCGGACTTTCCTGGCTTGATCTATTCTCGGTGAATAGCATGTCTTGAACTTCTTGGGGTTTGGGGACCCATAGGCTTCCTAAAAGCATCTCCGCCTCCTCTTGGGTGTTGTACAAGGACCCTTTGGCTTCTTAGAAGTTCTCATGCCTTCTCTTGGGCTTAATACAAGGATCCCGATGACCTCTTCAAGGTATAAGACAGAACTTAGTCATCCTTTGCTAGAGCAGTCTTTCCCGTGTCAAAACTCCGACCGTTGCAGGCTTGATACTCATCCCTCAACGTCCGTGCCTCCTCTTGGGCATTGTACAAAAGATAAAACTCCTGGCTTGGACAGTCTAAACCTCTTGAGTCTCAAAGACATTCTCAAGTTTCCTTTCAAACATAGGCAGAAACCTGGTCTCTCTCATGAGAGTTCCCCATACTTGGACCCGCCTCCGGATCTCCCGAATCCACGGTGGTAAGATAGCCTCCCCTTGGGCTTTATACAAATGACTCTCCCCAACGGAGCTAACCTTTTCAGACTCTCTTGTTGAGTCACCCACTTTTGGCCTCCATCTCGGGCTTCGTACGAGATAGAAAATCACTCTCTTATTGAGTATAAAAGACTCTCTTGTTGAGTCAATCCACCTTTAGCCTCCGTCTTGGGCTTCATACAAGACACATATAAATCACTCTCTTGTTGAGTATAAAAGACTCTCTTGTTGAGTCAACCACTTTTAGCCTCCATCTCGAGATTCGTACGAGATAGAAAACCACTCTCTTGTTGAGTATAAAAGACTCTCTTGTTGAGTCAATAACTTTTAGCCTCCGTCTTGGGCTTCATACAAGACACATATAAGACACTCTCTTGTTGAGTATAAAAGACTCTCTTGTTGGGTCAATTAACTTTCAGACTCTCTTGTTGAGTCAATTTCCTTTTAGCCTCTATCTCGGGCTTCGTACGATACAGCAAAACTATCTCTTGTTGAGTATAAAAGACTCTCTTGTTGAGTCAATCACCTTTTCAGACTCTCTCGTTGAGTCCATCTTGCCTTTTCGCCTCCGTCTCGGGCTTTATACGAGACACCAAATTACTCTCTTGTTGAGTATGACAAACTCTCTTGTTGAGTCAAACCCCTTTTAGCCTCAATCTTGGGCTTTGTACAGGACGGAAAGAACATTTTCCCCGAAAAAGTCAAACTTCCCGCCTCCTCTTAGGCTTTGTATAAAGAAAACCCCGGTTGAGTTAATCAACCTTTTAGCATCAAAGTTGTGCCTTGCTCACAGCATACAAAACATCAACAACTCCTCTTTAGAGATGACAAATTCTCTCTCATCCAAACCCTTTTAGCTTCACATCTTGGGCTTTGAACAAGATACAAATCACCTTTAGCTTCATGTCTTGGGCTTTGAACAAGACACCAAAACAACCTTTTTCCTCCCATAGAATAGGAGGAACTACGATAGCTCTGATTTCTCTGTTTCGTTAAACGGGAAGACGTAGGCATAAGATTGCAAAAATCTTAGAGAGCATACTAATCAAAAACCCAAAATCTCGTATCTCCACCAAATTAACCCAGAAGCATCAAATCTAAACACATTACCTAAAACCTCACAAATAGTCTAAACATTGTGTTCTTAACAAAATAAACCGAAGAAGGGCCCACATCTTAATAGCATCCGTAACCTAACAGACCACTGTTCAAACTCAGTATGCAAGCAGGGTTAATTGGAAACATCTATTTCCATTCCTTAATTGGCTCAACAGGATAAAAAATGAATTGAACTGTAGTACCCAAGCGATCGTGACTCAGGACCACAAGAATCGCGCTACAGAAAAATGGCGTCCACCGTGGGGCCCTCTTCTCTTTCTTACAATCTTCGGTAGAAACCTTAAGTTCTCGAAATGTCACAGAAATGGTGACTCTGCTGGGGATTCATTGTCTGTATAGGATCATAAGACTAGAGGTCTAGGATGATTAAGACAAATATATATACAGCTTTTCCTAATTGATATCTGTTTTATTTTTCTGCTAATGGGAATGCGTGTGATGCCGCATGTGGAAAGATTGAGTATACACCTAAAATAGATGATGGCAATGCGGGTAATCTTACGGGGAGTGAATCCCAGTTAAGAGTCCCCAATCGACCATCAAACTCAGTGGAGACTCCCTTTGCAGATACATTGCCTATACGACTTCGGTTGTTGAAAGTAGTATGGTCGACTGGGTTATCTGAGAAGCTGAGTTTTTAGTAGACTTAAACCATTTTGTAGTGCGGAAGCTATCGAAAATAGTTGTCACGCAATACTACCCTCATCTGAGATCACTCTAGGATACATCAGCTCGCTGGCGATCCGCTTGTTGTTGTTATCCCAAGAGGGGTCAATGATTTTGCAGACAGGTACACAAAATCACCAGTATAAACCTTTGGGGGGGGGGGGGGTAGAGCCTTGACTTCATGACACCGACCCTTTGACCCCATGTTTTTTCTATGTTTTTGTGTGCTACATTCATGCATTCATCTAAAAAACATTAAAACAAAAAAAAACTTCTCTTCTAGTCTCTCTTTTTCAAATTAAACTAAGACTATGATTGCAAATGTCAAATAAAATGATTGCGCTAATGGATTTCGGTAGAAGGAAAACTCATAAGTACACCTTCAAGGTTCCAAAACTAGAGGATTTAAGAGGTCTGGCGAGAATGATCACCAACCATGAGGCTCTCAGAGCCAAGTACGGAGGGTTGCTATCTCTGTTAAGGGTTCAGGTAATCGAAGGAATCCTGTCCACACTACTCAAGTTCTACGATCCGGTCTATCACTGTTTCACATTCCCGGATTATCAGCTTGCACCAACACTGGAGGAGTACTCTCACCTGACTGATTTATATATCACTAATCAGGCTCCATTTTTTGGACTGGAAGAGATTCCAAAGGATCAAACCATTACAAGGGCAATCTATTTGGATGAGTTAGAGGTTATGACTCAGATGACCACTAAGGGGGGAATCAAGGGTTTTCCAGACCAGTTCTTAACAAAGAAGGCTCTATACTTTGCTAGTATAGGGAACGTGACCACTTTCGAGAGCATCTTTGTTTTGCTCACCTACGGGTTATTTTTGTTTCCCTACATCGATAACTTTGTAGATATCAACACCATTAAGATTTTCCTGATTGGAAACCCTGTACCGACTTTGCTCGCAGATGCTTATCATTCAGTACACTTAAGGAATTTGTATAGCGGAGGAATGATCACGTGTTGTGTACCCCTGCTGTACAAATGGTTCACTTCTCACTTGGCCAAGTCAGCTGCATTTTGGGATCAAAAGAATACTTTATGTTGGTCGTAGAGAATCATGTCTCTTACCAACTCTGACATCGATTGGTATAATCGAATCTATGACGGGATCAGAATCATTGACCGTTGTGGAAATTTCCCAAATGTACCCCTTATAGGAACTAAGGGAGGAATCAATTATTATCCAGTTTTAGTTCGTCGTCAATTTGGATACCCGATGAGGCATATCCCGCGTAATGCTCATCTGGAAGGTCTTTTCTTCAAGAAAGGAGAAAATGACAGGGCACTAAAGACGGAAATAGTGCATGCCTGGAAACACGTTCATAGAAAAGGAAGAGAGTCTCTAGGAAAACCAGACTGTGTCTCGGTGGAGCCTTATCTCCATTGGGTACAAACTAGAGCTCTCAAGTTGAGGATGCCTTACCCTCGCCAGGAAGTTCTTCCATTAAGGGACTCTGCCCTTTATTTTATGTCTGATACGGAAAAACTTCAGGTTACTCTCAGCAAAGTTCAGCAGGAGAAGAGGTCTTGTAGGAACAAGTACCGTATTCTCAATGTGGAGTGCAAGAAAATACAGCAACTGTTAAAAGAAAAGGATGCTCTGATTGAGATTTTAGAGCAACATGCTGTAGAAAATCAAGAAGACCAAAGGAATTTGCTCGCTCCTTTCACTTGGCAAAGGAATGACAACCCGACAACGGCTCAAGGGCCCCAGTCAAAGAAAAGGAAAGTACCAAAACCAGCACCTGAGCTCTCCTCAGATAGGACTCAGGATCCATTAGTTTAGACATTTCCTTTTACAGCACTTTGTAATCTACTGTATTTCCATTTTTGCAATATTTGAATTCAATAAAACGGGGTCTTCCCCACTGTTTGATATTTGCAAACCTATTATCGAAGTTTCTTTTAATTAAATAACAAAGTTAAAAAATATAATCATTACATATCATTCATCATTCTTGCATAAGCGCATTCTTCTTACCTATGAATCTCACGTTTGCGTCTCGATTCTAGAGTTAAACTGTCTCATTCTTACAATACTCGGGCCAATCGTCAGAAAAAGATGGATGATCTCGAGGAAGAGAACAGAGAGTTAAGGGAAGAGATCGACACTCTGAAAGAGGATCGGAGAAAGCTTCATAACGATATGCAAGCTCTAGCAGAAGCTCAGATGCAACAACAAAGGAATGTGATCTCAGAGATCACACCAACGCCCATAGTTGAGAAGTATGATCCTAGGTACAAAATCCTGATAGATCGTCCCTAGGGCATGCCTATCAACTATATCCCGGAAGGATATCTTCCACCGATCAATGAGGATCAAGGAACCGCAGCAGGAGCCACTGGGCCTGAAGGTTACAAACTTCGGGAAAGCGAAGATGCCAGGGGCATGACAGCAACGCCAGAAGGTTAAAAACTTCGGGAGACACCGAGAGTCTCGGCCATAATGACTATACCATCACCCGTGGTACACACTGTCCCGGAAGGACAGATTCCACAGATACCCACTGGTGGAAACGAAAATATGTTCGACAAAATGAATGAGTTCCAGGAACAATTCCTGGAGATGCAGAAAAAACTGCAAACCCTTCGCGGTCAGGATTTATTTAGAAAGGACGCCGCAGACCTTTGTTTGGTCCCCAATGTGAAAGTCCCGCACAAATTTCAGGTGCCCGATTTTGAAAAGTACAAGGGTAACTCTTGCCCTCAAAGCCATTTGGTGATGTACGCTCGACGAATGTCAGCTCAGACAAAGAACCAAGAGCTACTGATCCACTATTTCCAGGATAGTTTAACCGGTGCCGCATTAAAATGGTACATGGGTTTAAACCGCACTAAGATCGCCACTTTCAGAGATCTTGGTGTCGCTTTCGTTCAACAATATAAATACAATTTGGACATGGCACCGGACAGAGATCAACTCAGATCGATGTCACAAAAGGACAAGGAAACCTTTAAGGAGTATGCTCAGAGATGGCGTGAAACTGCCGCCCAGATTTGTCCACCTCTTGAGGAAAAAGAGATGACAAAGATCTTCATGAAAACCTTAAGCTCAATTTATTACGACCGAATGGTCGCTAGTGCGCCCAATGACTTCACCGAGATGATGGGCATGGGAGTTTGTCTTGAGGAAGCGGTCCGAGAAGGACGTTTAGTTATAGACGTTGGATCATTAAGTAATACAAAATGATACAGTAGTGCTCTCCCTAAGAAAAAAGAGCAAGATATTGGGAATATCTCTCTCGGAAAGCAAAGGCGACGATATCAACTAGTAGCAGTTGTAACTCCTGCTATCAATCCCACGCCTGTTCCTACGTATCAACCTCAGGTTGCTCAGAGCCAACCTAATCAACAACAATATCAGCAAAGGACACAACAGTCTCTTCAGCAGACTCGTCCTCCGTACAACAACAACCGTGCAATGGGACCTCTAGGGTTTGATCCTATACTTGTGTCGTACGCAGAACTATTTCTATTACTACTGGTCAATGGGAATGTCCAAACCAGGTCTCCTCTTACCATACCGAAGAATCCGCCTTTTTGGTTTAAGACAGATCAAACTTGCCCTTACCATCAAGGAGGACCAGGGCATAACATAGAAAATTGTCTCAATTTCAAATACGATGTGCAAAAGCTTTTTTAGGAGCGGGGTCTTATCTTTCAAAGATACGAATCCTAATGTTCTCACAAACCCGCTGCCTCAACATGAGAAGGCTGCAGTTAATTTGATAGAAGAAGAGTCTAACAACGGCTATCAAATTCATGATGTACTCTTATTGAGGGCCAACTTGGTAAAGATGCATTGTAGACAGAGCCGATACGGCCATGTGCCACCTCATAATTATCACTAGTGTGATATCTACTCTAAAAACAATCAAGGATGTTCTGTGGTGCAAGCAGCTCTATAAGAACAGTTGGATCTCTGATGGATCCAGAAACACCGAATTCGTGGTATCAACAAGACTTATGCGAATTCCAATATCATTCAGAACCACGACATTCGTGCAATGAATGTCAACTTAGTGGCAATGCACTCAAGGCAAAGCCAGTATCATAGTCTGCAGCGGCACGATTACAATTCCTGTCTGACTTGCTCGGTAAGAAACATGGATGATCTTTTGTACAAGAGGCCCTCCAGCGTTAGATAAATCTGGGATGGATCCAGGACTACCATGATAGAAATCCCTATCAGATCAACATGGTTCAAATCTTCGATATTCGTTTGATGAATACCAACTTGGTGGAGTTACACGCCAAGCAAGTCCAACTCGGTTTTCTCACTTCACATGATTATCTGAGCTGTAAAGTATGTTGTGAGAGTAACCAAGGGTGCGCTCTCGTTCAAAGAACTTTGCAACACTTGTTAAACCACTGGTGGCTTCCAATCTATATGGATAAAGACACGCAACAAATCAGTGTGGTTGAAGGGAACCCTACTAGGCATCAAAGTCAGGATGTCCGATCTACGGAAACATAACTATTGAGGTTACACTGCATTCAAAGTGGACGTGGCTAGGTGCCACCACATAACTACGAGCGTTGTAGAGTCTACTCAAAAAATAATCAAGGATGTTACCTCGTGCGAGCAGCCCTTCAGAGTCAGCTGGACCGCAAAGAAATCCAACAATATTTAGTTTTGGGGTCTAACAACTGGACGTCCGACTATTTCGCTGATCAGATTAAGGATGTTGTTGTTCTCTCTGATCATGAAAGGACCAAGGATGTTTGCGCCATCATCCCTCTACTTGACGAATCGAAGGTTCTTAACCAAGAATTGATTGAAGTTACTTACGACAGTCAGAGAAGTCAGAAGGCTCCTGTAGTTATCTATCTACCAGGACCGTTACCATATAATTCAACTAAGGCTATCCCTTACAAATCAATGCAACAACAGTTGAGAATGGGAAAGAAATTCCATTACCCTTCGTCGTGAATATTGCAGACATCAGTCGAGTAACACGGAGCGGTAGAATCTTCAATAGAGGAGTTGGAGAACCCAGCATAGAAAAGGAACCTCAAACAGAAGTTGCTAATCCACCAGTAGGTCATTCCAATGATCCCGACCTTTGAAAGAACGATGATGAGATGTTGAAGCTCATCCAAAGGAGTAAATACAACATTGGTGATCAGCTGTTACAAACTCCTTCAAAGATCTCAGTGCTATCACTTTTACTCAGTTCCGAAGCCCACCGAGAGGCTCTACTGAAAGTCTTAGAGCAGGCCTTTGTGGAACATGATGTGTCAATACGACAATTCGATAGCATCGTCTATAACATCACTTCCTGCAACAACTTGGGGTTTAGTGATGAGGAATTGCCAGAAGAAGGCAAAAGTCACAACATGGCGCTCAATATCACAGTTAACTGCTAGGACGAGATCTTAGCCAGCATACTGGTAGATACCGGATCGGCTCTCAACGTTATGCTGAAGTCCACTCTAATGCGACTATCATTCAAAGGACCTCCGATGAGAGGCAGTGAGGTCATCGTCAAAGCATTTGACGGATCCAGGAAAACGGTTATCGGCAAAGTTGACCTTCCCGTAACTATCGGTCCTCACACTTTCCTAATCACTTTCCAGGTCATGGACATCTGAGCAACTTACAGTTGTTTATTGGGAAGACCTTGGATACACCAAGCTGGGGCAGTTACTTCGACACTTCACCAGAAGCTGAAGTTTGTTAAGAATGACCAACTCGTCACGGTCTGTGGAGAGCAAACCTTGATCGTGAGTAACCTTTCATTATCTACTTGTGTAGAACCCGAGGAGGTAATCGGAACTCAAATCCAAGCACTTTTGGTAAGCAATGAGAATCAATCAGAAAAAGGAACGTCGATTTCCTCGTACAAGGATGCTCTCGAGGCAATTGAAAGTAATAACACAAAAGGATGGGGACAACTTATCATTCCTACTGATAACAAAACAAAGAAGGGTCTTGGTTTTTCTACAACCTGTACCCAGACTGCCTCTAACGGTGAAAGTCTTCATCCCATTCAGAACTTCTTCCACAGTGGAGGTTTCCTTCACCCAGTGTCTCAAGAAGTACATACCATCAACGAGGGAGATTCCTCCGATACAGATGAAGATTGGAAGTCCTATCTTAACGAGGACGACTATATGTCTCAGGAAGAGGGGCCTACGCCATTTTTCTATCCCACACAGAGTCCGAGATTTATACCCAGGTCAGATGTCAAAATGATATACGGAGATTGTGATCCGAAAGGATGTCGTGCTCCACCAAACTCATTAGAGGAGGACACTCTGATGAAATACAACTTTGACCACGACTACTATGGTCCAATGGATGGTCTGCCTATCTGGCAGCCGTACCCAGGGGACTTGGGGCAAGAAAATCAGCCCAACAATGAAAATCAGCTGAGCATAATTGAAAAGAATACCTGCGTCCCCACCATGTCATGGGATCATTACTCGGGGCATTCTGAAAATATCCAACACGACGATGAATTTGCAAAGCTCGCAGGGCTAGAGTTTATCAACTACGCTTTTCCTGAGGTCAACATCATCGAAAAGGATGACTCCTCCAGTTCCAAAGAGGTGTGGGACACCTTGGGACAACCGAGTGGAAAATACGACTTCATGGTCAAATACACGCTCCTGAAAGCTCTCGCATCAGGCTCGAATACAACTGAGGAATCCTTCTATGACAACTCTGCCTGGGAGACAGATTCCAATGATCCCGCTCCACCAGAAATCAGCGTCATTTCTGAGGACAAGCCAAGAAAGAAGGTACCAGACTTTGTGATTCACCGAGGAGTTCGCCTCCAATGGGTTGCTGTCGATGTTCCGAAGATTGTTCATAAGTCTAAGTAATTGCCGTTTTTAACCTTTCACCCTGCCCAGGTGAAACGGATGTTTTGATAGGGCTCACTTTCTGTAAATGTCTCTCTTCGCTTTTCCCAAAGCGACAAAGTTTTGTTTTATAGGGCTATAGTTTCAAGAATCGACTTGTTCATGAATAAAATAACGTCGTTCTGTAATTTCCACATTAATTGTTGTTTTCTCTTTTCGCTTTTTCAGAAAATGGTAATCCTAAAAAACAACAAATAATAAAAACAAGCAGTAAAAAAATACACTGCACACACTCTTGCATTTTCTCTATCTCTTCTAAACAAAAAATCATCACGTCATGCAATTGTTTGTTTTAAACCCCGTTGAAACACACGATCTGATGCCTTCTCCCAACTTTGAATTCTCGGTATTTGGGGCTGAAGAAGATGACGAAGAAATTCCAGAAGAGATCTCCCGACTCCTCAGACAAGAGGAAAGGTCCATTGAACCTCACAAAGAGTCGTTGGAAATGGTCAACTTGGGCTCAGAGGAAGAGAGAAAGGAAGTCAAGATTGGGGCACTACTCAGTCCAACTGTCAAAGAAAGTTTGATAAAGCTTCTCAAAGGGTTTCCCGATGTATTTGCTTGGTCCTATCAGGACATGCCAGGGTTGGATACCAGCATCGTGGAACATCATCTACCGTTAAGATCAGAATGTCCACCAGTAAAGCAAAGGCTGAGACGGACTCATCCAGATATGGCCATCAAAATCAAAGAGGAGGTACAGAAACAGATTGACGCGGGTTTCCTCGCTACATCAGAGTATCCTCAATGGTTAGCCAACATCGTACCAGTTCCAAAAAAGGACGGAAAGGTTAGAATGTGTGTGGATTACAGGGATCTAAACAAGGCAAGTCCAAAGGACAACCTTCCTTTACCACACATTGACATGCTGGTTGACAGTAGTGCGAAGTTCAAAGTTTTCTTCTTCATGGATGGATTTTCGGGCTATAATCAGATAAAAATGGCGCCGAAAGACATGAAGAAAACTTTCATCATCACCCCATGGGGTACTTTTTGTTACAAGGTAATGTCGTTCGGTCTGAATAACACCGGGGCAACCTATCAACGGGCCATGACTACTCTTTTTCATGACATGATACACAAGGAAATCGAAGTGTATGTCGATGATATGATTGCAAAATTTAAAACAGAAGAGGAGCATGTGACCCACCTGTCAAAACTATTTGAGCGGTTGAGAAAGTACAAACTCTGCTTGAATCCTAATAAGTGCACATTTGGTGTCCATTCAGGGAAACTTCTAGGGTTCATCGTCAGCCAGAAAGGAATTAAGGTTGATCCTGACAAAGTCAAGGCCATTCAAGAAATGCCTTCTCCAAAAACTGAAAAACAAGTCAGGGGATTCCTGGGACGTTTGAACTACATTTCCAGATTCATATTCCTCATGACCGCGTCATGTGCGCCAATTTTCAAATTACTCAAAAAGAATCAGGACTGCATTTGGACAGAACACTGTCAAACCGCCTCGACAGTATTAAGAAATATCTGTTGACCCTACCGATTCTATCACCTCCGGTGGAAGGAAGACCACTGATCATCTACCTCACAGTCTTGGAAGACTCTATGGGGTGTGTACTTGGCCAACAAGACGAAACCAAAAGGAAAGAGTTTGCCATTTACTATTTGAGCAAGAAATTCACCGACTGCGAGACTCGGTACACTATGCTCGAGAAAACTTATCGTGCTCTGGCTTGGGCAGCCAAACGTCTTCGCCAGTACATGATTCGTCACACTACTTGGTTAATCTCTGAAATGGATCCAATCAAGTACGTCTTTGAAAAACCTGCTCTCACAGGAAGGATTGCCCGTTGGCAGATGTTGTTATCAAAATATGACATCGAATACCATGCTCAGAAAGCCATTAAGGGAAGTATTTTAGCTGATCATTTGGCTCATCAACCGATTGACGATCAAGAATCAGTCGGTTTTGACTTCCTGGACGAAGATGTCATGTATCTAAAAATGAAAGACTGCGATGAACCGCTACCCAGTGAAGGGCCAGAACCAGGTTCCCAATGGGGACTAATCTTTGATGGAGTTGTCAATCATTATGGAAACGAAATTGGGGCAATCATGATAACACCTCAGGGTACCCACATTCCTTTCACTGCCAGACTGATATTCAAGTGCACAACGAGGCCGAATACGAAGCTTGTATCATGGGTCTCGAAGAAGAGATCGACTTAAGGATCAAAAAATTTGATGTATATGGCGATTCAGCCTTGGTTATCAATCAGATCAAAGGAGATTGGAACATATACCAATCAGGATTGATTCCTTACAAAGATTACGCAAGAAGGTTGTTACCATTCTTCAACAGAATCGAGTTTCATCACATCCCTCGTGAGGAGAATCACATGGCTGATGCATTAGCCACTCTCCCTTCCATGATTAGTGTAGGTCAATGGAACGACCTACCTAAGATCGACATAATGCGCCTTGAACGTCCTGCTTACATATTCACGATTGAAGCAGTCATAGACGACAAACCCTGGCATCACGATATCAAATGCCTCCTTCAGAAACAAGACTATCCTCCTGGGGCACTAAGGAAAGACAGAAAAACCCTCAGAAGACTGGTAGGCAGCTTCTTTCTAAGCGGTGATACACTCTATAAAAGGAACTTTGACATGGTCTTGCTTCGATGTGTAGACAGACCGGAAGCAAACATGCTGATAAAAGAAATTCATGAAGGATCCTTTGGCACTCATGCCAATGGACACACAATGGCGAGAAAAATTCTAAGAGCAGGGTACTACTGGTTAACCATGGAATCCGACTGCTACAAGTACATGAGGAGGTGTCACAAGTGTCAGATACACTCCGACAAAATCCATGTACCGCCAATGCATCTCAAAGTTCTCTCTTCCCCGTGGCCTTTTTCCATATGGGGAATCGACATGATTGGCATGATTGAGCCCAAGGCTTCAAACAGACATCGGTTCATCCTGGTAGCCATTGATTACTTCACCAAGTGGGTCGAAGCAGCGTCGTACGCTAATGTAACCCGACAAGTGGTGGTCCGATTTATCAAAAACAATATCATTTGCCGTTATGGTGTTCCGAGCCAGATCATTACGGATAATGGATCTAACTTGAACAATAAGGTGATGAAGGAGTTGTGCCCTGAGTTTAAAATCGAACACCATAACTCATCTCCCTACCGACCAAAGATGAACGGAGCGGTAGAAGCGGCTAACAAGAACATCAAGAAGATTGTTCAAAAGATGGTCGTAACCTATAAAGACTGGCACGAGATGCTACCCTTTTCTCTTCACGGTTATCATACATCTGTCCGCACTTCAACAGGGGCAACCCCTTTCTCTATAGTATATGGTATGGAGGTAGTGCTCCCCATAGAAGTAGAGATCCCATCAATCCGGGTATTGATGAAAGCTAAGCTAACAGAAGCTGAATGGTGTCAAAGTCGACACGACGAACTGAACCTGATCGAAGAAAAACGAATAATGGCACTATGCCATGGTCAGTTGTATCAGCAAAGGATGATGAAGGTGTTTGACAAAAAGGTCCGACCTCGCGTCTTCAGGAAAGGAGACCTCGTGCTCAAAAAGATACGATCATTCCTCACTGATTCTCGGGGCAAATGGACTCCGAATTATGACGGCCCCTATGTGGTTAAGAAAGCCTTCTCAGGCGGCGCCTTGAGACTCGCAACCATGGATGGAGAGGAATTTTCCTACCCCACAAATGTTGACATAGTCAAGAAATACTTCGCCTAAATAAAAAAAGAAGAGAAAAAACGTCTCGGTGGACTGAAAACCTGAAAGGGCGGTCCAGGCAAAAATTAGAGACATAATCAAAAATCATCCCGGTGGATTGGAAATCTCAAAGTATAATCCAAGCAAAAGTTAGGGATTAATGGCAAGTAACTATGTCCAACAGGGGAAAATCCCTCAGCAGCAATTACACTATCCATTGAAAGAAAACTCCAGTCAAGGTCATCTTCGACGAAAGCGCAGGATGTCTCGAATTCAAAGTTGGTAGAAGGATAATGGTCGTTATATTTCAATGTAGCCCTTTTCCCTTAAATTACCATTTTCTAAACTTTGTAAATACTCTATGGAATCACGCGCTTGGCTGATTTCCATCCTATCCATAAAATTTGAGCCCTTGTGCTTTTGTTTGCAATTCCTATTTGTTTTAGCTTTGTCGAACGACATTTTAACATGATCAGCGATTCTTGAAATAAAACAAAAATGAATTTACTTGTCAAACTTTTCTGCTTTTTAAATAAATATGGAAATTTCTTTTGACTGTTGAACATCGAAAGAACATCGATCGCTTCTCCAAAGGTAATCGAGCATTAAAGTGCAGAATCAAAGTACTTCTTCTAAACCAGTGCACCTGAACGAAGGATCAAATGTGTCAGAGACCATGTTTCATCTGATACCCCCGGCAGAGTTCTTACCTCCTAAGCCCGACCAACGGTTGTTCCCCACAGGGACTATCTCTCCTAAGCAAGGTAGAATTGCTATTGTGAACCAGTGATACTTTTCATCTACCACTGTGGTCGAGTATCCAGTCGTGTTCATCTATCAGTCTGTATGTCGCATCGGTTTTATCAGCATATACATACATACATCATGCATTATTGATTTACATTCATATTCATATTGAATCCCTATCACTCTAGTCGGTCTTGTTCCCTAGTGATAAAAGTCCTCTCAATCGAGTTATCAGTTCTTTCCTTGTCAGGAAACGTCGTGTCTGAACAATCTCTCCTCCAGTTTATTTCTGGATTGAAGGCGGTCCCTTGACCACTTTGATAAATTGAACCTCTGAGAAGCCAGAGAGCTTTTGACAAACGTCACTCTTCGCCATTGAAGATGATATCTTCGCTTTCCCGGATTAAGGAAAATCCCCAAAGAAAGCCTCTTAATCAAAGATTTGGTAATACGGCAGTTCTTCATCAGAAAATTCGCTAACGAAAAGGTCATCAGCACCTCAAAATTGGATCACATCATATGGAATTTCTCCAAGAAGATCCCAATAAAAGTATGATGTAATACCCCCAAGCGACAACAGTCTCTCAAGAGACCTGCTTTCGCCAGTAGAACCGACAAATGGCGTCTCCAACAGAGAAGTTTGTACACCTCTACCACTCAGACGACTGGGTTCCCCAGCAACTCTGACATCAGATATTTTTCCATCAAATGGCATCTCCCCAAGAAAATTCGGCGAAAAGTTTGAGGAAAACCGCTACGAACAGTGTCCCTTGTCACGAAAATTTATTGACAAAAGAAACTGAGACCAGTTCCTTGGTAGGAAACCAGGATCGATGGGAAGTTTATGTCAACAACTAAGACCAGTCCCTTGGTAGGAAACCTGGATCGAGGGGAAGTTCATATTAGAAACTAAGACCAGTTCCTTGGTAGGAAACCAGGATCGAGGGGAAGTTTATTTCAGAAACTAAGACCAGTTCCTTGGTAGGAAACCAGGATCGAGGGGAAGTTTATTTCAGAAACTAAGACCAGTTCCTTGGTAGGAAACCAGGATCGAGGGGAAGTTTATTCCAGAAACTAAGACCAGTTCCTTAGTAGGAAACCAGGATCGAGGGGAAGTTTTACCTTTTCTAAGCATCATCACTTAGCAGACGAAGATGAATGTGCAAGTTACTATTCATAACCACCATCAAAATTTTGGGTATTCCGATATTTAATCCTCTTGCACCCCGAATGCCCGAATACCTTCGCCATTCACACCTTCGGGTCCAAGAAGATTAAATAGGGGCATATGTCATACCCCAAATTTTGACCACTAAGATTTCCCATCATTGTGCAAATTATCATCATAATATGGATGTACCATCATACCTCATTAGTCTCCCCAAAGGTGGGTGAGCATCCACTACAATCAAACTTAGGCTTTCAGGGTCTCTCAGAGCTCTTAAACAAAGGACCAATCAAGAAATGACATGATATTCAACTTGTTTAACCTCTCAAATATCCATAAAGGATCAAGAGGACTCCCACATCAAGGATTAAGCACAAGGTTGCAGCATTCTAAGTGGATCAAGCCTCAAGATCGCCAGTGTCACCAAATTAGGGTTTTGGTCGACCAGGGCCTCCAGATGGAATTTTTCCTCTAGGCATGAGCCAATGCTTCAAAGCACAACCTAAGATGCTCCGAGGTACATCATGAACCCAACCATCAAGTCAATTTTGCCTCAGGGGATGCATTCATAAAAAAATCAGGAATTAGGGTTTCTTGACCTAATTCACCCCTAAGTTGACTTTTGGGACAGAAAATGAGCCAAGACCTCAAGACATGATTTGAGGGTCTCTAATAAGCTACATTGATCCATTTGCAACAATAGATTGATCCAAGAAGCTTGATTCACAAGTTTCAATGTTCATCAGAACCACAGTTAGGGTTTCACAGAAAAAGTCAACTGTGCCTTTGACTTTTGACCCAGGCATGCTCCCAAACCTTGGGACATGATTCAATGCACCCTATAATAGCCATGGAACATGTCCATTAAGTTTGATTTAGGTCAAGGACTTGATTTCACAAAGGATCGCACAGTTTGGAATTCATCTGACAAAAAGTCAACTGTGCACAAAAGTCAACTTTGACTTTTTGAGATTTTTCACAATTATGGTTCTTTGACCCTAAAATGATTTTAATGTGTGATTGGAATCATCATTCATCAAGAAAAATCAAGAAAAGTGGGATAACTTATAAAAGGGGTAACCATAAAAAACTTAGAAATTTTCTAAGTTATGGAACAAAGTGGCTAGGATACCAACTTTAGAGGATCATAACTGCTAAACCACAAGGCTATTATTCCCCATTCGAAGCTGGATTTGTAGCTCTCATGGCCCTCTACAAAAGCTTCAACTACACCTCATTCGAATTCATCATGGATTTTGAGTTATGGAATGATCAAAATGGATGAAAACATGAAATGTCACTTTTTCCAACACTTAGTGAAATTTTCACTAAGTCAGAATCTGTTTCACTTTTTCCAAAATGTAGGGGCATTTTTCACTTGGATCCAAAAAGTATCAAAACAAACTATGATCACACATATGTTGTATCATATGAGGGCTTTCTAAAATGTCCAAGAACTCCATGAAACTCCACTTAAATCATGAGATATGATCATGCCAATATGCCTTGCTGCAAACTGTCATGGCAAGGCAGATTTAGGGATTTTGCTCGATTTTCCCAAATTTTGCAAAGGACAAGCAAATCTATCCATCTGAACACCTCAATGGGGGACCAAGGAGGGACAAACACTGATCCATCAGCCTCCCAAGTCTTTGGAACCAAAAGTAGCATGCCAAACCTAGAAATGCCTAAAAGAGGGACAAGACTCCAATTTTAGTTTGGAGCATTTAATGGATGCACCAAGGTGGCATGGACTGAGCCTCTTTCAACTGAATTCAGTCAAGGATGATCCAAAAACTAGGGAACCAGCACCCTGTGCCCTAACCTCTAGTCAATGGCTAGAGGAGACTTGGATTCCTATTGATCAACATTGGCCAAACCTCTACAGCAGTTGCCATTCACTATTGCAGCCAAAACCAACTTGCTCTACTATAAATAGAGCTCATTTATGCTCAGTTTGAGTACACCAAAGCACTACAACACTTGCTTTCCTCAAAATCTCTTTCTCTTGGCAAAAATGCCTTCTTTAGCAAGGTATCTCTGAGTTTTTGAGTTATAGAGCAATTCCACCACAGCTCATGATCCAAACACATCCAATATGTCATATCTAAGCTGTCCAAACCTTCACAAGTGACCTGTAATACCAAAATCACAAAGTCGCCTCTCAAAACCTCAAAATAGGACTTTTGTACATTTTTCAAGCCATGTCTTGATTCAATCACTTTCCAAACCAGATAAAAGCTCAAACACACTCCAAATATTATCCTTGAACTGTTCCAAATGGTTCCCCACATCTGGAACACCATTTGAGAGAGTTGCTATTTTGACCACTTTTGCCACTTTTGCAAGAAAGAGCTCAAACTTGTTCCTGAGGTTTCCAGCTGATTCCAACCATCCTAAAAGCTTCTAAGAGATCATTTGAGGGTGTCCAAAGCATCAAATCATTTCTGGAACAAAGCACTTGGCAGATTGCACAAAAGCTCCAAAAAGAGGTAAGCATCTCAACTTAAATTCTTTGAATCATGCGTTCCTTTGATGTCCACTGATCATGCACATCTTATACATGTTATATGTGTTGTGTTTGCACCAATTTATCATGTAATTCACACCTGTACCAAGAGGTAGCACGGAAAATGCAAATCATGGCCTATTTCAAAACCACTATCGAGGTTTTTCAATAGGAGCATGATCTAACCAAAATCTTGCCTTGCCTTGCCTTGGGCCAGGCCGAAAACAAGGCAAGCCTTGTATATTTGTGGTTGTGTTTCAATCAACGGATGTATCACCACCCCAATTGTAAGGCGCGCGCCCTGTACACAAGAGGTCTGGGGTTCGAATCCCCCTCGCCGCATACCCTCTTTTTGCTATTTTTACCACTTTTCTACTATTTTTCATATTATTTTTAATAGTTTGGAAAATAAATAACTCCCTCAATTTTAATTATTTTTTATTGGTTCTTTTTGCAAAAAATCACAAAAATATTGAAATATTGTATTCCACAAAAAAATCAAGTTTATATTATTTATTTAATATAGTTGGTATTTTTGTGAATAAATTCATTTTAATTGTTTTTTAAACATTTTAAAATCGAATTCTCATGTTGAAAATCAAAACTACATGAATTTTAATTCATCTTGTGATTAAAACATCATTTTCCAAATCTCAACCAAAACTCACAAGTTGTTTATTCAAACTTATTTGGTATTTTATCATTTTTTTATTAATTTTCCTTGAGAATTTACTTTTAAAATGATGAAATTAGGGTTTCCTTGATTTTCACCCAAGCCAAACTTTTTTAAATACTCTTTGGGCCTCTAATAGAGTGTAAGACCCAACCCCTTTTTAAAGACCAAAATATTTTGGGCCTCAGTCATCGCCATTTTCAAACAAATCACTTGGGCCTCTAATAGAGTGTAAGACCCAACCCCTTTGTAAATACACCACCTTTTGGGCCTCGGTCATCGTATAAGACCCACTGTGTTTTCAAACCTCAGCGCGATCGCCAGTTTTCAAACAAATAACCCTGGGCCTGTCCTCGAGCTATAAGTCCCAATTCTTTTTCTTAAAACACTTGTGGGCCTGTAATAGAGTGTAAGACCCAACCCCCTTTTAACCAAAACTTTTTGGGCCTCAGAAATTATATAAGTTCCTCCGCGTTAAAAGAAAAATCTCGGCGCAATCTCCAGTTCAAAACCAAATCATCTGGGCCTGCCCACGTGTTATAAGCCCCATTTCTTTTCCTTAAACTCTTTGGGCCTCTTGAGAGAGTGTAAGACCCATCCCTTTGTACAGAAAACCTTTTGGGCCTCACATATTGTATAAGTCACACTGTACGAATTCAAACAACAGTGCAATCACTGATAAAACCTTGGGCCTCTCCTCGAGCTGTAAGCCCCAATAATCTTTTCAAAGTACTTTCTCCTTTAATTTTGAATATAATATTGTTACCAAAGCTTTCTTTGTTGAACAACTAACAAAACAGCATGGAAGCTCTACAACGGATAAGTGTTTATCCGCTTTCATTTACCGCTTTCATACATATATAACTATATTGTGGGGCTGTTTCACTATAAGTCTTCTTTCACAAACTTTTATATACTTGTCAAATATCCACTGTGTAATACTAGTATAGTTATTTAGAGTTTTCCCCGGCAACTACGTCTAGCACTAGGTAAAGCCCTGTTGGTCACTCTTAAATACAAACAAAACTAGATCCCCATAGGATTTCCAGTTACAGTCTTCCCTCCTCTTGGGGTTAAACAATATGGAGACGTGAAAGGCAGCATTCTCGGTGAACCCTTTCTCAAACTATCACCCTTAGACATTGTCAAAGAAACTCTAACTCCCCAGAGATGATCTTTTCTCCATGAATGGCATCTCTTGAGTTTCTTCCAAATTCTCGGACTTTCCTGGCTTGATCTATTCTCGGTGAATAGCATGTCTTGAACTTCTCGGGGTTTGGGGACCCACAGGCTTCCTAAAAGCATCCCCGCCTCCTCTTGGGCGTTGTACAAGGACCCTTCGGCTTGTTAGAAGTTCTCATGCATTCTCTTGGGCTTAATACAAGGACCCCGACGACCTCTTAAAGGTATAAGATAAAACTTAGTCATCCTTTGCTAGAGCAGTCTTTTCCGTGTCAAAACTCCGGTCGTTGCAGGGTTGATACTCATCCCTCAATGCTCGTGCCTCCTCTTGGGCATTGTACAAAAGATAAAACTCCAAGCTTGGACAGTCTAAACCTCTTGAGTCTCAAAGACATTCTCAAGTTTCCTTTCAAACATAGGCAGAAACTCGGTCTCTCTCATGAGAGTTCCCCATACTTGGACCCGCCTCCGGATCTCCCGAATCCACGGTGGTAAGACAGCCTCCTCTTAGGCTTTGTACAAATGATTCTCCCCAGCGGAGCTAACCTTTTCAGACTCTCTTGTTGAGTCACCCACTTTTAACCTCCGTCTCGGGCTTCGTACGAGATAGAAAATCACTCTCTTGTTGAGTATAAAAGACTCTCTTGTTGAGTCAATCCACCTATAGCCTTCGTCTTGGGCTTCATACAAGACACATATAAGTCACTCTCTTGTTGAGTATAAAAAACTCTCTTGTTGAGTCAACCTCTTTTAGCCTCCATCTCGGGATCACGTGTTGTGTACCCCTGCTGTGCAAATGGTTCACTTCTCAATTGCCCAAGTCTGCTGCATTTTGGGATCAAAAGAATACTTTACGTTGGTTGCAGAGAATCATGTCTCTTACCAACTCTGACATAGATTGGTACAATAGAATCTATGATAGGATCAGAATCATTGACCGTTGTGGAAATTTCCCAAATGTACCCCTTATAGGAACTAAGGGAGGAATCAATTATTATCCAGTTTTAGTACGTCTTCAATTTGGATAACCGATGAGGCATATCCCGCGTAATGCTCATTTGGAAGGTCTTTTCTTCAAGGAAGGAGAAAATGATAGGGCACTAAAGATGGAAATAGTGCATGCTTGGAAACACATTCATAGGAAAGGAAGAGAGTCTATAGGAAAACCAGACTGTGTCTCGGTGGAGCCTTATCTCCACTGGGTACAAACTAGAGCTCTCAAGCTGAGGATGCCTTACCCTCGTCAGGAAGTTCTTCCATTAAGGGACTCTGCCCTTTATTTTATGTCTGAGACTGAAAAACTTTAGGTTACTCTCAGCAAAGTTCAGCAGGAGAAGAGGTCTTGGAGGAACAAGTATTGTATTCTCAATGTGGAGTGCAAGAAAATACAACAACTGTTATAAGAAAAGGATGCTCTGATTGAGATTTTAGAGCAACATGCTGTAGAGAATCAAGAAGACCAAAGGAATTTGCTCGCTCCTTTCACTTGGCAAAGGAATGACAACCCGACAACGGCTCAAGAGCCCCGGTCAAAGAAAAGAAAAGTACCAAAACCAGCACCTGAGCTCTCCTCAGAGAGGAATCAGGATCCATTAGCTTAGATTTCCTTTCGCAGCACTATGTAAATTACTGTATTTCCATTTCTATAATCCTTTGAATTCAATAAAACGGGGTTTCCCCACTGTTTGATATTTGCAATCCAAGTGTCGAAGTTTACTTTGAACACAAAAAATATATAATTAGTATAATCATTGCATATCATTCATCATTCTCACTTAACGCATTCTTCTAACCTACGAATCTCACGTTTGCGTCTCGATTCTAGAGTCAAACTGTCTCATTCGTACAATACTCGGGCCAATCGTCAGAAAAAGATGGATGATCTCGAGGAAGGGAACAGAGAGTTGAGAGAAGAGATCGACACTTTGAAAGAGGATTTGAGAATGCTTCATAACGTGCAAGCTCTAGCAGAAGCTCAGATGCAATAACAAACGACTGTGATCTCAAAGATCGCATCAATGCCCATAGTGGAGAAGTATGATCCTAGGTACAAAATGCCGAAAGATCGTCCCTGGGGCATGCCTATAAACTATATCCCGGAAGGATATGTTCCGCCGATCAATGAGGATCAAGGAACCGCAGCAGGAGCCGCTGGGCCTGAAGGTTACAAACTTCGGGAAAGCGAAGATGCCAGTGGCATGACAGCAACTCCTGAAGGTTACAAACTTCGGGAGACACCGAGAGTCTCGGCCATAATGACTATACCATCACCTGTGGTACACACTGTCCCGGAAGGACAGATTCCACAGATACCCGCTGGTGGAAACGAAAATATGTTCGACGGAATGAATAAGTTCCAGGAACAATTCCTGGAGATGCAGAAAGAACTGCAAATCCTTTGCGGTCAGGATTTATTTGGAAAGGACGCCGCAGACCTTTGTTTGGTCCCCAATGTGAAAGTCCCGCACAAATTCCAGGTGCCCGATTTTGAAAAGTACAAGGGTAACTCTTGCCCTCAAAGCCATTTGGTGATGTACGCTCGACGAATGTCAGCTCAGACAAAGAACCAAGAGCTACTGATCCACTATTTCCAGGATAGTTTAACCGGTGCCGCATTAAAATTGTACATGGGTTTAAACCACACTAAGATAGCCACTTTCAGAGATCTTGGCGCCGCTTTCATTCAACGGTATAAATACAATTTGGACATGGCACCGGACAGAGATCAACTCAGATCGATGTCACAAAAGGACAAGGAAACCTTTAAGGAGTACGTTCAGAGATGGCGTGAAATTGCCGCCCAGATTTGTCCACCTCTTGAGGAAAAAGAGATGACAAAGATCTTCTTAAAGACCTTAAGCTCATTTTACTACGACAGAATGGTCGCCAGTGCGCCCAGTTGTAGCGCGAGTTTTTGCGTGGTTGCGAAGCACTATCGCTTTGGGGTACTACAGTTCGATTCATTTTTTATCCTATTGAAGCTGATGCAGGAAGGGAAATAGATGTCTCCAATTAACCCTGCTTGCATACTGAGTTTGAACAGATGACTATTGGTTTACAAATGCTATAAAGATTGTGGGTCTCTCTTTGGTTATTTTGTTAAAAAAAATAGTGTCTAGGTTGTTTGTAGGATGTTAGGACTGATGTTTTTTGATTGATGTATGAAGGTATGGGATTTTGGGTTTTTAAGTAGTATGCTCGCTAAGATTTTTTCCAATCTTATGCCTACGTATTCCCGTTTAACGAAACAGGGAAATCAGAGCGATCGTAGTTCCTCCTATTCTATGGGAGGAAAAAAAGGTTATTTTGGTGTCTTGTTTAAAGCCCAAGGCGTGAAGCTAAATGTGGTTTGTATCTTGTTCAAAGCCCAAAATGTGAAACTGAAGGGTCTATTTGTATTTTGTTTGAAGCCCAAGATGTGAAGCTAAAGGGTTTTGACTTTAGAGAGAATTTGTCATCTCTAAAGGGGGATATTTGGTCAGTTTATCACAACTGTTGGGTGACTGATTATAAAGGAGAATTACCTTAACTAGGATGTGTGAATCCAGCAATGCCATAATTTCCTTTATAGGGCATTTTTAACCTTAAGGAGAAGACTTTAACTCAGTTTAGAGAAATGCCATATTTCCTTAGGAATTTCTCCTGCTAAAAGAGGGACAGTGGCGTGGATGTAAATAATCCAGAGGCTTGCCGCTTACAGCAATTAGATGGGGGAAAAGGAGTTGTTGATGTTTGTATACTGTGAGCAAGGTACAGATTTTGATGCTAAAAGGCTGATTGACTCAACCGGGGTTTCCTTATACAAAGCCTAAGAGGAGGCTATTGACCCATCAAGAGGGTGTTTTTATGTGTCTCGTACGAAGCCCAAGACAGAGGCTAAAAGGGGTTTACTCAACAAGAGAGTGCTTTTATGTGTCTCGTATGAAGCTCGAGAGAGAGGCTAAAAGGGTTTGACCCAACAAGAGAGTCTGAAAAGGTTAGCTCCGCCAGGGAGAATCATTATACAAAGTCCAAGAGGAGGCTAAAAGAAAATTGACTCAACAAGAGAGTCTTTTAGTATCTCGTACAAAGCCCGAGATGGAGGCCACTCATGCTGGTGACTGTTTCAGTTTAGTGACAGGTCCAATATGTTGGATAAAAGAGAAAATCAGTTCTTATGAAGGGAACGATTAAAGGTAAGGTTGTGCTTTAGGATTGATCAGAGGATCAGGGTTATTTCCCGTTCTTTAAGGAAATGGAAAATCCAAAGGGTATTGAGACTGTCCAAGTCTACTAGTGTTTTGAGAAATCGATTCTCAGGTAGTGAATGATCTTTGTATAATGCCCAAGAGAAGGCGGGTATATTAAGGGATGAAGGTCAACCCATTAACAGGTCTGACACTTGACTCAGAAAGAAAGCTCTAGCAAATTGATGACTAGGTTATGTTCCTATACCTGTAGAGGTCTCTGGGTCCTTGTAGTAAGCCCAAGAGAAGGCATGAGAGCTTTTAAGAAGCCGAAGGGTCCTTGTACAACACCCAAGAGGAGGGGGGATACTTTTAAGAAGCCTGTGGCTCACCAAACCCGAGAAGTTCAAAACATGCCATTCACCGAGAATAGATCAAGCCAGAAAAGTCTGAGAATTTGGAAGAAACTCAAGAGATGCCATTCACAGAGAAAAGACCATCTCTGGGGAGTAGAGTCTCTTTGATGATTTCTAAGATTGAGAGTCTGAGAAAGGGTTCACCGAGAATGCTGCCTTTCACGTCTTCATATTGTTTAACCCCAAGAGGAGGGAAGACTGTGTCTGGTAATACTATAGGGATCTAGTTTTGTTTGTATTTAAGAGTGACCAACAGGGCTTTACACAGTTGATATTTGACAAGTATATAAAAGTTTATGAAATAAGACTTACAGTGAGTAGCCCCACAATACAATTATATATATATATATATATATATATATATATATATATATATATATATATATATATATATATATATATATATATATATATATATATATATGAAAGCGGATAAAGAAAGCGGGTAAACATTTACTCGGTTGTAGAGCTTCCATGCTGTTTTGTTAGTTTGTTCAACAAAGAAAGCTTTGATAACAATATTCAAAATCAAAGGAGAAAGTGCTTTGAAAAGGTTTTTGGGGCTTACAGCTCAAGGAGAGGCCCAAGGTTTTATCAGTGATTGCACTGTTGTTTTGTACAGGGACTTATACAAGTGACTGAGGCCCAAAAAAAGGTTTTATGTACAAAGGGATGTGTCTTACACTCTCTCAAGAGGCCCAAAGGTGTTTAAAGAAAAAGAATGGGGCTTATAACACGAGGGTAGGCCTAGATGATTTATTTTTTGAATTGGCGATCGCGCGGAGGTTTCTTTACCGTACTGGGTCTTATACAATGCATTGAGGCCCAAAAAATTTTGGTTAAAAAAAGGGGTTGGGTCTTACACTTTAATAGAGGCCCAATGATTTATTTTTGTACAAGTGGTGGGGCTTACAACTCAAGGAGAGGCCCAAAAATGGTTTTTTGTTTGAGAACGACGATCGCGCCGTTGTTTTAAAAATGTACAGAGGGACTTATACAATAAGTGAGGCCCAAAAAGGTTTATGTACAAAAAGGGTTGGGACTCACACTCTATTAGAGGCCCAAAGGTATTAAAGATGGGTCTTATAACTCAAGGAGAAGCCCAAAGATTTTTGTGAAAAAGGCGACGATCGTGTCGAACCTTTTGACGGTATCAGGACTTATACAACACACTGAGGCCCAAATTATTTTGTATTTACAAAGGTTTGGGTCTTACACTCTACCAAGAGGCCCAAAGTGTTTGAAAAAAGATTGATGAGGGTTGAATTAATCAAAACCCTAATTTGTTTTCAAAATATATATTAATTGAATAAAAATTCAATTAAAATGATTAAAATTGTTAAACATGTGTGGAAACAAATTGTGATCTTGGATTATTGTCTCAAAAATTATGTTTCTATTCACAAAATGATTGGAAATCACTAAAATTTGAAAAATCAAGAGGGCGAAAATATTTTAAATGTCAAAAACAATTAAAATATTAATTCTTTACAAAAATATCAAGTATATGAAATAAATAATATTTTTGGGATTTTTGGGAAAATAAAATATTTTAACATTTTTGTGAATTATTAAAAAAAGAATCAACTCAAAATCATTAAAACTCAGAGAGAAATTAATTTTTGAATCAATTAAATACAATCACAAAATTCAAATATTCAAATGTTCAAAAATGGCCCCAAGAACATGGGAAGAACACGCGCCACCCTCTGTTTATGCAGATTTGCGTTTTCTATCTAATCTCACTGAATACTTGATGATATCATGCAATCTACATATCAATCTACTCGTTTTCACCTCACGATCATGTCTATGGTCTTTAATTTCATTTATTTTAAGCATGGATTAAGAAATCAAAGAGAAACCTCAAGAACCCTAAAACTTGCATGAAGGCTCAGAAATTCCATACACGATTCAAACAAAGCAATTGATTAAGGGTAAACACTCTATGCATGATTATTAACATATAGCCAAATTATTGTGCAGCAAAAAATGCATGGATCATAGAGTTAGAAGAGCTCATGCTTACCTCTTGCAGCTGGTGATCATGTTTTGTGTTAGAGGTGTTACAGCTTGGTTCCAAGGATATGGACAGCTTCCCTAGGTGCTATGGAGTGTGTCTGGATGCTTGGAATGAATGGAAATGATCTGGAACTTGAGATGGTACCCCAACTGCAAATCTGTCAAGAACTTGAGCAATTGGCTAGTGATTTTGTGATTTTGGTGTTCCAGATGTTGTTTGAGTGTTTAGATCACTTCTATATGATGTTTATGAGGTGTGTGTGTGATTGGTTTGGTTGGAATAGCTCTCAAACTCAAAACCCGATAGTGACTTGCTTTGGAAGGCAATTTTGGAGTGAAGAAGGAGATTTTGAGGAAAACATCTGTTTGATGGCTTTGGTGTACTCAAGCTGATCACAATTGAGCTCTATTTATAGTAGAGCAAGTTTGTTTTGCAAGGAATAGTGAATGGCAACTGCTGCATAGGTTTGGCCAATGTTGATCAATGAGAATCCAAGTCTCCTCTAGCCATTGACTAGAGGTTAGGGCACAAGCTGCTGGTTCCCTTGGTCTTGGATAAGTCTTGACTGAATTCAGTTGGAAATGGCTCAGTCCATGCCACCTTGGTGCATCCATTGAATGCTCCAAAACAAAATTGGAGTCTTGTCCCCTCTTTAGGGATTTCTAGGTTTGGCATGCTATTTTTAGTTCCAAGGACTTGGGAGGCTTGGGATCAGAGTTGGTTCCTCCTTGGTCTCCCCTTGAGGTGTTCAGATCGATAAGTGTGTTTGTCATTTGCACAAATTTGGTAAATCGAGCAAAATGCACAAATCTTCCTTGCTTTGACAGTTTTCCGCAAGGCATGTTGCAATTGTCATATCTCAGGCTCAAGTGGAATTTGATGGGGTTCTTGGCCATTTTGGAAAACCCTCATATGATACAATAACTGTTTGATCATAGTTGGTTTTGATACTTTTTGGATCCAAGTGAAAAATGCCCCTACATTTGGAAAAAAATGAAGGCAGATTCTGACTTAGTGAAAATTTCACTAAGTGTTGGAAAAAAGTGACATTTTCACTTTTTGTGATTTTGATTATTCCGTAACTTAAAATCCATGAGGAATTGGAATGAGTTATGTTTGAAGCTTTTGTAGAGGGCCATGAGAGCTACAAATCCAGCTTTGGATGGGGAAGAATGACCTTATGGTTTAGGAGTTATGATCCTCCAAAGTTGGTACCCTAGCCACTTTGTTCCATAACTTAGAAAATTTCTAAGTTTTTTAATGGTTACCCCTTTTACAAGTTATCCCACTTTTCTTGATTTTTCTTGACGAATGATGATTCCAATCACACATTAACGTCATTTTAGGTTTAAAGAACCATAATTGTGAAAAATCTCAAAAAGTCAAAGTTTGACTTTTGTGCACAGTTGACTTGTTGTCAGATGAATTCCAAACTGTGTGATCCTCTATGATATCAAGTCCTTGACCTAAATCAAACTTGATGGATTGATTTCATAGGTGTTATAGGGTGTATTGAATCATATCCTAGGGTTTGGGAGCATGTCCTGGTCAAAAGTCAAAGGTGCGGTTGACTTTTTTCATCAAAACCCTAATTGTGGTTCAGATGAAACTGAAACTTGGTGATCAAGCTTCTTGGATCAATCCATTGTTGCAAATGAATCAATGTAGTTTATTAGAGACCCTCAAATCCTCCTTTGAGGTCTTGGCTCATGTTTTGTCCCAAAAGTCAACTTGGGGGTGAATTAGGTCAAAAAACCCTAATTCCTGATTTTTGGTGAATGCATCCCCTGAGGTTAAATTGACTTGATTGTTGGGTTCATGATGTCCCTTGGAGCATCTTAGGTTATTCTTTGAAGCATTGGCTCATGCCCAGAGGAAAATTTCCATCTGGAGGCCCTGGTCGACCAAACCCTAATTTGGTGACACTAGCGATCTTAAGGCTTATTCCCCCTGGAATGCTGCAACATTATGCTTAGTTCTTGATGTGGGAGTCCTCTTGATCCATTGTGGATGTTTGAGAGGTTAGACAATTTGAAGATCATGTCATTCCTTGATTGATCCTTTGTCTAAGGTTCAAAGAGGGCTTGAAACCCTAATTATTGTTTGTAGTGAGTGCTCGGCCATCTTTGGGGAGACTGATGGTTCATCCATATTGTGATGATGATTTGCACAATGATGGGAAATCTTAGTGGTAAAAAATTTGGGGTATGACAAATGCCCCTATTTAATCTTCTTGGACCCGAAGGTGTGAATGGCGAAGGTATTTGGTCATTCGGGGTGCAAGATGATTAAATATCGGAATACCCGAAATTTTGATGGTGGTCATGAATGGTAGATTACGCATTCATCTTCTTTTGCTAAGCGGTGATGCTTAGAAAAGGTAAAACTTCCCCTCGATCCTGGTTTCCTACCAAGGAACTGGTCTTAGTTTCTGATATAAACTTGCCCTCGATCCTGGTTTCCTACCAAGGAACTGGTCTCAATTTCTTTTGTCAATAAACTCTAGTGACAAGGGACGCTATGCGTAGCGGTTTTCCTCAAAATTCTCGCCGAATTTTCCTAGGGAGATGCCATTTGATGGGAAAGACGTTTGATGTCAGACTTGCTGGGGAACCCATCTGTCTGAATCGTAGAGGGGTACAAACTTCTCTGTTGGAGATGCCATTTGTTGATTATACTGGGGAAAACGAGTCTCTTTAGAGACTGCTTTCGCTTGGAGATATTACATCATACTTTTCTCGGGATCTTCTCGGAGAAATGCCATATGATGTGATCCAATTTTGAGGTGCTGATGACTTCATTAACATCGACTCTCCGGAGAGCAAAATCAATGTGTTTCTGAAAGTCTTTAGTTGTAAGGCTTTCTTTGGGGATTTTCCTTAATCTGGGAAAGCGAAGATATCATCTTCAATGGCGAAGAGTGACATTTGTCGAACGTTTTCTTATTTTTCAGAGGTTCAAGTTATCAAAGTGGTCAAGGGCCTACTCCAATCCAGAAATAAATTGGAGGAGAGAGATTGTTCAGACGCAACATTTCCTGACGAGGAGAGAACTGACAACTCGATTGTGAAGACTTTTATCACTAGGGGACAAGACCGACTAAAGTGATAGTGATGCAATATGAACATGTATAAATCAATAATGCATGATGTATGTATGTTTATGCTGACAAAACTGACACGACATACAGATTAGAAGATGAACACGACTGGATACTCGGCCACTACGGGGGACAAAAAGTATCTTCGGTTCAAGATAGCCATTCTACCTTGCTTAGAGAGATAATCCCTGCGTGGAATACTGTTGGTCGGACTTAGGAGGTAAGAACTTGGCCGAGGGGTGTCAGATGGAGTACGGTCTCTGACACAGCTGATGCTTCATTCAGGCGTGCTGGTTTAGAAGGAGTACTTTGATTCTGCACTTTGAAGTTCGATTACTTCTGGCGAAGCGATCGATGTTCTTTCAATGTTAAACAGTCAAAAGAAATTGCCATCTTTATTTTAAAAGTAGAAGAGTTTGACAAGTAAATTCATTTTTGTTTCGTTTCAAGAACCGTTGATCATGTTAAAGTGTCGTTATGTAAAGCTAAAACAAATAAGAATTGCAAACAAAAGCACAAGGGCTCAAATTTTATTGATAGGATGGAAATCAGCCAAACGCGTGATTCCATAGAGTATTTCCAAAGTTAGAAAATGGTAATTTAAGGGAAAAGGGTTACATTGAAACACAACGACCACTATCCTTCTACCAACTTTGAATTCGGGGCATCCTGAGCTTTTATCGAAGATGACCGCGACTGGAGTTTTTCTTCTGATGGATGGCAATACCACTGAGGAGTTGAACTGATCAGACATAGTTACTTGCCATGAATCCCTAATTTTTGCCTGGATCGTACTTTGAGATTTCCAATCCACCGGGATGATTTTTTTGATTATGTCTCTAATTTTTGCCTGCACTGCCCTTTCGGGTTTTCAATCCACCGAGACATTTTTTTTTATTTAGGCGAAGTATTTCTTGACTACATCGACATTTGTGGGGTAAGAAAATTCCTCTCCGTCCATGGTTGCAAGTCTCAAGGCACCGCCTGAGAAAGCTTTCTTGACCACGTAGGGGCCGTCATAATTCGGACTCCATTTGCCCCGAGAATCAGTGATAAAAGATTGTATCCTTTTGAGCACAAGGTCTCCTTTCCTGAAGACGCGAGGTCGAACCTCTTTGTCAAACGCCTTCTTCATCCTCTGTTGATACAACTGACTGTGGCATAGTGTCGTTATTCGTTTCACTTCGATCAGGTTGAGTTCGTCGTGTCGATTTTGACACCATTCAGCCTCTGTTAGCTTAGCTTCCATCAATACCCGGATTGATGGGATCTCTACTTCTATGGGGAGCACTGCTTCCATGCCATATACTATAGAGAAAGGGGTTGCCCCTGTTGAAGTGCGGACAGATGTGTGATAACCGTGAAGAGCAAAGGGTAGCATCTTGTGCCAGTCTTTATAGGTTACAACCATCTTCTGAACGATCTTTTTGATGTTCTTGTTATATGCTTCTACCACTCCGTTCATCTTAGGTCGGTAGGGAGATAAGTTATGGTGTTCGATCTTGAACTCAGTGCACAACTCTTTCATCATCTTGTTGTTCAAGTTAGATCCATTATCTGTAATGATCTGTCTCGGAACACCATAACGACAGATGATATTGTTTTTGATAAATCGTACCACCACTTGTTAGGTCACATTGGCGTATGACACTGCTTCGACCCACTTGGTGAAGTAATCAATGGCTACCAGGATGAACCGATGTCCGTTTGAAGCATTGGACTCAATCATGCCAATCATGTCGATTCCCCATATGGAAAAAGGCCATGGGGAAGAAAGAACTTTGAGATGTGTTGGCGATACATGGATTATGTCTAAGTATATCTGACACTTGTGACACCTCCTCATGTACTTGTAGAAATCGGATTCCATGGTCAACCAGTAGTACCCTGCTCTCAGAATTTTTCTAGTCATTGTATGTCTGTTGGCATGAGTGCCAAAGGATCCTTCGTGAATCTCTTTTATCAGCATGTCTGCTTCTGGTCTGTCTATGCATCGGAGCAAGACCATGTCGAAGTTTCTCTTATAGAGTGTATCACCGCTCAGGAAGAAGCTGCCTGCTATCCTTCTGAGGGTTTTTCTGTCTTTCCTGGATGCCCCAGGTGGGTACTCTTGTTTCTGAAGGAAGCATTTGATATCGTGATACCAAGGTTTGTCATCTATGACTGCTTCAATTGTGAAGATGTAACCGGGCCGTTCAAGGCACATTATGTCGATCTTGGGTAAGTCGTTCCATTGACCTACACTAATCATAGAAGAGAGAGTGGCTAATGCATCAGCCATGTGGTTCTCATCACGAGGGACGTGATGAAACTCGATTCTGTTGAAGAAAGGTAATAACCTTCTTGCATAATCTTTGTAAGGAATCAATCCTGATTGGTATGTGTTCCAATCTCCTTTGATCTGACTAATAACCAGGGCTGAGTCGCCGTATACATCCAAGTTCTTGATCCTTAAGTCGATCGCTTCTTCGAGACCCATAATGCAAGCTTCGTATTCGGCCTTGTTGTTTGTGCACTTGAATGTAAGTCTGGCAATGAAAGGAATGTGGGTACCCTGAGGTGTTATGATAATAGCCCCAATTATGTTTTCGTAATGATTGACAGCTCCGTCAAAGATTAGTTCGCATTGGGAACCTGGTTCTGGCCCTTCACTGGGTAGTGGTTCATCGCAATCTTTCATTTTTAGATACATGACATCTTTGTCTGGGAAGTCAAATCTAATTGATTTTTGATCATCAATCGGTTGATGAGCCAAATGATCGGCTAAAATACTCCCCTTGACGGCGTTCTGACCGTGGTACTCGATGTCGTATTCTGATAACAACATCTGCCAACGGGCAATCCTTCCCGTGCGAGCAGGCTTTTCAAAGACGTACTTGATCGGATCTATTTCTGAGATTAACCAAGTAGTGTGACGAATCATGTACTGGCGAAGATGTTTAGCTGCCCAAGCCAAAGCGCAGTAAGTTTTCTCAAGCATAGTGTACCGAGTCTCGCAATCGGTGAATTTCTTGCTCAAATAGTAGATGGCAGACTCTTTTCGTTTGGTTTCGTCTTGTTGTCCAAGTACACAATCCATGGTGTCTTCCAAGACTGTTAAGTAAATGATTAGTGGCCTTCCTTCTACTGGAGGTGATATAATCGGTGGATTCAACAGATATTCCTTAATACTGTCGAAGGCGATTTGGCAATCTTCTGTCCAAACGCAATCCTGGTTCTTTTTGAGTAATTTGAAAATCGGCGCACATGTGGCGGTCATGAGGAATATGAATCTGGAAATATAGTTCAAACGTCCCAGGAATCCTTTGACTTTTTTTTCAGTTTTCGGAGAAGGCATTTCTTGAATGGCCTTGACCTTGTCAGGATCAACCTCAATTCCTTTTCGGCTGACGATGAACCCTAAATGTTTCCCTGAATGGACACCGAAGGTGCACTTGTTGGGATTCAAGCGGAGTTTGTACTTTCTCAACCGCTCGAATAGTTTTGACAGGTGGGTCACATGCTCCTCTTCTGTATTTGATTTGGCAATCATGTCATCGACATATACCTCGATTTCCTTATGTATCATGTCATGAAACAGAGTAGTCATGGCCCTTAGATAGGTTGCCTCAGCGTTCTTCAATCCGAACGGCATTACCTTATAACAAAAGGTGCCCCATGGAGTAATGAACGAAGTTTTCCCCATGTCTTTCGGCACCATTTTGATTTGATTATAGCCCGAGAATCCGTCCATGAAGGAGAAAATTTTGAACGTTGCTGTATTGTCAACCAGCATGTTAATGTGTGGTAAAGGAAAGTCGTCCTTTGGACTAGCCTTGGAACGGGTACGATATTGGAACAGGTACAATATTGACTAGCCTTGGAAAGTCGTCCTTTGGACCATCTGTGTGGTAATCGACACACATTCTGACTTTTCCATCCTTTTTTGGAACGGGTACGATATTGGCTAACAATTGAGGATATTCTGACGTGGTGAGGAAACCCGCGTCAATCTATTTCTGTACCTCCTCTTTGATTTTGACGGACATGTCCGGGTGAGTCCGTCTCAACCTCGGCTTTACTGGCGGACATTCCGATTTTAATGGTAAATGATGTTCCACGATGCTGGTATCCAACACTGGCATGTCCTGGTAGGACCAAGCAAACACATTGTAAAATTCTCTGAGAAGCTTTGTCAAACTCTCTTTGGCAGTTAGACTGAGCAGTGCCCCAATCCTGACTTCTTTTCTCTCTTTTTTCGAACCCACGTTGATCGTTTCCAATGGCTCTTTGTGAGGTTCAATGGACCTTTCCTCTTGTTTGAGTAGTCGGGAGATCTCTTCTGGAATTTCATTGTCAACTTCTTCTTCAGCCCCAAATACCGGGAACTCAAAGTTGGGAGAAGGCATTGGATCATATGTTTCAACGAGGTTTAAAACAAACAATCTGTATGACGGTATGATTTGTGTTTAGAAGAGATAGAGAAAATTCAAGTGTGTGCAGTGTATTTTTTTGGAAAACTGCTTGTTTATTTTGAATTTTTTTTTAGGATTACCATTTTCTGAGAAAAGCGAAAAGAGAAAACAACAATTAATATGGAGATCACAGAACGACGTTATTTTATTTATAAACAAGTCGATTCTTGAAACTACAGCCCTAAAAAATAAAACTCTGTCGCTTTGGGCGGAGCGAAGAGGAATATTTACAGAAAGTGAGCCCTATCAAAACATCCGTTTCACCTGGGCAGAGTGAAAGGTTAAAGACGGCAATTACTTTGTCTTATGAACAATCTTCGGAACATCGACAGCAACCCATTGGCGACGAACTCCTCGGTGAATCACAAAGTCTGGTACTTTCCTTGATTTGTCTTTAGAAATGAAGCTGATTTCTGGCAGAGCAGGATCATTGAAATCTGTCTCCCAGGAAGAGTTGTCGTAGGAGGATTCCTCTGTTGTATTTTGCAGAGTATTGGTGCTCTCAGGCAAATCTCCCCATCCAGTTGGCTGGATGTCTTCGAGCCTGATACGAGAGCTTTCGGGAGCGGTGTACTTGACCATGAAGTCAAATTTTCCACTTGGTTGTCCCAAGGTGTCCCACACTTCTTTGGAACTGGAGGAGTCATCTCTCTCGATGATGTTGACCTCGGGAAAAGCATAGTTGATGAATTCTAGTCCAGCAAGCTTTGCCAATTCTTCATCGTACTGGATATTTTCTGAATGACATGAGCGTTGATCCCATGACATGGTGGGGACGCAGGTATTCTGTTCAATGACGCTCAGCTGATTTTCATTGTCGGCTGATTTTCTTGTCCCAAGTCTCTTGGGTACGGCTGCCAGATAGGCAGGCCATCCATTGGGCCATAATAGTCGTGGTCAAAGTTGTCCTTAATTAGAGTGTCCTCCTCTAATGAGTTTGGTGGAGCACGACATCCTTCAGGATCACAATCTCCGTATATCATTTTGACATCTAACCTCGGTGTCGTACCTCAAAAAATACGATCCTCGCGATGGACGCGGAAAAAACGTTTGAAACAGAGTCGCCACCAAACTTTATTCATTCCAAGGTAGGAATGGGAAAATATTTATAAAACCTTTAAAGGATAAGAAAATGGGCATCGCAACCAAATTCTAGGTTCGGGAGTCGATTACACAAAGGGAAGGTATTAGCACCCTCTACGTCCATTGTACTCAACGGGAACGTCTTGATTCGATTCGGGAGATAAGTTAGCTAGGTTTGTTTATTTTCTTCTAAGGTAGTAGGATTTGTTTTCTAGGGGAAAATGGGTGGTTTTTTATTAGGGTGTTCTCCAAGGATTGAGGCCCTTGTGCCTACGTATTCCCTCGTGCAATGGGAAAGTCAGAGCATTCGTAGTTCGTGGGACTACGGTTGGTTTGTGTTTTTTAAACGATCGAGTGTTTAATTAGCATTTTAACTGCTAAACGTTGGCTTGTCTGCTCGCTAAGGGAGGCTGAAGCACGAGTTTATATGCGCGGAAGAATGGACTAAACAATGTTCTTTATGAAAATTTGTTTGAATAAGAATTAAGTGTGTTAAATATTTGATTGAGAAAAGAGTTTGATTTGCATAGGTCTTAAGGTTTCGGTTTCATGTGAAGTGTTTGGTTTGTTAAGTATTTTGAGGGAGAATGACGATATTCGATAAACGAGACGTCGGCCTCGTAACCAATTAATCGGGGCATTACTGAGATGCTAGATCTCAATGACACCTTTTTCATTCTATTAATTGTGAAATCGTGTTTGTTGGACAATGGGCTTCTTTGTCCACGTAATTAGGGCGAGTGTTTTAGGAACGAAAGATCGGAATGAACACAACCCAAAGAAGTGCTAGACCTCAAGAGTCCACTACTTTTGTAATTTAATTAGGAAAAAGATTTCGAAGTATCTTAATTAGACATGTTAATCGGATTGAGGTTTGAACGAGCTAAGAGTTTTAAGGAGAATTAAGTGTTTTAATAGGATTAGAAGATCGAAACGAACACAACCCAAGGCGTGCGCCCCAAGAGCGATCGTTCAAGGACCCAAGGAGTGCTAGACCCCAAAAGCCCACTACTTCCATAATTTAATTAAGAAAATAATTTGTGTTCTAACCTAAGTAAAATATGATTTTAGTTTAATTTGATTTAAGAAAAATATTTTGAGGATTAAACAAAGGTTTAGGACCTTAAGAAAATTGTTTTTTTTAAGAATTAAGAACTTAATTAGATTAAGTATTATAATTTGAGAAATATTGTATTTTAAGGGTTAAGTGTTTTGATTAAAATTGGAAGTTTTTAAGTATTTTAGAAATCGAAGATCGAAACGAACACAACCCAAGGCGTGTGCCCCAAGAGCGGTCGTTCAAGGACCCAAGGAGTGCTAGACTCCAAAAGCCCACTACTTCCATAATTAATTAAGAAAATATGTTATAAATATTAATTAGAATGAATTATGATTTTTAATTTAGTTAAGAAAGTATTTTATGATAATTTTAGAGCTGGAGAAATTGGATTAATTAAAATTAAATATTAATTAATAAACTAATTAATTAACATTTTAATAAAAATTAGAAATTAAATTAGTAAATAGATTTTATGATTTTCTGAAAAAATAAATAATTAAAAGTTTTTTTGGTTTTTATACTAAAAAGTGATAATAACAAGAAGTTCTAAAAAACAAATAAATGGGCCAGAAAAGTCAGTAGAAAGGGGGATGCGTTTATCAACATTTCCCAGGCCCACAATCACAGGCCCACGCTGGAGGGAAGGGTAGTCCACCATGGACTCTAGATCAACCACTGATCCCAGAAGGCGTGTGGATCGTCCGATCCAACAATGAGTCATAATAACTCACGATCCAATGGTCAAGAAAGTATGCATACAGTAGGGAGTTGGGGAGAGTACATATGGGAACAACATCAAAGCAATGACCGGTGACATTTGTCACCGGTGCCGCTTGCCACCATCATTAATTCACTTACGCGTGGCAGGGAGTATTAAGATGGAAAAATGGTGCATCAACTATACTCCCCTCTATTTCAACACCTCTTTCGTTCATCTCACACTCTCTATCTACTTTCTCTCTGCAAACAAATCTTCTACCATCTCAAAAACCTAATCGCCATTATAATCTATCCATAACACTAATTAGACAATCATTCAGAGAAAGCATCCGAAACAAAGTAATACAAATCATAACCCTAATCCCTTTTGAAACCCTAACGACCCCCTATCAATCACATATAGCGGAGCATCAAACGTACAAGACGATGAAGGAAAACGAGAATCAAGGGAAGAAGGTTACCGATATGAAGTTTGAGGAGTTTCAAGATTTCCAAGTACCTTCTCTATTTCTTCTTGCCTCTCTGAGTCTTCTCCTTTCCTTTTCTTTACCACGCCTTTCCAAAAATGCCATGTCCTGATAGTGTATTATGTGGCCAAACTCACTATCTTAGAGTTTCTGTATGAAACTCTAAGAAGCTTTTTTCAGGAATTCGAGCTTTAGTAAGGGTTGGGGGTTGGTTTTGGCAGAGTAACAATAGGGTTTTTCTGGGTGTTCTTCCTCCTCTTTTTTCACCAATGATTAGCACTCTATTTATAGGAGAAATTTAGGGTTTTTGGTACGTGTGATTTGGGAAAAATCTGAGGAATATTCCTCTAATTCGTGTGAGATCATGAGCTGTCAATTTAAACCGTTGGAGAGGATTGTAGTGGGATTTTGTGGGGACCCATGGTTGTACGATTTTTGTTTGTTCTGTGATTCTAGAAAATGTGTTTTTTCTAATTTTTCACTGTGTAAAATTTGATTTTCACTGCTGTTTTACCATGCTGATGTGTAGGTCCTTTGACTTAAAACGATTCTGACTTCATGCTGCTTTTGTTTCTTCCTCTATGAATTATTATGCAGAACTTTTCGTCATTGTCTTGTTCATTCCGCCCTGGTTTGCCTTTGATGCTTTCTGACGTAGTAATTTTTGTGTAGCTGTGTCTTGTTCAATGGTGTATGGAGTTTATCTGTTTAAAATGAGTTTTAGCTTGAGGATCATGGTTTGATGATGATTGGAGGATATCATCCTTGGAGTAGTTAGTATTTGGTGACAATACTTTAACATATAGGCGGGATTAGATTGTTTAAGACGGTATATGACTTTGATTGTGAAAGCATATAGGTGTGTTTCAATATTTGATATCATTTAGTTGTTCCTTGAAAGGTTACCTATATTCTAGGAATGACCAAACTATTCAAGTCTTGTGCAGGCTATAGGTTGCTTTCAACTACTCAAGAAGGTGATCCAAATAATACTCATGTCTTGGTAAGAACCTAAGTACTTTCATCACCATATTCTTCCCTCCCTTTACTGTTAGCTTCTGACTTTCTCAATGAATATCTTGAGTATGAATTGGTTCTGTTATTGGCCTTTTTATGATCATTACCTGGCTGTATTGTTTTCAGGTATATTGGCTAGAATTTGGTAAAATATGGTGATTGCAACATGAAAGAGATGGTGGTGAATTTCTAAGCACGTGAAGAGGTATTGTCCTTGTCTTGACTCATGATTCACAAGTTTCGTTATGTCATTAGGAAATGTTTGACACTTTTGTAGGATCATTGAGAAAGGAAAATGAGCCTCGTTTTACTGCTAGAATCAATTTGTGCATGGCATTAGGATTCTTCTTTTGATATTGTCCCCTTTTGTCATGGCTTGTGATATGGTATACTGAGTATTCTGTTGTCATCCTTGAGAATATTGATGTTTTTGTTCCTGAATTTAACCTGTGTATGGTACTAATCACCATTGTTATCTCTTTTCATGTGTGCATTAAGTTGGGTACATTGTTAAGTGGAAGCTTGGATGGATGTGTGGAGCTTGATGAAGCTTAAATATGCAGCACTTGGAATTGTTTTGGTTTCTTGGCAGTATGATGAAGAACTTGAAGCACATTTCTGAGGAACGGTATTGTGACGTAGTCAGAAAATCATATGAAGCACACTTTCCCCAGTCTGTAGGTTGAAGAATGATATGGAAACTTGAATTTAGTCTCTTAGGTCTTGTAGCGTTAGGATAGAATTTCACTGATCTTTTAGAACTTGACAATATTGGAGGCTTACTTGAATTTTGGTATAAATGTCTTGTTCTGATTTGAAATGTAATAACTTTTGTAACCTTTATAATTTCAAGTAAGTTAAGTACGACTTGAACCATGTAATGGCATTGCATATGTTGAATCTTTAGGAATTGTAGCATGAGTGATATTGAGAACTTTGGATTAGTGTAGTTAGTTTGTGGAATAACTGCACAACCTGTTTTCAAAAGATTGGTGTACTTATGATTTACGCAAACAACTACCGTTGTGGCCTAAACATTGGCTTGACCCTCAATCTTATTTTTGAATGGAACACCACCCATGTGGATTAAACAAAATTGAATTGCTTCAATAAACATATGAATGCCATGGACAGTCTTGCGCTATAGCTTTGTTTTTTTTTTGGTATGGAACAACTTGGCCCTTTAGTCGTAATGTTGATAACAACATGAAAAATTGAGTCATTACTTGCAATACCCCTTATCATGCCTTGCTACAATTTTCGAACAAGTATTGATCACATAACTACATACTATGCACATGGCCTAAAAAATCATTCACCAATTCTAAAACCAATTCAAACTTAGATGAATGGCCATTTATTAGCTTGTTTAACCGTATAGCCTCAGTGTCACACATGGAATATGGTTAAAAATCATCTTGAGATACATGATCATAGCTTGAAACTTCAAGAAATCTTAAGCCCTTGAGGAAATGTATTCTAACCATTGTACTTGATCAGCTAGGATCATCTTGGACCATCAGCTTGAAACCGTATCTTGACTAATTGGTCATGAGAATGAGGATACATCTTTCCTTTATCTTCACCACACTTGTAAGAGCCTCTAATTACAAAGAGTACAAACCAAATATCCATAGCCTAAACCATATGATGATCTTGAGAGAAGTCCATAAAGCAACAACATGCTTAGTATAAGAAAAACAACGTGTATCCTCTTCTTTTCCAAAGCTCGGTGTAAAGCTTTACTTGTGATGTTATCCCAAAATCCAACAGGCAAGTATGATAAAAAGCACATCATAAAGGGAAAGCAACACAGAGCAAATAAGAAGTAATAGGAGAAAACAAACAAGAAGAAATCAAATAAGCGAAGCCAACACTCTCGAATCGAGTCAAGTTAGGCTTGACTCTCTCTAGCATAGGGCAATGCAAACGTCCCCAGCAGAAGCGCCATCTGTCGTACCTCGAAAAATACGATCCTCGCGATAGACGCGGAAAAAACGTTTGAAACAGAGTCGCCACTGAACTTTATTCATTCCAAGGGAGGAATAGGAAAATATCGATAAAACCTTTAAAGGATAAGAAAATGGCCATCGCAACCAAATTCTAGGTTCGGGAGTCGATTACACAAAGGGAAGGTATTAGCACCCTCTACGTCCGTTGTACTCAACGGGAACCTCTTGATTCGATTCGGGAGATAAGTTAGCTAGGTTTGTTTGTTTTCTTCTAAGGTAGTAGGATTTGTTTTCTAGGGGAAAATGGGTGGTTTTTTATTACGGTGCTCGCCAAGGATTGAGGCCCTTGTGCCTACGTATTCCCTCGTGCAATGGGAAAGTCAGAGCATTCGTAGTTTGTGGGACTACGGTTGGTTTGTGTTTTTTAAACGAACGAGTATTTAATTAGCATTCTAACTGCTAAACATTGGCTTGTCTGCTCGCTAGGGGAGGCTGAAGCACGAGTTTATATGCGCGGAAGAATGGACTAAACAATGTTCTTTATGAAAAGTTGTTTGAATAAGGATTAAGTGTGTTAAAGATTTGATTGAGAAAAGAGTTTGATTTGCATAGGTCTTAAGATTTAGGTTTCATGGGAAGTGTTTGGTTTGTTAAGTATTTTGAGGGAGAATGACGATTATTCGATAAACGAGACGTCGACCTCGCAACCAATTAATCGGGGCATTACTGAGATGCTAGATCTCAACGACACCTTTTTCATTCTATTAATTATGAAATCGTGTTTGTTGGACAATGGGCTTCTTTGTCCACGTAATTAGGGCGAGTGTTTTAGGAACGAAAGATCGGAATGAACACAACCCAAAGCGTGCGCCTCAAGAGCATTCATTCAAGGGCCCAAGAAGTGCTAGACCTCAAGAGTCCACTACTTTCGTAATTTAATTAGGAAAAAGATTTCGAAGTATCTTAATTAGACGTGTTAATCGGATTGAGGTTTGAACAAGCTCAGAGTTTTAAGGAGAATTAAGTGTTTTAATAGGATTGGAAGATCAAAACGAACACAACCCAAGGCGTGCGCCTCAAGAGCGATCGTTCAAGGACCCAAGGAGTGCTAGACCCCTAAAGCCCACTACTTCCATAATTTAATTAAGAAAAGAATTTGTGTTCTAACCTAAGTAAAATATGATTTTTAGTTTAATTTGATTTAAGAAAAATATTTTGAGGATTAAACAAAGGATTAGGACCTTAAGAAAATGTTTTTTTTTTAAGAATTAAGAACTTAATTAGATTAAGTATTATAATTTGAGAAATATTGTATTTTAAGGGTTAAGTGTTTTGATTAAAATTGGAAGTTTTTAAGTATTTTAGAAATGGAAGATCGAAACTAACACAACCCAAGGCGTGCACCCCAAGAGCGATCGTTCAAGGACCCAAGGAGTGCTAGACTCCAAAAGCCCACTACTTCCATAATTAATTAAGAAAATATGTTAGAAATATTAATTAGAATGAATTATGATTTTTAATTTAGTTAAGAAAGTATTTTATGATAATTTTAGAGCTAGAGAAATTGGATTAATTAAAATCAAATATTAATTAATAAACTAATTAATTAACATTTTAATAAAAATTAGAAATTAAATTAGTAAATAGATTTTATGATTTTCTGAAAAAATAAATATTTAAAAGTTTATTTTGGTTTTTATACTAAAAAGTGATAATAACAAGAAGTTCTAAAAAAACAAATAAATGGGCCAGAAAAGTCAGTAGAAAGGGGGAATCGTTTATCAACATTTCCCAGGCCCACAATCACAGGCCCACGCTGGAGGGAAGGGCAGTCCACCATGGACTCTAGATCAACCACTGATCCCAGAAGGTGTGTGGATCGTTCGATCCAACAATGAGTCATAATAACTCACGATCCAATGGTCAGGAAAGTATGCATACAGTAGGGAGCTGGGGAGAGTACATACGGGAACAACATCAAAGCAATGACCGGTGACATTTGTCGCCGGTGCCGCTTGCCACCATCATTAATTCGCTTACGCGTGGCAGGGAGTATTAAGATGGAAAAATGGTGCATCAACTATACTCCCCTCTATTTCATCACCTCTTTCTCTCATCTCACTCTCTCTATCTACTTTCTCTCTGCAAACAAATCTTCTACCATCTCAAAAACATAATCGCCATTATAATCTATCCATAACACTAATTAGACAATCATTCAGAGAAAGCATCCAAAACAGAGTAACACAAATCATAACCCTAATCCCTTTCGAAACCCTAACGACCCCTTATCAATCACATATAGTGGAGCATCAAACGTACAAGACGATGAAGGAAAACGATAATCAAGGGAAGAAGAAGGTTACCGATAATGAGTTTGAGGAGTTTCAAGATTTCCAGGTACCTTCTCTATTTCTTCTTGCCTCTCTGAGTCTTCTCCTTTCCTTTTCTTTACCACGCCTTTCCAAAAATGTCATGTCCTGATAGTGTATTCTGTGACCAAGCTCACTATCTTAGAGTTTCCGTATGAAACTCTAAGAAGCTTTCTTCAGGAATTCGAGCTTTTGTAAGGGTTAAGGGTTGGTTTTGGCAGAGTAACAATAGGGTTTTTCTGGGTGTTCTTCCTCCTCTTTTTTCACCAACGATTAGCACTCTATTTATAGGAGAAATTTAGGGTTTTTGGTACGTGTGATTTGGGAAAAATCTGAGGAATATTCCTCTAATTCGTGTGAGATTATGAGCAGTCAATTTAAACCGTTGGAGAGGATTGTAGCCGGGTTTTGTGGGGACCCAAGGTTGTACGATTTTTGTTTGTTCTGTGATTCTAGAAAATGTGTTTTTTCTAATTTTTCACTTTGTAAAATTTGATTTTCACTGCTGTTTTACCATGCTGATGTGTAGGTTCTTTGACTTAAAATGATTATGACTTCATGCTGCTTTTGTTTCTTCCTCTATGAATTATTATGCAGAACTTTTCGTCATTTTCTTGTTCATTCCGTCCTGGTTTGCCTTTGATGCTTTCTGACGGAGTAATTTTTGTGCAGCTGTGTCTTGTTCAATGGTGTATGGAGTTATCTGTCTAAAATGAGTTTTAGCTTGAGGATCATGGTTTGATGGTGTTTGGAGGATATCATCCTTGGAGTAGTTAGTATTTGGTGACAAAACTTTAACATATAGGCAGGATTAGATTGTGCAAGACGGTATCTGACTTTGATTGTGAAAGCATATAGGTGTGTTTCAATATTTGATATCATTTAGTTGTTCCTTGAAAGCTTACCTATATTCAAGGAATGGCCAAACTATTCAAGTCTTGTGCAGGCTATAGGTTGCTTTCAACTACTCAAGAAGGTGATCCAAATAATACTCATGTCTTGGTAAGAACCTAAGTACTTTCATCACCATATTCTTCCCTCCCTTTACTGTTAGCTTCTGACTTTCTCAATGAATATCTTGAGTATGAAATGGTTTTGTTATTGGCCTTTTTATGAACATTACCTGGCTGTATTGTTTTCAGGTATATTGGCTAGAATTTGGCAAAAGCTCATGAGTATCATATGGTGATTGCAACATGAAAGAGATGGTGGTGAATTTCTAAGCATGTGAAGAGCTATTGTCCTTGTCTTGACTCATGATTCACAAGTTCCGTTATGTCATTAGGAAATGTTTGACACTTTTGTAGGATCATTGAGAAAGGAAAATGAGCCTCGTTTTACGGCTAGAATCAATTTGTGCATGGCATTAGGATTTTTCTTTTGATATTGTCCCCCTTTTGTCATGGCTTGTGATATGGTATACTGAGTATTCTGCTGTCATCCTTGAGAATATTGTTGTGTTTTGTTCCTGAATTTAACCTATGTATGGTACTAATCACCATTGTTATCTATTTTCATGTGTGCATTAAGTTGGGTACATTGTTAAGTGGAAACTTGGATGGATGTGTGGAGCTTGATGGAGCTTAAATATGCAGCACTTGGAATTGTTTTGGTTTCTTGGCAGTATGATGAAGAACTTGAAGCACATTTCCGGGGAACGGTATTGTGACGTAGTCAGAAAATCATATGAAGCACACTTGCCCCAGTCCATAGATTGAAGAATGACATGGAACCTTGCATTTAGTCTCTTAGGTCTTGTAGCGTTAGGATAGAATTTCACTGATCTTTCAGAACATGACAATATTGGAGGCTTACTTGAATTTTGGTATAAATGTCTTGTTCTAATTTGAAATGTAATAACTTTTGTAACCTTTATAATTTCAAGTACATTAAGTACGACTTGAACCATGTAATGGCATTGCATATGTTGAATCTTCAGGAATTGTAGCATGAGTGAATATGAGAACTTTGGATTAGTGTAGTTACTTTGTGGAATAACTGCACAACCTGTTATCAAAAGATTGGTGTACTTATGATTTACGCAAACAACTACCCTTGTGGCCTAAACATTGGCTTGACCCTCAATCTTATTTTTGAACAGAACACCACCCATGTGGATTAAACAAAATTGAATTGCTTCAATAAACATATGAATGCCATGGACAGTCTTGCGCTATAGCTTTGTTTTTTTTTGGTATGGAACAACTTGGCCCTTTAGTCTTAATGTTGATAACAACATGAAAAATTGAGTCATTACTTGCAGTACCCCTTATCATGCCTTGCTACAATTTTCGAACAAGTCTTGATCACAAAACTACTTACTATGCACATGGCCTAAAAAATCATCCACCAATTCTAAAACCAATTCAAACTTAGATGAATGGCCATTTATTAGCTCGTTTAACCGTATAGCCTCAGTGTCACACATGGAATATGGTAAAAAATCATCTTGAGATACATGATCATAGCTTGAAACTTCAAGAAATCTTAAGCCCTTGAGGAAATGTATTATAACCATTGTACTTGATCAGCTAGTATCATCTTGGACCATCAGCTTGAAACCGTATCTTGACTAATTAGTCATGAGAATGAGGATACATCTTTCCTTTATCTTCACCACACTTGCAAGAGCCTCTAATTACAAAGAGTACAAACCAAATCTCCATAGCCTAAACCATATGATGATCTTGAAAGAAGTCCATGAAGCAACAACATGCTTAGTATAAGAAAAATTAGAGGGTAGGTTAAATTTGGGGTATGACACTCGGTATAAATCTCGGACTCTGTGCGGGATAGAAAAAGGGCATAAGCACCCCTTCCTGAGACATATGGCCGTCCTCGTTGAGATAGGACTTCCATTCCTCATCCGTATCGGAGGAATCTCCCTCGTTGATGGTATGGACTATTTGAGGAACTGGGTGAAGGAAACCTCCACTGTGGAAGAAGTCTTGAATGGGATGAAGACTTTCATCGTTAGCAGCTGTCCGGGTGCAGGTCGTAGAAAAACCAAGACCCTTCTTTGTTTTATTATCAGTAGGAATGACAAGTTGTCCCCATCCTTTTGCATTGTTATTCTCGATTACTTCGAGAGCATCTCTGTATGAGGAAATCGAGGTTCCTTTTTCTGAATGATTCTCCTTGTTCACCGAAAGTTCCTGGAACTGAGTTCCAACAACCTCCTCGGGTTCTACACAAGTAGATAATGACAAGTTACTCACGAGCAATGCTTGCTCCCCACAGACCGTGATGAGTTGATCATTCTTGACGAACTCCAGTTTCTGGGGAAGTGTCGAAGTGACTGCCCCAGCCTGGTGTATCCAAGGTCTTCTTAATAAGCAAATGTATGTTGCCTGGATGTCCATGACCTGGAAAGTGATTAGGAAAGTGTGAGGACCGATAGTTATGGGAAGGTCGACTTCGCCGATAACTTCTTTCCGAGACCCGTCAAATGCTTTGACGATGACCTCACTGCCCCTCATTGGGGATCCTTTGAATGATAGTCGCATTAAAGTGGACTTCGACATAACGTTGATGGTCGATCCTGTGTCTACCAGTATGCTGGCTAAAGCATCGTCCTGGCAGTTAACTGTGATATTGAGCGCCATATTGTGGCTTTTGCCCCTCTCTGGCAAATCCTCATCACTAAATCCTAAGTTGTTGCAGGAAGTGATGTTAGAGATGATGCTATCGAACTGTCGTATTGACACATCCTGGTCCACAAAGGCATGCTCTAAGACTTTCTGTAGAGCCTCTCTGTGGGCTTCGAAAATAAGTAAAAGTATTAGCACTGAGATCTTTGAAGGAGTTTGTAACAGTTGATCCACAATGTCGTATTCACTTCGTTGGATGAGCTTCAGCATCTCATCATTGTTTTTCGAAAGGTCGGTATCACTGGATTGACCGACTGGTGGATCAGGAGCTTCTGTTTGAAGTTCATTTTCTCTGTTAGGTTCTCCAACTCCTCGGTTGAAGATTCGACCGCTCCGTGTTACTCGACTGATGTCTGCAATATTCACGACAGAGGATAATGGAATTTCCTTTCCATTCTCAATTATTGTTGCACCGTATTTGTAAGGGATCGCCTTAGCTGATTCATACGGTAATGGTCCCGGAAGATAGATAACTATAGGAGCCTTCTGATTTTTCTGACTCTCGTAAGTAACTTCAATCAGTTCCTGGCTAAGAACCTTTGATTCGTCCAGTAGAGGGATGATGGTACAAACATCCTTGTTCTGTTGATGATTAGAGATTATGACAACGTCTCTGACTTGATCAGCGAAGTAGTCCGGCGTCCAGTTGATTGGCTCGGGACTCGGACACGGGTGAATCTCTTTACTATCCAACTAACCTTGAAGGGCTGCCCGCACAAGGTAGCATCCTTGGTTATTCTCTGAGCAGACTCTATAGCGTTCATAGTTGTGTGGTGGCACCTGGCCACGCCCGCTTTAAATGCAGTGCAACCTTACCAGGTTTGTTTTCATAGATCGGACATCCTGACTTTGACGCCGAGTAGGGTTTCCATTAAGCACACTGATTTGTTGCGTGTCCTCATCCAGATAGATTGGAATCCACCAGTGATTTAATAAGTGTTGTAAAGTTCTCTGAACGAGAGCGCACCCTTGGTTACTCTCACAACATCCTTTACTGTTCTGATAATTATGTGAAGTGAGAAAACCGAGTTGGACCTGCCTGGCATGTAACTCCACCAAGCTGGTATTCATCAGACGAATATCAAAGATTTGAATCATGTTGATCTGGTAAGGATTTTTATCATGGTAGTCCTGGATCCATCCAAGATCCATCTGATGCTGGAGGGCCTCTTGTAATAAAGAGCATCTCTGTATAACTTTGAAACAAGGGCAGGATAATCAAGCTGATACTTTGAATATTAGCAACAGAATCAAGATAGATGTTTCAGCATCTGTTACAACATGTTAATCAACAAACAGATAGTGAACTGTAAATTTGCAGAATGATAAACAACACAAGATATGAACCCAATTCGGTGAAAATCACCTACATCTGGGGGCTGCCAAGCCAGGAAGAAGAATCCACTATCAGTAGTAAAGTTTACAGTAAATAACCTCTGGTTTACAGTAAACAACCTCTGGTTTACCTATCACTACCCAATAAAAACTTTATCATTAGAAGTCGTATCTAATTGATAAGAGAAACCCATCTCACTCCCTTAATCACACCCTGTGATATCTAATATTTATAGTCACAATAATTGTATCATCCTACTTGAAAGACTCCTCTTTCAATACAAAGTTCATCCAAACATTCTCGACTAACAACCCTACTTGAATTTTCTTCAAAGCTTCATCCAAGAACAATATACAATTCATTACCTAAAGGTTTCTGAATCTGTATAAACATCTATGTCTACTACTATGTATCCAACCGATACAAAGGGTGACTTACAACACAAGAAAGTCCTACGACTTTCAAATCCCTAAACCCTTATTTTCTACTTTACAATTATTACACAAGGATTCCTAATTCTCTATTCTATCCTAGGTATTGGTCTTTCTTTGATAGTCTTCTGCTATCTTGGGCTTCAAATCTTCTGCCAACTGATTCTTTGATCCACTGCTAAACGCACCTTGAATCTTGGAACATAATTAAAACACCCTACTATATCTGTCCAGATGTGAGTCTTCATATTGAGACATTTCATTCGACATCTTTATTTTCTGGCAGAATTCTTCATGTTTGATCATCTTATTCTTCATCAAGTTTTAACCAAAATTTAGTCAAACCACATGAGCTTTCGAAAACGATTAAATGCATGATTTTAGTGATAAAGTTAGTACTTCCTCCAATTTAAAATATGTATTTCTTTAACAAATAATTTTTAAAAAATGAATGTGCTTTAATTATTATTGTGTACACGACTTTCAACATATTGATAAAGTTGATTTGGTAGAATTGTACTTCCACGATAACGATTTATAAGCAAAAATCAAAATTTTACACTTATTAAGAAAATTTAAAATCTATGTTGCAAAAATGTAAAGGCCACGGGTTTGATGATCTTACACAAGTGCATATATTTCAGAATAGACTCCAACCAATTCAGAAAACTCTCTTAGATGCTACCTCGGGTGGATCTTTAATGTCAAAGAGTGCGGAGGACGCAGTTTCCATCATTAATAGGATGACACTCAATGACCATCAAGGTCAACATAACCGTGGTACACCTCAAAGGAAGTCGAGAGTGCTTGAATTGGGTACTAATGACGCTATTATTGTGCAAAACAAGTTGCTTTCACAACAAGTGGAGTTGTTGACACAAAAAACGTCAAAACTTCCACAATAAATCAAGGAGATGCATGAAGTTCCCAACAAAAATCAATAAGTTGCAAGTTGTGAATTATGCAAGGGAGACCATCCTGCCGGTTATTGTCCTCCGGTTGTAGAGGAAGCGAATTACATGGGAAACCAAAATCAAAATCAAGGCTATCAACCTAGACAACCTCCGTATCAACAAGGCAACCAAGGTTACCAACCAAGAGGTAATAACCAAGGTTATCAAAAAGGATGGAAGCAAGATGCCAACACTTTAAATAAAAAAAATCAATATCAAAACTACACTCAACCTCCACAACCACAAGGTGGAAATTCAAAATTGGAAGACACATTCACTCAATTTATGCAAATGTCGATTTCCAACCAAAAGAATACTGATGCGTTTATTAGGAATCTTGAGACACAAATTGGTAAATTGTCTAAGCAATCAGCCGACCAAACTAACGAAACTTTTCCCGCGAATACTCAAGTGAATCCTAAAGAGCATTGCAAAGCTATCTTTACTAGAAGTGGTAGGGAGATTGATATGGGCATTAGGGAGAAAGTTGTGGATGAAGAGGTTGTAGTTGAAAAAGAAAATGAAATTGTTGAAGAATAAGTAGAAAAAATTTGGAAGGTGACTTAGTTGAAAAGGAGAAAGGAGAAAAGGAGGAAGTTGAAAAGAATTTGAGAAAAGAGAAAAAGAAAAAGAGTAGAAAGGAAAGGAGCATGTAAGTAACATTCCAATTCAAAACTTACCTGATCCATATGCTCCTACCAAAAAGGATAATGCGAGGCATTACGCTCGGTTTGTGGATATTTTTAGCCGATTGCAAATTAACATTCCATTCTTTGAGTCTCTTGAACAAATGCGTAAATATACTAAATACACAAAGGTCTTCCTTACCAAAAAGAAGAAATTTGTGGATAAAGAAACCATCCCGCTTAATGCTAGTTGTAGCGCTATCATTCAAAGTATTCATGTTTTTGGTTGATTTTGTGGTAATGGATATGGAGGAAGATGAGGATACACCCTTGATTCTTGGCCAAAATGATGATATACATAGATGAAGGTATTATGAAGGTGAGGACTCAAGATGAAGAGGTTTGTTTCACACTTTTCAAAGGCATAGCTTGTTCCAAACAAGTGGAAAATAGTTGTCGCATAGATGAGATCGATGATGATAAAATGGACGCAAAAATGAACTCTTATTTGAAGTTTCCTTTCATGAAAAGATTGAGAAAGGTAGTGAAAAAGGGTGAAGATCTTTGTGTTGGTGTGTTGTTCGCGAAGCTAATTCAATTCTGTTTGTCGATCCGTGAGGTCACATTGGACCGTCGAGCTCAAACGACGTTAAACAAAGTGCTTGTTGGGAGGCATCCCAGCATTGTAAGTATTCTTTCATGTTTATTTCATTTCTATAAGTGTTATGTATGTTTACATAAGAGTTGTGGTAAAGCAAAGTTGAAAAACCCCATAATTTTTGCAAATCATGTCACCTTCACCTTCAGCTCGCTGTGCGAGCTTGGGCAAGCTCGCCTTACGCTCGCAGAGCGAGCTTGCGCGAACCTGACAGTTTTTGTTATGTTTGGCCACATCACTTTTGGGTTGTTTTAAGTGTGGGCCATCTTGCTTAGGCCCACTTGTTTTAGTCTGAATTTTGGGGTTATCTCTCATTTTCCTCCTCACTCTTGACCTTTCCTCACTCTCACTCTCACTCTCACAAACAAAATAAAAATATTCACTCTTTTTGTCTCTCACAACCGTGTCCAAGAGAAAGAATTTTTCGGTTCCCAACTTTCATTCCATACTCTCTCTACTTCTGAAAAACCCGGGTTTATTGCTAGTCCTTTCCATTTCTCTTAATTTTATAAATCATATGTGGTTAGGGTTAGTGAACACTTTGAGAAACATTAGCTTTGAGGGTTGAACTTTTGATTGGTATGTGTTTGGATATGTGCATTATTGTTGATTTTGAACTAACCATGAGTTGTATGTTAAATTCTTGTTAGGTTTTAGTTTAAGCATAATGAGATTTTCTTGTAAAAATTTAGAATTGCATATTCACTAATCAATTATGGTGTGTGGAAGTTGTTGTAATGTTTACATGCATTAAGAGATGTTGGAAAACTTGTGATGTGGATGAAATTTGTCGGAAGTGTTGTGTTGAGATGCTGCTGCAGAGCCTGGAAAAAAGAACTTTCGCAGGCTCGCTTTGCGCTCGGTGTGCGAGCTTGGGCGAACATGACAGCATCATCATTTGTTGTCTTTTCTGTTATGCTTAATGGTAACCTCTTTTCGCTGTACCTTGCTTATCTAATGTGTTATTATGCTGGTGCTGGTTGTTTGATTTATGTTGTGCAGATGGCACCTCCAAAGACAAATGCATAGAAGAAGCAAAAGATGATTGGAAGCTCCTCTCGTCAAGCTCAACACAGACCATATGACGACACACGCTTCAAAGGTCCCAAGAAAGCTCACAGGTATCTAAACTTGGATAAGAGAAGTATTTTTCTGAAAAGGTCTTCAATATCCATCCCGAAGGACCTTTCTAGGTAGCAGCTACAGTTTTTGAAAGCCAGAAATAGGATAAGCTAATTCACCCTTGTGAGAGTTTTAATGTAGACGTTGTGAGGGAGTTTTATGCAAACACTCTTCCGGATGATGATGAAGTTTTCACATGGACCACAAGGGTGAGTGGAAGAGATGTGGGGTTTGACTGTGATACGATTAATGAGGTGTTAGGGAATCCTCTAACTCTTGGGCATAATGTGGTGGATGCATATCATAGAGACTTGATATTGCATTGGAACATTAGTGATATGACTAATGATTTGTTGAGAGAGGGGGAAAAGTGTAGAGTTGAAACCATTTTGGGTTCCGGTGAGATACAAAAGAGAAGATATGTGTTTGGTGGCTCAGCTTATCTTACTCTTGGTGTTGCATAACATCAAACCAAGGACTCATTCCTCTACATTTCCGATAGACTTGGCACACCTGGTGCATAGTTGGATACGCAGATGGATATGGCGCGCATCATTGGTGACTAGATACAGACGGTGATTGAAAGTGGGAAAAAACTAGGGGCGAGAGCTAATTACCCCCTTGGTTTTTCCTTGCTTGATTATGTCATTATGTGTGCACGGGCGTGCAAAATTACCATCCTGCCGTCATGTCATGCTTTCCATTGTTATAGATGATGCATATGTTTCTAGGTTTTGTAAATCGAAGAGGAAAGCTGGAGCTGGAGGTAGAGTTAGACAACCTGCTGGCGCATGAGAGGGTTCAAACTCTGGGGTATCTAACTTCTAGAGTTTTGACCCTAATCAGAGGGAAGTCTGCAATTATAATTGGGATTGGATGTAGACTACTCAGCGTGTTATGATTTCTATATATGATTCTATGCAGCTTATGCAGTTATAATACTGCGAGCCTACAGTTGATCACTCTATCATGTCTAGGGAGCAGTTTCTAGCACATGCAGGTTGGTCTGAGGCCAGGTCATTTTCTAGAGAGGAGGAGGGTGTAGCTGGTGCTGAGGACACTGAGAATGAGGATGAGGATGATGATGGTGATGGTGATGATGCTGAGGAGACTGGGTCCGAGTCTGATAAGGACTAGTTTCTGATATTTTTTTAGCATGATCTTAAAGCTTGCTTCCTTGTGTTTCGACAAAGTGAAGTTTCTTGTTAAGTTTTATGATCATTGCTTTATTTTAATGTTATTGTATTTTATGTCTTTTATGTCTTTTATTTTCATATTGTACTCTATCCAATTTAGTTGGATTCATTTTGGTTTGTACTACTACTACTTTTGTTTAATGAATTAAGTATTTCAGTTGAATGTCAATTAGTTTTTTTATGGCTGTAAATTGTTTTGAAATTTTGCTTCTACTTTGATGGTTGATGAGAATTTCTAGATTGGTTGTTATTTTGCATAAAAAAGTATCTAATGAAGATTCTACCAAGTTTGGATGGTGATGATAGGATTTTTAATGTGATAAATGCAAGCGAGGTACATGGTTACCGCTTTCTAGAATGTTAGAATGACTAAGAATTTTGTGCTTTGTACAAATGTATATTCTTGTTTCATTTTGCAACTTATTTGAATACTTGAGTCACTTAGGTCCAAAAGCCACAAATTTTGAGAAACCTCCATTTTGCACTAAAATGCTTGGATGTCTGATAACTTTGTTTAACTCATTTTATCTATGCTTAATTTATTGATTAATGTGATTTTGTGGAAGTTTTAGAAATGATCAAGGCAATTTGTTTATATTGAGCACAACCATATCCAAAAAGTAACGTACCCGGTGAGTACTGAGTATTCGTTACCCCCTTTAAGCCTTAACATATTATATCCCATTTTGATGATGAACTTGGTTTATGTACATAGAGAAACTTGAAAGATAAGTTCATCATTGAATTTTGTGGGATTCTAAAATTTTTTGTTCTTGAAACCTTTAAACTTTAATCTTTGTTGTAAACTGATTTCCTTGCCATAAAAAGCAAGGAGCAATCACTTGAGGTTTGATTGTATTCAAGTTGGTGAGAATGAAAGAAAAATGGTAGGTTGCTGAAAAATTTTGAACAAGCAAGAAGAAAATTGTGAATATGAATTTGAAAAAAGAAAAGAAAAAATGCTTGTTCAAGAGAGAAAAATAGAAGATGAAAAATAATTGTGCAAAGGAAGTTTGAAAGGGTGAGCAATTGAGAAAAGAAAGTGGTGAAAAGAAGTTGTGATGTATAAATACTTTGTATAGTGAGTGTTTCTTTTGCGTGGCAACTTCAATTAAATCGCCTAAGAAATAACCCTTTGTAGTGAAACCCGGCCAAGCTACAACCTTACAAGCCCTTAGTGATCTTTTGCTTCCGTGATTTCATTTATTATTGTTAGATGAATGCATGAATTGAGTTATTATTAGCATTGTTTTTCAAATGAGTGTATATTGTTCCGCGGTTGTAAACGCGTAAATTTCTTCATCCTTATTTTGAAGAGGAGTGTTAGAGTGATTCAATTATGAGAATTTAGATGTTTTTTTGAAAGCATTGCACGACATTTGTTTTAAGAACTAAATTATTTCTCATTGTTTGATTCTAGGAAGTAGTGAACATTGCTTGTGCGCATTCGTATGTTGAATTTGAACTGTTAATTCTTTCTTGGTTGAATTTTATGCTTGATCAAATTCTCTTATTTTCATGAGAGGCATACTTTTCTTGAGGACAAGCAAAGATCTAGTTGGGGAGAGTTTGTTGAATGCCAAATATGACTTAATTTTGACCATCTTTCTTGGCATTTTTCAACTCTTTGATTGTGTTTCAATTGAATTAATTCATGAAATTATGTGAATCCTTAATATAATTTCAATTAATTTTGGAATTCTTGATTTGCGTGTTCTTGTATAGGAATTAAGCTTGATCATAGTGAAAAAAGTCACAAAAGAATGGACTAGAAAACCAAAGATAAGATATTGATCCCAGGGGTCGCTGTGCGAGCTTCCAGTGAAAGGAATGCGAGCTCGCAGTGCGAGCATAAGCATGAAGTGAAAGCGAGTTGGAAAAAATTATTGCAGTAGCTTTTGGCCTCAGTGGACACAGTGCGAGGACTGAGCAAGATAGCTCGCAGTGCGAGCTAAGATATTTCTCTGGGGCGGTTTAATCACTACTACAAAAAACCCATTTAACAAGGGTTGGGAATGACATATAATGACGCGGGCGAGGGCGTTGTTATGTAGATTGTTGTTGTATATATGATACTTACAACGACGACCTTGTGTAGCGTTGTAATAATGAGGAAAGTGCGCTAACTATCACAACGGTTTTACATTACACCGTTGTAATAAATATAATTGTCCTCGGTTCGATTCCCAGCAGCACAGTTTTGATATTTATTTTTTGCTGGCCAGCGCGCTAGATATTATAACGGTTCGGAAATATAACCGTCGCTAAAGTTTTAGCAAAATTAACAAATATCATCCTGCTTTTATAATTAATCCCATTTTTTTACCTGTATTATTGTTCTCCATATCTCAGCACAGTAGAAAAATACAATTCACATTTTGTGATACAGTTTTCATAATAATATTAATCGTGTCATATTCATAATATCACATATACCAGTTTACAGTTTATCAGAACAAACAACCTACATAAATAAAATATCACATATACCATATTACACTTTACACACATTACATAACTTCACATAATTGTAACTTAGCGTATTGGTATCTTGTCTCTTGGTGTCTTGTCTCCTGGCCTGGTGTCTGGACTCAAAATACCTATGATTTCAAATAATTATACTTGTTAGTAAAAATACTTCTAAACTATAACATACAATTAATATATTATGAATAAATAATAAATTACGTACTTGTTAATTTTCCCATATGCCTTCTTCATGATCGAGTCGTATAGCATGCACGACATCTCCATCAACTTCATCATATGAGATAGGAACTTGTGTTGTGTAAGAAGGTGTGGACGGAATATCAAGACTTTCATCACTAAGAGGAATGTATTTTCCTTGGAGAACGATTGACCATTTCCCTGAAGGTGTGCACGCATATTAAACTTTTCCCCAGAATATGCATCATCAACTTCAACACCTTCATCCCACAAGAGTCGTAAATAATCAATTAATGGACTAAGATAAACATCTATGTCGTTACCAGGTTGTCGTGGTCCAGAAATCATCATACTTAACAGTATATACTTGCGCTTCATGCACAACCAAGGAGATAGGTTGTAAATAGTGAGAAGAACAGGCCACGAAGTATGATTAGTGCTCATATTACCAAAGGGGTTCATTCCATCGGTGGCAAGCCCAAGCCTAAGATTTCTTGGCTCAACTCCAAAATCCAGAAACAACGAATCAATTTTCTTCCATTGCAAAGAATCAGCTACATGGCGAATGTTTCCATCACGAATCCTTTCATCTGCATGCCATCTAAGATTCTTTGCGTCATTCGAATTAGCAAAAAGTCTCTTTAATCGTGAAAGTATTGGCAAGTACCATAACACTTTAGCAGGAGGATGCTTCCTACTAACATTGTCATAGTGATCATTGTCATCACCATTGCTAGCCTTCTGCTTGTAACGCGACACACCACATTTCGGACATTGAAACAAGTCTTCATACTCTTTCTGGAATAATATGCAATCATTATGGCAAACATGTATCTTGATATACTCCAGACCCAGTGGACACAATATCTTCTTGGCCTCATAGCAACGATCCGGCAATTTGTTATCTTCTGGTAACATTTGCTGTAGCAATTCAAGTAATTCCGTGAAACTTTTATCCGACCATCAATTTTTTGCCTTCAGATTAAACAACTTTAACACCGCCGACAATCGTGTGAACTCTGTGCATCCCTTATATAAAGGGGTGTCTTTATCACTACATAAATTATCATAAATATGAGCATTCATAAAAGAAGATTCCCCAATATCACGGAACATATCCTCTAGGTGATCTTCCATATATTCATCTTCCTCCACTCTTTGACTTTGTGACGCCCGACTTTCCATATTATCCACCTCACCATGCCACGTCCATATTATATAATTTTGACATATACCATCACAAGAAAGGTGATTGTGTATTTCTTTCTTTGTACCCTTTTTGATATTAGTGCAAACAACACAAGGACAATAAAAGATACCATCATTGCCGGGAAGATGTTTATCAGCGTATTCAAGGAATTCACAAACTCCGTTCTCATAAACTGAATCTAATCTATTGGCATTCATCCAACTACGATCCATTACAACTTCTGAAATTTATACATGTATAATAATGTGAATGACACACCAAAATCTAATCCAAAAACTCAAGCATATGCATATACAATATGAACAAAGAAAAAATCTCATTCTGACTTGAGCATATACAATATGAACAAAGAAAGAAGGAATGAAGATGTTGAAGAGAACCTTACTTCGAAGCTGAAGAAGCAAATGAATGATGAAGACGATCAATATTTGACCATAAACCAAGAAAAAAGGAATGAAGATGTTGAAGAGAACCTTACTTCGAAGCTGAAAAAGCAAATGAATAAAGACGGTCAATTTATTTGAGCATAAACCAAGAAAAAAGGAATGAAGATGTTGAAGAGTGCCTTATTTGAGCAATATTTGAGCTCCAAATAAATTGATACGAAGGGGGTAAAGGTTAGGGCGTCTCTGGCTCACTTGTTCGTTTAGGGCGTCTTATGAAAGAAATACATAATAAGTTTTGTTTTAATTTATCAGTAAACCTTTTAATCTCGGTGGAGAAATAAACCGTAGTGGAATCTTAAGTGAAATGTACTCTATTACTACGGTTGCTCATCTTAACCGTTGTAAAATAATTTACAATTTATTTTATAAATAATGGACTTAATTGACACACGCTAAATGTACTCTAAAAAATGAAAAAAAAATGTAGTTGCAGGGAATCGAAGCTTGATACATTTCATTTATTACTACGGTTGCTCATTTTAACCGTTGTAAAATAATTTACAATTTATTTTATAAATAATGGACTTAATTGACACACGCTAAATGTACTCTAAAAAATGGAAAAAATGTAGTTGCAGGGAATCGAAGTTTGATACATTTCATTTATTACTACGGTTGCTCATCTTAACTGTTGTAAAATAATTTACAATTTATTTTACAAATAATGGACTTAATTGACACACGCTAAATGTACTCTAAAAAATGGAAAAAATGTAGTTACAGGGAATCGAAGCTTGATACATTTCATTTATTACTACGGTGGTTTCATTCAACCGTCATTAAATGTCTCAGCTTTTAAATGGGCGTGAAATTTTTAACCTATTACAACGGCATAAAAGGATGCGCTGTAAGCCTGGCGTTGTTGTTTTAGCGTTTTGTAGTTGTGAATTGTTTAGAGGCGCTTGAAGTGCCTAAAAGTGGAGCTCGCTGTGCGAGCTGATGCAGAAACTGAAAGATATTTTTGTACTTATTTACTTTATTGGGATTCATTCTTACACATTCTTAGAACTCTTAGACAAAAATATTTCTCTTGAGCACCAAAAACCCTAAGTTCTTCATTTCATCATCAAGAAGTGATTTTTATCAAATAGAAGCTGGATTTGCATCCATTATCGATTCTTCATCGTGGATGCACATTCATCTTCTATCAATCCTTGTGAAGCAAGCTACCATGGTGATGGATAGCTAAATCTTTTGTATCAAGAGTAGATGTAGTCTTCCTTGATCTTGTATGTATTTTCTTTAATCTTTTGTATGTGAACAAGTGGATGATTAATATATGGTGAATATCTTTATTCTTTATGATATACATTTGTTTTGAATCACTCTAGACATAGATTTTGAAAAACTTAACCTAAGATATTCATCCATCAACGAACAAACTCTAAACATAGATTTGTGAGTTGATATTTTCTTTGTATCAATCTTAAAGATTATTGTTTTGGTTGTTAGCATGAGACATCATCTAGTGACAAATACAATGCTAATCACGAAACCACTTTAGACATAAACGATATTGAGAGGGTGCGTGATTATATTAATCGGAAACAAGTTTACATGCTTGATTAAGAGAATATATGCAAGTTAGGTTGATGCAATCTATTCTTGATATGTCTTATTAAACATACATCTTTCTAGAATTTACTCTTTGCTACTAAAACTTGTGATAACTTATGATACCAAACAAAACATCTTTGAAAACCTTACTTAAAACTCTTTGAACTATAGAACGACAAGTGATATCACTACAATCTCTGTGGAAACGATAAAAATATTACCCACCTAAGAATACTTTCAACACCTACTATCTCCAAGTAATTTCTTTTGAGTCCTGGGGCTTCCCTAACTGCCTTGTAATGAAGTAACAAATCTTCAATAGGTATATTAAGATTCATGGCTAAGTCTTCAAGATTTACAAACCGTCCAATATGCTAGTAAGGACTTTTCTTCTTTCTTGGAGGGTCCAAATTTTTCCAAATTCTTCGAGAGTAGGAGCTAGTTGAAAATCTTTAAAGGTGAAGCAACTTATAGGAGGGTCATAGAATTGAGAAAGAGCAATGATGACCTTTACTTGTACCAGGAATTTCAAGAGGCCAAGAATTTTCCCATATCGAAGTACGAATTTCCTTTGAATGGTACCGGTCAATTTGTCTTTGAGAATCTTTAAACTTTGCATGTCAGGTATTTGTGCCTTTATTCGAAAGGTCTTCCTCTTCTGAATCCATCTCTCAAAAGATTCCTACAACAAACTTTGAAATTCTCCAAATATAATGAAAATATGCAAAATAATATGATATGTCATGTAAGTTTTATGTAAAACGGCATGTAAATATAATAACCTAAATATATGGCTTTATATATATATATATATATATATATATATATATGTGTGTGTGTGTGTGTTTTTTTTATTTATTTATTTATTTTAAAAAACACTAAATAATTAGTGTAGATAAGTATAGATAATCAGCATAAAATAAACAATATAAATTATCCATTATTTTTTGGTCACTTCAGAAAACCATGCACCGGGCTGTTTTCAACATGACCGTACTGTACCCAAAACCGGGAGCCTAAAATTTCCGTTTAACCATGTTTGGCACATTGCTCCCTGCTTCCATACTCAAAAAAATGTCTATACTTAAGAAACATACCATTTCATATATTACAATCTTGCATTAATACTACTAGTTTTTAATATATTTATAACAAGTATTTTAATGCTAGAATATTAAGTATATTACTAGTACTCCTTTATCTAATTAAAATGTAACACGTGAAATAAAATATTTAAAACAAGACTCAATGATTAAATAATATCAATAAAAAACATACTATAAATCATTTTCTCCATTATTTATTCAATCAATAGAGTTATCCCCTATTCTCCTATCTTTACAATATTCTCTTTTTTCTTTCTGCCACGCCCACACTCATTTCAATATCGCTTTCAAGAAATTATTTAAATCATTATATTAAAATCAAATAATCAACACACAACTTGGCCAAATTTTTGTTACACGTAAAACAAACACATATTTATATAGAAAATTAAAAAATACCAAATAATTAATTATAACCAATCACATAAATATATAAATTTTAATTTAACTAGTTATATGTGTGAAACTCAGAATTTAAACCCTGGTTATCCTAGTTATATGTGTGAAATTTTATCACCATATTGTTTACTAATATAAAATAAAAACAAGTACATTACTACTACTACCAAATTATGCTAAATATTCTAAATAGGTTAAAGCACTAAACCTTGAAATAAAGAGTACTATATTTAATAATTAAATGATCCCTCACACGTAGATAGTTAAACTTATAAATACTAATTAAATCTTAATCAACAAAATTAATCACCATAATGATCAACATTACGAGCTTGATAAGGCTTAGGCAATGAAATAGGGAACCCTATCCCAGAACCAGCAACTGTCCTGTTATTGTTGGCATGTTCCTGCAAAGTCTTCAACTGTGTCTTGAGAAATTTAACATAATGAATAGCTTCATCCAACATCGATGCAGTATCCATCTTCGTTCCGCCAGGTACCATTCTCTGGAGTATTCTTATTTTCTCGCTTATTCGTTCTCTTCTGTGTCTGGCTGCTATACTCTGAGGATCGTTTGAGATCTTCACGTTCCTTCTCTTCGGCGGTTTTACTGATTCCGGGTCTATGTAAATCGGTTGCATCGCTGCTATTCGGAATATCATCTCTCGCATAGCCGCCATCGAGGCTCTCTTCTCAGGTGCACCGTAATGGTTCGGATTCGACACGGCGTAGTTGTTGTTCGAATTCGAAAACATTAACGGTGGAGTTTGTTGTTGTTGTTGTTGTTGAAGGATTAATGGAGTAGTAGGGTTGTTGTTAGTGAAAGAGATATTGTTTGTTGATTGTAAGGGTAGTGATGAAGATGAAGACCAAGGGAATGGATTTGGAGGGTTATCGATTAAATCTGAGAGAGGACGTGTGTTATTGTTAGGATTCGCGGAAGAACTATAGAAGTCTTGATCGGACGGTGGAAATTCATTGGCGTTGTTGTTGTTACCGTTGTTGGATGAAGAGAATTCAGGGAGTTGCATCATCATCATCAACATCATGTCAATTTGTTCCTCTGATGATGAGGAGGAAGATTTTAACTGGTTATTATTACAGTCCATTTGTGATGTGAAGGGAATAAAGATGGAAACAAAAGGTGAGGATGGAGGGAAGGAGAAAAAGATGGACAAGTATTTAAAGGGTAACTGAAAAAACAGAGAAAAACAGAAGATGGGCAGAGGAAAGAGAGAGAGGAATTGATATCAGAGCGTGAAGTTGGAGTGAGTGAATGCTTGTGATAGATAGATTGGTGAGAATGAAGGGAGAATAGTGAAAAAATGAATATAATAGTGATGTTGGGAATGGACAATAGTATAGTAACACTTTTGAGGCGGTGACTCTTTAAATAATAGGGGAAAATTGGGTAATGTACCTTCAATCAATTATATGATACTATCTAAATTTAACATATTTAATTATTTATTAAATAGTACTTCCTCCGGTCCTTTTTATAAGGAACGCTTTATTTTTTTAGATTTATTAACTAATTAATGTATCTGGTCTGCATTATAGACCAGATACATTAATTATTTAATAAATCTAAAAAAGTGAAATTTTCTTATAAAAAAGATCAGAAATAGTACAATTGTTTGTTGTTTTCAAAATATTTTACATTAAAGATAACATTACCCAACTTTTTGAGTTGAGTAGATAAGAATTCACCCTCACGTATATATAACAGGTAAGAGTGAGGTAATGCTATGTCATATTATTCTTGTTCTTGAGATCTATCTGTGTAAGTTATTTGTCATTCAAGGTGAATTTCCATAGGTATTGTATTTTATTTGTTAAACTATTTTTTATAATTAGTGTCGAATAAAACACAGTAGTGTTGAAATGTAATTTCTAATGTTATATTTTATATTTTGCTCGTTTTTAACTTTTGTTGTTTATATATTTTAGGTCTAATTTTAGTTGCCTATATAAAGAGCGTGAAGATATAGAACTTCATTCATTTTTAATTTTCTTTTTTTTCTCTTCTTCTCCGTCTTTCTTCTTTTTCGAAAACATTTGTTCCAACCGATCACCCCTAATAGAATTGAACAGTCTAACATAAAAAATTGTTATTGTATAATAAAATGTGAATCGGAGACTTTGAAACGAACAGTTGCTCAAGTTCCAACTTTTTACCAGAAGTAAACTTTTTGAAATTATGTGTAGAATAAATATGACAAAAATGGATAAGTATCAATAAATTTGTAGAATATTTTATAGTCATCTCACTCAAGTTGTGTATACGGTTGTTTATTTAATGCAATTAGAGAAAAAAAAATACTTGAAATTAAATATAGTACAGATTAAAACAAAATCACCTGAGCAATTAAAAAAAGGAAAACCATATGCATAGGTGAAGCTTTATTATCACAAAGTAGTTGAGCTTTTAATTCTAGTGGTTTATAGTTTAAGTTTCTTATTTAGGAAAGGTCTTGATTCGAAATTAAAAAGACACTCACATGGTACTTTTCATAACTGTAACAAGATTCGCTACGTGCCATTTAGTTGAGAAAGCCGTATTATTATTATTTTTTAATTCCAAAGGGTACTATTTATTTCTATAAAGATTATCATTATCTAAATTGACATGTACTCGAACGTTATTGGGCTGCGCTAGTGATGCAGTTCTTGTTTTGTAGTCCTTTGATATCATTGCAATTTCTTGTGCTTAATTTTAGTCTTTTCTTTCCTTTTCTAATATAGTTATTTTGAAACATTAGGATAAAATTTGTTTTTGAACTACATTATGAGAATTTGGGATATGAGATGTAAGAGGCTCCACTCATATGCACCGATAAACTTGAAAAAATAGAAAGAATAATTAGCTTTTTCTATGGTGCATGAATCAATTTTGCAGAGCATAGAGAAATATTTAATATTTTAGGTTATAAAATACGTTGAGTGGAATTATGAGAATGCTAACTTTGCCCTAAAATTACTTCCTTTCTACGAACTCCAAGCCCCACATGCACGTGCCATGTGTCAGAAATTTTACCATACTCTTTTAAATGAGTAGAGTCTTAGTTGGAGGTGGGGGATCCGTCTGATGCAAAATGAGATCAGACACGTGGCTAAAGGACAGTTCATCATTGATTTTTGCAATGATGATTGGTGTAGTCTATTATCCTTTGTGTGCTGCAGCTACAGCCTAAAATATCTTCGTTGATAAAATCGAACGCTTTTCGAGATGGATCAGAGTCTGATTGCTTCATGTGGTGGATTTGTTAACGAACTTACCATGCAGCCATACTAAAACTACCTTGGATTTATTTTGAGTTTCAGCCCTATGTGGGAAAACTATAGTGAGTTTTATAGTTTTCACCTTTTACCCTTGACCAACTTGATTTGCATTCATTCATCATCTTGCTATATTATTAAGAAAAAAAAAAGTGAAATTTGCCTATAGTTTCCTAGCTAATGGTTAGAAACGAAAATTTAAATGACTAATTAATTTTATCTTTTTAACTTTAGTTTTATTGCTATTTCAATTTTTTCTAATGGTATATACTCCTCTCTCTCAAAATAAAAATTTTTTTAACGTTGTTAAAATACATATTTAAAATATAATAAATAAATCTAATAATTTTATAAAATTGTCTTTAATTATTGTTGATTAATATTTATTATATATCTCTCTCACACACACACACACATATATATATATATATATATATAGGGAAATGCTAACATACACCTAAAATTGGTGGACCTCACACAAAAATACACTACATCTATTTTATTTTTATTTTTTTTCTTCATCTTTTTAATGTGGGTCCCATCCAAAATTGGTGAGCCCCACACAAAAATACACTAAGGTGTATGTTGCTAATGCACACCTACATGGGTGTACATTAGCATAATCCATATATATATATATATATATATATATATATAAATATATATATATATATATATATATATATATATATATATATATATACTGATTATTTTAAAATAATATATAAAATTAGTATAAATTAATCACTAGTACAAAAATATCTTTATAGTAGAGGTTGTTAAGTCAGTTCATCTGCCACCTGACTTAAGAAGTGATGCAGTGGCAATTTCGTAAATATTTATAACATTGTTGGGTCGGTTACATTTAGAACTGACTTAAGCAAATAAAAAAATATAATTCGTATTAAATTTCTTAAGTCGTCTGTTTTCACTAACTGACTTAAGAAACATATTTATTAAGTCAGGTATCACCCACCTGACCTAAGAAGTTTTATTTAATTTTAACAAATTAAATTTCAATGTGTACTATGCGGGAATCGAACAGAATACCCTTCATAAAACTTAAGATCAGAAAAAAAAAATTAAACTCATAAATCATATTCATAAAAACGCAAACCCTTTTGCTTCTTCTCGATCTCTTCTTCACGCGACTTCATTGCAAATTCTTCTTCTCTTCACGACAAATTCGATCTTCACTACAAACCCTTCTCTCACTAGAAACCCTTCTTCTTCACAACAAACTCATCATTCGACAAATGAACCCCTTTGTTAAACTCTTCTCACGAACCCAGAAACCCCTTCATCAAACTCGAATCCTTCACATAAAACCCAAAAATCATACTCTTCACTGCCGAGAAATCGAATCCCTCACTGCAAATCTGACACCCTAAATTTCTGAAAGGCACTATTCATTCATAGGTATGTAATTTCTAAACCCTAACTTTTAATTTTTGTGATATTTAAATTTCTATTTTTGTTGATATTGTTGTTATTTCTGTTTTATTATTATTATTATTATTATTATTATTATTATTATTATTATTATTATTATCATTATTATTATTATTATTACTATTGTTGCAAGAGGGTGTGAATGAGGTTTCAATTCGATAATGTGAAGATAGTAAGTGTATTACCGTTAATAAGGGTGTGAAACCTCATGATATCTCAGTGACATAGTTGGTGATGGTGTAGCTGCGGTGTAGTTATTATTATTATGTAGTTATTTAGTTTTGATAGAAATAGAATATGCTGTACTATTGTTTTATGTTGACAGCCATTTCTGTATGTGACAAATGTGTTTCATCTGTTCAGATATGAATTTAAAGCCAATTATGAAGAATGGGTTAAATCAGTCAAACGTAGGTTACGCGGTGGTGTGCCTAATAATGTTATTAATGCCATAAGTGCCACACATGATAATATAAAAGCCTTGTATACAGTCAGGACTGAGATGCGTGGTGCACTTCAAAGCCTGTTAAAGGTACTTCTCTGTTCGTTTCGTACCATCCTTACTTATACAGATTATTTTATGGTAAGAAACCCTTTCTAAGTTATAAATTAGATTAGAAGAAAACTGGAAAATAGACAAGCCAGTAGCCTAGTATGACAATATTTTTTTGTGAACTTTTGGATTGTCTTGATGGGGAGTTTCAATAAATGGCTTTGCCCAAATGTGTACAAGTAAAATAGTCTTGAACCATGCATAAGTGTTTTTTTTACCATTGGATAATTAGTCTTATCATATCTCATTTGATCCAATAGTGCAAACTAATTTGCGCATGATGCAAGACTTATCTCACATGTGCACAATAGGATTATCTTCAATGCATGTATATTTTGCAAGATAACTAGATCATTGATTCTCAAAGTGAAGTGGCCAAAATAATTTAAACAAGTCTCGTCTATGTATCCATGTTGCCATACTATCTCTTGGTTTTGTTGTCCAACAGGATGGTGGAATACTAGTTATTCCCTCTGTGGCAGACAATCCACTAAAGCTCAATGCAAAGAAGAGTGTTTGTTCTGAGTTCCATGATAGAACTTTCGCATTATCCAGCATTGCTAGTATGTCTGGATGTTGTCAGGTAATTTGTTATCCTTTTAGTTCTAGACATAGAGTAATATTATTTTCTTTTCTTAATTTTTATTTATTGCTCAAACTTTTTTTTACTTATGTATTGCTCTTACATTATTTCCAGGTTACGATTCCGTTAGGATATCACGATGATTGTTGTATTTCAGTTTCATTCATCTCAGCACATGGAGCTGACAAATTTCTTCTAGACACGATCTTGGATATGTATACAACTCTTCAAGAGCAAGCTAGCTCTGGCTTCCATTCCATTCCATTACCAAATATCAATGGAAATAGGGAACCTTCTGAACTTTTAAAGGAGAAGGTTAGTTTTCTGTGAACATTTTTTAGCAGGATATTAGTTCTTCTAAGTTTGTCAGTTCAGTCATCTGGTGTAAAACCAATGTTTGGAAAACAGGACCAGTCATTGAATCTGTGTAGGTACCGTTTTAAATGTTCATTTGGGGTTGAACCCCGGTCGAATTGGTGATAATTAAATAGTATTAAACTAAATATATTCTAACTTTTAATATAATATATATTAAATACTATTAAATAAAATATAACATAAAAGTCAAAACTACGTTGTTGGACCACTTGCATCCTACATTGATTATGCTAAGTTCAAGACTTAACTATATTATTGGTGATGGCTGCTTTGTTTACTTCAATTTCTAATGGTTCAATTTATTTTAAACTATAAATTCAATTTAACATGCATATAAGTTTATTTCAACATCTTCACTTGTACAAAGTATTCATCTTGCAAATACTAATATGAATTCCACTGTTGTACTTTCAATACTTGTGCTTCAAATATTGTTGTTTCCACTCCCTTTGTTCGCTACATGGCATTGTAGACTGGGACCTCCCTTTGAGACGACTGGACAAGTTTTATCCGAATGTAATTTGCGAGTATCTAATAAAATTAACGCTACTTTCTTGAAGAAAGCCCCTTATCTTCCATCTATTTTTTCTTCAACTATTTATAATGAACCATTTCAATTCCTTGTTAGTAATCTATAGGGACCAGATCCAGTGGAATTGTCATGCGGATCGAATTGATCGAATTGAATGGGACGAATGCTACTTTCTACTGCAACCGAGCAGCTGCTTTGTTAAAGCTAGGATGGTATGAGGTTTTTCATGTCTGTCAACAAGTGCCCTCACACTTTAACCATTTCCCTGTGATTGTTCTTCTCACCTGTTACCTTATGCAGTTTTCAGCTAGCAGAAGAAGACTGCAGTAAGGCAATATTGCTTGATAAGAAGGTGAGAAGATGGGCATATGACAGTGGCTATGGAACATTTATTTTCTATTATCATATTTAATGTCTAATTATTATCTTTTACACTCAATAACAACCGGTTCTATGAATGAAATCTTCATGTTTGGAGGTGTTACTAGTGTTGTATGCACCACCTAACCTAATAAGATTTGATTATTATTTGTGTACCTTGTTGATTGATTTGATGATGTTTAATATATAGATTCCTTTACTCTGTAGGGCTTATTTAGATTAGGATACAAGCTGAATCTATTTAATATCTACCATCTAATCTGCGGTACTAAAAATAGTGTGTAATTTCCATGCAGAATGTAAAGGCATATCTGAGACGCGGAACTGCTAGAGAATCACTGAAGCGGTATAAGGAGGCTCTTGAAGGTGAGCCTTAAGTTTTATGTAAATGTATTTGGTTTCTGCTAGTTTTATTTTTTTGTATAAGCTTAAATATTTTTAGTTTCTGCAAAGTAGTGAAAAATGGTTGGTCGAGGCACAAACACAACTGTCTAAGTATTGGATAATTTATCCTTAATGAAGCTCCTTTTTCTCTCTTTTTCTTATGTTTGCAGATTTCAAGCACGCACTTGTTCTTGAACCACAGAACAAGGATGCAAGCTTTGTTGAGCGTAGAGTAAAAAAAAATTATGAGTTGAGTGTGCCTTTTTCTTCTGACCTCCCTCCCTCCTAGAGAAAATCAATAGCTATTGATGTGGAGGAAATATATGACTATGGTTGCAGCAAGAAAACGATTGCGTTGGAAGGTATTTGATGAAGGTGGGGAAGAGTGGAAGATGGTTGTTGTGGTGAGTAAAGAGGTTATGGAGTTTGTGTGCAGAGAGTTTAGGTTGTGAGTCATAGCAATAAAAAAAAAGAGTGTGGGATAAAGTTTGTGGTATAATTAGCAAAGGCTCTCACATAGATACATTTTTCTTTTGGTTCCTACTCATGGATACATTGAAAGGAACCTTTGCAAAAGTTTGAATCTGTAAGATATTTATGTCCTTAAACTTGATAACCTGATATGATGCTCAAATTTATCACATGTACATTTTTGTGTTTGTAATGTATTTAATAAATATATACATTTATGCCTGAGAATTTTTAATGTCCCGGGAGATATGAATTGTGCATATATGCCTGTGATTCATTCATGGATTAAATCATACCGACCTTTTATAAATCATACTGTTCGATTAATGTGTAGGTTTTCTGCGTAAATTCAGATACAGAAAAAGCATGATTTTCAACAAAAAAACACTTTTTAGGTCGGTTAACACCATACCCGACTTAACAAAATACCTTCTTAAGTCAGGTTTATAGGTCGTTCGAGTTTCTTAATGCAACAATCTATTAAGTCGACTTCAATACAACCGACTTAACAAGAATTTGTTAAGTCAGTTCATAATCCGACTTAACAAGTCAAAACTTGTTATGTCGCCTTTTCTTAAGTCAGGTACAGAACCGACTTAAAAAGCCTTTTTTACCCGACTTAACAAGTGTTTTTTGCACTAGTGAATTAAAATTGTATCGAAAAAATAAAACTTAACACTTACTGTAGAATAAATGTATTTATCTAAAGACACTTATTTCAGGAATGAGAAACACATATAGTTATATTTTTGGTCCTTCCATATAGAAAGAAAGAGATTTTATTTTACATGTGTATTTAGGAATGAGAATAGGTAGGGTATAGACAAGGTATTATTATAGTACATGTTCTCATATTCGTTGTTTGAAAAAAAAAACTCCGTACTCGAGTTCATATCTGCATGGACATTAATATTTGTACTTGTGTCCGTACTCGTATCCTATGGGTACCTAAGTATCTGTATCCATACTCATTTATCTGTGTTTCTAATAAAAATAATTGATCAATTATAATTTATCATATAATTTAAAATTTTTACTAACACTAAATTATATTAAAAAATCTTATTGTTGAATTAAGAAATAAATAAACATTTATATAAAAATACATACAAGTTTAATAATGATCCATTTAATAAAATCGATAAATTAACTTGTGTACATAATAATAATAATAATAATAATAATAATGTTGCGGTGAAAATTGGATATCAAGCTATTGATTAAACTTGAATAAAAAATCTTTTAAAGATTCACTACCGAGCTTTGATTTATCCAAGGGAAAGGGTAACGATCGTGAAAAACCCTAAGTTCGCAATGTAACAACAATGCTAAGAGATTTTGGGGGATCGGGGATTGGTTATACATAGGGAAGATATTAGGACCTTAAGTATCTATAGTATTCTATAGGAACCTCTTATTTGTATTTGTGATATTGTTTGCTATTGTTTTATGTTTGGGTTATATGGTGAGAGATAGGAACCTAAGGGTTTAGTCACTAAGTATGCTTGCCAAAACTTCGCGGTCTTGTGCCTACATATCCTTACAAGGATGGAATCAGAGCAATTGTAGTTCGCCTAAATAGGGATGGTTGAATACTTGATTATGATCAAGATTCAAAGGGATTAAGTGTTAAGATCTTAACACTTACTTGACTTGACAAAGTCACAAGAGTTGTAAGTTCTAACCTAAGTCTAAGACTCAAAAACCTAATGACTCTAACAAGGTCAAAGGGTAATGATGAGCTATCTATGACATTTGAGTCAATAGAGAGACTTTCCCTTGGATTAAGGAATAGAAGGCAACTTGAGGATGGAAGCTAACAAGCTAACATCACTTGGGGGAATAACTTGACAAAGTTAAAAAAAAAGTATGATTAAGTATGGATGGTATGGACAAATATGATATTCAAACATGATATCAATGGAAAGTGAATCAATATAACATTCAAACATGATATTAGCAAGGCAAAAGTAAAGCATATGGTTACAACCCAAGCATAAGGATAAATGTGACAACATTTAGAGTAAGGACTTAACAAAGTCATGAAACAAACAAGGTAATTACCTAGTATATTCAAAATTTCAAGGAAGTTTCAATTTAACATGGTGACAACCAAATAAGTTCAATCAAACAAAGATGTTACAACATATAAACAAACATGAGATATAGTTCTAACAAGACTAAGGTCATGGATAAGAGTTCAAGTACTTGATTAAGGCAAACATGCTTTAGGGTTTACTAACACCACTTAATCATGAATACAAGACAAAGGAAGATAAGTTGTAACAACACTTAATCATGAATACAATTTAACATTTCAAAGCATGGATAAGTTATTACAACACTTAATCATGGTAAGATTCAAAGTCCAAAGATGAAGTAAAGCATACATGGGTCATGATTACAATCAAAGTTCCATGCATACATGGATAAGTTAAAACATTACTTATCATGAACTTGAATTAAGTAAATGGTGACAACCAAACATACTTGAATAAGGAGGACATGTTTATGACAATAACATGTAGGTGAATATGCAAGCATACAAAGGATGACATGTGAGAATGTTTAGAGATGGCTGTTAGACGGTGTGGCTAGTGATCGAGAGGGGGGGTGAATAGATCACCGCTTGTAAAATACGGTTTAAAAAAAAAACTTTAACAGAGTTTTTGAAATATAGCGGAAAGTTTTGGTCCCGAATCGACTTCCGTCTATTCTGAACCGCTACCAAAAAGACCAGACACGCAAGTATGATGCTAGATTTGAATTGATTGATAGAAAACGTTAACACAGAAATTTCTCGCACTAAATGCACTTATCACAAATTCTGATTCCAATGAGTAAATCGCAACAAACCGTTTTGTCAAACACTTGGCGTGTATGTGTTCTATGATAAACAATAGTAATGTTTCAATAAAAGGTTTTCTTGCCACTATTGTATCACGACACGTAAAACGTACTGCGCCAATTTGTATCACAAAACAGTTAACGAAAACGTAAAGGGAGATAGAGATAGAATACGATACGCAGAGATTTGTTAAGGAAGTTCCCCACTGTCGTCCTCGCGTGTGGGTACGTCTCCCTCTCAATTTCAAAAGAAATTGAGACCTTTTCTTATCAATAGTTGCTGAATTCGTTCTTACAAAGGTTACAATACCAAGACAGAATTCTAAATCCCTAGAACTTCTTCTTCTCGTATAGAACCTCGACTTGATCAGAGCTGGATCAAGAATTCCCCGCAAGACTTGCAAACGATTCACCGGTTCCACGACCTGTTTGCGAAACAACCCCGTTTCCAAACCCTACGCTGCGGCTGAATCCGTTCTGCAATCGTGACTAACAAACCCGCAAGAACAGTCCCGTTCTTGAAGGACAAACCAGTAGGTTTTTCCTCGAAACCCCCTTCACTCTTCAACCCAGCTAGATCCTTGATCGTTCCACTGACTCCACAGCTAGATCGTTGATCGTACCACTGAACGTTATCTCGTTGATCCTTCAATCCAAAGAACAAGAATGATTGTGTGTAATTGTTCTTGAATTGAAGAGATTGAGAAGATGATGAAGACGAAGTATCTTTCAGGTTTCTGAATGCTCAATCAATTGCTGCTACAAAGATCTCTATGACTTGTGTATTTTGCAATTTTCACTTGTGAATTCATTCTTAAGCCAATACCTGCCACTTTGTATTTATACTAAACAAGACAGAACTGTTAGAATAAAAATTATGCAGAAAAACAGACTTTGGGATCGATGCCAGACACGTATGGATCGATGCCAGACAGTTTTTAACTGTTAGGGATTGATCCCAAAATCTATGAATCGATCCCTACTGAAGGTGAGCTGAAAAACAGAATTTTCATTGAATCAGGGATCGATGCCAACCACGTATGGATCGATGCCAGACAGTTTTCAACTGTTAGGGATTGATCCCAAAATCCATGAATCGATCCCTACTGAACAAATTCAAATTCTTTTGATTTCCAATAAAGCAGGGATCGATACCAAACACGTATAGATCGATGCCAAAGGTTAAGTATTGATTCAAACCTTATAAAAAGTGTTTCTAACAATCATTTTAAGATGAATATCAATTCCAATCATCTAGTATTGAATAAAGACAAACGCAAAGGCAAAAATCACACATATTCACATGTAGAATGAAGCACAACAAATCATACACGCAATTTGCAATCATACAAAACAAAACCAAAGTAAAGGATTGTCTCACAAACTCCCCCTTTTTGATGATGGCAAATTGATGTGTGATACTCCCCCTGAGTTTGTGCATACCATTCTGTCATGTCAACATCTTCTATACTTCTCCCCCTTTGTCAACATCAAAAAGTGAGAATACACACCAAAGAGAAGAACAAAGTAGCAAACCGCAGCAAAAATTGATAACAAAGCTAACAATCACAAAGAAAGAAAGCTTAGAAGAATAAAATCACTCACAAAGAGTGATCAATAAAGGGCAATGAAACCACAAACAAGCAAACGGAAATAAGCATTGAAATACTAGGAAAGTATTTAAAATTATATAAGCCAAACAAATATAGTCAGAATATTCGAAAATTGAAACAACCACTCAAGCAACATGAAATGAAATGCATATGAAATGAAATGCTAATGAGGAAAGTGGCCTCCACAAGACTCCTCGTCATCTTGATTTGGATCTCTGAAGCTAGGTGGAGGCGGAGGAGGAGGCATTTCATCAGGATTGTGTCCCATGAAAGAGTAATGTCTGAATCGGTCCTGAACTTCAGTGCTTCGAAACCTGTCCATAATACCCGGATTTGCACGACAATCGTCCATGAAACCTGTCATTTCATTATAAAAGACTTGATGCCACTTAATCAAGTCAGTGTGCCAAGAGTGCTGATTGTGATACATCCTTGTGTGGTCATCATGCCACTCCCGATGTTCGTTATGCCACTCAGCTTGTTGAACATGCCAAGATCTTGCTTCCTCATGATTTTGTCGATTTTCTAGCTGCATTTGCTGGAGCATGGTTGTGACATCTACAGAAGAGGGGGGCAGCAGCAGAGAAGTGAGGAGGAGGTGGTGGAGCAGGTTCATAGTGAGAAGGAGACCATCTTTGTGGCACCCACTCACCCCAACCGGTATTGGCAGCAGCTGCAGGCACTTCTGGTTCATCCACATCCTGCATTTCTTCCTCATCTTGATCTTCAACAATAGAAAATCTGTCAGCCGGCTCATCAAAGTTGTAAATCCTTGTCCTTGTTTTGCTTATATAGATATAGAAGCATTCACGCTCCTTATCCCACCGGTATCCCATGTGCGACAAGGTGGAAGAATCAAACTCTTGGGCAGGTGTGGGAGATACAAGAGGAACCAAAGGCACAGTGATGTTCCAGAATTTTATAATCCTCATGATCTGAGAGGCATATCCGAGAGCAACATTTTTGGAACTGTTTCGCACGGAGAATAGACGCTTGACAAAGTAATTAGGCCAATTCAACTTAACCTTCTTTAGCAGAATGTACATGAGATGAGTGCTTGGTCTGTCCAGCCGGGAATGATGCTTATGAACCAATGCTTATGAACCATGTTTTGAAAATGATGCTTAAGAATAGTTCTCAATTCAGATATTAATGTTCAAACAATAAAAGCAAAAGAATTTACATAAACGAACATAGAGAATTTGTTCAAACATACGCAAACACATAGATCCAAAGAGTAGTAAAGAGGATTGATATTACCTTTGTTGATGTACCTTTGTGAAGTATAAGCTCACACCTTCTAAAACACAACTTATCAACCAAGGTGAGGCAAAAAAAAAAGAATCTAACAAGCTTAAGATAGTAATGAAGACAGATCAAGAATCCCTAATTCACGACGAATGTTAAAGAAAGGTTCCGTTGCTAGTGGTTTAGTGAAAATATCAGCGAGTTGATTCTTAGTATCAACATGCTCAAACACAACGTCCTCTTTCTCAACATGGTCGCGAAGAAAGTGATGCCTAATCTCTATGTGTTTAGTGCGTGAGTGTAAAACAGGATTCTTAGTAAGATTTATAGCACTGGTGTTGTCACACTTTATTGGAATGCGTTTGAGTTGAATATCGAAATCTTGTAGTTGTTGCTTCAGCCACAAGATCTGAGCGCAACAGCTACCGGCTGCAACGTACTCAGCCTCAGCAGTTGACAATGCGACAGACACCTGTTTCTTGCTATGCCAACTGACCAGAGAGTTTGAAAATAAGTGACATGTACCACTAGTACTTTTCCTATCTGATTTGCAGCCAGCAAAATCAGAATCAGAGTAACCTACTAAGCTACAATCGCTTCCTTTTGAATACCAGAGCCCATACTTAGATGTTCCATGAAGATATCTAAATATGCGCTTGACAGCTTTCAAGTGTGACTCTTTAGGATTCGATTGATATCGTGCACACATGCAGACACTAAACATGATGTCAGGTCTAGACGCAGTAAGATACAAGAGAGACCCAATCATACCTCTATACTGTTTGACATCTACACTCTTACCGTGTTCATCTTTATCTAGATATCCGTTGGTAGGCATAGGTGTGTCTATTGATTTTGAGTCGTTCATTCCAAAGCGCTTGAGCAGCTCTCTGCAGTATTTTGTTTGACTCACAGCTGTTCCCTCATCAAGCTGCTTTATTTGGAGACCGAGGAAGAAATTAAGCTCCCCCATAAGACTCATTTCAAATTCACCCTGCATAACTTTTGAAAACTCTTCGACCAAGTGTATGTTAGTTGAACCAAAAATTATATCGTCTACATAAACTTGAACTAAAAGAATGTGTTTTCCTTTGTGCTTAATGAAGAGGGTGGTATCCACTTTACCTCTTGAATATCCATGATCAAGTAGAAATTTGCTAAGTCTTTCATACCAAACCCGGGGGGCTTGCTTAAGACCGTACAAAGCTCGTTTTAATTTGTAAACATAATCTGGATATTCAGCATTCTCAAAACCAGGAGGTTGTGAGACGTATACCTCTTCATTTAGGACACCATTTAGAAACGCACTCTTTACGTCCATTTGGTAAAGCTTAAAATCTCTAGAACACGCATAAGCGAGCAAGAGACGTATAGCCTCAAGGCGAGCAACTGGAGCATAAGTTTCCTCATAGTCTATGCCCTCCTCTTGGTTATAGCCTTGTGCTACTAAACGTGCCTTGTTCCGAGTTATCACTCCACTTTCATCAAGCTTATTCCTAAAAACCCACTTAGTACCTATGATATGATGTTCTCGCGGACGCGGGACAAGTTCCCAAACGTCATTTCTTTTAAATTGATTAAGCTCTTCTTGCATGGCCATTAGCCAAAATTCATCAATCAAGGCTTCTTTGGCATTTTTAGGTTCCACTTGTGAAACAAAGGCGAAGTGAGAACAAAAATTACTTATCTTAGAACGAGTCATGACTCCCTTTGAAATGTCTCCCAAGATGTTGTCAATGGGATGGTCTTTTGAAGATTTCCAAGCTGGTGGAAGGTCATTCACATCAGCTGTCCTTTCTTCCTTATCTTTTTCATGACTAGTATCTTCCTCCTTCTCAATGGGAGCTGTCTTGGATTGATCAGTTTCCGCAACAGCTTCCTTGAGTATGTCTTCTGTAGATACACCTGCGTCATCAAAAGAAATACCTTTGCCGACATTTTTCGGATAAGACTCATCAAAGGAAACATGGACAGATTCTTCAACAGTAAGTAAACGCTTATTATACACTCTATATGCTTTACTTGATTGTGAATAACCAAGAAAAATACCTTCATCAGCTTTTGCATCAAACTTCCCAAGTTTTTCCTTACCATTATTCAAAACAAAACACTTACAACCGAATACGTGAAGATGTGATAAGTTTGGCTTTCTTCCTTTTAAAAGCTCATAGGGGGTTTTATTTAACATAGGGCGAATTAGAATCCTGTTTAGAACATAACAGGCTGTGCTAACAGCATCAGCCCAAAAATATTTTGGCAATCCACCCTCATTTAGCATTGTTCTTGCTAGCTCTTCTAAAACGCGATTTTTGCGTTCCACAACGCCATTCTGTTGTGGAGTTCGAGGAGCTGAAAAGTTATGCTCAATACCATACTTATCACAGTACTTATCAAAGAGATAGTTTTGAAATTCTCCTCCATGATCGCTTCGAATTGTAACTATTTTAGAATTCATTTTATTTTGGGACAGTTTTGCAAAATTCTTAAAAGCAGAAAAAGTTTCATCTTTGCTATGAAGGAATATAGTCCAAGTAAATCTAGAGTAGTCATCAACAATTACAAAACCATAATAGTTTCCACCTAAGCTCTTTGTCCTAGACGGACCAAAGAGATCCATATGGAGAAGCTCAAGAGGTCGTGAAGTTGAAATTACATTTTTGGATTTAAAAGAGACCCTTGTTTGCTTTCCCATTTGGCATGCATCACATAGGTGGTCTTTTGAAAACTTTATTTTTGGAAGACCGACTACTAGATCCTTAGATACAACCTTGTTAAGCAAATCGAAATTAACATGCGCTAAACGTCTATGCCAAAGCCAAGAATCATCATTCAAGGTAACTAGACATTTAGTGCTTGTTAAAGATACATCACAAAGATCAAGCATATAGATATTGTTTACTCTAACACCCTTAAACACAACATTATTTTCATCATGTTCAATTATGCAACAAGTTTTTGTAAAAGAAACTTTGTAACCCTTGTCACACAATTGACTTATGCTTAACAAATTGTGTTTAAGTCCCTCTACAAGATTGACATCAGAAATGGTAGTGGTAGAGGGGTTACCTATACTACCTTTGCCAAGTATAGCTCCTTTGTTATTGTCTCCATAAGTAACATATCCCTTTTTCTTTGCTTTGAAGTCTATAAAAAGCGATATGTCACCGGTCATGTGCCTTGAGCAGCCGCTATCTAGGAACCATCTCCTATCTTCGGATGCAAGGCACTCTTCCTACAATATCAAAAGAGAGTGGTTGGTACCCAATTTTCATTGGGTCCAAAGGGGTAAGTGGTAACATGGTTGCCTTTTGGCTTCCATTGATAGATGCCTTTAGGAACAAGAAACCTCCTAAACTTGCATTTCTCAATGGTGTGGCCAGCACGACAACAATAATGACATAAACCATGATGATGCAATTGTTTAGTTTTGTTCATTGAATCCTTTGGAGTAAAAGAGTATTTTGCATATGGAGGATTCAATGACTTCTTAAACAATCTAGTATCAACGGCGTAAGTCACCTTGGGTTGTAAAGCTTTTTCCAATTTGACTTTAAGAGTATTAACCTCTCGTTGCCAAATATGATAAGCTTCACAATACCTAACTTTACTACATCCGTTAACATCAATATCTTTTGAATTTTCTGCAATACTAGTCTTCAAGCTTTCTAAATCTTTTTCAGCTTTGTATACTTTACCTTCCAAGAATGAAAAAATTTGTTTATCGGAAGATAATCTTTTGAAAGCATCTACAGCTTCGTTATGCAGTTTTTCAAAAGCGATTTTCAGTTCAGAAAAAGACATAGAGGAGACATTATTATAGTAGGCTTGTTTTACCTTCTTTTCTTCTTGTTTCTTCTTGTAGTAGGCATGGTCTTTGATGTGAGCCATAAGACATAGGTTTGCGGTTTCATCACTATCACTTGAACTTTGTGAGCTTGATGAATCGCTATCGCTTTCCCATGCTATATAGGCTCTCCTTTGTTTGCTGTACCGTTTAGGTGAATCCTTCCCTTTATCCTTTTTCTTCATAGGACAATCTGTTTTGTAATGTCCAGATTTGCCACAATTGAAACAAGATCCTCTACCTTTATGCTTCTTGTTCTCTTCCTGTTTTGACTCACTAGATTGTCTTCTAAACTTCATGAGGTTTTTGTCGGAATGCTTGTATCCATTCCTTCGAATGAATCTATTGTATCTCCTTACAAAAAGTCCCATTTCTTCATCATCCGAATCTTTGTCACTACTTGAATCATTGTCACTTTGCTCTTTTCTTGAGGACTTAGTGCTAGAGGCCACAAGAGCAATTGGCTTCTTCTCACCCTCTTTGTCTTTCTTCTTCTCTTTCTCCTTCTTACTTTTGTTCTCATACTTTTCAAGACTTTCTAGAGCTTGCTGATGTTCTTCCAGCTTTCCAAAAAGTGTTGTAATCGTAAGAGTCGTCAAGTCGTTGGCTTCCTTGATAGCTGTCACTTTAGGTTGCCATTCCCTGCTAAGACATCTCAGAATTTTGTTAGTAGCTACCTCATTGGAAACAGGTTTTCCAAGTGCATTTAATCGATTTGTAAGATGAGTAAACCTCTTTTGCATGTCGGAGATAGATTCTCCGTTTTTCATGCGAAAGAGCTCAAACTCTTGATTAAGTGTGTTAATGCGGGACTGTTTCACTTCAGTAGTACCCTCATGGGCGATTTCTAAAGCGTCCCACATCTCCTTAGCAGTCGTGCAATGGGATACTCGATAATACTCATCAACACCAAGTGCTAAAATTAGTATATTTCGAGCTTTCCAATCACTCGACCACTTTTTCTCATCTTTCTCAGTCCAATCAGCTTCTGGTTTAGGTACTATGGCGCCAGCCTCATTGGTCATGGTTATTTGAAAAGGACCATTCTCAATGGCTGTCCATACTAGCCTATCCACAGAATTTATATGAACTCGCATGCAGTCTTTCCAGTAGCCGTAGTTTTCTCCGTTAAAGACGGGAGCTCTATTGTACGCCCCCTTTGGTTCAGAATCCATATCGTTACAGGCAGCCACAGAGCACCAGCGAACCGGCGCTCTGATACCACTTGTTAGACGGTGTGGCTAGTGATCGAGAGGGGGGGTGAATAGATCACCGCTTGTAAAATACGGTTTAAAAAAAAAAACTTTAACAGAGTTTTTGAAATATAGCGGAAAGTTTTGGTCCCGAATCGACTTCCGTCTATTCTGAACCGCTACCAAAAAGACCAGACACGCAAGTATGATGCTGGATTTGAATTGATTGATAGAAAACGTTAACACAGAAATTTCTCGCACTAAATGCACTTATCACAAATTCTGATTCCAATGAGTAAATCGCAACAAACCGTTTTGTCAAACACTTGGCGTGTATGTGTTCTATGATAAACAATAGTAATGTTTCAATAAAAGGTTTTCTTGCCACTATTGTATCACGACACGTAAAACGTACTGCGCCAATTTGTATCACAAAACAGTTAACGAAAACGTAAAGGGAGATAGAGATAGAATACGATACGCAGAGATTTGTTAAGGAAGTTCCCCACTGTCGTCCTCGCGTGTGGGTACGTCTCCCTCTCAATTTCAAAAGAAATTGAGACCTTTTCTTATCAATAGTTGCTGAATTCGTTCTTACAAAGGTTACAATACCAAGACAGAATTCTAAATCCCTAGAACTTCTTCTTCTCGTATAGAACCTCGACTTGATCAGAGCTGGATCAAGAATTCCCCGCAAGACTTGCAAACGATTCACCGGTTCCACGACCTGTTTGCGAAACAACCCCGTTTCCAAACCCTACGCTGCGGCTGAATCCGTTCTGCAATCGTGTCTAACAAACCCGCAAGAACAGTCCCGTTCTTGAAGGACAAACCAGTAGGTTTTTCCTCGAAACCCCCTTCACTCTTCAACCCAGCTAGATCCTTGATCGTTCCACTGACTCCACAGCTAGATCGTTGATCGTACCACTGAACGTTATCTCGTTGATCCTTCAATCCAAAGAACAAGAATGATTGTGTGTAATTGTTCTTGAATTGAAGAGATTGAGAAGATGATGAAGACGAAGTATCTTTCAGGTTTCTGAATGCTCAATCAATTGCTGCTACAAAGATCTCTATGACTTGTGTATTTTGCAATTTTCACTTGTGAATTCATTCTTAAGCCAATACCTGCCACTTTGTATTTATACTAAACAAGACAGAACTGTTAGAATAAAAATTATGCAGAAAAACAGACTTTGGGATCGATGCCAGACACGTATGGATCGATGCCAGACAGTTTTTAACTGTTAGGGATTGATCCCAAAATCTATGAATCGATCCCTACTGAAGGTGAGCTGAAAAACAGAATTTTCATTGAATCAGGGATCGATGCCAACCACGTATGGATCGATGCCAGACAGTTTTCAACTGTTAGGGATTGATCCCAAAATCCATGAATCGATCCCTACTGAACAAATTCAAATTCTTTTGATTTCCAATAAAGCAGGGATCGATACCAAACACGTATAGATCGATGCCAAAGGTTAAGTATTGATTCAAACCTTATAAAAAGTGTTTCTAACAATCATTTTAAGATGAATATCAATTCCAATCATCTAGTATTGAATAAAGACAAACGCAAAGGCAAAAATCACACATATTCACATGTAGAATGAAGCACAACAAATCATACACGCAATTTGCAATCATACAAAACAAAACCAAAGTAAAGGATTGTCTCACAAACTCCCCCTTTTTGATGATGGCAAATTGATGTGTGATACTCCCCCTGAGTTTGTGCATACCATTCTGTCATGTCAACATCTTCTATACTTCTCCCCCTTTGTCAACATCAAAAAGTGAGAATACACACCAAAGAGAAGAACAAAGTAGCAAACCGCAGCAAAAATTGATAACAAAGCTAACAATCACAAAGAAAGAAAGCTTAGAAGAATAAAATCACTCACAAAGAGTGATCAATAAAGGGCAATGAAACCACAAACAAGCAAACGGAAATAAGCATTGAAATACTAGGAAAGTATTTAAAATTATATAAGCCAAACAAATATAGTCAGAATATTCGAAAATTGAAACAACCACTCAAGCAACATGAAATGAAATGCATATGAAATGAAATGCTAATGAGGAAAGTGGCCTCCACAAGACTCCTCGTCATCTTGATTTGGATCTCTGAAGCTAGGTGGAGGCGGAGGAGGAGGCATTTCATCAGGATTGTGTCCCATGAAAGAGTAATGTCTGAATCGGTCCTGAACTTCAGTGCTTCGAAACCTGTCCATAATACCCGGATTTGCACGACAATCGTCCATGAAACCTGTCATTTCATTATAAAAGACTTGATGCCACTTAATCAAGTCAGTGTGCCAAGAGTGCTGATTGTGATACATCCTTGTGTGGTCATCATGCCACTCCCGATGTTCGTTATGCCACTCAGCTTGTTGAACATGCCAAGATCTTGCTTCCTCATGATTTTGTCGATTTTCTAGCTGCATTTGCTGGAGCATGGTTGTGACATCTACAGAAGAGGGGGCAGCAGCAGAGAAGTGAGGAGGAGGTGGTGGAGCAGGTTCATAGTGAGAAGGAGACCATCTTTGTGGCACCCACTCACCCCAACCGGTATTGGCAGCAGCTGCAGGCACTTCTGGTTCATCCACATCCTGCATTTCTTCCTCATCTTGATCTTCAACAATAGAAAATCTGTCAGCCGGCTCATCAAAGTTGTAAATCCTTGTCCTTGTTTTGCTTATATAGATATAGAAGCATTCACGCTCCTTATCCCACCGGTATCCCATGTGCGACAAGGTGGAAGAATCAAACTCTTGGGCAGGTGTGGGAGATACAAGAGGAACCAAAGGCACAGTGATGTTCCAGAATTTTATAATCCTCATGATCTGAGAGGCATATCCGAGAGCAACATTTTTGGAACTGTTTCGCACGGAGAATAGACGCTTGACAAAGTAATTAGGCCAATTCAACTTAACCTTCTTTAGCAGAATGTACATGAGATGAGTGCTTGGTCTGTCCAGCCGGGAATGATGCTTATGAACCAATGCTTATGAACCATGTTTTGAAAATGATGCTTAAGAATAGTTCTCAATTCAGATATTAATGTTCAAACAATAAAAGCAAAAGAATTTACATAAACGAACATAGAGAATTTGTTCAAACATACGCAAACACATAGATCCAAAGAGTAGTAAAGAGGATTGATATTACCTTTGTTGATGTACCTTTGTGAAGTATAAGCTCACACCTTCTAAAACACAACTTATCAACCAAGGTGAGGCAAAAAAAAAAGAATCTAACAAGCTTAAGATAGTAATGAAGACAGATCAAGAATCCCTAATTCACGACGAATGTTAAAGAAAGGTTCCGTTGCTAGTGGTTTAGTGAAAATATCAGCGAGTTGATTCTTAGTATCAACATGCTCAAACACAACGTCCTCTTTCTCAACATGGTCGCGAAGAAAGTGATGCCTAATCTCTATGTGTTTAGTGCGTGAGTGTAAAACAGGATTCTTAGTAAGATTTATAGCACTGGTGTTGTCACACTTTATTGGAATGCGTTTGAGTTGAATATCGAAATCTTGTAGTTGTTGCTTCAGCCACAAGATCTGAGCGCAACAGCTACCGGCTGCAACGTACTCAGCCTCAGCAGTTGACAATGCGACAGACACCTGTTTCTTGCTATGCCAACTGACCAGAGAGTTTGAAAATAAGTGACATGTACCACTAGTACTTTTCCTATCTGATTTGCAGCCAGCAAAATCAGAATCAGAGTAACCTACTAAGCTACAATCGCTTCCTTTTGAATACCAGAGCCCATACTTAGATGTTCCATGAAGATATCTAAATATGCGCTTGACAGCTTTCAAGTGTGACTCTTTAGGATTCGATTGATATCGTGCACACATGCAGACACTAAACATGATGTCAGGTCTAGACGCAGTAAGATACAAGAGAGACCCAATCATACCTCTATACTGTTTGACATCTACACTCTTACCGTGTTCATCTTTATCTAGATATCCGTTGGTAGGCATAGGTGTGTCTATTGATTTTGAGTCGTTCATTCCAAAGCGCTTGAGCAGCTCTCTGCAGTATTTTGTTTGACTCACAGCTGTTCCCTCATCAAGCTGCTTTATTTGGAGACCGAGGAAGAAATTAAGCTCCCCCATAAGACTCATTTCAAATTCACCCTGCATAACTTTTGAAAACTCTTCGACCAAGTGTATGTTAGTTGAACCAAAAATTATATCGTCTACATAAACTTGAACTAAAAGAATGTGTTTTCCTTTGTGCTTAATGAAGAGGGTGGTATCCACTTTACCTCTTGAATATCCATGATCAAGTAGAAATTTGCTAAGTCTTTCATACCAAACCCGGGGGGCTTGCTTAAGACCGTACAAAGCTCGTTTTAATTTGTAAACATAATCTGGATATTCAGCATTCTCAAAACCAGGAGGTTGTGAGACGTATACCTCTTCATTTAGGACACCATTTAGAAACGCACTCTTTACGTCCATTTGGTAAAGCTTAAAATCTCTAGAACACGCATAAGCGAGCAAGAGACGTATAGCCTCAAGGCGAGCAACTGGAGCATAAGTTTCCTCATAGTCTATGCCCTCCTCTTGGTTATAGCCTTGTGCTACTAAACGTGCCTTGTTCCGAGTTATCACTCCACTTTCATCAAGCTTATTCCTAAAAACCCACTTAGTACCTATGATATGATGTTCTCGCGGACGCGGGACAAGTTCCCAAACGTCATTTCTTTTAAATTGATTAAGCTCTTCTTGCATGGCCATTAGCCAAAATTCATCAATCAAGGCTTCTTTGGCATTTTTAGGTTCCACTTGTGAAACAAAGGCGAAGTGAGAACAAAAATTACTTATCTTAGAACGAGTCATGACTCCCTTTGAAATGTCTCCCAAGATGTTGTCAATGGGATGGTCTTTTGAAGATTTCCAAGCTGGTGGAAGGTCATTCACATCAGCTGTCCTTTCTTCCTTATCTTTTTCATGACTAGTATCTTCCTCCTTCTCAATGGGAGCTGTCTTGGATTGATCAGTTTCCGCAACAGCTTCCTTGAGTATGTCTTCTGTAGATACACCTGCGTCATCAAAAGAAATACCTTTGCCGACATTTTTCGGATAAGACTCATCAAAGGAAACATGGACAGATTCTTCAACAGTAAGTAAACGCTTATTATACACTCTATATGCTTTACTTGATTGTGAATAACCAAGAAAAATACCTTCATCAGCTTTTGCATCAAACTTCCCAAGTTTTTCCTTACCATTATTCAAAACAAAACACTTACAACCGAATACGTGAAGATGTGATAAGTTTGGCTTTCTTCCTTTTAAAAGCTCATAGGGGGTTTTATTTAACATAGGGCGAATTAGAATCCTGTTTAGAACATAACAGGCTGTGCTAACAGCATCAGCCCAAAAATATTTTGGCAATCCACCCTCATTTAGCATTGTTCTTGCTAGCTCTTCTAAAACGCGATTTTTGCGTTCCACAACGCCATTCTGTTGTGGAGTTCGAGGAGCTGAAAAGTTATGCTCAATACCATACTTATCACAGTACTTATCAAAGAGATAGTTTTGAAATTCTCCTCCATGATCGCTTCGAATTGTAACTATTTTAGAATTCATTTTATTTTGGGACAGTTTTGCAAAATTCTTAAAAGCAGAAAAAGTTTCATCTTTGCTATGAAGGAATATAGTCCAAGTAAATCTAGAGTAGTCATCAACAATTACAAAACCATAATAGTTTCCACCTAAGCTCTTTGTCCTAGACGGACCAAAGAGATCCATATGGAGAAGCTCAAGAGGTCGTGAAGTTGAAATTACATTTTTGGATTTAAAAGAGACCCTTGTTTGCTTTCCCATTTGGCATGCATCACATAGGTGGTCTTTTGAAAACTTTATTTTTGGAAGACCGACTACTAGATCCTTAGATACAACCTTGTTAAGCAAATCGAAATTAACATGCGCTAAACGTCTATGCCAAAGCCAAGAATCATCATTCAAGGTAACTAGACATTTAGTGCTTGTTAAAGATACATCACAAAGATCAAGCATATAGATATTGTTTACTCTAACACCCTTAAACACAACATTATTTTCATCATGTTCAATTATGCAACAAGTTTTTGTAAAAGAAACTTTGTAACCCTTGTCACACAATTGACTTATGCTTAACAAATTGTGTTTAAGTCCCTCTACAAGATTGACATCAGAAATGGTAGTGGTAGAGGGGTTACCTATACTACCTTTGCCAAGTATAGCTCCTTTGTTATTGTCTCCATAAGTAACATATCCCTTTTTCTTTGCTTTGAAGTCTATAAAAAGCGATATGTCACCGGTCATGTGCCTTGAGCAGCCGCTATCTAGGAACCATCTCCTATCTTCGGATGCAAGGCACTCTTCCTACAATATCAAAAGAGAGTGGTTGGTACCCAATTTTCATTGGGTCCAAAGGGGTAAGTGGTAACATGGTTGCCTTTTGGCTTCCATTGATAGATGCCTTTAGGAACAAGAAACCTCCTAAACTTGCATTTCTCAATGGTGTGGCCAGCACGACAACAATAATGACATAAACCATGATGATGCAATTGTTTAGTTTTGTTCATTGAATCCTTTGGAGTAAAAGAGTATTTTGCATATGGAGGATTCAATGACTTCTTAAACAATCTAGTATCAACGGCGTAAGTCACCTTGGGTTGTAAAGCTTTTTCCAATTTGACTTTAAGAGTATTAACCTCTCGTTGCCAAATATGATAAGCTTCACAATACCTAACTTTACTACATCCGTTAACATCAATATCTTTTGAATTTTCTGCAATACTAGTCTTCAAGCTTTCTAAATCTTTTTCAGCTTTGTATACTTTACCTTCCAAGAATGAAAAAATTTGTTTATCGGAAGATAATCTTTTGAAAGCATCTACAGCTTCGTTATGCAGTTTTTCAAAAGCGATTTTCAGTTCAGAAAAAGACATAGAGGAGACATTATTATAGTAGGCTTGTTTTACCTTCTTTTCTTCTTGTTTCTTCTTGTAGTAGGCATGGTCTTTGATGTGAGCCATAAGACATAGGTTTGCGGTTTCATCACTATCACTTGAACTTTGTGAGCTTGATGAATCGCTATCGCTTTCCCATGCTATATAGGCTCTCCTTTGTTTGTTGTACCGTTTAGGTGAATCCTTCCCTTTATCCTTTTTCTTCATAGGACAATCTGTTTTGTAATGTCCAGATTTGCCACAATTGAAACAAGATCCTCTACCTTTATGCTTCTTGTTCTCTTCCTGTTTTGACTCACTAGATTGTCTTCTAAACTTCATGAGGTTTTTGTCGGAATGCTTGTATCCATTCCTTCGAATGAATCTATTGTATCTCCTTACAAAAAGTCCCATTTCTTCATCATCCGAATCTTTGTCACTACTTGAATCATTGTCACTTTGCTCTTTTCTTGAGGACTTAGTGCTAGAGGCCACAAGAGCAATTGGCTTCTTCTCACCCTCTTTGTCTTTCTTCTTCTCTTTCTCCTTCTTACTTTTGTTCTCATACTTTTCAAGACTTTCTAGAGCTTGCTGATGTTCTTCCAGCTTTCCAAAAAGTGTTGTAATCGTAAGAGTCGTCAAGTCGTTGGCTTCCTTGATAGCTGTCACTTTAGGTTGCCATTCCCTGCTAAGACATCTCAGAATTTTGTTAGTAGCTACCTCATTGGAAACAGGTTTTCCAAGTGCATTTAATCGATTTGTAAGATGAGTAAACCTCTTTTGCATGTCGGAGATAGATTCTCCGTTTTTCATGCGAAAGAGCTCAAACTCTTGATTAAGTGTGTTAATGCGGGACTGTTTCACTTCAGTAGTACCCTCATGGGCGATTTCTAAAGCGTCCCACATCTCCTTAGCAGTCGTGCAATGGGATACTCGATAATACTCATCAACACCAAGTGCTAAAATTAGTATATTTCGAGCTTTCCAATCACTCGACCACTTTTTCTCATCTTTCTCAGTCCAATCAGCTTCTGGTTTAGGTACTATGGCGCCAGCCTCATTGGTCATGGTTATTTGAAAAGGACCATTCTCAATGGCTGTCCATACTAGCCTATCCACAGAATTTATATGAACTCGCATGCAGTCTTTCCAGTAGCCGTAGTTTTCTCCGTTAAAGACGGGAGCTCTATTGTACGCCCCCTTTGGTTCAGAATCCATATCGTTACAGGCAGCCACAGAGCACCAGCGAACCGGCGCTCTGATACCACTTGTTAGACGGTGTGGCTAGTGATCGAGAGGGGGGGTGAATAGATCACCGCTTGTAAAATACGGTTTAAAAAAAAAAACTTTAACAGAGTTTTTGAAATATAGCGGAAAGTTTTGGTCCCGAATCGACTTCCGTCTATTCTGAACCGCTACCAAAAAGACCAGACACGCAAGTATGATGCTGGATTTGAATTGATTGATAGAAAACGTTAACACAGAAATTTCTCGCACTAAATGCACTTATCACAAATTCTGATTCCAATGAGTAAATCGCAACAAACCGTTTTGTCAAACACTTGGCGTGTATGTGTTCTATGATAAACAATAGTAATGTTTCAATAAAAGGTTTTCTTGCCACTATTGTATCACGACACGTAAAACGTACTGCGCCAATTTGTATCACAAAACAGTTAACGAAAACGTAAAGGGAGATAGAGATAGAATACGATACGCAGAGATTTGTTAAGGAAGTTCCCCACTGTCGTCCTCGCGTGTGGGTACGTCTCCCTCTCAATTTCAAAAGAAATTGAGACCTTTTCTTATCAATAGTTGCTGAATTCGTTCTTACAAAGGTTACAATACCAAGACAGAATTCTAAATCCCTAGAACTTCTTCTTCTCGTATAGAACCTCGACTTGATCAGAGCTGGATCAAGAATTCCCCGCAAGACTTGCAAACGATTCACCGGTTCCACGACCTGTTTGCGAAACAACCCCGTTTCCAAACCCTACGCTGCGGCTGAATCCGTTCTGCAATCGTGTCTAACAAACCCGCAAGAACAGTCCCGTTCTTGAAGGACAAACCAGTAGGTTTTTCCTCGAAACCCCCTTCACTCTTCAACCCAGCTAGATCCTTGATCGTTCCACTGACTCCACAGCTAGATCGTTGATCGTACCACTGAACGTTATCTCGTTGATCCTTCAATCCAAAGAACAAGAATGATTGTGTGTAATTGTTCTTGAATTGAAGAGATTGAGAAGATGATGAAGACGAAGTATCTTTCAGGTTTCTGAATGCTCAATCAATTGCTGCTACAAAGATCTCTATGACTTGTGTATTTTGCAATTTTCACTTGTGAATTCATTCTTAAGCCAATACCTGCCACTTTGTATTTATACTAAACAAGACAGAACTGTTAGAATAAAAATTATGCAGAAAAACAGACTTTGGGATCGATGCCAGACACGTATGGATCGATGCCAGACAGTTTTTAACTGTTAGGGATTGATCCCAAAATCTATGAATCGATCCCTACTGAAGGTGAGCTGAAAAACAGAATTTTCATTGAATCAGGGATCGATGCCAACCACGTATGGATCGATGCCAGACAGTTTTCAACTGTTAGGGATTGATCCCAAAATCCATGAATCGATCCCTACTGAACAAATTCAAATTCTTTTGATTTCCAATAAAGCAGGGATCGATACCAAACACGTATAGATCGATGCCAAAGGTTAAGTATTGATTCAAACCTTATAAAAAGTGTTTCTAACAATCATTTTAAGATGAATATCAATTCCAATCATCTAGTATTGAATAAAGACAAACGCAAAGGCAAAAATCACACATATTCACATGTAGAATGAAGCACAACAAATCATACACGCAATTTGCAATCATACAAAACAAAACCAAAGTAAAGGATTGTCTCACAATGGCATATTGAAAGTTAGACATCATATGAACAAGTTAAGTCATTACTTGAACACTTAGGCATGGTTACAAGTTGAACATGTTAACACAAGTAGGTAACAACCTAAACACGCATATTAAGGTTCAAACATGGTTACCAACAAACAAGGACATTTATAAAGGTTAATGTAAGTATGTGTAAGTTAAAACATCACTTAACATAGAGGTAAAAGTGTACATGGCTCAAGACTTTGGTGACAACCTAAAGTGCATACTATGGTTCTTGGTGCTCATCCAAGGATGTATGTGAAAGGTTAAGGTAAGTGCACAAAGTTGTTCATGGCATAAGTGACAAAGTTTAAGGCATTTAAAACATGTAAACATACATAAAGTAAGCCAAAAAAATCAAGTCAAAACCAAGGATACAAGTTGAAAAACTTATACAAGGTTCACATAAGTCATAAATGGTTCAAACATGTCCATATATGCAAAGAACATCAAAGGAAATGACCAAAGAAATAAACTAGTCCTTAAGAAAACCCTAAAAATCCTCTTACTTCAAACATGAATAAGTGGTGCAAACATAAATATTTTTGGAAAACTCTTTTCACCATAAGAAAATAGGCAGCAATATGAATCCATAGCAAAAAGAGTGGGCTAAAAAGCCCAAGGGATGAAGAAGTTATGGCCATTTGAACTTGTGAACAAAATGAAGAAAACCAAGTATTAAAAATAAGGAAAGTGTCTCACATGGGTGTTGAACCCACGCCACTCAGCTTATGGTTCAAAACCTTAGCCAACTCAACTATACGCGCACTATGAACAAGGATGGAAACTGCATAATATATGTTAACAACACTTGAGATTCAGAAAGATAAAAAGGACTGGGGCGAGGGGGATTCGAACCCCAGTCCCTTCGCTCACAAACACACACAAACTCTCCTCCTGAACCAGCGGTGCTACGCTCTCATCCATTAATAATATGGATTAAAAACATATATATTTTAAAAACACCTCTGAATGGCCAACTCAGCGCCACCTCACCTCCACATCAGTGCTGACTCAACTTCTTCTTCATTTTCTTTCTCTCTTTTTCTCTCTCCCCGTGCCCTAACTCACTCCATGGCCAGGATTTTAACTCATTCTTTCTCTCTCGTTTCTCAACCAAATTCAACTTTGTAAAAATGAAAATTGTAGCATTTTTAACAAGGATTCCAAATATGTCATTAATTCAAACTAAAACCAACTGTGTAAATAAAAAATCACTCCACAATAGTGTAACATCATAAAGGTTCAACATGTCAAAACATCACATGCTTGTCTTACTTAATACAACCAAAGTTCCAAACAAAATGCACATGGTATGAAATATATTTTGCTCCACAAATAAGACATCAAAAGTGCATGAATCATGAAGTTCAAGGAATGAGGAGTTTACCTGTTGGAGACAGTCCAAGGCTTCTTCAAATGCCACTACATAAGTAAAAAGAGAGTCTCCTTATCCTTGTTGGTCTTTGAGGAGGATGTTTGAATGACCAAGTTTATTGGAAATGGCTTCAATGTTCAAACCCGACCCTTCTTGCAAGATGGGGGTATGGAAATTGTGAATATGGTAGGGCTTGATACATAACTTATTTAATGATAGGAATAAGTTCTATTGAGTGTTTAAGGATGGTTTGTGGTGTTTGTTTGAAAATTGCATGAGGGAAATATGATTGGCCAGTGGTTTTGCAAAACTGAGGTGTTTTTGCAAAAAATATGGAAGGTGAGAGAGCCGAGGTATTTTGGATGCAATTGTTGTGTCCTTTGAAGCCTAAGACTTCCCTCTATTTATAGGGAAAGAGTGGAGGGAAGCTCTGGTCAGAATCACCAAGTTCTCACTCTTTTGCTTAGTTGAGTTGCAACTTGATATTTACATGGAGTTTGTGTCATTCCCAAGCAAAGTACCATGCCTCTATGGTGGTTGGTAGTGTCTTGAGGTCTTGCTTCTCAGTACAAAACTTTCTTGAGTGTAGAGGAAACAACTACACAGCTCAAGACAAGTTGACTTGTGAATAAAGTAGTTTTATCAAAGTGGAAGTCACACCTTTCTTCCAAAAATGGAATGATTCAATGGACAGTGCCTCAAATTAGTGTGTAATGTTCCCTTAAATCATGAAAACTTCTGATTATGCGTGAATTTAGAAGTAGTGAGGCCTGAAAAGTGGGATTATAGGGCATGGATTAGAGTTTGGCTCAAGACAAGTTTGTGAAAATGGCATGAAATCCCTCCTTGTGACCCCAACTTCCTCTCTTCGAAACTCCCAGCTCAAGAAGGCTATGGAGGAGTTCTTGTACTTTTTGAAAAGCCCCAAACATGCTCTAAAACTTCCATGTTTAATAAAAATTCTAAATTTAAAGGGATCATAATGAAAACTGGCCTAAAATATTGATGTTTCAAAAGATCAAAAGCTGCCTTGAAAATTTTCTAAGTGTCCAAAGATTTCTTCAAACTTTGAAGCCTCATAACTCAAAATCCAAGCATTTTTTATGTTTCCACCTCTCATACAAATTTGTAGTATGTTATAAAGGCTTTAATTTGAGCTTTGGATCACACAAAATGGCTGTGTAGATTGGGAGTTATGATCTTTCAAAGTTAGCCTCTCAATTAGGGTTTTTTCCATACTTAGAAAAATTTCAAGTTTCTTTAACTTTACCCTTTCGCAAGAAACCTTCCAAATCTTCGTTTTTCATGCTCAAACTCATTGATCAAACATGTCTTGATGAAATTTGGCTTGGTGACTCCAATTTGGACCAAAAATCCTAAAAGTCAAAGGGTTGACTTTGTCAGATAAAGCTTGTGTATCATGTGAATTCAATTGTGTGATCTTCAATGATCTTGCCTTCTTGAATCTTTCAATCATCATGGATGAACTCCAAGGATGTTTATGAGTGTCTTGGATCATGTCCCAAGGCTTGGCATCATGATTTGATCAAAAGTCAAGGCACAGTTGACTTTTTCCTAATGAAACCCAGTTGGTGACTAGATGAACCTGAGCTTCATAGAACTTGTAATGAGACCATCTTCCACTTGATTCTTGGCAAGGAGAAGCCTCTTAAGTGTATGTAAGCTTGATGGGTTGATGATCATTCCAAAACATTGACTGATCATGTGAGGATTCTCTTGATTTACTTGAGCAAAAACCCTAATTTCATATGAAACCAAACAAGAAACATCTTGAACAATGGTTAGGGTTAGCAATGCAATGCTTGATGCTTCCTAGAATGATGATGACATCTAGGGTCAAAATTTGGGGTATGACAGTTGCCCCTATTTGAATAACTTCACTAAATTTGCTGAGTGGTGATAACCCTCAGGGAATCAAAGTGGAAGGTATTTAAATACATAAATAACCGTAAATTTTGTCCCTAGATGCATTGGCATGCTATGCTACAGACAAAACTAACTTAAATGAATGTTAGGAACGGTGCAGACATGCAATGAACTCTAATATAATGCTCCAAGATGGGATGATAAATGTTGAATACGCAATGCAGACCAAAAGGATCAAGAGAAAAGACCAATTAGAGAATGGGAAAGGACACACTAGGATCATCCCAAGAAACACCACTAGGGACTGGGAGACCCACTGGGGATACCCAAAGTAATTGATCAACAAGTTCAGACATAACCCGAGATTATTAGGGTAAGGTAAACAAGAACAAGATCTTCTTACAAGAGATCAAAAGGTGAAAGAGGAAATTTCAGAACAACACAGGATGGTCTCCACCGGGGAATATCTAGAGTAATTGATCAATAGGTTCAAACATGACCGACTGACACTCTAGAACAAGAGATGAAAAAAGGATCCTTATAACAATAGGATGATCTTGAGGTTCCTCATGACAATGGGAGATAAAACAGACTCTTATGGCAAAAGAATCAGTGAAACAGGATCCTCATAGCCATAGGATTGATCCCAATGTTCCTCATGACAATAGGAAATAAAACAGATTCTTATGGCAATAGAATCAGTGAAAGACTCCTCATAATAATAGGGGACATAGACTCTCGTAACAATAGAATCTGCAAAATGGATCCTTATAACAATAGGATGAAATCCTTAAAAGGAATGTGTTGAATATACCCTCGTAACAACAGGGGTGGCGGATAGAGAGAATCCTCATAACAATAGGATTACTACGCCTAAAAGGGATCCTTATAACCATAGGGTTCAACAATATATCATATTGGAGCTTTCAAACATCCAATCTTCTGGAAATTCCTTAAAATGAAGAGTTTAAACGGGATCTTCAGGAACCATCAGGAAAATTACAGGGTAGCAACTCTTCTGTACGTGCCAACTTAATTGGACTTGGATTGTAAGCAAAGGTAACAATCGGCTTTTAGTAGATTGATGCTAGTAATAAATAGACCTCAAGAGGATATTGGTGATGACCAAGATGAACTTACCGATGATAATTGGATTTCAGGCAGATTTACTGGGGGAGGGAGATTGGTAACAAACAACATTCCAAGACACCAAGGATAAACAGACCTGTGAACGCCAGCGACAACCGGGGAAAAGATAAATATATGGTGACGACCACATGAAAAGATAAATTAATCACGGAGTAGTGTGATAACCAGACTTAATGGGGAAGACAATTTGGTAATAACCAAACACAAGCTAAAAGCTTAATGCAAAATGCACATGTTGAACATGATGAATATGATCATGGCATGCAAATGCTGACTCAGGAAGAGACAAAGTTTTGGGTGGAGAGACTTTCATAGGGGAAATAGATCCTCCATACCAGCAATTCAAGCTAGCGCCAATGGGAAGATCATTGAGAACTCTCTCAAACAGGTGATTATAATCGACAGATTAATTCAATAGTATCGTCAGTTTCAAACTTCAGCGGGACATTGCAAATGGTATGACAATGCCTTTGCAACCTCAAAGCTTTTAGGTATATAGACATTTCCTTTTGATCCTCCCATGTATCAAAGAGATTTTATGTTTTGTCAAAATGTTTTCAAAACATTTTTTCAAAAACATTTTGTTTTCGAAGCACAACAAATAAATGGTGTTTTGTATAACAAGAAAAGGTGAAGGAAATCATAAATGACAATAAAGTGATTGGCAAAATTTGTATTTATTGAAAAATGGTAGCTTGCCAATGGCAAAAGCTCCATGGAGTATTACAATTGTGAAAAAGGCAATATTGAATCCAACAATTACTACAATCCCTAATAGCTAAAATGCCCCAGATCCTTGCTTCTGACGAGAGTGACTTGATTGATCTTCGACTGTTTCTTTAGTGTTGGTAAACACCATTTGATACAGTTAAATGCATTTGTCCCTAAGTTTTACCTGGATCGCCCTTTCGGGTTTTCAATCCGCCGGGGCGCTCATTTTTTCGTAAGCCGCCCTTTCGGGTTTACAACTTAGCGAGCTCTTATCATTTTTTGTTTTCATCCCTAACTTTTGCCTGGATCTCCTTCATAGGTTTAGATCCACCGGGATACCCATTGTTGCCTAAGTCGTCATTTCTGGTTTTTGACCTAGCGGGTTTTATTTAGGCATAATATTTTTTGATTGCATCGGTGTTTATGGGATGTGTAAGCTGTTCATCATCCATTGTTGTGAGGATGAGGGATCCTCCTGAGAAGACTGTTTTCACAATAAATGGGCCTTCGTAATTGGGAGCCCATTTTCCTCGGACATCTCTTTGTGATGGCAGATCTTCTTAAGTACCAGATCTCCCTCTTTGAATTCACGCAGGCAAACCTTCTTGTCAAATGCTCTCTTAAGCCTCTTTTGGTATAACTGCCCATGGCACATGGCTGTCATCCGCTTTTTGTTGATGAGATTTAACTCGTCATATCTGCTACGGATCCATTCTACTTCTTCCAACTTGGTTTCCATCAGGATTCTCAAGGATGGAATCTCCACTTCCATTGGGAGAACTGTTTCCATACCATAGACTAAGGAGAATGGGGTTGCCCCTGTTGATATGTGGAAGGCAGTCCGGTATCCATGCAATGCAAAGGGTAAGTTTTCATGCCAATCCTTGTAGGTTTTGACCATCTTTTGCAGGATTTTCTTGATGTTTTTATTGGCAGCTTCAACAACCCCATTCATCTTCAGACGGTAGGACGAAGAATTATGGTGTTCTATCTTGAAGGACTCACACAATTCTTTCATCGTCTTGTTGTTCAGATTAGTACCATTATATGTGATAATTCTGCTTGGAATTCCATAACGACAGATAATGTCCTTCTTGATGAAGCGAGCAACTACTTGCTTGGTCACGTTGGCATATGAAGCAGCTTCTACCCACTTTGTAAAGTAGTCGATGGCAACCAAGATGAAATGATGGTCGTTGGAAGCCTTGGGTTCGATTGCTCAAATCATGTCAATTCCTCACATGGAGAAATGCCACGGAGATGTTAAGACATTCATCAATGTTGGAGGCACGTGCACCTTATCAGCATATATTTGGCATTTATGGCATTTTCTGGCATATTAGGTGCAATCAGATTCCATAGTCAACCAATAATATCCAGCTCTCAAACACTTCTTGGACATGGCATGTCCGTTGGTGTGAGTCCTAAATTGTCCCTCGGTTGATTTCTTGCATTAACAGGCTGCTTCACGCTTGTCGACGCATCTTAGCAAAACCATGTCGTAATTTCTTTTATACAACACACTATTGCTAATAAAAAACTTGGACGTCAGTCTTCTCAAGGTTTTCTTGTCAAAAGCAGTAGCATTAGCTGGATATTCTCGATTTTACAGATACAACTTGATGTCGTGGAACCAAGGTTTTCCATCTGTTTCCTCTTCCACCATTTGGCAATAAGCATGCTCAGTCTTTCTTTCAATTCGGATGAGTGGTGCTTCGTTGACAAATCTAACCTTCCACATAGAGGCTAACATAGCCAAAGCATCTGCAACATGATTTTCAGACTTCGGAACATGTCAGAAAGTGATCTCATCAAAGTACTTGATCATTTCCACAATATAAGCTTGGTAAGGAATCAACTTTTTGTCTCGGGTTTCCCATTCACCCTTAACTTGGTATATCACCAAAGCTGAATCACCACTTACTTCAAGAATTTTGATGCGAAGGTCAATGGCTGCTTCAAGACCTAGAATGCATGCTTTATACTCGGCGATGTTGTTTGTACACTCAAAGTCTAGTGTGGTTGTAAACGGAGTGTAACCACCATCTGGATTTTTCAAGATAACGCCCACACCATGCCCATTGTTGTTGGAGGAACCATCAAACATCATTTTCCAACTAGAACCAGGCTCGGGACCCTCATTTGGACCGGGTTCTTCATAATCTTTCATTATCAACATAATGTCTTCATCAGGAAAATCAAGCTTAAGAGGCTCGTATTCCTTAACTGGTTGTTCTGTGAGGTATTCTGACAAGATACTCCCCTTAATGGACTTTTGAGCCACATACTGTATGTCGTATTCGGACAAGAGCATATGCCATCGGGCAAGCCTTCCAGTCTGAGTGGGCTTTTCAAAGATATACTTTATCGGATCCATTTTGGAGATCAATAAAGTAGTGTGGGAGATCATGTATTGCCTGAGGCGTTTGACGGCCCAAGCTAGAGCACAACAAGTTTTCTCCAAAAGCGAGTATCTACTTTCATAGTCAGTGAAATTCTTGCTTAGATAGTAGATGGCGTGCTCTTTTCTTCCAGTCTCATCATGTTGTCCAAGTACGCAACCCATGGACCCTTCTAGTATGGTCAGATACATAAAGAGAGGTTTTCCAGGCACAGGTGGAATTAGAATTGGTATTTCTTGGAGATAACCTTTGATCTTTTCAAAAGCCAACTGGCAATCAGAATTCCATTCAACTGCTAGATCTTTTTGGGAGCAATTTGAAGATAGGCTCACAAGTAGCTTTCATGTTGAAGATGAATCTGGAGATATAGTTAAGTCTACCAAGACAACCTATTACTTGATTTTTGGTTTGTGGAGCGGGCATTTCTTGAATTGCTCTGACTTTATCTGGGTCAACTTCGATTCCCCGTTGGCTAACAATGAATCCAAGTAATTTTCCAGACCTAACTCCAAAAGTACACTTAGCTGGATTGAGTCGCAATCTGAACTTTCTGAGACGCTCGAACAGTTTAAGCAGGTGATCCAGATGATCTCCTCACTTCGGAATTTAGCAATCATGTCATCGACATAGACCTCTATTTCCTTATGCATCATGTCATGGAAGAGTGTAACCATCACCCTTTGGTAAGTAGCACCTGCATTTTTGAGTCCAAATGGCACGACCTTATAACAATAAGTCCCCCAAGGTGTGATGAAGGTAGTTTTCTCCATATCATCAGGATCCATTCTAATCTGGTTGTATCCTGAGAAACTATTCATGAAGGAAAAGACGGCGAATTTGGCAGTATTATCCATTAAGGTATCAATGTGTGTGTTGCACCCCAAAATTTGCCCTCCTTACTTTTTTTACTAACATGCTTATGTTTCATTTCATTTTTTGCATCATCATGTATGCATATCATTAGCATGGGGTCAAGGTGTCTGAGGCAGTTCAGAAAGGTCATATCTGGTCCATCACATCATCAAGGGTTCACAGGTGGCAAGGGATCTCAAGTGGATTACTCCCTCCTAACCAGTGCATGAATTAGGGTTTTGGGATTCTTGGGTTTATTGCTCCAATGGCCAGGCTCCTTGGGTTTTTATCATCACCAAATGGCATATCTTATCTTTGTTGGAGAGGATACACATCATATTCAGAGGAATTTGAATTTGGAGATTGTGCTATTTCCTTCTAGACTGAGGGTGCCACAAACTAGGGTTTGCTATAAAGTCAGTTTATTTCTGATTTTTTGGGCAAGACTTGATTCCATGGTATTCCTTGGGTCCCTGAGTATCTAGGAGTGGAAGATTGTCCATCAGTTTGATTCAGGAGAAGTTCAATTGGTCAATGGATTGAAAATTAGTTAACTTGGTCAAAAAGTCAACTGCGGTCAACACAAAGTCAAACCTCAAGTTTTTTGGTCAACATCAAGATTATGGGGTGAAATTCATCATTTGATCAAGGGTTGATCATGATTCATCATGGAAACCTCAGAATCATCAAGAATCAGGAAGTTACTAAATTAGGGTTTTTGTAGGAAAAGTCAAATGTACTTTGACCAGGCCTAACTTACACATACTTCATCAAAAATTCCTCAACCAAAGCCCATCTTGAAGTAAATTTAATTCCCTACAACTTTGTGTCTCACAAGCCAAGTCCAGAAATGCTTCATTTGGGAGATATGAGCCAAGACATTATAGGTCATTTTGAAAGTCAACAAAAGTCAACCTTTTTCAAAAGCTCATAACTTGAACATGGAAGATTAAATTGACATGGAACCAAAAGGGTTGGTTAGAGGACATCTTGAGGTTTCTAAAAAGTATTAGTTTGCATTAAGGAGCTAAAAATTGAAGGAGTTATGCTTAGTCAAAGTTGGGAAATTTTGAGGAGGTGCACAAAGCAAACTATGCCTAAAATCCAAATTTTGACAAATGGGCCATAAGTTTCTTAAACCAAACTCAAACATGCAGCCATGCACGACCCAAAGAGCATATATTTGACTTTTCCTCATTTTATTTTATTTTTATTGGATTTAATTAGTTAAAATTCAATATTAAATGAAATAATTCAAAAATAATTAAACAATGGATTATCCATGCCCAACTTATGGTCAGAAGAAAACCCTAGTCTTTATAAGTCAATTCATGCTAGGGTTGAAGGGGGTGACACGTGACATTTAGAGGATTGGAGCATTTGAACCCTAAAGCTTTATTTCAACAAAACTCACGATCCACAAGGAGTTTCTCCAGAATTCTTCCACAAAGCTTCTCTTGGTAGTTTATAGAGTGCAAATCGACCTCCATTCGCAGCCAAAAGCAAAGTTTGAAGGTATGCCATCTCAGGTTTGAAGGATTTTGAAGGATCCTAAAACTCCAATTTTTTACGTGAATATTGTTGTGTTTTCATCACTGATCATTCTGATATAATTATTTTTAATTATGGATGCATGTATGGCTTGCTATGATGATTTAAAGTTTGATGCCCTAACATAATTCCATGCGTTTTTTATTATACACTAATAATTTGTGATTTTTAAGGCCATATTTGGATTCCTTGCGAAATTTTGGGTCGGATAGTGTACCCATACGCATTTTCTGGGCAGGTTGGGTGGTTGCAGGTGGCGGCCGGCGGCGGAGCTCCGGTGAAGGGTGGAACGGAGAAGATGAAGTGTGAGCCGTTGATGCTCTAGATCGCATGGCCCACAGCGCGCCATGTGTCCCTTTTGTTATTTTTTTTTCTGAACTTTTATTATTAATCGTGTATTATTCACCTCACCGTAACAACCGTGCGTCTACCAATCAAGACCGTGGCTTACAATTGACTTTTGATCATGTGGTCACCAGCGTGACAACGATTAAATGAATCACGTGAGGAGCACATGTCCGGTCTATGGTACTACCGTCTGGTTAGGTGTGCAAAGGCATATGTTGGTTATCGTGTACGCGCAAACGAGGGCCTCCCATCTTAACTACTTGATGGAACGTTGACTTGAGGTGAACCGTGGATTTCATCTCATGGTGCATGGGGGTCTGACTGGGTTGACCAAGTTCACATGTACCTTTCTTTTTTTTTTTTTTTTATTTCTTCTGATGGGTGTAGCGCATGGGCCTGCTTCCTACACCCCCCATCACCAGCCCAATTCCCTTTTCAACACGTCTCCCTTGCTAAATACACCCCCATGCCATTTGTTTCTTTTTATTTTCATTTTAATTATTGATTTCGTTTTCTTTTTTTAAAAAATAGTTTTTACATCTAAAAATCATCATAAAATTAATACATCATTTTTATCATCTTATAAAATTTTCACCAATTTTATTTTTATTTTTATTTTATTTTTTATCATTCAAATTAATTGTTTAATTCAACTCCTTTTTAATTACACCCATAATGCATACTTGAACTTCTTCATTTTAATTCTCTGCAATCCTAAAGCATTTTTCACTCGTTCTTTTTGCATTCATTCATGAACATTCTAAAGTGCTTAAAAATATTTTCCTTGCATTTTTAAATTTATTCTTTATTGCATTTGGGTCCTTCTCTTTGGCACATTGAACCCTATCCCTTACTTGAATTTGTATGATTATTTGAATGGCTAACATTTTGGATTTTTGCAGGGACCTTTTGTATGTTGTTTGCCTCTGGTTGAGGAACTTTAATGATTAATTTGGGAATTTTAGGAATCATTCTGCTAATTATTTGATTTGCTTTCTTTTGAGGTTCTCTTGTGTGCACATTTTTGATCCTATCTAAATACCTTGTTTGAAAGGCACTTGTGCCATTTGCTTTGGGGGCTGTCTCTTTGTTTCTTTGATTCATGTTTGGATTATTATTATCCTTGTTTGTCGTTGTTTGATTTTCATTCACCTCATTGCTCTTATTCATGTCTGTTTCACTAACCCTTTATGCAGGACTAAGGTAAATTCCTTAAGGGTATGGATAAGTATCCATGATTACCCTTACCTTTCTTCTCTCCCATCTTTATTCTTTAGGGTTTAGGGCATCTTCAAGCCTCACTAACCATAGGTCACCCATGCATGATAACATTAGGACCATTAGTTTCCCTTTAGAGTTACCCTTGTGTCTTCTCTCTTCTCATCTCAAATTTCTTTAAAACACTTAATAAGAATAAGGTGTATTGCGCACGAGCCTTAAGTATGGGGAATGAGAAATGAGGGGCTTCCTCTCATCTTTCTAGAGTGCTTAGCGAGCGTCCTGTCTTGGGACGATGCGTTAAGTATTCGCCCCTGTGCCCTAGACTTTGGTGCAATGCAGCTTAGGAACTAACTTAAGCCACTTCTGTCCTAAAAAACACAACCCAACCTCAAACTTTTTTTGTCCTTCGGGACCTTCCAAACTTAAAGGATATTTTCAAAAAGGGCACGTTACCTTCCGTCTGAGTCGCAAACAGGCATCGATCCTAACTGCCGGATGCGAACTTAACGTCGCTCATAAAAAACACAAAAAGAACTTGGTCTGAACTACGTTGACTCTGAATTCCCCATTGCACAAAGGGGATATGTAGGCCTAGGACGTTGACGTCCTACCGAGTCGGTCTTTGTCTTTCCCTCTCCGTCTTAGTACAACCCTAGCTGATAGTATAACTTACCCTTAGAATAGACAACAAGCGTGGATCCCATCGAGTACGATGGACGCGTGGGGTGCTAGCACCTTCCCCTCGCGTAACCGACTCCCGAACCCAGGTTATGGTTGCGACAACCATTCCTTTCCCTCTTCCTAAGGTTTATACGGTGTTACCTTTCCCTCTCTTGGGATAAATTTACACGGCTGGCGACTCTGTTTTTCCGCGCCACTCTCGCGTTTGTACCTGGATGAAAATCCTGGGAACGACAGTGCGGAAGAGGGGAGTCATCCTTTGGACTAACTTTGTTTAAATCCCTATAGTCGACACACATTCGAACTTTTCCATCTTTCTTTGGTACAGGAACAATATTGGCCACCCATTGCAGATACTTTACAACAACAAGAAATCTGGCGTCAATCTGTCTCTTAACTTCTTCTCTGATTTTTAAGCCCCTGTATGGTCTGGCCCTTCAGAGTTTCAGCTTAACAGGAGGACAATCAGGCTTGAGTGGTAGCTTGTGAACGACGATGTCTGTGTCCAAACCGGGTATATCTTGATATGACCAAGCAAACACGTCCATATACTCTTGGAGTAGCTGTACTAACTTTTCTCTAACATCTGCCTCAAGTGTGGTGCCGATCTTGATTTTCCTTTTCTTTTCTTTACTGCCCAAGTTGATGGTTTCGACATGCTCTTGGTGTGGTTGGAGATCTGCGTACTCTTATTCAAACATTTTATCCAATTCATCTAGAATGTCACAATCTTCCTCACCCTCATCTTCAGCTTGATTAATAGGCGCATCAAAGTTAGGAGAGATCGGAGAGTCATCAGATTCAATGTGGATATCAATGATTCTGCATATTTTAAATGATTGTTTTTATTAAAAATGAAACAAAGGTGATGCAATGAGGGAATGTTCTTTTTTCTTTTTAGTGGTTATGAAAGATTTCCTTTTTCATTTTAAAAGTGGAAAGCAAAAATGTAAATGAACAAAATAGGAATTTAACAAAACGCCTTCATTCATTAATCTTTGAAAAACAGAAGAGGGCCCTTACAAAATGATCCTATAGTCTTGGGCGCGACTAAGGATTTTTGAAAACAATAAAACAAAACAAACGAAGATTAATTTGATAACGGGAGGATTTCGGGAATTTCCACAAAATCCCAGTTGCTCAATGCCGCATCAGAACGGTATACCAAATGGCTTAGGTCTTCATCTTCAAAGTCTTCGACAATTGCATTCACTTGGAAGCCAACACTGCCGAATACTTCTTGGATTCCTCTTGGTCGTCTTTGGTTAGGAGTTGACGCTTTCTTAGTTGGTTTGTAACCCAACCCAAAGTGGTCCTTTTTAATCTTGACGTCGATTACTTCACCCTAACCTGTGGTTTTACCATCCTCAATGGTAGAAATGACGCCCTTTAAAGATGCAAAAGATGGGAAGACCCTATGCTCAGGCTTCTCGACCTCAAACATGACCATGTTCGCAATTTCCAGCACTTGGAAAGAAGTTTCCAGCGCATCTTCATCTGCTTCAATGTATTTGAAGGAAGAAATATTACTCACCATGAGATCTTCTTCCCCAAATAAGGTTACCAGCTTGTCGTCAACCACAAATTTCATCTTTTGGCTAAGAGTAGATGTGACTACCTTAGCAGCATGAATCCACGGTATTCCCAACAGACAGCTATAGTTGGGGTTGATGTCCATCACCTGAAAAGTTATGTCAAATACATGGGGACCAATGAGAATAGGTAACTCTACCTCTCCGATCACAGACCTCCTAGAGCCATCAAAAGCTTTTACAACAAGAGAACCGGGCTTCACTTCTGCCCCTTCACATGCTAGCTTTGCAAGAGTCCTTTTGGGAAACACATTGAGGGAAGACCCTATGTCCATCAACACCCCAGCCATGGTATCTTCTTCATATTTAATGGAAATGTGCAAGACACGATTATGATTATTACCTTCTTTAGGCAATTCTCCCCCATCAAAACTCAAAGTGTAACAGGCAGTGATGTTTGTAACACCCCGATTTATTTTATTACTTTTTTTGTAACTAGAATTATACGATGTTGTGTGTATGTGTGTGATTATGCGTGGGTTGGTCGTGTTTGGTTTCCCTTAGTATGGGGTAGTGGCCTTAGAATTGTGGAGATTAAGGTGTTGGGGGTGAGTGACCAATTGTGTAGTGAGGAGTGGTGTGGTTCGTAATTAATTAATTCATATTAGGAATATTTGATTAATATTATTAATGTAAATTATTAAGAAATATTGTTATTATTATTTAATTAGTATAATAATAATAATAATAATAATAATAATAATAATAATGAGATAATAATAATAATATGAAATTAAAAGGAATATTAGAAAATAGAAAAGGGGATTAGAAAGAAAAACTATTCAGTACGTGAAAAGTAGAGAAAGGGAGAAGTCAGAGCTAGGGCGAGAGAAAGGAGACTTCATTGCAGAGAGGAAAGATTTTCAAGATCTCTAAGGTAAGGGTGGGGTTCTTTAATCTCTTAAGGGTTACATAATGTTTGTATGAGGGTAGATAAACCTTTAGGATCATCCCTATGTGTTGTTTGTGTTGATTTGAGATTGGGGTTTTTGTGTGTCGGGGGTTTTGATAAGAGAATAAAATGCATAAATTAACCGGTTGAAATGTGGGTTATGTGTTTCTAATCGATTGCATGATGATCTGTGAACATATGTGTAATTTTGGACTGATTGTGAGTGAAATCGGAGAAGGATTGGGATCTGAATCGTGCAGAATCGTAATCGAAGGATTGCTGATTCGCCCAGTTTCTCTAGGCGAATAGGGTGTTTCGCCAGGCAAAGGTGTCCTCGCTTGAAGGTCGCCAGGCTAATTGAGAGGCGAGCTAAGGGTGAAAATAGGGGTTTCTGGAATTTGTATAGGAGATGGAGATTCGCCTCTGCTCCGCCGGGCGAGCATGAGGTGAAAAGGGAATTCGCCAGGCGAAAATGGATTCGCTGGTGCCTCTCTGGGCAAACATCAGGCGAGCAGAGCTGAGACGAACCGAACCTTCTAAAACTTTAAAAATTCGTATCTTTTGATCCGTAGGTCCGTTTCAGTCGCCGTTCGAATAGTTGGAAAGCTAGTTTCACATACTTTTTGTTAAAATTAATTTCAATACCATGATTCCAGCTATTTGATTCATTAATTGGGTCTTTGTGGATGTTGTTATGTGTTGCACGTTGAAATGGTGAATTCGGTTGTGTGAATGCGTGTTGTAGCGGTGGGTTGCGATTGTTGTATGCTTTGGTAGGTATATACTGCGTGTTGGATAGTTGTGGTGTATTGTATTAGCTTATTGTTAGTCATATGCATTTTGTTGTCATTGTATGTTGTCGTTGTATGCATGACATGTTGCATAAGTTGTGTGATAAGTTGTGTGCCCATGTGGGGTGTGAGCATCTTATTCGAATTCTTTGAAATGGAACCGTGTTGTTGTTGTTGTTAAGGTAATCGTGTACCCATATAGGGTATGAACGATTACGGCAGTCATGTGCCCATGTGGGGTGTGAGCGACTTATATGGAAATTCCGACAGGAATTATAATCATGAAAAAGGGATCAGATTGGTACCACATGCATTGAGTCGAGTTGTGGGTCTCATTGTATTGCATTATGTTGTGTTATGTCGTGGTGTACATGATTGTATGTTTTTGTGAGAAATTGTATTGGTGTTGATGTTAGGATGATAGGGTGAATCGTGTAATGTTTATATACTTTTATATTTATATTATGCATCTCTTTTGTTGATTTGAGAATCTCACCCCTTCTGTTTGAATGTTACCTCTACGTGGGTAGCGTCTGCTCTGATATGTAACACTGGGCGTAAAGGGAACGCTATGCCTTATTTTCTGTTACCGTATGATGTGTGCTTTAGTTGATGATGAACACGTGTTTCAAATATGTTATGCTTTCATTGAATTTCTGCTGCTATATGAGAAGATTTCTTAAGCATGATTTTGTCGGTGATAATTATGTGTTACATGTCGTATGCCTGAGCGGTGAATTGTTGAAGGTAGCATCCTAAATGATTGTATGTTTTATTTTAATCTGTTATTTTATTATTAATTTTTGTGGGGGTTTAGGGTGTTACATAGTGGTATCAGAGCAGGTACGTCCGTCTGGCCAAGTTGTCAAGTCGTTGTCGTGTGACAATTGATTACTGTCGATGTCGTTTCCTTAACCATTGTGTTCTGTTGTTGATGCATAACAAATTTAGAATGGTAGGAAGGAAAGATGATGCGATTGCTGCTGCATTGCAAGTTGTTGCTCAGGCGGTACAGAACCCACCTCATGCTGGTGAGAATGACGAGTTTCGGAAGAATAGACCGCCTACCTTCAAGGGAAGATATGATCTGGATGGAGCGCAGACTTGGCTCAAGGAGATTGAGAGAATCTTCTGGGTTATAGAATGTTCTAAAGCATAGAAGGTGTGGTTAGGTACTCACATGCTGGCTGAGGAGACTGACGACTGGTGGGTTAGCACTCGTCAATTGTTGGGGGCAGCAGGAGAGGTAATCACTTGGGTTGTGTTCAGTTGGGAGTTCTTGAGGAAATATTTTCCTGAAGATGTCCGAGGAAAGAAAGAGATTGAGTTTCTGGAATTAAAGCGGGTAACATGACAGTTGCGGAGTATGCTGCCAAATTTTCAGATCTGGCTAAGTTCTACCCTCACTACAGTGCAACAACTGCTGAGTTCTCAAAGTGTGTCAAGTTTGAGAATGGATTGAGGACTGAGATTAAATAGGAAATTGGTTATCAGCGGATCAAAAGGTTTCTAGATTTGGTTGATTGTGGTAGGATCTTTAAGGAAGATAGCAAGGCTTGATCGGCTCACTATAAAGGGATAGCCGAGAGAAGGGGAAAACAACCGATGAATCGTGGGAAGCCTTATGCAGCTCCAGCTGAGAAAGGTAAACAGAAACACAATGATGGCAAGAAGCCAAGTGGGGGAGGTTCCCCTTCTCCTCTCAAGTGTTACGAGTGTGGTGAGCTAGGTCATCGTGTCAATGAGTGCACGAGTGATGTGAAGAAATTCTTCAAGTGCGGACAGGCAGGACATCTGATTGCTGACTGCAAAGTTAATGTGGTGACTTGCTACAACTGTGGAGAACAGGGCCATATTAGTACTCGTTGCCAGAAACCAAAGCAAGCTTCGACTGGAGGAAAGGTGTTCGCTTTGACAGAGACTCAGACTTCTAGTGATGACAGACTAATCAGAGGTATATGCTATATTAATAATATGCCATTGATTGCTATTATTGATATTGGTGCTACTCACTCTTTTATTGCTGCTGATTATGTGAGAAGGCTATGCCTTGTTGTTTCTCCTATGAAGGGAGAGATGGTTGTCAAAACTTCTGCAAATAGATCAGTGACCACTTCCCTAGTTTGTTTGAATTGTCCGCTATCAATCTTTGATAAGGACTTTGGCGTGGATCTTATTTGCTTACCATTGGGAAATCTTGATGTGATCTTGGGGAGGGACTGGTTGGAGTTCAATCATGTTCACATTAATTGTTTTAACAAGTCGGTATGATTTCTTGCTCCTGAGGAAGAGACAGAAAATGGTTTTCTATCTGCTAGAGAGTTGAGAAAGCTCTTAGAAGAAGAAGCTCAGGTGCTTGCATTATTTGCATCCTTGTCAGTGGAGAGTGAGTCGGTGATTAATGAATTACAAGTAGTGCGTGAATTTCCAGAAGTGTTTCCGGATGATATTACTGATGTACCGCCAGAAATAGAAGTGGAGTTTACTATTGACCTTGTCCCTAGTACCAGACCTATTTCTATGGCACCATATAGAATATCGACATCAGAATTAATAGAGTTGAAGCAGCAACTGGAAGAGTTGTTAGAAAAGAAATTTGTGAGACCACGTGTATCGCCTTGGGGAGCTCCAATATTATTGGTGAAGAAAAAGGATAGCAGTATGAGGTTATGTATCGATTACAGATAGCTGAATAAAGTAACGATTAAGAAAAAGTATCTGCTTCTAAGAATAGATGACTTAATAGATCAGTTAGTCGGTGTACGTGTGCTTAGCAAGATTGACTTGAGGTCAGGTTATCATCAGATACGGGTAAAGAATGAAGATATTCAGAAGACGGCCTTCAAAACTCGATATGGACATTATGAGTATGTGGTGATGCCGTTCGAAGTTACTAATGAACTTGGTGTATTCATGGAGTATATGAATCAAATTTTTCATGCTTACTTAGATCAATTTGTGGTTGTATTTATTGACGATATTCTAATCTATTCTAAGTTAGAAGAAGAGCATGCTGAGCATTTGCGGATCGTGCTGCAAGTGTTAAAAGAAAAGAAGCTCTATGCTAAGCTGTCTAAGTGCGAATTTTGGTTGAGAGAGGTAAGTTTTCTTGGTCATGTTATTTTAGGTGATGGTATTGTTGTGGATCCATCCAAGGTGGAGGCAGTTCTACAGTGGGAGCCTCCGAAGTCGGTGACTGAGATTAGAAGCTTTTTGGGTTTTGCTAGTTACTACTGTAGGTTTACTGAAGGCTTTTCGAAGTTGGCACTCCCGTTGACTCAGCTGACTTGCAAAGGTAAAGCGTTTGTGTGGGATGTTCACTATGAGAAGAGTTTCATTGAACTGAAGAAGAGATTGACTACAGCTCCAGTTTTAATTCTACCCGAACCGAATGAACCATTTGTGGTGTATTGCGACGCTTCTTTGATGGGTTTAGGAGGTGTGTTAATGCATGACGGTAAGGTTGTGGCTTATGCTTCATGACAGTTAAGGGTCCATGAGAGGAATTATCCAACTCATGATTTGGAATTAGCTGCAGTGGTGTTCGTATTAAAAATTTGGAGGCACTATCTTTATGGCTCCCGATTTGAAGTGTATAGTGATCATAAGAGCTTAAGGTATCTGTTTGATCAGAAGAAGTTGAATATGAGACAAAGAAGGTGGTTAGAATTCCTAAAGGATTATCATTTTGGCTTGAACTAATTGAACTGTTCATAGATATGAGTTTAGTTGTGAACATCCGCATAGTGTGATGCTAGGTATGCTAAAGATCAACAATGAATTTCTTAATAGTATCAGAGAGGGTCAGAAGTTGGATGTAAAGCTGGTGGATCTGATGATTGGAAATGATCAGGCATAAAGTAATGAATTCAGAGTAGATGAACAAGGTGTGTTGAGATTCTGTGATAGGATTTGTATTCCTGATGATCCTGAATTAAAAAGAATGATTCTAGAAGAAAGTCACAGGAGTAGCTTGAGTATCCATCCAGGAGCTACAAAGATGTATCAAGACTTAAAGAAGATATTTTGGTGGTCGGGGTTGAAGCGTGATGTGGCTAAGTTTGTTTATGCTTGTTTAACTTGCCAGCAAGCGAAGGTGGAACATCAAAAACCTGCTGGTTTGATGCAACCGTTAGATATTCCAGAGTGGAAGTGGGACAACATTTATATGGATTTTGTGACCGGATTGCCTAATACGCCGAGAGGATATGATTCCATTTGGGTAGTAGTGGATATATTGACGAAGCCGACACATTTCATTCTAATTAATATCATTTTTCCTTCGCGGAGACTGGCAGAGATTTATATTCAGGTGATTTTGAAGTTGCATGGAATTCCATTGACTATTATGTCGGATAGAGACCCAAGGTTCACTTCCAGATTTTGGGAGAGTTTGCAAGAAGCTTTGGGATCGAAACTGAGATTGAGTTCGACTTATCACCGCAGACGGATGGACAGACGGAGAGAACTATACAATCTTTGGAGGATTTGTTGAAGGCTTGTGTGCTTGAACAAGGAGGTGCTTGGGATAGCCATTTACCGTTGATTGAGTTCACTTATAATAACAGTTATCATCCCAGTATGGAATTGTGCCTTTTGAAGCTTTGTATGGACGGAGGTGTCGGACGCCTTTGTGTTGGCATGAATCTGGTGAGAGTGTAGTACTTGGACCTGAGATTGTTCAGCAAACTACTGAAAAGGTGAAACTGATTCGGGAAAAGATGAAAACTTTGCAGAGAAGGCAGAAGAGCTACCATGATAAGAGGAGGAAAGATCGTGAGTTTCAAGAAGGAGACCATGTGTTCTTGAGAGTCACTCCGGTGACCGGTGTTGGACGCACGTTGAAGTCGAGGAAGCTTACTCCTCGGTTTATTGGTCCATATCAGATTTCTGCAAGGGTTGGACCTGTTGCCTACAGAGTGGAATTGCCACCCAATTTGTCGAATTTGCACGATGTGTTCCATGTGTCATAGCTTTGGAAGTATGTTCCAGATCCATCACATGTGATCCCGATGGATAATGTGGAAGTAAGGGATAACCTTACGGCTGAAGCCTTACCAATACGGATTGAAGACCGTGAGGTAAAGCAATTGAGGGGTAAAGAGATCACCCTTGTGAAGGTAGTGTGGGGAGGCGCTGTCGGTGGAAATATGACTTGGGAGTTAGAGTGCAGGATGCGAGAGTCGTATCCGGAGTTATTCGTATGAGGTAAATTTTCGAGGACGAAAATATGCTAAGTGGGGAAGAGTTGTAACACCCCGATTTATTTTATTACTTTTTTCGTAACTAGAATTATACAATGTTGTGTGTATGTGTGTGATTATGAGTGGTTTGCTCGTGTTTGGTTGCCCTTAGTATGGGGTAGTGGCTTTAGAATTGTGGAGATTAAGGTGTTGGGGTGGGTGACTAATTGTGTAGAGAGGAGTGGTGTGGTTCGTAATTAATTAATTCATATTAGGAATATTTGATTAATATTATTAATGTAAATTGTTAAGAAATATTATTATTATTATTTAATTAGTAAAATAATAACAATAATAATAATAATAATAATAATAATATTGAGATAATAATAATATGAAATTAAAAGGAATATTAGAAAATAGAAAAGGGGATTAAAAAGAAAAACTATTCAGTACGTGAAAAGTAGAGAAAGGTAGAAGTCAGAGCTAGGGTGAGAGAAAGGAGACTCCATTGCAGAGAGGGAAAAATTTCAAGATCTCTAAGGTAAGGGTGGTGTTCTTTAATCTCTTAAGGGTTGCATAATGTTTGTATGAGGGTATATAAACCTTTAGGATCATCCCTATGTGTTGTTTGTGTTGATTTGAGATTGGGGTTTTTGCGTGTCGGAGGTTTTGATAAGAGAATAAAATGCATAAATTAACCGGTTGAAATGTGGGTTATGTGTTTTTAATCGATTGCATGATGATCTGTGAACATATGTGCAATTTTGGACTGATTGTGAGTGAAATCGGAGAAGGATTGGGGTCTGAATCGTGCATAATCGGAATCGCAAGATTACTGATTCACGCAGTTTTGCCAGGTGAATGGGGTGTTTCGCCAGGCGAAGGTGACCTCGCTTGAAGGTCGCTTGGCGAATTGCGAGGCGAGGGAGGGGTGAAAATAGGGGTTTCTGGAATTTGTATGGGAGAGGGAGATTCGCCTTTGCTCCGCCGGGTGAGCATGAGGCGAAAGGGGAATTTGCCAGGTGAAAGGGGATTTTACCAGGTGATTATGGATTCGCTGGTGCCTCGCTGGGCGAACATCAGGCGAGCAGAGCTGAGACGAACCGAACCTTCTAAAACTTTTAAAATTCGTATCTTTTGATCCGTAGGTCCGTTTCAGTCGCCGTTCGAATCGCTGGAAAGCTGGTTTCACATACTTTTTGTTAAAATTAATTTCAATACCAGGATTCCAGCTATTTGATGCATTAATTGGGTTTTAGTGGATGTTGTTATGTGTTGCACGTTGAAATGGTGAATTCAGTTGTGTGCATGCGTGTTGTAGCGGTGGGTTGCGATTGTTGTATGCTTTGGTAAGTATATACTGCGTGTTGGATAGTTTTGGTGTATTATATTAGCTTATTGATAGTTATATACATTTTGTTGTCGTTGTATGTTGTCGTTGTATGCATGCCATGTTGCATAAGTTGTGTGATAAGTCGTGTGCCCATGTGGGGTGTGAGCGTCTTATCCAGATTCTTTGAAATGGAATCATATTGTTGTTGTTGTTGTTGAGGTAATCGTGTGCCCATGTGGGGTGTAAGCGATTACGGCGGTCGTGTGCCCATGTGGGGTGTGAACGACTTATATGGAAATTTCGACGAGAATTATGATCATGAAAAAGGGATTGGATTGGTACCACATGCACTGAGTCGAGTTGTGGGTCTCATTGTATTGCATTATGCTGTGTTGTGTCGTGGTGTACATGATTATCTATTTGTGTGAGAAATTGTATTGGTGTTGATGTTGCGATGATAGGGTGAATCGTGTAATGTTTATATACTTTTATATTTATATTATGCATCTCTTTTGTTGATTTGAGAATCTCACCCTTTCTGTTTGAATATTGCCTCTACATGAGTAACGTGCAGATAATTAAGATTAGTGCGGAGTTGCGGTTAGTGGAGACAGAGTCCTTCACTTTATGTTTTGAGTTAGTGTCTGCTCTGATATGTAACACTGGGCTTAAAGGGAACGTTGTGCCTTATTTTCTGTTACCATATGATGTTTGCTTTAGTTGATGATGAACATGTGTTTCAAATATGTTATGCTTTCATTGAATTTACGCTGCTATATGAGAAGATTTCTTAAGCATGATTTTGTCGTGATAATTATGTGTTACATGTCGTATGCCTAAGCGGTGAATTGTTGAAAGTAGCATCCTAAATGATTGTATGTTTTATTTTACCTTGTTATTTTATTATTAATTGTCGTGGGGGTTTAGGGTTTTACAATGTTGGCTATCACATTATCGAATTGCTCGACAGTAATGTCCTGTGTCGCATGAGCTTGGGCAAGAAGCTTTTGCAAAGCATTGTAGTGTGCGGGAGAACTCATGAGGAGAGATAACATGGAGATCTTGGAAGGTGTCTGATGCAGCTGATCAATAACCGTATAGTCACTTCTCTTGATAATTTTGAGAAACTCTTCAACTTCATTGATGGGAACAACATCCTTGTTCTTGGAAAGGATATCAGTTTCTTTTTGTACTTGAGGTACCACATGAATAGGAGGGTTATAAATTCGACCACTGTGGCTCATTTTGCTTGGCCCTACTTATTAGTCACCTCATTATTCACAACCTTCGACCCCTTTTCTGAACTCACAATTTCCTGATTACCATCAGTCGCTCCATAGTCCAAGGCACAGCTTTGAAAGGTCTTTGTTTTGGCACATACATCATCTTCTTCCCTTGAACAGTAGTCACAACTGGATCTGGAAGTTTAGAAGCAGGTTTAGGGAGATTGAAGACAAGTTCCACCTCTTTGAAAGTGGACTCAACTCTTTTGAACATAGGAGTTGGTAGATTAAATATTGGTTCAATTACAACTACCTCGTTCTTTTTCACATATTTGCTTATCTGAAGCATACCTTGATCAATTAAAGATTGAACATCCTTTTGGACCCCTTCACAACCCTTTGGTTGAACAACACACTTGACACAATGCACGTGACACTCCTTAGCTAAACCAATTTTAAACAACTTAATGGAATTCCGGCAGCAGAGTTTTGATGTCTTTTGCATCACAGATCAACACTTCATCAACCCCTTCTTCTATAGCATTGACAGATGCCCCATGGGCAGGTAGAGGATTACTCTTCACATTTGGATTTGTATCATTGAAAGACAGAATCTTTTTCTCAATCAACTCCCTCACAATATGCTTTAAGACGTAGCAACCCTCAAGATCATGACCAGGAGCACCCTCATGAAAAGGACAATGGGCATTAGGATTGTAATATGGTGGCAATTTGTCTGAAGGAGGACCCAATGGTCTTGGAGTTGCCAAACCTTGTTCAATGAGGAACGGATACAGCTTTGTATAAGTCATAGGGATAGGGGGTATTGGTGGCCTCCCTCCCTGTCTTCTATTATGATTTTGATTGTTTGGACGTTGAGCAGAATTTTGTTGAGGAGCGTTGGACACCTGCTGAAGTTAAGGAACTTGTTGAAAAACAGGTTGTTGTTGATTGAAAGAGGGAGTAACAGCTGCCACATATGATTGAGGGGCATACTGATACACCGGTTGTTGAATAAACTGTTGTTATTGCTGTTGCTAATTCTTCCAAGAGGAATTTCTTCTACGGGCAGTTATGACGGCGTTGGTCTCTCCTTCCTTCTTCTTTTGGAAACCAGTAGAAGGCCTTTTAACTGTATCCTTAGAACTTCCTACAGAACCACTCATCTTCCCATTCTTTAGACCCAACTCAATTTTACTCCTACAGCCACCAAGTTAGAAAAATTAGCAGTGACGCTACCCACCAGTCTTTCATAAAACTCTGGCCACACAGTGTCAACAAACCAGTCTGCAAGCTATTTTGCTGATAGAGGAGGCTCTACTTGGGAGGTTGTTTCTCTTCATCTTTGGGCGTACTCTTTAAAAGATTCAGAGCTTTTTTGTGACATGTTGAGCAATTGCCTCATGTCTGGCGCAAGATCCATGTTATACTTATAGTGTTTCATAAAAGCATCGGAGAGATCTTGAAAACAACGTATCCTTGACTGATCCAAACCTAGATACCATTTTGAGGATGCTCCTTTCAAACTGTTTGGGAAACAATGGATCATTAGTTTATCGTTGTCTACATGAGCTGCCATCTTGCGATAATACATAATCAGATGAATTTTAGGGCAAGATGCCCCTTTATACTTGTCAAAGATGGGTGTTTTGAATTTTTTGGGAATCACTAACCCAGATACCAAACACATTTCGCGAGCAGCGGCTCTAAATACCTGATCCCCTTCCATAACTCTGAGTCTTTTTTCAATCAAATCCACATTCTCTTTCAGTTTATCATGTTTCTCATCCTTATATTCAGACCCATCGGGTATGTCATAAACTTGATGGTGGTCGTGATAAAAAGGTTTATTTACACGAGTGTACATAGCAGCGGGTGCAAATGTAGGAACTATGTTAGGAACATCAGCTGTTAATGGAACTGTCTGTTGAGCGGAGACATGAACTTGTGGTCTAGGAACAAAATCTGGCGGTAGTCCAAACGGAGTTAGAGTTACAGGAGCAGTAACTGGCAGAGGGTCTACCACAGGGGTTACAATCTCAAAAACAACAGTTGCTTGAGTATCCATCTTGGCACGGATAACATAAACCATCTCTATGACTTTTCCCATATTGCTATAGAGGTCTTCCAATTCATTGTTGATGTGATCAAGCTCGTGCTCTTGATCTGCCATTCTTTTCATGGTTTGAGCACAGGTGTTATACCGGTGTGGAGGATTCAACATGGAAACTGGAGATGATAGGGCAGCAATGAGTTTTATGAAAAGAGATGCAATGCAAATGTGACAGCACATGCAAGATGCAAAATGCAATACAAAAAGTCTCGTGGAACTTAAATATTTGCAACATCAAGGATATATCAAAAGGAACTCATTTCATTAATTTCAAAAGAGGATTACAAAATGTTTAGTACTTCTTAAAAGAGTCCTAAACTAAAAGCTAAATAAAATCTACAAAAGCCCTAAGAAGATTCTCCTATCAGCCTCATGTTGAGCTTCTTGATTTGCTCCTCTATCTGAGTCTTCTCGAGAGTAAGCCTATCCATGATCAACTTCCAAGGTGTCGACTGAGGACTAGAGGAAAATAAATCCTCTTGGACCTTCCTCTTCTTACAAGATAGTACTTCTTCAGCCTTCATCTGTAGTTGTCTTTGGAGTTCCGCGTTCTCGTTGACGACTATTTGGTATTTGTTCTCCCAAGCATCCTTTTCTTGAAGTGCTTTCCTTAAAGCAATCTTCAACTTCTCTGCTTCAAACATGAAGGTAAGAGTAGATTCCTTCTTCAGAGTTATGGGCTCTTGACGAGAATAAGGCATCTTCAGCTAAATGGCCCTATCTCGGACCCATTGGAGATAGGGTTCCAAAGAAACACAGTTGGGCTTGCCTATGTCATTCTTCCCTTTCTTATGCTAATAGCTCCAAGTGATCACAATCTACTCTTTGAGTTCTTTTTTGTCCTCACCATCTTTAAAGAAGATATTCTCAACATGAACGCTCTTGGGTTTGTCCTTCAAAGGGTACCCTAGCTGACGGCGAGCTAAGACGGGATTATAGCTAATTCCTCCTTTGGTACCAAGAAGAGGCACATTGGCAAAGTCCCCACAGCTATCAATGATCATAACTCCATCATAGACACGATTGTACCAATCAATGTCAGAGTGGGTGAGAGCCATAACCTTTTGTGACCACCAGCTATTCTTGATATCCCAAAATGAGCTTGATTTGGGCAAGTGAGAAATAAACCACTTGTATAGTAATGGCACACAGCAGGTGATAATTCCTTTCCCATGGAAGTTCCTCAAGTGGATTGAGTGATAAGTATCTCCTAACAAGGTAGGTACTGGATTCTTCTTAAGGTAGGTACTGGATCATAAAACTGAAGGAGTGTAGAGAGAAGACGATCTTCCATCTTAATCTTCAACACTGATAACAGCTTTCCATATTTGTCCTTGAACCCTTCTCAATCTCTAACCAAAGCTCCTAATCTCCTTAGGTTACCCAAGTCAGGACTCTTGAAAGTGTACTTAATAGTTTTTCTTCTGTCCTTATCCATGATTATCCTATAATGTTTACAAACAAGATTTAAGTTCCATGAAACTTTTTATGAACAAATGATGTTGATGAATGCATGGATGCATAAATAAAGCAAAATCACACTCAAACATGGTGTAAGGCTTGCATGGAGTCAAAGGTTCACCCCTCCCATTTGGTATGTACTAGGGTTTATTGTACTTGTACAACAGGTTTTAACAAGTTCCCAAAGTCATCAACCTATCTTTCGGATATTATCAATTTCCCAATTTACTCGGCAGTTAATAATATTCCCAAGAGAACCTCTTTTGAGTGTAGTATCACGTATCAACTATTTTGGGATTACTCTCTCATAGCCACCGCACTACATTCCTAGCAAGGCCCAGTGGGGTTAAAGGTAACTAAAGGTTCTCAGCTTCTCAGGCTCAATCAAGAAATAGTATTGTTTTCACAATCTCTTGATCAACAATACTTATTCTTAAAGTGCCTCCATTGAGTGGTGATTTCTCAAGTTAGCTTGGTTGGGAATCAACTCCCTATAAGCCTTCTTGAATGTACCACCTTCCTATCTTATTTTTCTCTCAAGTCCAAGGTTGGGACTTATCTCACCACAAGGTAACAACCCAATGGAAGAACAAACAAACAAGCAAACAAGAATATAGCAAATACAAATAAGGTAGGCTTAATCCTCTTAAAAGATTCCCCAGTTAAGTCACCATTTTTATGTTGCGGTGAAAATTAGATATCAAGCTATTGATTCAACTTGAATCACAAATCTTTTAAAGATTCACCACTGAGCTTTGATTTATCCAAGGGAAAGGGTAAAGATCGTGAAAAACCCTAAGTTCGCAATGTAACAACAATGCTAAGAGATTTTGGAGGATCAGGGATTGGTTATACATAGGGAAGGTATTAGTACCCTAAGTATCTATAGTATTCTATATGAACCTCTTATTTGTATTTGTGATATTGTTTGCTATTCTTATATGTTTGGGTTATATGGTGAGAGATAGGAACCTAAGGGTTTAGTCACTAAGTATGCTCTCCAAAACTTTGCGGTTTTGTGCCGACATATCCTTACAAGGATGGAATCAGAGTAATTGTAGTTCACCTAAATAGGTATGAATGAATACTTGATTATGATCAAGATTCAAAGGGATTAAGTGTTAAGATCTTAACACTTACTTGACTTGACAAAGTCATAAGTGTTGTAAGTTCTAACCTAAATCTAAGACTCAAAAACCTAATGACTCTAACAAGGTCAAAGGGTGATGGGCAATGATGAGCTATCTATGACATTTGAGTCAATAGAGAGACTTTCCCTTGGATTAAGGAATAAAAGGCAACTTGAGGATGGAAGCTAACAAGCTAACATCACTTGGGGGAATAACTTGACAAAGTTAAAAAAAAAAGAGTATGATTAAGTATGGATGGTATGGACAAATATGATATTCAAACATGATATCAATGGAAAGTGAATCAATATAACATTCAAACATGATGTTAGCAAGGCAAGGGTAAAGCAAATGGGTACAACCCAAGCATAAGGATAAATGTGACAACATTTAGAGTAAGGACTTAACAAAGTCATGCAAACAAACAAGGTAATTACCTAGTATATTCAAAAGTTCAAGGAAGTTTCAAGTTAACATGGTGACAACCAAATAAGTTCATTTAAACAAAGATGTTACAACATCTAAACAAACATGAGATATAGTTCTAACAAGACTAAGGTCATGGATAAGAGTTCAAGTACTTGATTAAGGCAAACATGCTTTAGAGTTTACTAACACCACTTAATCATGAATACAAGACAAAGGAAGATAAGTTGTAACAACACTTAATCATGAATACAATTTAACATTTCAAAGTATGGATAAGTTATTACAACACTTAATCATGGTAAGATTCTAAGTTCAAGTTAACATGTGAAAGTTATGACAACACTTAAACATGGATAAAACAAGGGTTCAAAGCTGACATGCATAAGTTAAGACATCACTTAAACATGGATGACAGTTCAAAGATAACATGTGTAAAGGTTATAACAATACCTAAACATGAGTAAAGTTTAAAGATGAAGTAAAGCATACATGGATCATGATTAAAATCAAAGTTTCATGCATACATGGATAAGTTAAAACATTACTTATCATGAATTTGAAATAAGTAAATGGTGACAACCAAACATACTTGAACAAGGAGGACATGTTTATGACAATAACATGTAGGTGAATATGCAAGCATACAAAGGATGACATGTGAGAATGCTTAGAGATGGCATATTGAAAGTTAGACATCATATGAACAAGTTAAGTCATTACTTGAACACTTAGGCGTAGTTACAAGTTGAACATGTTAACACAAGTAGGTAACAACCTAAACATGCATATTAAGGTTCAAACATGGTAACCAATAAGCAAGAACATTTACAAAGGTTAATGTAAGCGTGTGTACGTTAAAACAACACTTAACATGGAGGTTAAAGTGTACATGGCTCAAGACATTGGTGGCAACTTAAAGTGCATGCTATGGTTCTTGGTGCTCATCCAAGGATGTATGTGAAAGGTTAAGGTCAGTGCACAAAGTGGTTCATGGCATAAGTGACAAAGTTTAAGGCATTTAAAACATGTAAAAATACATAAAGTAAGCCAAAAAATCAATTCCAAACCAAGGATACAAGTTGAAAAACTTATACAAGGTTCACACAAGTCATAAATGGTTCAAACATGTCCATATATGCAAAGAACATCAAAGGAAATGACCAAAGAAACAAACTAGTCCTTAAGAAAACCCTAAAATCCTCTTACTTCAAACATCAATAAGTGGTGCAAAAATAAATATTTTTGGAAAAATCTTTTCACCATAAGAAAATAGACAGCAATATGAATCCATAGAAAAAAGAGTGGGCTAAAAATCCCAAGGGATGAAGAAGTTATGGCCATTTGAACTTGTGGCCAAAATGAAGAAAACCAAGTATTAAAAATAAGGAAAGTGTCTCACATGGGTGTTGAACCCACACCACTCAGCTTGTGGTTCAAAAAACCTTAGCTAACTCAACTATACGCGCACTGTGAACAAGGATGGAAACTGAATAATATATGTTAAAAACACTTGAGATTTAGAAAAATAAAAAAGATTGGGGCAAGGGGGATTCGAACCCCAGTCCCTTCGCTCACAAAGACAAACAAACCCTCATGTTGGACCAGCAGTGCTATGCTCTTATCCATTAATAATATGGATTCAAAACATATATATTTTAAAAACACCTCTGAATGGCCAACTCAGTGCCACCTCGCCTCCACATCAGCACTGACTCAACTTCTTCTTCTTCATTTTCATTCTCTCATTTTCTCTCTCCCAGTGCCCTAACTCACTCCATGGCCAGGATTTTAACTCATTCTTTCTCTCTCGTTTCTCAACCAAATTCAACTTTGTAAAAATGAAAATTGTAGCCTTTTCAACAAGGATTCCAAATATGTCATTAACTCAAACTAAAACCAACTGTGTAAATAAAAAATCACTCCACAACAGTGCAACATCATAAAGGTTCAACATGTCAAAACATCACATGCTTGTCTTACTTAATACAACCAAAGTTCCAAACCAAATGCACATGGTATGAACTATATTTTACTTCACAAATAAGACATGAAAAGTGCATGAATCATGCAGTTCAAGGAATGAGGAGCTTACCTCTTGGAGACAGTCTAAGGCTTCTTCAAATGCCATTACAGAAGTAAAAAGATAGTCTCCTTATCCTTGTTGATCTTTGAGGAGGATGTTTGAATGACCAAGTTGATTGGAAATGGCTTCAATGTTCAAACCCGACCCTTCTTGCAAGATGGAGGTATGGAAATGGTGAATATGGTAGGGCTTGATACATAACTTATTTGATGGTTGGAATAAGTTCTATTGAGTGTTTAAGGATGGTTTGTTGTGTTTGTTTGGAATTTGCACGAGGGAAATATGATTGGCCAGTGATTTTGCAAAACTGAGGTGTTTTTGCAAAAACTATGGAAGGTGAGAGAGCCGAGGTATTTTGGATGCAATTGTTGTGTCCTTTGAAGCCTAAGACTTCCCTCTATTTATAGGGAAATAATGGAGGGAAGCTCTGGTCAGAATCACCAAGTTCTCACTCTTTTGCTTGGTCGAGTTGCAACTTGATGGTTACATGGAGTTTGTGCCATTCCCAAGCAAAGTACCATGCCTCTAGGGTGGTTGGTAGTGTCTTGAGGTCTTGCTTCTCAGTACAAAACTTTCTTGAGTGCAGAGGAAACAACTACACAGCTCAAGACAGGTTGACTTGTGATTATGGATGTATTTAGAAGTAGTGAGGCCTGAAAAGTGGGATTATAGGGCATGGCTTAGAGTTTGGCTCTAGACAAGTTTGTGAAAATGGCATGAAATCCCTCCTTGTGACCCCAACTTCCTCTCTTCGAAACTCCCAGCTCAAGAAGGCTATGAAGGAGTTCTTGTACTTTTTCAAAAGCCACAAACATGCTCTAGAACTTTCATGTTTAATAAAAATTCTAAATCTAAAGGGATCATAATGAAAACTGGCCTCAAAGATTGATGTTTCAAAAGATCAAAAGCTGCCTTGAAAATTTTCTAAGTGTCCAAAGATTTCTTCAAACTTTGAAGCCTCATAACTCAAAATCCAAGCATTTTTTGAGGTTTCCACCTCTCATACAAAGTTGTAGAATGTTATAAGGGCTTTAATTTGAGCTTTGGATCACACAAAATGGCTGTGTAGATTGGGAGTTATGATCTTTCAAAGTTAGCCTCTCAATTAGGGTTTTTTCCATACTTAGAAAAATTTCAAGTTTCTTTAACTTTACCCGCTTTGCAAGAAACCTTCCAAATCTTAGTTTTTCATGCTCAAACTCATTGATCAAACATGTCTTGATGAAATTTGGTTTGGTGAATCCAATTTGGACCAAAAACCCTAAAAGTCAAAGGGTTGACTTTGTCAGATAAAGCTTGTGTATCATGTGAATTCAACTGTGTGATCTTCAATGATCTTGCCTTATTGAATCTTCCAATCATAATGGATGAACTCCAAGGATGTTTATGAGTGTCTTGGATCATGTCCCAAGGCTTGGCATCATGATTTGATCAAAAGTCAAGGCACAATTGACTTTTTCTTGATGAAACCCTAGTTGGTGACCAGATGAACTTGAGCTTCATAGAACTCGTAATGAGACCATCTTCCACTTGATTCTTGGCAAGGAGAAGCCTCTTGAGTGTATGTAAACTTGATGGGTTGATGATCATTCCAAAACATTGACTGATCATGTGAGGATTCTCTTGATTTCATTGAGCAAAAACCCTAATTTCATTTGAAATCAAACAAGAAACATCTTGAACAATGGTTAGGGTTAGCAATGCAATGCTTGATGCTTCCTATAATGATGATGACATCTAGAGTCAAAGTTTGGGGTATGACAAATAATAATAATAATAATAATAATAATAAAACATAAATATATATTGTGCGGGTATGGGGCGGGTGGGTGCTAAGGTATTTGTACCTGCGCTCATGTCACACCCTCATTTTCACCCAAACCCTAGCCTTGCATATCATATCGTTTTCATCATATATTCGTCTTTATTAGGTCATAGCTCATAAGCATTCATTCGCATTGGGCTCCTAAGGCTTGGGGTCAAGTGGTTCTTTGAATCAGGGTTTCCTATTTGCTTCGAGATTCTTCCATTCAAGATGGAAGCAAGGGTTGAGTTCTCATTGTCTTAACTCCTCATCAATATTCATCAGGCTTATAAGGTTATCCGTGTGTGGATCAAGTCGTCAGTGCTTCATGGTTAAAGATAATCGTCAGGAATCAGTTTGTTAAGGTTTGGTGCAGTGTATCGAGATTCATGGTTCAAGGCGGATCTTCTTTGATTTAATTCAAGACGAGGGGCGTCCGAGTTTAGCTGTCAAGGCTATAAGGGTCGTGGAGGCATTTTGCAAAACTCATCCTTACCCATTATTTCACTTCCCCTTTCCATTTCGAATATCCATTTAAAACCAATTCCATCCCAATATCCATTATTCATTATCCGTCCATTCACAAACGACTTTTCTTAATTCATTTCTATTATATTCAATCCATTTTATTTTTAGTGTTATCAAGACCATTTACTATTTATTTATTTATATTATCCATTACCATATTCCAAAAAAAACCATTATCCACTTCATTAATCCAAATTAATCCATATCCATTTTATCCATATTTTTATCATCTATATATTTCCAAATCCACATTTCATATCCAACCATCATTTTTTTAATACCCATTCATTTATATTTGTATCCCATATTCCATTTTTTAATATCCACTTGTTTTATAGAGTCCATTACTTCTTTTTACAAAGCCCATTTAGAAATTTCACAAAAATAGACATAAGGCCCATTGTCCAAAATTTCCAAATCTATACAATGAGAATCCGTTCTTCAAAAACTCCCAAAAACCAATACATAACACAACACACACAAAAAACCAAAACAACCAAAAAAATAGGTTTATGTAAGTGTTCTTCAAAATAACCAAACACAGAAACACATTATAAACAAAAAGCCACAGCCTGCTAACAACAACACCTCTCTGCATCAACACCACGCTCGACATCTGCAGCAACAGCACACTACACCCTGCATCACAACACCCAAGACTTGCACAAAATCGTACCCCTTCTGCATCCAAGCCGTACCATCTGTATCACACAAACAACCAACAAAAACAGATAACAATCTGCATCCTCCCTGCTACCAACACAGTGCTATACGTACCATACGCTGCCACAAACCATCAGGACCTGCATCATTTGAAAGAGACAAAACAACAAGCATGAAAACGACCTCACGGCAACAGACAGATTCAGAATTTGAAAAAAAAGAAGTTATGAAATTGATTTAAAAAGAAAGAAGACGATAACAATTGGGAGAAGGGGGGGGGGGGGGGAAATACCAAACCTGAAAATCTTCTTCTCTTCAAAAACAACAGAGTCTTGTTTTCCTCAAAAATAAAAAAACAACATAACAATAACCTTCATTTGCTACAGGGCGCCACCACCTTGAAACCTTCAATCCTCAAATCACCACCGCGAAAACACATCCACAAACCCCAACATCACCACCGTGAATGAACCCCATTCAATCACTTCACTTCACATACCCTTCATCATTATCATCAAACTGACCACCAAAATCTTCTCTCCACGGAATCATCATCAAACCTTAACAATCATCTTCGAGAACCCGCCTTCACCTTCCTTTCACAAATCATTCAACCTGCAACCCTCAAAACTAATCAACAAATACTCCAACCTTTCATCTTTTCACGGCATCACCATCATTCACCATTAATTTCCCGGCAACCGCCACAAAGCCTTCCTCCTTCCGCTGCTCATCGCTTACCACAGTTAACTCCATAACAACAGCAGCATAAACCGACTCACCTCCATAAAACCGCAGCGAAGCCGGAAGAATAGCGAACCAGAGAAACCACCCGCCACCTCGCCGTCAATAACCCATCCACCGCCGCGAGCAAAAAGAAACGAGAAGCAGAGGCGGAACAGGGTACGATAGACGAAGCGAGATCGAGAGAGACGAAGTGAGATCGAGAGAGACGAGCCAGATTGAGAAAGAGGTTGAGATGAGTTGATGTGTTGGTTGTTTTGCGCGGCCGTTGACGTTTCGTTTTCCGTCTTTTAATCTTTGCCTTGATTTCACAATTTCTTCTCAATAACCTCGCGTTGCCATTTTTTTTGAGAATTTGTTTTTTGCTTAACAATGAGAGACGACTGATGAAGATGATAGGGTTTTCAGATAACCCTCTTTTAGCAAAGCCGGGTCACGGGTTTTCCGACCCATTTCGCCTTAAGAGGGAGTGCCCTCACTTGGGCTTTATTCTTGCTGTGTGTTTTGATATCTTTGGCCCACCATCCATTTTCTTTTACTAGTTTATAGTTTTGTTTTACTTTTAGTCATAAAATTAAAGATAGTTTCATTTAATTTTCAAAGAAATAAAATAAAACATCACGAAAAAATTTAGGAGTAGTGATTTAAAAGTTTTAGGATTATTAATTTTAATTTTAGGATTAGAGATTTTGATTTTAACCTTTAATTTTTAGTAATAATGAAAATAACCAAAAAATGATAAATATTAAAAAAAGACAAAATATTTTATTTCTAGAATTTAATTAGGTTTTGGTTGATTTCAAGTTTATTTATTTATTATTTAGATTTTATGTCTTGATTTACTTCTCATTTCTCGCCTTGGTTTTCATCTTCGTTTTGTCAGTTTTCTTTTCAATTTTGTTTTGGCCAATGATATAACAAAAATCATGATTACTTGATTTCCTTCAATCGATTCAAAATCTTGATCAATATGAGACCATTTTCTTTTCGATTTCATTTCGGTTTCTATTTAATTTCGCATTTTCATTCTCTTCTAAAGTCAAAAAACCTTGGTCTAGTACCAAGTGCTCATTTTCAAAACTTCTCTTTGTATTGAACTAAAAAGAGAGGATTGGGTGAAGACCTATTCCACTTCGAGTATTAAGATGCTCACTTTAGAGTGTGTGGTCTCGATACTCGTCTTTCAATACAAAGACGTAATTATATTCACCACCCATTCTTTCAAAAACCTTTTTCTCTCTTTTTTCCATCTCCTTGTGTCTAAAAACCTTGGTCTTGTACCAAGTGCATTTTCAAAACATTTTCTTAATAAACTTAGATGGTCGTGGAGTGGTTAGGCGAAGGCCTTCTCCTATCCCGAGTGCTTGACATTACCTTTAGGGTTCACTGTCGTAAAGCACTTACCATCTAAAACCAAAAACACTTTTAATAAGAGAATAAAGTTCTCTTTGTATTGAACTAAAGAGAGAGGATTGGGTGAAGACTTCATCCTCTTCGAGTATTAGGATGCTCACTTTAGATTGTGTGGTCTCGATACTCGTCTTTCAATACGAAGACATGACTATATTCGCCACACCATTTTCATAACAAATCTTTTGAGATAAAGAATTGGGTACTACCCGAAGGGGTTCCTATCCGAGGACTTATTTCGCCCCTTAAAATCAACCTCAACAAATCAAATGAGACATCTTGCCTTGATGGCGAAAATCAGCCTTTTCAAAAGGACATGTTGCGTCCGTTCTACCGCAAACAGGTAACGCATAAGACTCCACGAGCGAGCCGCAAAACACCTAACTGCTAGAACCCGCACGTTAACATCGTCCATAAAAAACACCAACAAATCGTAGGTCGAACTACAATTGCTTTGATTCTTCATTCTTGTCCGAATGTAAGATACGTAGGCACAAGATTGTAATGATCTTGGCGAGCTACCTTCTATCCATCTTCCGTTTTCCACACCATTTCTTCTTCTTCCCCCAAAAAGGGACATGTTACGTCCGTTCTACCGCAAACAGGTAATGCATAAGACTCCACGAGCGAGCCGCAATACACCTAACTGCTAGAATGCGCACGTTACCATCGTCCACATACCCCCTTTTTTTTTCTTCTCCGGTAGTCCTTCGAACTACGTTGACTCTGACTTTCCCATTGCACGAGGGAATACGTAGGCATATGACCGCGAGGTTCTATCGAGTCTCCTTTTCCTTCTTCTCTTTTTTCTTTTCCTCTCCTCTTCTCCCTGCCTTTTCTATTATTTTCTTTCACATTCTTTGGTTCTCACCCTTCTCTTTCCCTCTTAGAACACACTTAGAAAGCAATTCCTTTAGCAAACATCCTTACACATAGACAAGCAAATGGTTCCCATCGAGTACGATGGATGTGGGGGGTGCTAATACCTTCCCTTCGCATAACCGGCTTCCGAACCCGTAATTTGGTTGCGAGACCATCTTATCCTTTCCTTCTTTGGGTTTTCTCGATGTTTTCCCTTCCCCTCATGGGATAAATAAAGTTCGATGGCGACTCTTCTGTTTTCTTCCTTTTCGCCTCCGGTCGACTATTTTTCGAGTAGCGACAGCTCATACCCGCGTATTTTAATGGATAATTGCTTATGTCTGTGTCTGTACCCATTTTGCAGATTTTTTCCTATCTGTTGTGAGTAAATTTTGTAAATACTCACTGAGGATGAGTCCAATTGTCATCCCTATAACAATATATGACCTAATGATAAATAGGATTGTGGATTACTATAAATTATTTTATCACTTTCATAGATATTACGAAATATAGTTATTATTGATTGAATAAGAAAAATTATAGAAGATTTTACGAAATCAACATTTATTAATATTATAGAAAAATAAATTAAAATAATGGAAAGAAAAAAATATAAATGTATAATAGAAAGAGTAACATTAACGAGATTTTTTGAAATAACCACTATTTATAAAAAAATCCTCAAATAACTATATATATATATATATATATATATATTTATATATATATATATATATCAAATTAACAACTTTTTCAAACAAAAAAAATTACATATAGAGGATGTGCCATTGTCTGTGGCGCATGCACTCATTTTAAGTCTAAGGCGTCATTGCCTGTGGCATGCTTGTAAGCCAATGCCTATGACGCATACATGTAAGCTTTAGGAGCATGCGCTATTGCCTGTGGCTCCTATGTTGTCTTGTTTTTTGTTTTTTAATTATCATAACAATAGAATAATAATAAAAAATGTTTAATAAAAAAATTAAATTATAATTTTATTTTATAAAATAGAATTACACAATAATTAGAGAGAATTTAATGACCCGCTCAATCGTAACACCCATAAATTCCACACCCGATGGCATTTGCTTGACTTCGAGGACTCCCACAATTTCCCTGTGGTGTTTCAGGTCTCCTAGTATTCGCCTGAGCCATATATGGTTGGTGCGAGGTTCCTAGGATATTAGTGTTATCTAATAAGTTTCCGATCATATCTTCCCGGTAGTCGGCGTTGCCGTAATCGAGTTCGATGCCCATGTTGTCGTAGTTGGGTCGTGTTGGTTGAGCTACGTGTGGGTGGTCTGGTTAGTCGAATTGGGACATTAAATCATTTTGGAAACAAAGCAATGGTTCTTGTGGTGTTTGAAAGGCATGTGTTGGTTGGGTGCTTTGGCGATGTGATGTTTGGGTGCTTTGGTGGTGTGATCTTGGGGTGTACATATGTTGGGTGCTATAGTTGGATGGGATGGTATCACATGCCTTATCGGGGCTATAGTAAGATATGGTTGTGACATATGATTGTTGGTGGTATAAGTCATGCTCTTGGTTGTGTTTGGGTGTATGGCATAAATTGGTTGCGAGGTTGGGTATATGTGGTTTCGTAATCACATTCGGTTGGTTGTTGGGTGTATGTGGTAGGGTAAATTTGTAGGGTTGGTTTTTGGGTTTTGGTGGGTTGACAATGTTGTTGGGTTTGGTAATGTTGTGGGGTTGGTTATTGGGCTGGGTTGGTTGTTTGGCATATGATGATGAAGCTCGTAGGTGTGGATCGATCAAATTCCTCAGGTCAGACACAAATTGTTATTGTAACCGATCTATACCAATTCAAGTGATTTTGAGTTTTTTCTAGCATCATGCATGATAGGTTCGTTTATGGTTTGTTGATGTCTATGCTTCCATTGATGACACGCCTCCCTAGAAAACTCTTTACAATTGTAATAATTTCATTGAGCATCGACTCTTAATTGATGCCATTGTCCTTAATACGTTAGGGGTCTGAGACTTATTGTTGCATGTCGAACTGCAGTTTGACACGGTCACTCGGGTGCATCTCCATATTAGTGAACCTGATGATTGTTGTTTTTACAGTCCAAACTGCAACATCCTCAGGGTTAATTTCATGGTCAAGACCAAGATACGACCTCCAAATAAACTATAGAGGAAAATACATTATTAGAAGATTTGTAAATTGGTAATATTAAAACTAAGTTAATGAGATAATGATTTGTTTAGCTGTAATACACTTTCTAGTCCAAGGTGACCTATAAGATTTTGATAGACCGTTATTTCGTGTTTGGGACATTTTAAAACAAAACAAAATAACATAGGAGCCACATGCAATGACGCATGCTCCTAATGCTTACATGCATGTGCCACTGGCATTGGCATTACAGAGGAGCGTGCACCACAAGAAATGGCGCCTTAGGCTAAAAATGAGGGCATGCGCCACAGGCAGTGGCGCATCCTTAAGGGGGGACTTTTTTTTTGTTTCAAAAGTGGTTAGTTTTGTTTATATTTTGAAAAGGTGGTTATTTGAGGTTTTTTTTAAATAGTTATTATTTTAAAAATAATTCCATTAATGATTCATATTTATAATTATTTATTAGTTGATGTTTATAACTTTATGTTTTTCGATTATAACTTTGATTAGATGGATCAAGTTGGATATATACATGATCCTAGACCATCTCATTTTTAATATAATGAAACATATCCAGTCATATGTATTTTTCAATATCAATGTGTAATATAACATTACTTACATGATTTTTTTGCATTTCCCAAATTCATTTTGATTCTTCAACAACCCTAGATCAATCTCACAATCCATAAATGATTTTGATAACCACCCGAACAATGATGATGATTATTCTGTTAAATGTAATGTAATTCAAATTCAATTTTGTTACATTTCATATTTGTTTGAGTATGCATTTGCATTTGAGTTTCATTTGGGTTAATGTATATAAACCCAAAGTTAGTTACATTTGTAATAGAATTTAGAATTTTGATATTTAGAATTGAGTTAGTTATAATTCTCTCTCTCTCTCTCTCTCTCTCTCTCTCTATATATATATATATATATATATATATATATATATATATATATATATATCTGCAATTCTCTACAAATTCTTTCATCTTCTTCTTCCTTTTGTGCATCAATGGAGCATTATTGTTAACTCCAACAATTAGTATCCAGAGTTCCGGTTCCGAATCACAGAGAAACACGAGTGTTTGTGAGGTGTGTGATTGATTTTGTTTCTCGAATTCGTGTTGAATTGAAGATCGAAATCAAAGAGAATCACAGATCTTGATTCTCGTGTTGAATTGCACAAGAACAAAGATGAACGCCAAAAATGGTAGCTTGAATACAAAAATTTTGGTATACGACGGAAAGAAATGGAATCGGTGGTTAATTCAAATGTGTGTGTTGTTTGGCGCTCAAGATGTTTTTGATCTCTTCAATGACGGTTATAAGCAGGTTGGAAAAAATGCAATAGAAACACAAAGAAATATGCAATGTGAAACATAGAAGAAGGATCAGAAGGCATTGTTCTATATCCATTAGTGTGTGGATACAAAGGTGTTTGAGAAGATTGCTGACTCGACGATGGTGAAGGAGGTATGTGATACACTTGTGCAGTGCTATGGTGGTGATACGTCAGTGAAGAAAGTGAAGTTGCATTCCTTGGGCAAGCAATATGAGAATTTCAACATGAAGAACAATTGGAAGGTGTCTGATTACATCTCCAGAGTGATTGTGGTCATGAATGAGATAAAGTCTTGTGGAGAGACGCTCTCTGAACAAGTAATCCTTGAAAATGTACTAAGATCATTTACTCCTCAGTTTGATTACATAGTTGTAACCATAGAACATTCTAAAGACACTAGCATCATTAGAATTGAAGAGCTTCAGTGTAGTTTAGAGGCACAAGAGTTACGTTTGACTGAAAGAAACTCTGAAAGGGAAATAAAAGAGACTTTGAAAGCTCAGACTTTAAAAGCTTCTTATTTTAAGAAGAACCAGAAGCAAGCATGTATAGAGAACAGGAAAAAGAATGGTGGTGGTTCTCCAAAGTTAGAACTCCTCAATCCAGATTAGAAGAAACATAAAAATGTTCAGAAGGAATGGGTAATGTCAGAATGAAATTGAACAATGGAAAAATTATACTGATTAAGGATGTATGGTATGTTCCTGGCATGAATAGGAATCTGATGAGTGTACGTTAGCTACTTGAAAAAGGTTTTTCAGTAATCATGAAGGACAATCACTCGAAGTTGTATGACTGTAATCTGAAGTTGATTATGCATTTTGAACTGGGAAGAAACAGGAGATTCAAGGTGAATGTTGCAACAATAGACACTTAATACCTTAGTGCAAAAAGTGTTAAATGAGAAAGTGAGTTGTGGCACAAGATATTAGGACATTTGAAATTCAAAAGCTTAGGGAATATGAGTTCAAAGCATCTGGTACATGGAATTCTAAAGATTGTGGCACAAGAGAAATCATGTGATATATGCATGAGAGGCAAGCAACCAAGATTGTCATTTTAATCAGAAATGCCTCCAAGAGTAACTCATGCTTTAGGTGCGGTGCACTTTGATGTATGCGTGCCATTCGAGGTACCTTCACTTGGGGGAAACAAGTACTTTGTGTTATTCATGGATGAGTTCACAAGAATGACATGTGTAACACTCATAAAGTTCAAACATGAGGTGTTTGTTGAGTTCAAGAAGTTCAAAGTGAATGTTGAAAATCAAAGTGGATAAAGGTTGGAGATCCTCAGAACTGATGGTGGAGGTGAGTTCAACTAAATAGAATTCAAGAAGTTATGTGAGGACAATGGAATTGAGCATGAGGTGACTGATCCATACACTCCATAGCATAATGGTCATGCTAAAAGAAGAAATAAATCTCTGCTTGACATGACAAGGAGCATGCTAAAAGAAAGGAATTTACCTCACACATTGTGGGGTGAAGCAATTTCCACGTTAGTATATATGATTAACATATGTCAACCAAAGAAGTTAAAGGAAGTAGTTCCTATTGAAAAGTGGACTAGAAGAAAGAAAAGTGTTAGCCATTTCAAGGTGTTTGGTTTTGTATGTTACAAACATATACCAGATGCTACTAGAAGGAAATTAGACGACAGAAGAAGAGTCATGTTGCTTATAGGTTACCATTATATAGACACGTAAAAGCTTTATTGCCCAATCACCAACAAAATTGAAGTCAACAGAGATGTCTTAGTGAAAGAATCAGAAACAAATATATATATATATATATATATATATATATATAATCCGAATTGTATCCCAAGCCCAAGTTAGTTAGGGTTAGAGTTTATAATGTTAGTTACTTAGTATACAGGTAACATAGTTGTATATATACACATAATTGTAATTCAATTTCAATAACTTTTAATAATAACAATTTATCAATTACTTTTCATTCTCTCTCTCTCTCTCTCTCTCTCTCTCTCTCTCTCTTTCTCTCTCTCTCTCTCTCTCTCTCTCTATCTTTCTCTCTCTCTTTCTTTCTCTCTCTCTCTCTCTCTCTCTCTCTCTCTCATTCCTTCACTCACTAAAAGTGTCTCACACACTAACAAATTGGTATCAAGAGCTTCAGTTAGTTTCTTGATCGTGTTTTCAAGAATCACGCATCGGAATTTGTGTTTTTGGGATAGTGGGTTGTTAATTGTGTTTGCTGCAAAGATGAATGGTAACAGTGACATTCTGAATTCTCTTCCGATTCTTGACGACAAGAATTGTATCTGATGGAAAAAAACATATGCAATATCTGCTTGGCTTTCATGAAACCATATAAGTGGTTACAAATGGCACCTCTAAGCTTGTTGAGAACGCAATTGATTCTCAGGGAGTCGCGAACATGGAGACCAAGAAGAAATATTGCAAGGCTGAATTTTATATTCAATCGGCGATAGATGTGTGTTTACTATGAAATTTGCTAAATAAACACTAGTCTCTTATAGAAGGTTACTTGCAGGATCGACTAGATAATCCTAAGACATAATGATTAAAACTTTTCTAAATTTTGTATAAGAGAATAAAGGATTTCGACATGGTCGAAATCTTTAAGTGAAAATATTACAAAAAGGTAGACTGTAGGGGAAAGATAAAAGGATTCGACTATGACTAAGTGACAACTTTGTAAAAGGGATAATGTAAAATAACAATAAAATAGAATTGGAATGAAGGCAAGATTGTGAAGAAAATAAACTAAAACGAAATACTTTTTATTAAATGAAATGGTATTTGGAATCATACATTTCGTTCAATAAACTCATTTCTCGCTTTGCTAGATACTTTGAGTTTGTGAGTTTTTTTTTTTGTAGTGAATTCAACACAACACACCGAATTCTAACATTAGAACTCCTATTTATATTATTGTAAAATAATTTCTTGTAACTTTCTTCTCTTTAGCAATTGACACGTAGTTGCTGCATGTTTTTCGCCTCTGAAATGCTTTCCATGCGTCCCTTTGGATAAGACTGAAAAGTAGTTACTCATTTTGAACATTTTTCTTCATGCTAAATACTGATTTTCGACGTTTCTTGTTGATATTGAAATCCTAAGCAATAATGTCGTCGAAATCTTGGGCGAAAATCCTTTTTCATAAAATACGAAGTCATAATCTCCATCCTACATCTGAGCCTTCAACTTCCTCAGTTGACAACCTGTGTCGAAATATCCTCTTAACCTTCCAAATTTTCTAATTTTTCTCATTGTGATGAGATTTGACCCTGTCAAAAATCCCATCTTACAAATTCCCCCCAAAAATGCCACTTTCGACTAAAAGAAGACAAGGGCGTTTTTGACTTTCTAAAACACTTTTTCACCTAGTGGACTGACGTCATTTACATCGTGATCTCTCCATCAAACGTCATATCGAAAACAAGCACCTTCCACAATCCCATAACTTTTAATCATGGCTCTGCTCTTTTAGGACGGCGTGGCTATGTATACGAAACCGTTCAAATCTCGCCTCTAAAGATATGGTACATGTCACAGAAAATGGCGTCGTTTGTCAAAAGAAAAATTAAAGGGTTTTTTCTCCCACATTATAAATACTCGTTTTTCACTTCTTTCTCTCTTTTCCGCTTCCTTCTACATAGAAACTCTTCTTCTAAATTTCTCTTCTTCAAACATCAAAATCATCACCTGTAACAATGACTCCCAAGGCAAAAAAACTCAAAGGAATCTAAGGATTCTATACCTCTATCTACCAAACTGCAGTCTTCCATTCTCATTGGAAATCAAGAGTATGTCCCAGAGCCACCAAATCATGAGGAAAAACTTCGTATCTACAAATCCTAGGTATTGTTTCCTTATTCAATTTCTGGTAAAGTCCATGCACTTATGGTCCCAATGCCTAACCCTTTAGTGGATATTGTTAAGCTTAGAGATTTTTTCCCTCTTCCATCCGAACAAAACCCATAGTGAGTATTATGAAGCCTATTGATTTAGAATACATGATCGTCACTCTTCATGTCTTTCGTTCTGCCCACTTCCCCCAAAAGAAATGAGCATTATATTATTTGGTTGAATAAAATCGAAACCAAAATGGGCCAAACCTGAAAAATAGAGGTATTTATGATTTAATTCAGTCGCCGAGGGTTGGTCCCCCTTATTGTCAAAACTAGAGGTGGCAAACGGGCATGCCCGCCCCGTTTAGGACCGCCCTGCAAATGCCCATAAAAAAACGAGGCGGGGTAGTCATTGTAACACCTCAATTCCCATCGCGGATAAATAATACATAAATAAATCAGAGTGAATAAAAATTGTATCCTTAGACAGAAACAAGGATGCCACACTTAAAGAAAGAAAATACAATCCCTGCTCATAAATTTGATATATAACACAAAATGGAATAAACATAAAAGGGGAACTTTTTCCAACAAAGGGAAAGTTCAATTATGGAATAAAGCGGAAAGATCCATAACCGACTTGTTTTACAAAATAAATTGTTTTATAACATCAAAACATTCATACAAAGGTAATACAAAATAGATCCAACAAATGAATACATATAGGACAAAAGCGTTCCCCGACTCCCGTGTTACGTATCAGAGCAGACAGACCGACAAAAGGATGGAGAACTAATCTTTACAAAAGCCTCCAAGACACTAATCTGCAATTGCCTCATAGAGCAACAAACCACAGCAGAAGGGTGAGAAATAACAACTAAGTCAAGATTTCATAATAATATGCAAACACATACAAATTCACATGCATAATTATTCTCACCACAAGGATCACATACTAATACAAATAGCATGCCACATATACATAACATATTTCTAATAATCCAACCACATAGCATATATCAATTATACCAATATAATAACTTATTCACACATAATGCATACCAAAGTTATGACATATGGAAACACACCGCCACATCACATAACATATGTCTATACATAACATATTATCCATAACCAATGCCTTTATCACATATGCATATCAAATCACCAATGCTATCACAAGCTTAATACATAATCAATCAATTCACAATTCCCCACACATAATCAATCCATTCATGATTTTCCACACATAATCAATCCATTCACGATTTTCCACACATAATCAATCCATTCATGATTTCTGCATATGCACAGAGACCGACACAACGACTCTATGTAATGCAATGCGGTACCATCCATCCATCATTCTCATCATCAGTTCACTCAGGAACTATTGGAATCATCGCTTGTTACTTAGTGTAACTCCCTGTCGGGCAAACGATGTTCCCCGTCGCTCACACCTCTTTGTATAAGGCACACGACGTTTATGGATCACTCACACCTCTTTGTATAAGGCACACGGCCCGATCGCTCACACCTCTTTGTATAAGGCACACGATCGTCTATAATCATCACTCACACCTCTTTGTATAAGGCACACGATGTTATAGCGGATTCCCTCTGGAATCGTTTCGTCGCTCACATTCCACAAGGGCACACGACATCACAAGATGCATATCACAATGCTTGGCATACAATGACTCATGACAATCAAATGCATCTTCACAAATCAACAATATGAATTATCTCATCGTCATATTCATTCATTGGAAATCAATTCAAACAATGCATTTCATCACAAACCACAAACCACAACAATCCTACAATCATACAATGATACTCACAACACTAGGATTCACGCCACAAAGGCTACCCACAACAACATTCATAATAACATACATTTGTAATTCAATTCAACAAAGTATTTTTCCATTAGGCCACAAGTAACCACGAAAAATTATCACATGCTTTAACATCATATAAACCACATAAAAGCTCCACGTCATATAACAATAGCACAACACATAGTAAAACACCAACCGCACGCATTTAATGCGATAAAAACCCGACCACCCAATACTTTTACAAAACCATGACTTAAATAATTCGTATACTTCCCTCCAAACCATTTTAAATAGAAATAATATTTTATTAGCTTTCCAACGCTTCGAACGGCGACCAAAACGGGCTTACGGTTTGAAAATTATGGAGAAAACAAAATAGAAAAATTTGCACGTTCGCTCCAGCATTCGCTAGGCGAACCCTAGCGAACCAAGGCAGTGGTAAACAAAAACATAAAGTTCGCTAGGCGAACATTCGCTCGTTCCTTCGCTGGGGTTCGCTAGGCGAACCCGCAAAACCCAGAATTCGCAGCAGCGTCAATATAGGTCATTTGGGGCCAAAATACATAATTTCTACCACCCAAACCCTTTTAATTCATACCAGAACAACCAAAACATGTTCAGACATAATCAACAAGTATTCTACGCAGTTTATATCGAGTTTCAATCGTGAAAACATCGATTTCTATCAATTGTTCACAAATTCAACCAAATAGAAAACATACATTTTTCAACCAAACATTCAAACAAATACATACATATACATATACATATACAAGCATGATATAATCGAAACTTCTCACTCTTACCCGATTAATCGCGCTTGAAATGGAGTTATGTCGATTTTCCTCTTCTCCTCTCTTTTCTCTCCTCTTCTTTCCCTTCCTCTTCCTTTCTTTCTCCTCTTTTTTTCTTTTCTTTCTATTTCTCTCTAATCTCTATTTATATAAATATCTAACTACCCAAAATGACCATTTTTCCCTTACGCTCAAATATCTCTCAAACGCTCTCAAAATGTGATAAAACATAAACATACCGATGAAATATATTTCGGGAAATAAAAGTTGAAAAGAAATTATAATTTATTGCAAATATTTTACCTATCAAAGAAATTAACCAATTAACTCAATTAGCAGGTAAAAATACAATAAATTCACACATTTCACAAAATTCACATAAATGAAATAAATAAATACAATTAAACAAATCGGGGCATTACAACTCTCCCCCACTTAGAAAATTTCGTCCTCGAAAATATACTGATACAAACAACTCCGGATACGACTCTCGCATCCGACTAACAAACTATCATGCCAACAAAAGGCACACCACGAATAACACAAACTGACAACCCACCTTGCTAATAGCAGCTACAACAACGACACGACAACGACGACAACAACAACGACCAGATGCAAAGCCCATACAATGCACTTGACGGCTAACTCATGACTCAAATAATACCCAAGTTACGAACACACACATGAATTATCTACTCGCACTCGAACCATCACGATGGAAACGAGGCAACAACACAAATAAGATCATAAAGTTCCACGACTCAACATCGTTTCAACAACCTCTACATAACCACAATACCAACATCCTTGTCACACAACAATATTACAACAATTCTACGATTCACCATTCGAACATATAACCAAAACATCTACCTACATAGTAGCCCATGAATAATATTTAAACCTTTCACCTAACACTTCTATTCTGAAACGTCCAATGGTCTCCTCAATCCCACATGTTTTCAATGTTCAACCTATGAACTCTTACAAGCCACACACGCATATATAAAATGTGCCACATCACGCTTTCGATGCGCACTCTGATTACTCGCAACAATCAAATCCACCAATTTCATATCCAAAGTTTAACTCTTTCTCGTATTCACCAAAAATCACTGTTCACTGTTAATATACCCAACCTCACACTCTGCTGTATTAGCTTACACACCAGACACAAGTCTCTGAACTGCTCAAATAATTCTAATTCTCTTACCATCAAAACGGACATGCATAAAAGCTTTCGACTTAACTCATCAGGCACGACATCAACTTCACCAATAGGATATTTCCAGCTAAAGTCATAACTCATCAGGAATTCCAACCATCCGACTGTGCCTCAATCCGAGTTACAATTCAAAAGTTATGAAGGAAACAAAACTGCACAAACTGTAATGTTCGCTAGGCGAACCTTCTAGCAAGCATTCGCTACCACCTTCTCTAGGTGAATGTCATTGGCGAACATTCGCTGACCTTCGCTGCCAGGTTCGCTAGGCGAACCAAGGAAAACTCAGAATCCCAACAGCGCTGTTACTCATCCAAAACCATGATTTTCTCCATCCATACACCTTGAACCTAAAACCCTCAAAATAATACCTCCAAATTCTCAACACAAAAGTAGCCGCAGCCATCTTGAAATCATGAATCCTCAATTGTCGTAAAGCATAAGAAATGACTTTACCCTCTCGCATTAGCAATCTAGCTACACTCATTATAAACGCATCCCAATATCCTCATAAGCGATTTATCATGATCACGCAGAATCAAAACTGGAGCCGTAGACAATTCTACTTCAGCTTACCAAAACTTACTCACAATGAACATCCAAAACAAATGACTCACCCTTTGCAAGTCAACTAAGATAACAGAAGTACTAACATAGCAAAGTCTTCCATAACCTGCAGTAACAACCAACTAAGCCCAAAAAGATTCTAATTTCGTTAACCAACTTCAGAGCCTCTCATTGTAGAACTGCACCTACTTCCGATGGATCCATAACCATACTCTCATCTGAAATAACATATCCAAGAGAACTAACCTTTTTCCAACCAAAATTCTCACTTCGATAATTTAGCAGAAAGCTCCCTCTCTTTCAACCCTTGTAACTCAATCCTCAAATACTCTACATACTCATCCTTTGATTTAAAATAAATCAGAATGTCATCCAATAAACATCACTATAAACTTATCCAAACAAGTATGGAAGATACGATTCATATACTCCACAACCATTACAGACTCATTACTAACACCAAATAACATCACTGTACGTTGTAATGCCCAACCAAATTCCAAAAGATATAAATCCTTAAAGCTTTGGCAAAATTTTTCACTGGGTAACTGGTTACTCACATACAAGCTAAACCGAGTAAATAACAGCCCATCACGATGATAACAAACATAACCAGTCACATAAAATTGATCAAAGCCTCAACTCATACAATTCACCATTCTTATCAAACATTCCAAACAATTGTAATTTCACTCAAACTCAACCAAACCATTCCAGTTATCTATTCTTGAAAGTGGACGCTTATTCTAAATCGTTACCTTATTCAACTGTCAGTAATCCATACACAATTTCTTCTCTTGACCGTCCAATTCCACAAATTCCAACATGTATCAACAACCAACCAAAAAGAACTTTTAATATCAATATGACATCCACACATAAGGGTTTTCTCAAGATTTCCATTAATGCTCCAAAACTCCAAAGACTCCAAACCTCACCAGAACTCTAAGTTTTGCTTTCCATAGTCTCAATACCATTATACACATCATGCTTGTTATTGCGTTTAATCATCCATCCTTTTTGTTACTAACAATACTAAAGCTCTCCAAGACGACACACTTAGTCTCACAAATCCCCTTTCCAGTAAATCTTCCAACTGCTCTATCAGTCCAGGTACTTCTAATACTAACATCCAATATTCCATCCGAAAATACATCTGAAAATCACGCACAACTGGCAGCCCCTCATGGTGGCCTTTCTGCCAATTTCCAGAACACTATCATCACAAACATGATAAACATCTGAGTTTCACTTCCTAAAAGTTCTCCTACTTACTTAGCAGATCCAAACCTCAAATCTTCACCTTCATCAAATTTGAGTTCACACTCTACTCTATGAGAACAACCATTAACGATACCCAATCGTTCTCTCTCAATGACTTCCCAACTGGACCAACATACCAAAACCTCTAATCCGTCTCATCTTCTGATATAAAAATATTCATCGACTCGTCAAAACAATCAGTAATGATTTTCTTAATTCCAAACAATTCATTGCACACACTATCAAAGCTGGAAAGACACCTTTATTCCATCCAACATAATTTTATCTACTATCAACAAGAGATTAAGGGTGATCAGTTCCTCAATTTGTCAATAGACAGCCGACAATCATGATGGGGCATAAACCGTCTTTACCAAACAATAATAGCATTTCTTGCACCTTGTGCACACAACTACCTAAGGAACAAATCCTTAGTTGACATAAACCTTACCTCCGCATTCCCTCTGGAACTGGGAACAACACTGTCCAAACAACCCTTACAAACTTGCAACCAACGCTCCACAACTGAAGCAACTTGGAGAAGCACCAGCTTCTCCCCCACTTATCTCACTCTCAGTCCTGAAGACAAAGGATTAGAAAACCAGAAAGTACTGACAGTGTTTCACACACATATCACATACTAAGGAACAAACAACATCGACAGTATTCAACTGTCACACCAACTGACTCAACAACTTGGTCGGACAGACCAACCTGCTCTGATACCACTAATGTAACACCCCAATTCCCATCGCAGATAAATAATACATAAATAAATCAGAGTGAATAAATTTTTTACCCTTAGACAGAAACAAGGATGCCACACTTAAAGAAAGAAAATACAATCCCTGCTCATAAATTTGATACATAACACAAAATGGAATAAACATAAAAGGGAAACTTTTTCCAACAAAGGGAAAGTTCAATTATGGAATAAAGCGGAAAGATCCATAACCGACTTGTTTTACAAAATAAATTGTTTTATAACATCAAAACATTCATACAAAGGTAATACAAAATAGATCCAACAAATGAATACATATAGGACAAAAGCGTTCCCCGACTCCCGTGTTACGTATCAGAGCAGACAGACCGACAAAAGGATGGAGAACTAATATTCACAAAAGCCTCCAAGACACTAATCTGCAATTGCCTCATAGAGCAACAAACCACAGCAGAAGGGTGAGAAATAACAACTAAGTCAAGATTGCATAATAATATGCAAACACATACAAATTCACATGCATAATTATTCTCACCACAAGCATCACATACTAATAAAAATAGCATACCACAGATACATAACATATTTCTAATAATCCAACCACATAGAATATATCAATTATACCAATATAATAACATATTCACACATAATGCATACCAAAGTTATGACATATGGAAATACACCGCCACATCACATAGCATATGTCTATACATAAAACATATTATCCATAACCAATGCCTTTATCACATATGCATATCAAATCACCAATGCTATCACAAGCTCAATACATAATCAATCAGTTCACAATTCCCCACATATAATCAATCCATTCATGATTTTCCACACATAATCAATCCATTCATGATTTTCCACACATAATCAATCCATTCATGATTTATGCATATGCACAAACTGACACAACGACTCTATGCAATGCAATGCGATACCACCCATCCATCATTCTCATCATCAGTTCACTCAGGAACTATTGGAATCATCGCTTGTTACTTAATGTAACTCCCCATCGGGCAAACGATGTTCCCTGTCGCTCACACCTCTTTGTATAAGGCACACGATGTTTATGGATCACTCACACCTCTTTGTATAAGGTACACGAACCGATCGCTCACACCTCTTTGTATAAGGCACACGATCGTCTATAATCATCGCTCACACCTCTTTGTATAAGGCACACAATGTTATAGCGGATTCCCTCTGGAATTGTTTCGTCGCTCACACCCCACAAGGGCACACGACATCACAAGATGCATATCATGATGCTTGGCATACAATGACTCATAACAATCAAATGCATCTTCATAAATTAACAATATGAATTATCTCATCGTCATATTCATGCATTGGAAATCAATTCAAACAATGCATTTCATCACAAACCATAAACCACAACAATCCTACAATCATACAATGATACTCACAACACTAGGATTCACGCCACGAAGGCTACCCACAACAACATTCATAATAACATACATTTGTAGTTCAATTCAAGAAAGTATTTTGCCATTAGGCCACAAGCAACCACGACAAATTATCACATGCTTCAACATCATATAAACCACATAAAAGCTCCACGTCATATAACAATAGCACAACACACAGTAAAACACCAACCACACGCATTTAACACGATAAAAACCCGACCACCCAACACTTTTACAAAAACACGACTTAAATAATTCATCTACTGCCCTCCAAACCATTTTAAATAGAAATAATATTTTATTAGCTTTGCAACGCTTCGAACGGCGACCAAAACGGACTTACGATTTGAAAATTATGAAGAAAACAAAATAGAAAAATCAGCACGTTCGCTCCAGCATTCGCTAGGCGAACCCTAGCAAACCAAGGCAGTGGAAAACCAACATAAATTTCGCTAGGCGAACCTCTAGGAGAACATTCGCCCGTTCCTTCGCTGGGGTTCGCTAGGCGAACCCGCGAAACCCAGAATTCGCAGCAGCATCAATATAGGTCATTTGGGGCCAAAATACATCATTTCTACCACCCAAACCCTTATAATTCATACCAGAACAACCCAAATATGTTCATACATAATCAACAAGTATTCTACGCGGTTTATATCGAGTTTCAACCGTGAAAACATCGATTTCTATCAATTGTTCACAAATTCAACCAACTAGAAAACATACATTTTTCAACCAAACATTCAAACAAATACATACATATATATATACAAGCATGATATAATCGAAACTTCTCACCCTTACCCGATTAATCGCACTTGAAACGGAGTTAGGTTGATTTTCCTCTTCTCCTTTCTTTTCTCTCCTCTTCTTTCCCTTCCTCTTCTTTTCTTTCTCCTCTTTTTTTTTTCTTTCTATTTCCCTCTAATATCTATTTATATAAATATCTAACTATCCAAAATGACCATTTTGCCCTTACGCTCAAATATCTCTCAAACGCTCTCAAAATGTGATAAAACATAAACATACCGATGAAATATATTTCGGGAAATAAAAGTTGAAAAAAAATTATAATTTATTGCAAATATTTTACCTATCAGAGAAATTAACCAATTAACTCAATTAGCAAGTAAAAATACAATAAATTCACACATTTCACAAAATTCACATAAATGAAATAAATAAATACAATTAAACAAATCGGGGCGTTACAGTCATAGTTAAGGATGCGGGTCTAAAACTTAGGCCCACCCCGCAAAAAAGTGAGGGTGGGGCAGGGAAAACCCGCGGGACTGCATCTTTTAAGCCTAAATATGCAAAATTTTATGTAAATGCTTGTACCCACAAAAGGCCGCTAAGAAAATGGGGCGGGGAGGGGCGGACACATTAGAGGGTGAGGGCCTAAATCCTTGGCTCACCCCGCACTAAAGTGCGGGTAAAATGGGCATGCCCAATGGGCCGGGCCCGTTTTGCCACCCCTAGTCAAAACATGCTCAACGCAACTTTATACTTTAGGGAAAGTAGCACTAATACATTCCAACTCCCTTGTGGAATGATTACTCCTACTCTTTTTTGACGTAGCAACCATTTTTGGCCTTCGCCCAACCAGAAATAGTTTCGATACCAATGAGAGGGACGTGGATACCATCAATTTCAATACCAAACGTGCTAGCTTTAGAAAGTAAATAGAAGATCATCATGATACTAGCACGGGCGATGTATTTGATGCAGAACATGTTGCTTTTTAGCATTATAGATGTCGAGATGTATTTTCTGCTGTAAATCTTTGAAAGTAGAGAAAATATATTTAACTTTGGTTTATTAAGTGCACGAAGGAAGAGATATCTGTATTAGTTAGCTGATATTTGAATCTCTTTATGAGTACCTAGGTTTAACTACTGAAGCCCCCTGAAGAATCATAAACCGAAAGACAATCTGTTACTAGATGGACCTTAGTGGTTAAAGATGAGGAAAATACACAAGAAAAAGGGGTTGAATTGTGTTCACTAAGAAACATTTGTGCTTCTGAATCGAGTTCAGATTCTAAACATAAGTTCAGAACTTGATAACAAGTGCAGCATAAAACATATCAGAATTAAAGCAAATAGAATAATAAACACATCAGATTTATCCTGGTTCCTCCCAAACAGAGAGTAGTCCAATCCCCTTGTTGCGCAAGGGATTTTCCACTATAATCAACTCATGATTACAACTGCTTATGCACATAAGTACAAGACTTTTTTCTTGCTCAGACCTACCGTCTAAGACTTCTTGCTCAATCAGCACATAATTAAGACTTCTCTACTTAGATCCTCAGATCCTAAGAATTTCCTTGCTTAAACCCTCCTAGTTCAAGACTTCCTTGCTTAGACCCACTGCCTAAGACTTCCTTGCTTAGACCCAATGCCTAAGACTTCTGCTCAAATTCCTTGAATCCAAGACTTCATTGCTCAGACGCACAATCTAAGACTTCTTTGCTCAGACCCTAGGTCCAAGACTTTCATGCTTAATCAAAACTGATCAAGACTTTCAATGCACTAGCACATAGCAGGAGACTTACTTGGATCAAGCCTTTCAGCAAGAGACTTTGTTGCACAAGCACATAGCAAGTGACTTAATCTAAACTACTAAACCATATGTTCAGTAGAATAGAGAACAAGGTGTACTTGATACAATTATCATAGGTATAGGGTAATCACCTTACCAAATACCTTAAGCTCTTAAGATTTCTAAGATATTCAATGTTTAAGAAATCTTAAGGCTTTTTACAATTTACAACAAATAACCGAAGATTCTGCATATTCAATAGTGTTGCTTATTGTTAATCTTGTTATTTCTTCATTCAGATAGAAGTACAGAATACTTCTATCCTTGTTGGAATTCCTTCTCCTTTTTCATTCCTTGTTAAAGATTCAAATTGAATCTCGCGTTACTTATATAGCAGTTGTAGAAGACTAGCCGTTGGAAGAGATAACTTGATCAAGTGTCTTTGTTTCTCCATAGTACAAGAGATGTTGAAGATAGATACACCAAAAGATCTTGATCCATTGTGTAACATGTTTAACCATTGTGTCTTCCATGAGATCTTGTACTATAGAGCTGTTGAGAGTAGATATCCGTAAAGCATGTCAACTCTTCTTGAGCCTTGTGAACTTAAGCTTTAGTTGACAAACTGATTTGACAATGTAGATTGCTTTCTGTGGTACTGATAGCTTTAACTTTATCACTAATTCTGAATGATCACCAGAAGCTAATTACATTCACCAAGTGTAGAGACAATATGTTTCTTCTTCTGATGCTGAGACCTGCAGCTTCATAGTCTATGTCAAACATCACTTAGAGAGTGTTCTTCAGATTATGCACCATCAGAAGCTAGTAATTCAGCTTCTCTCAAGTGCATCCTTATATATCAGATTCTAAATATATATAACTTTAAGCATTAGAACCTGCATACTTGAAACACACATTAGATAACACCATTGTTCTTTTAATCCTTTGTTATCATCAAAACCCAATGAATATATGTCAGGAACAAATCTTGTTCTAACCTTGTTTGCTCCAACTTTGGCAAAATGCCATATTCGAGCCTTCCTTGGATGTCGACAAACCTAAAGATGCGGATGAAGACATTAAAAACAGGCACATCAAAGGTATTCAACTTGCTCGAATAACTCTAGTTGATGCAAATCGATTAGATCGAGAAGCTTTTTCAGAATATTTCATGTTGTTTTCTAAATGTCATATTTCCACCCCTTCCATGGCTCTTTTTGTGAATAGAAGTCATGGGCCTGAGTGGTTCACAAGAAAAGTTCCTGCTACTGGTGAACAAGAGGCTGAATAAGGGGAGGTATGGAAAGATTCCTTACCCTTAAACTCTTTTTGACCGGACTTGAGATATCGAAAGATGGCGTAAATATATTGTGCTACCAACCAAATTTGGTGTCATGCTAATTTGGAGTTATCCAAATTATGCCTAAGTCCTTCTTCAATTGAAAGAATGAACTCTACCTCTATACTATCAAATACTCAGAGAGTAAGTATATTCAACGTCTTGATCGACATGTTGTTGATTGTGCTACACATACACCCTTTTATTTTCACTCTACTTTTTATTGCACAAAAGAGTTCGACACTTGGTGGCGAGCCTACCATGCAAAAGAATTTCTTGAAGTTGCAACATAGTTACAATATTTAACAGACGTTTTCTGTTCCATGCAGAAGAAATTCCAAAAAGGTAGAGACATACATATCAAAGAGATCAAGGCTTTCCAACGATATTTTGAAACTGTGTATGACCCCAATGATCTTAGTCAGACTATTCATGAAGCAACAGTTACTCTAAATGAAAAGATGATGGTGAAACTTCCTGATTTAAAAATTCCTCATTATATGGAGGATAAGTATAAGTTTTCAGTAAACTATTATCCTCCCAAGTTTCCTCCTTTGCCTATCGGTAACATGTCTTTGGATTTTGCACCCATTTTTCCACAGTGGTTTATTTATGGGCAAGATTTGAAAGTACTAAAAAATGAAATCCTCAAACCTGCTAAGCGAGTAAATATGACTATGCATGACATATACAATTTCAAAAGACACCTTCATGTCGACATAGATCATGTCGGGGTTTTATCCCCCATACATGAAGGCGGGGAAAGTAAATTATTATCTAAATCACGTTATCTCATTATTATTTTGCTCCTCGTTTATATTTGCCACTGTATGTTTTTTAGCGGTCGAGCACAGGAAAAGGACAAGGGATGCTTCCAGTGCTATTGTGGCCTAGAAAAAGCCCAAGGTCAAATAGCTCCAATCAAAGACACACATGTTTGTTCTAATATCTAAAATTGGATTTAAATTGTTCGCCATATATATCTTAATTGATTTTTATTTGTGTGAAACTTGTCAATATCCGGGCTGATGGGGAAACCCAAGTAATTCTCGTCGAGAATTCTTCCCCTGAAACTCATACTAAGAAGAAGAAGCTAAAGACTATTGGGGATGGTTCTAGAAAGGTTGTGCCTAGCGAAAAAAGTTGCCCTTACTCCTAAGGAAAAGAAGGAGAAAAGGGAAAACTTAGGGAAAGGCAAAAAAGAAGTCAAAATAGCAAGAAAGCTTGTTTCTACTAATCCTAAAAGAGCTAAGTCATGCCCAGATGCAGATGCTTCCAAAGTGAGTTTATTTTTTTTTACTATCACTTATCTTTGTCCAATATTTTTTTTTAAATACTAACACTCAAGTTTTGCAGGATAATCCTTCGACCAACCCTGTGTCGAGTTTCAAACGTCCAATACCTCATATTACTAGGTCTCTTTTTGACCCATCCTATTCCAATCAAAGAATATGCTGAAGAAGTTAATAAACCTACAGAAGGAAAAAAAAACCTCTCATGATTCAGATGATAAAGACCCAACTTCTGAGACATCATCTTTGACAACTGATAGCGAAGTTTAAAATCAGGTGGACATGGTCAGACAGCCTATGTCCCATTAGTGAAATCCTAATGAAATCTTAAATAAAAATATATAAAATTTGAAATTTTTAAATAACAAGACTGAATTAATTAAAAACATATAGTTTCATATACATATGCTTCCAATATATTTTACATAGACCTTGACACCATTAAGACTAGTGGCCTTGCCATATAGATAAAACATAAATTAAAAGTACAGAAAGGAAACCAAAATAAAGCATAACAAATAGGACCTCTTAAGTCCAACGAGACTGACACTTATACTAATTGTAGTAATAGGGATATGATCAGCGTTTGACAGAACGCTAACAACCTTCAATCTAGATGTTATAGTTACTCATCTCCACATCACTTCACATTCTTTCCTTCTGAACTGTCGAGAATTAAGTAAGATTCGAGCTCGTTGTCTGATCGTCATAGATTAACCCAAAATGCAAGACAAAAAGGACACATGGCTAAGATTTGTGTACAAGTTTAAAAGAGGGAATGAGTGTGTAAAATAATAATAATATATATGGCAACCATAATTATTCAAACAAGCGTATCTTTAACCCATAATTACATATACTTTATCTCTATTTATTCTAATACATCCTGAACTATATGCTGACTCAGACCACTAAACATTGTCAAGGATATCTATCCCATTTACCAAGATCAGATATCACAAGACCACATGCCACCAACGTACTCCCAATTACCCAGAGTTAGGCCACCTAACTTCACATGGAGTCTAGGTGTTATAAGCTGATCGTCCCTGAGAATTCAGGCCAAGAATCTTGCCTTGCCTAGCATGCATAAATAATAATCCCCGTCGGGATTGTAGGCGACCGATCAACCTCGTACGTCCCATACCGCACGGTAGTGGACTTACACATTCCTCAATACAAGTCTATATGATCACTCAATCATCTTTTGGAAACTCTCAACCATAAGTATTAATCTAATACTTGGGAAATATCGTATCAACCTTTCAGGTTTTACTTATTAGCTAAATACTTTGGTTGAGTGCCAAATCAATCAAATGTCTTATTATATTTCTTCTTGGCATGATCCTTATCTTTATATAATCAGTTCAGTTTATACAATGAATAACTGTATGGTTAACTTCCCAGATAAGAGAGGTGGACCGTAAAGGACATAGTCGACCAAGTCTTTCCTTAGCCAGAACCCAACCAAATACAACTACTCAAGGTATCCAACTTCCCTTATGTTATTGGGGGTCTAACACTTAATATCTAACAATGGTGTTCTCTCTTTAATAGATCATTTTCTTAGTCTAACAATCAAAATCATTCAAGTATAAATAAAATATACAATTAGACAATTAATCAAACAATGCAAGCACAATACAACCTCAAATTATCATAGATTATTCCTATGATAAATAATTAAGGACGGCGTAACCTCGCTCAATGTTTCGTGAAAATTATTATTCGAGAATAGGCTCTCCTTACTTATTTATCATTTGTAGGGCTTGGGTCACCATTACACACACACACACACACACACACACACACACACACACATATATATATATATATATATACATATATATACCTATTTTATGCTAATTGTCCCAACGTATACGAAATCTTTCCCCCACTTTTTGTTGTTGAGTGTTGTTGAAAGTTCACGAGCGTTTTCTCCGATCTTTGCCATGAATCAGTTACTTATGATAATAATTTGGGCATAACTTTGACGTATAAAATTCCTTTGAAACTTTAGAACAACTTTTATCACAAAATAACTCTAAAAGCTACGAACTGACCCCGTGAGAACCTCGATAACTAAAACTAATATTTCTATATGAAGAAACTAGAGAAGGAGAGAAATAGAAAGGTAAGAAAGATGATTTGTAAATGAATGAATGAAAATGAGGTGTGAAAGACCCCTATTTATACTAGTCGCACAATATTAAAATAACATAAGTGTATCTCCTTTTGTCCATACCTTCTAACTTTTCAACTCTTGCTAGTAAATATGTCTTTATCAAATATTTACTAGTCTTACATCAATAGTTCTATAAATATTCTAGTATGACTTTGTGAAAATAATTTATGAGAAAGGTATGTGAACTTGATATCTTACTGTTTCATGACATAAGATCATGTAGGATATCAATAGAACAATGTGATATATATTTCTTTTATAAAATGAAATGATAATAATAATAGTAATAATAACAAGGATAATTATTTGATACATTTATTAACTTAAGATTATTTCATTTACTAATTAGATTGTAGAGTAAAATGGTGATATTCAAATAAAATAAAATAAAATAATAATAATTATAACAAAAACAACAACAATAATAATAAAAATAATATGGATAATCAATTAACTTAAAATTAAGTATTTTAAGTACTAATTTCAAAGTCTAGTTTGTAAAATGAAACGATGATATTCAAATCGAGTAATAATATTAATAATAAAAATGGGTAATTAATTAATAAATTAATTATTATAGGTGGTAGTTTCAATGTTTAATTTTTAATAATTAGTGATGTTAAAATTTCAAATCTAATCGGATATATTATTTAAGGTATGGAAAATTAGGATGTTACATTACCATCCCCCTTAAAAGAAATTTCGTCCTCGAAATTTAGCTTACCTAAAACATATGTGGATACTTCTGACGCGTGTTTTCTTCTCTTTCCCGAGTAGAATCATCAGTTACATCATCCCACATAACTCTAACCAATGGTATCTGCTTTCCACGAAATTCCTTAATTCGATGATCTAAAATCTTGACAGGTAAAGCCTCATATTCCAAGTTATCTCTAAGTTCCACAGTTTCAGGCTCAATGACATGTGAAGGGTCAGGATAATACTTCCTTAGTTGTGATACATGGAATACATCATGAAGATTAGACAAGTTTGGCAACAAAGCAATGTGATATGCTATAGGTTCAATCCGCCGTAGAATTTGAAAAGGCCCGATAAACCTTGATGTTAACTTCCTAGTTTTGACTGCTCGTGCAATTCCCACTCTAGGAGTTACCCTAATGAACACGTGATCTCCTGCCTCAAATTCCAAAGGTCTTCCTATTATCACTATAACTCTTTTGACAATCCTGTGCGGCCTTCATTTTTTCTCTAATAAGCTTAACCTGATCCGTCGTTTGTTGCACGAATTCTAAATGCAATATTTTATTTTCTCCAACTTCATACCAACATAAAGGTGTACAAAACTTTCTTCCATACAATGCTTTAAATAGAGCCGTGCCGATAATTGAGTGAAAACTATTGTTGTAAGTAAACTCAATCAATGGTAAGAACCCATCCCAACTCCCTTTGTGTTCAAGAGCACAAGCTCTCAACAGATCCTCTAACGACTGAATCCTCCTTTCAGGCTGGCCATCTGTTTGGGGATGATAAGTTAAACTTAACCTCAGTTTGGTTCCTAAGTCTAAATGCAACTTATGGTAAAAATTTGATGTGAATATGGGATCTCTATCACTGACTATACTTGAAGGTATTCCATGTAATCTAACAATTTCCTTTACATATACTTAAGCTAGTCTCTCTAATTTAAACGTTTGGTTGATGGGAATGAAATGTGCACTCTTTGTCAAACTATCAATGATTACCCAAATTGCATTATGCTGCTTCTGAGTCTTGGGCAAAGCAGTTACAAAATCTATAGCTATTCCGTCCCACTTCCACTCTGGCATGTCTAAAGGTTGTAGCAATCTGACTGACTTCTAATGTTCAATCTTTACCTTCTGTCATACCAAACAACTTTGAACATATTCTACTATATGCTTCTTCATTCCAAACCTCCAAAACATTTTCTTCAAGTCTTGATACATCTTTGTGGCTCCTGGATGAAAACTCATCTTACTTTTGTGGCCCTATTCCAAAATCAACATTCGAATATCCTGGTTTTGAGGTACACATAACCTTTCTCTAAACCTTAGGATTCCATCACTCCTTATGTTAAAATCTCCATTTTAACCATCTTTGATAGTTTGTTTTATGTTCATTAGATGGCCAACAAGTTGTTATTCATCTATGATCCATTTTAGAAATTCATTAGACACGACAACAATGCCTATGAATACACTTCCTTCATTGTGATGTACTCCTAAGTTTAAATCCACGAATTGGTTAATCAACTCTTCTTCTGTCAACATCATTGCAAATACATGAATTTTCTTTCGACTCAAAGCGTCTGCTACGACATTGGCCTTTCCTGGATGATACCTCAACTCAAAATCACAGTCCTTCAAGAATTCCATCCAGCGCCTTTGTCTCATGTTTAGATCTTTCTGATCAAATAAATACTTCAGGCTTTTGTGATCACTTAACATGGTGAACTTTGATCCATAAAGATAATGCCTCCAAATCTTTAAGGCGAACATAATTGCTGCTAAGTCTAAGTCTTGAGTAGGGTAGTTCCTCTCATACACCTTTAACTGTCTTGATGCATAAGCTACCACCCTTATTTCTTGCTTCAACATGCAACCAAGACCTTGATATCGCGCATCACAATACCCATCAAATTATCCTGATGGGTCTGGTAAAATAAGTATTAGTGATGAAGTCAATCTTTCCTTTAACTTCTGAAAACTTTCTTCGCACTCTTTTGTCCATTCAAAGTTTTTACCTTTCCTCTTTAACTGAGTCATAGGCAAAGTGATCTTCGAAAATCCTTCAATGAACCTCCGATAATATCCAGCTAGTCCAAGAAAACTTTTAATCTCACCAACATTCTTTGGACTCTCCCACTTTGTTACTACTTCGACTTTACTCAGGTCTACTGAAATACCTTCTTTACTGATTACATGACTAAGAAATTATGCCTCCTTCAACCAAAATTCACATTTCGAGAATTTCGTGTACAATTGATGGTCCTTTAATATTTGTAGCACAATTCTCAAATTTTCTTCGTGCTCTACCTTATTCTTGGAATAAATCAAAATGTCATCGATGAAAACTACCACAAATTGATCTAAGTATGACCTAAAGATCCTATTCATGTAATCCATGAATACTGCTGGAGCATTAGTCAAACCAAATGGAATAACTAAGTGTAGCGTGTGATTTATGTCAGTGACGCGACCACCTTATCGCCATGGGGTTCTCCACCACAATGGTAGGAGTAGGGTGCTACTTTCTGATTTCTTATTTATCCTATGAAGCTGGAAAGGAAAGGGAAGCTATCTAAAACTAACCTTGCACGCAAATGTTTAACTAAACAAATGCTTAAAGATATTCGGGGAGTTCGTGGTCAGGTAATACAATAGGGAGTTGTCAATTACCCATCCTATATGTGGTTATCCATAGGTTGTTAGCAATTTTCTTTACTGCTTTCTACTTTCCGGTGTTTGTCTGTTGTGGGTTGGGAAAGTTTCTCCTTTGGGAGGTTTTTTTAGAGAGAGAGAGAGAGAGAGAGTTTGATTGACTTTGGGTTTTCTGATGTTTTTGATGAGTGAGGGTACTGCACCTAAAGTTTTTTATTGGTGTGCTCGCTAAGATTTCGCAATCTTATGCCTACGTATTCCCATTAAATAAAACAGGGAAATCAGAGCAATCGTAGTTCCTCCTATTCTATGGGAGGAAAAGATGATGTTTTGGTGTCTTTTTCGAAGCCCAAGATTGAAGCTAAAAGGTTATTTGTGTCTTGTTTAAAGCCCAAGATTGAAGCTAAAAGGTTTGATTGAGAGAGAATTTGTCATCTCTAAATGGAGACATCTCGTCTTTTTATCACAACTGTTGGGTGACTGATTATAAAGAAGAATTACTTTCACTGGGATATGAGAATCCAGCAATGCCATAATTTCCTTTATAGGGGATTTGTCCTGAAGGAGGAAACTTTAACTCAGTGTTGAGCGATTCCATTTTTCCTTAGGAGTCTTTCATGCTAAGAGAGGGACAGTGGCGTGGATGTAAATAATCTAGAGGCTTGCGACTTACAGCAATTAGATGAAAGAAAGGGAATTTTACCAGGATAAGAGATGGACTACAGTTTGGATATTTGAATCAACAAGTGTGCCACTTACAGTAGTTATCTGGAATTAGGGTTTGTTTTGAATGTGTGATATACATAGAAATGTCTTCCTACAGAGAGGTTTTGATTTCCTCTGAGGGGAAGGTGGTTTTTGTATGTGCCTTGATCAAAGCCCAAGGTTGAAGGTAAGAGATTGATTGACTCTACTAGGGAAGTCCTTATACAAAGCCTAAGAGGAGGCTGGAAAAGAATGACTCAACAAGAGAGTATTTATCTGTCTTGTACAAAGCCCAGGATTGAGGCTAAAAAGAGACTGACTCTTTGGGGGATATCATTATACAAAGCCTAAGAGGAGGTTAAAAGTTGACTTTTCTGGGGAAATGTTTTGTCTGTCTTGTACAAAGCCCAAGATTGAGGCTGAAAGAGGTTTTGACTCTGCTTAGAGGGATTAATTCACAAAGCCTAAAAGAAGGTTTGGAGGAATTGACTCTGTTAGGGAGATATTTATACAGAGCTTAAGAGGAGGTTAGAAGGATTTGACTTTGCTGGAGAAAGTTTATATATGTCTTGTACAAAGCCCAAGATTGAGGCTAAAGGGAAAACTGACTCTATTGGTAAGAGGTTTTATCTGTCTTGTACAAAGCCCAAGATTGTGGCTGAAAGAAGATTGACTGACTCAGCTGAGGATATTTTAGGTGTCTTATACAAAGCCCAAGATTGAGGCTAAAAAAAGATTGACTCTGTTGGAGAGTATGATTGGTTTTGTATAAAGCCTAAGATTAGGGCTGAAAAGAGGATTGACTCTGCTTAGGGAAATTTATATGTGTCTTGTACAAAGCCCAAGATTGAGGCTGAAAAGATGATTGACTCAACAAGAGAGTGTTTTTATCTGTCTTGTACGAAGCCCAAGATTGAGGCTGAAAAAGGTTAACTCAATAAGAGAGTGCTTTTGAGAAAGAAGATTGACTCAACAAGAGAGTGCTAAAAAAGTGATTGACTCAACAAGAGAGTACTAAAAAAAAGTGGTTGACTCAACAAGAGGGTGCTTTTGAGGCTAACTCTGCTGAGGAAAATCATTATACAAATCCTAAAAGGAGGCTGAAAAAGGTTGACTCAACAAGAGAGTACTTTGTTTGTCTTGTACAAAGCCAAAGATTGAGGCTGAAAGAGGTGACTCAACAAGAGAGTGGAGAAAAATCTTTATACAAAGCCTAAGAGGAGGCTAGTTTCTGCTGAGGATTATTGATATCCAGAGGCAGGTCCAAGATGGGGAATCAACCCTTGCCGAGGATTATAGAAGAGTTGAGGTATCAGATGCCTTGAGGTTCTGATGATAAGCTGACCCTAGCTAGGGAAATTTAGGATGAAAGACTGAGTTTTAGATCCTGAGAGGGTTTTAAATCTACTAGAAATTGGTTAAATGACTAGGGTTTTTTCCTGTGTTTGTAGGGAACTTGAGGATGTCTTTGAGATCTAAGAGGAGATTAGATTGTCCAAGTCTACTGGTATGTAAGAGTTTATCTTTGTATGATGCCCAAGAGGATGCTGGTGCTTTAAGGGATGAGTGTCAACCCTAAATTGGTCTGAGATTTTGACTCTTCAGAAAGACTGCTCTAGCAAAGGATGACTAAGTTCTGTCCTATACCTTTAAGAGGTCTTCAGGGTCCTTATATTAAGCCCAAGAGAAGTCATGAGAACTTCTAAGAAGCCGGAGGGTCCTTGTATAAAGCCCAAGAGGAGGCGGGGATGCTTTTAGGAAGCCTGTGGGTCCAAACTTAAGAAGAGTTCAAGAAAAGTTTCACCGGGAATAATCTTTTCTTTAATGAACAGTTCTAGGGTTTGAAGAAAGTCAAGAGAGGTTTCACTGGGAATTAATCCTCTCTAGGGGAACTGAATTTCTTTGACAATTTTCTAATAGTGACAGTCTGAGAAACGTTTCACCGGGAATAATGCATTTCTCTTTGTTCCATTTTGTATAAGCCCAAGAGGAGGCAAGACTGTATCTGGAATTCCTATGGGGAACTAGTTTTGACTATTGAAAGAGTGACCGCTGGCTTTATCTAATCCTAGACCTAATTACCGGGGAAAACTCTAAGCAAATAATATACAGGCATATATATATATATATATATATATATATATATATATACAGATGAAATATATATTGTATGTAAAAGAGGGTAGAAGGACTTACAGGTGAGCAAGCTTCCAGCACAAACAAATATATATATATATATATATATATATATATATATATGTGTGTGTGTGTGTGTGTGCAAGTATGTAAAAGAAAGCTGATAAAACTTACAGACGAGCAAGCTTCCATTGTAACAACTGTATGGTTAGTTGTTCAAGAAATTAAAGAAAGTTTTGATGACAACTATGAATTTGAACCTAAATCAAAAGGGAAAGTTGTTTTGAAAAGAAGATTGGGGCTTATACTCAAGGAGAGGCCCAGATGAAAAACAGTAATCGTACCGTTGATCTGAAAATCATATCGGGACTTATACAACGACTGAGGCCCAAAAAGGTTTTCTGTATAAAGGGATGGGTCTTACAACCCAAGGAGAGTCCCAAAGTGTTTGAAAAAGAAAAGAAATGGGACTTACAACACAAGGGTAGGCCCAGATGATTTTTGTTTAAAAGGCGACGACCGCGCCGCGGTTTTAGAAACACAGTGGGACTTATACAATGACTGAGGCCCAAAATTATTTATGTTCAAAAGTGGGTTGGGTCTTACACTCTATTAGAGGCCCAAGAGTTTATTTTATACAAAAGATGGGGCTTACAACTCAAGGAGAGGCCCAGATGAAAATAACGATCGCACCGTTATTTTGAAAATCGTATCGGGACTTATACAATGACTGAGGCCCAAAACAAAGGTTTGTATTTACAAAGGGATGGGACTTGCACTCTATCAAGAGGCCCAAGAAGAGAGATCGCTCTAATGAGGCCAAGATGGTAATGAGCTATCCATAATATTGAAATCAATGGAGAGAATTTCCTTTGGAAGGAGGGGAATGAGAGGGTTAAGTAGGAGGGCTAACAGGCTAACCTCACTCAAAGGGGAGGGGGGGGGGGGGGTAACTTAATGAAGTTGGAAAATGATATTCATATAGCAAAAGTACATGGATATAACACATGAATGAATTTGATGGCATTCAAATTAAACATCTTAAAGAAGCACACAAGTATCATGTAAGCATTCAAGCATGATATAAGTCCAAACATCTTACAAGTAGGTGGTGACCTACCAAGGGGAAAGCTGGAGTCAACTTAAAGGGAGGATGTTTAAATATCCTAAGCATGGAAAAAACAAAAACTTGACATCTTCGTGTCGCGACCAGATGCTTCGCTACGCGAGCGATCGCTATGCGAACTGAAGCGAGGCTAGGCAATTAGAAACAGAACCAAAAATGGTGAAACTTCGCTTGAAGTGAAAGGAAGCGAGAGGAAGCGAAAGGTTCGCTTAAAGCTCGTTGTGCTTCGCATAGCGAAACAGGACAGTTGCAAAAAAAAAAAAGTTTATGTTAAGCAACTTTAATGGATCAAACATGTCCTAAACATCACATTTAAGCTATCCATACTCAGTGCACATTAAAAATCATCATATTTCAAAGAGTAGTAGTTTGAAAGGAACCTACCTCTTGTAGCTGGTGATCGAGCTTGATGATGGAGGTGTTATAGATGTGTAATGATGATGTAGACAGCTTCCTTATACCTCAAGGAGTGTGTTTGAATGCTTAGAGTGGTTGGAATTGCCCTCTAACTCAAAAACTCAGAGATGACTTGCAAAAGAAGGCATTTTGGCCTAAAGAGAGAGATTTTGAGGAAAGCATTAGTTGTAGTGCTTTGGTGTACTAAAAATGAGCACAAATGAGCTCTATTTATAGTAGAGCAAGTTTGTTTTGGTAGCAATAGTGTGTGGCAGCTGCAGCAGATCTGTGGCCAATGGTGATCAAAGGGAATCTTTAGTCTCCTATAGCCATTAACTTGAGGTTAGGGCACATGCCTATGGTCCTTTGATTCAGAGCTTAATCTTGACTCATTCAGTTAATGCCACCTTGATGCATCCATTGAATGCTTGGAAACAAAATTGGAGTCTTATGCACTGTTTAACTTTTTTAGGTTTGTTATGGCTATGTGTAGATTCTTTTACTTGGGAGACTTGGGGATCAGATCTTTTCACTTGGATGTTATCCTCTTATGTGTCCAAATGGATGACAAGGCTTGGAGTTATATGATTTGGCCAAATCGAGAAAATGCACAAAATCTGCCTTGTAGAAATCAGTCCATGATGCCATGTTCCAAGGGTTGTATCTCCCTATTCAAATTAAATTTGGAGATGATTTGGTACTTGTTGGAAAGCCCTCGTGGCATACTTCAACTTTGATGTTCACCCATGGACCTAGTTTAGCTTGGATCAAGGTGAAAAATGCCCCTACATTTTGGAAAAAGTAAGGCAGATTCTGACTTTTTGAAAATTTCACTAAGTGTTGGAAAAAGTGGCCATTTTCACTTTTTGTGATTTTGATTAATCCATAACTCAAAATCCACAAGGATTTGGAATCTCTTGTAGTTGACACTTTTAAAGAATGTCAGGTGGACTTTCATTTGAGCTTTGAATGGGAGAAAAAGTCCTTGTGGTTTAGGAGTTATGACCTTGCAAAGTTGGTACCAAAGCCATTTTGTTCCATAACTTAGAAAAATTTTGGTTTCTCATGGTTGCCCCCTTTTGCAAGAAACCTCACTTTTCTTGATTTTTCTTAATGAATAATGATCAATACCATACATTAACATTATTTTTGACTTATGGGAACCATATTGTCATACCCCAAATTTTGACCACTAAGACTTCCCATCATTGTGAAAATCATTATCACCATATGGAGGAACCATCATACCTCATTAGTCTCCCCAAAGATGGGTGAGCATCCACTACAATCAAATTTAGGGTTTCCAGCCCTCTCAGAGCTTTTAGACAAAGGATCAATCAAGGAATGACATGATCTTCAACTTGTCTAATCTCTCAAACTTCCACAATGGATCAAGAGGACTCCCACTTCAAGGATTAAGCACAAAGCTGCTCCCTTCTAGGTGGATCAATCCTTAAGATCGCTAGTGTCACCAAATTAGGGTTTTGGTCGACCAGGGCCTCCAGATGGAAATTTTCCTTTGGGCATGAGCCAATGCTTCAAGGAATAACCTAAAATACTCCAAGGGACATCATAAACCCAAGCATCAAGTCAATTTGACCTCAGGGGATGCATCCATAAAAAATCAGGAATTAGGGTTTCTTGACCTAATTCACCCCTGAGTTGACTTTTGGGACAAATCATGAGCCAAGGCCTCAAGACATGATTTGAGGGTCTCTAACATGCTACATTAATCCATTTGTAACAATGGATTAATCCAAGAAGCTTGAGCAACAAGTCTCAATTTCATCAGTACCACAGTTAGGGTTTTGAGGAAAAAATCAACTATAACTTTGACTTTTGACCAGGGCATGCTCCCAAACACTAGGACATGCATAAATATACCCTATGACACCCATGGAACATGTCCATTAAGTTTGATTTAGGTCAAGGACATGATTTCCTAAAGAATTGCACAGTTTAGAATTCATCTGATAAAAAGTCAACTGTGCACAAAAGTCAACTTTGACTTTTTGAGATTTTTCACAAAAGTGGATTTTTAACCCTAAAATGATGTTAATGTATGATTTGAATCATCATTCATCAAGAAAAATCAAAGAAAATGGGATAACTTGTAAAAGGGGTAACCATAAAAACTTAGAAAATTTTCTAAGTTATAGAAAAAGTGGCAAGGGTACCAACTTTGGAGGATCATAACTCCTAAACCACAAAGCCATTCTTCTCCAACCAAAGCTTGATTTGTAGCCCTCATGTCCCTCTACAAAAACTTCAACTAGACCTAATTCCAGTTCATTAAGGATTCTGAGTTATGGAGTGATCAAAATGACAAAAAGTGAAAATGTCACTTTTTTCCAACACTTAGTGAAATTTTCACTAAGTCAGAATCTGCCTTCACTTTTTTCCAAATGTAGGGGGATTTTTCACTTGGATCCAAAAGGTATCAAAACCAAATATGATCAAACAGTTGTTGTATCATATAAGGGATTTCCAAAATGACCAAGAACATCATCAAATTCAACTTAAGCCATGAGATATGGTAGTGGCAAAATGCCTTGCTGAAAACGGCCAAGGCAAGACAGAATTTTGCATTTTTGGTCGATTTTCCAAAATCAGCCAATTCCAAGCCTTTTCATCATCTTGGACACATCTGAGGATCAAATCTAAAGGGGACAATCACTGATCCAAGCCTCCAAAGTCTTTGGAACAAGAAATAACATGCTAAACCTAGAATTGCCTAAAATAGGGACAAGACTCCAATTTTGGATTGGAGCATTCAATGGAAGCACCAAGGTGGCATGGACTTAGCTATTAGCAACTGAATTCAGTCAAGACTTATCCAAGACCAAGGGAACCAGCAGCCTGTGCCCTAACCTCTAGTCAATGGCTAGAGGAGACTTGGATTCTCATTGCTCAACATTGGCCAACCCTACTCAGCAGTTGCCATTCACTATTCCTTGCAAAACAAACTTGCTCTACTATAAATATAGCTCAATTGTGATCAGTTTGAGTACACCAAAGCCATCAAACAGATGCTTTCCTCAAAATCTCTTCTTTCACTCCAATTTTGCTTTCTAAGGCAAGTCACTATCGAATTTTTCAGTAGAGAACAATTCCAATCAAACCAATCACTCACACACCTCATAAACATCATATGTGAGCTGATCAAACACTAAACACACAACTGTAACACTTATTTCTCAGAATCACCTGCCAATTGCTCTAGGTTTTAACCAAGCTACAGTTGAGATGCCATGAAGTGATCCAGCCATTTCCAATCAAGTCCAAGAATTCAAACACACTCCATAGGGTGTAGGGAAGCTGTTCACATTGCACTTGCTGTCACGACCTAGAGGTAAGCCTAAACTTGGTCATCTCTCAATCTATGCATATTTCCTCACACAATACTTTTGCCAAATGTTCATAATCATGCATGGAATGTTTCCCCTCAATTAATTGCTTTGTTTGAATCGTGTATCAAAAATCCCAGCCTTCATGCAGAATTTAGGGTTCTTGAGGATTTGTCGTGATTTCTTGTTTTATGCTTAATTTAAATGCAATTAATTATCATAAACATGATCGTGAGGTGAAAGCGAGCAATTTGATATGTGGATTGTGTGATTCCATCAAGTATTCAGTGAGATTGGATAGAAAATGCAAATCTGGGCAAAACTGAAAAACGCGCGTGTTCTTCAGCTGTTATTGGCGCCATTTCTCTCAAATTCAAATATTTCAATTTTGTGATTTTATTTAATTGATTCAAAAATTAATTTCTCTCTGAGTTTTAATGATTTTGAGTTGATTCTTTTTTTAATAATTCACAAAAATGTTAAAATATTTTATTTTCCCAAAAAAATCCCAAAAATATTATTTATTTCATATAATTGATATTTTGCAAAGAATTAATATTTTAATTATTTTTAACATTTAAAATCTTTTTTCCTTCTTGATTTTGCAAATTATAATGATTTCTAATCATTTTGTAGGGCAAAACTTGATTTATGAAGCATTAATCCAATATCACAATTTGTTTTTCACATGTTAAAACAATTTTGGTCATTTTAATTGGATTTTTATTTAATTAAAATACAATTTGAAAACAAATTAGGGTTTTTTCAACCCTCATAAATCATTTTCAAACACTTTTGGGTCTCTAATAGAGTGTAAGACCCAACCCCTTGTACATAAACTTTGTGGGCCTCATTCATTGTATAAGTCCCTCTGTACATTTTCAAATAAATGGCGCGATCGTCGCCCGTTTAAAGTAAATCATCTAGGCCTCTCCTGGAGCTATAAGACCCATTCAAAACATTTGGGCCTCTAATAGAGTGTTAGACCCAATCCCCTTTTAACCAAAACCTTTTGGGCCTCAGATATTGTATAAGTCCCTCTGCGTTAAAAGAAAATCTCGGCGCGTTCGCCATTTTCAAACTGAAAAATCACCTGGGCCTACCCTCGAGTAGTAAGACCCATTTCTTTTCTTAAAACTCACTTGGGCCTCTTGAGAGAGTGTAAGACCCATCCCTTTGTACAGAAAACAATTTTGGGCCTCAGTCACTTGTATAAGTCTCTCTGTATAAAAGCAACAATGCAATCACTGATAAACCTTGGGCCTCTCCTTGAGCTGAAAGCCCCGATATTTATTTTCAAAGCACTTTCTCCTTTGATTTTGAAATATACTGTTGTTTTCAATCTTTCTTTGTTGAACAACTAACCAAACAGCATGGAAGCTCTACAACCGAGTAAGTGTTTACCCGCTTTCATTTACAGCTTTCATATGTATATAACTGTATTGTGGGGCAGCTCGCTATAAGTCTCCTTTCATAAACTCATATCGACTGTGTAATAATAGTATAGATATTTAGAGTTTCCCCGACAACTACGTCTACAACTAAGTAAAGCCGTTTCGATTACTCTTAGAAATAGACAAGCTAGATCCCCAATAGGAGCACCAGATACAGTCTTCTCTTCAGCTGTCCTCCTTAGGAATTCTCAAGAGACTCTACCTCCCTAGAGATGAATGTATTCTCCGTGAATAGCATCTCTTAAGTTTCTTCCAAATTTTGGAACTTTCCTGGCTTGATCTATTCCTTGTGAATAACCTGTCTTGAATTTCTCGGGATTTGGGGACCCACGGGCTTCTTAAAAGCATCGGCCTCCTCTTAGGCATTGTACATGGACCCGCAGGCTTCCTAAAAGCATCCCCGCCTCCTCTTGGGCTTAGTACAAGGACCTGTCTGCCTCTTAGAAGTATTCACAGCCTTCTCTTAGGCTTCATATAATGATTTCTTCCTCCGGGAATGATAGCCTCCTCTTGGGCTTCGTACAAGGACCTATCAGCTTCTTAAAAGTTTCTAGCCTCCTCTTGGGCTTCGTACAAATTGTCCCGACGACCTCCTAGAGGTATAGGAACAAATATTAGTCATCTTCATAGAATAGTCTTTCAAAGAGTCTAGACCATACTACTGTTTCTCAAAACATAGTACAAAAGATAAAACTCTAGACTCGGACAGTCTAAGACCCTTGAGTCCCAAAGACATTCTCAAGCACCTTTCAAATAGGGAAAAACATCAGTAGACTTGGACAGTTTCAATACCCTTTGGATTTCCCATTCCCTTAAAGAACATGAAATAACCCTGATCCTCTGGTCAGTACCAAAGTACAACCTCACCTAGAATCAGTCTATTTATAAGAATTGATTTTCTCTTTTATACAACATACTGCACCTGTCACTTAACTTAAAAAGTTACCTTAGCCTCCATCTCGGGCTTTGTACGAGATACAAAAAGACTTTTAGTGGGTCGATCACTTTTAGCCTCCATCTCGGGCCTCATACAAGATACAAAAGACTCTCTTGTTAAGTCACCAAACCTTTAGCCTACATCTCGGGCTTCGTACGAGATACAAAAAACACTCTCTTGATGAGTATAAAAGACTCTCTTGTTGAGTCAACCTTTAGCCTCCGTCTTGGGCTTTGTACAAGACACATATAAAAGATTCTCTTGTTGAGTCAACCCTTTTTAGCCTCTCTCTCGGGCTTCGTACGAGACACATAAAAACTCCCTCTTGTTGGGCTGACTAGCCTCCTCTTAGGCTTTGTATAAGAAAACCCAAGTTTAGTTAATCAACCTTTTAGCATCAAAGTTGTGCCTCGTTCACAGTACACAAACATCAACAACTCCTTCATCTAATTGTTGTAAGCGGCAAGCCTCTGGATTATTTACATCCACGCCACTGTCCCTCTTTTAGCATGAGAAATTCCTAAGGAAAGATGGCATTGCTCTACACTGAGTTAAAGTCTTCTACTTCAGGTTAAAAAACCCCTATAAAGGAAATTATGGCATTGCTAGGATCCGCGTATCCCGGTTAAAGTAATTCTCCTTTATAATCAGTCACCCAACAGTTGTGACAGACAGACCCTTTTAGAGATGACAAATTCTCTCTAAAGACAACACCTTTAGCTTCATATCTTGGGCTTTGAACAAGATACAAATAAACCCTTTAGCTTCACATCTTGGGCTTTGAACAAGATATAGATCACCTTTTCGCTTCACGTCTTGGGCTTTGAACAAGACACCAAAACACCCATTTTCTCCCATAGAATGGGAGGAACTACGAACGCTCTGATTTCCCTGTTTCGGTAAACGGGAATACGTAGGCATAAGATTGAAAGAAAAATCTTAGCAAGCACAATAATCCAAAATTCAAATCCTATACCCTCCTACCAATCGAAAAGTATCAGTCCTAACTTCCCAACCAAAAGGTCAACATTCAATCAAAATAACCAAAGAGAGCCCCCCCCCCCCCACACATTGATCGCATCTATAAACCAACAGTTTTGACTGTTTAACCTCAGTTTGCAAAGCAGGGTTAGTTGGAGACATCTATTTCTCTTCCTTCATCAGCTTCAATAGGATAAAAAATGAATCGACCTGTAGTCCCCCAAAAAGCGACAGTGCTTAAGAACCACGTCCAAAATCACTCGCTACAGAAAAATGGCTCCCACCGTGGGGCCTACCTTTATCAGATCTCTTGGGTAGAAAACCAAAGATTTGTTGACTTCACTAGGATCTTAGGTCAAAAACCTTTAAAGTTGGGAAGATACCACAAAATGGTGACTTCGTCGGGGAGCCATTTTTGTCAGGAACATAGGATTCATATCTCTTTAAAGTCTAGGACTTTAGGATAAATATATATACTGATTTTCCTAATTGCTATACGTGTTTATTTTTCTGCTAATGGGAATGCGTGTGATGCCGCATGTGGAAAGATTGAGTATACACATAGGAAAATCACTTTTTTTTGTAGTGCGGAAGCTATCGGGAATAGCTGTTACGCGATAAACTACCCTCTTCTGAGATTTCTTTGAAAGGACACCATCTAGCACGGTTCCCGGCCCGCTGGTGTTCTCAGGAATCTATGATTTTGAGTGGCAGGTACAAAAAATCATCCGTAGAAAACCTTTGGGGGGGTAGAGCTTTGACTTCATGACACCGACCCTTTGACCCCATGTTTTTTCTATGTTTTTGTGTGCTGCATTCATGCATTCATCTAAAAAAAACATTAAAACAAAGAAAAAAATCTTCTCTTCTAGTCTCACTTTTTCAAATTAAACTAAGACAATGATTGCAAATGTCAGAGAAAAAGATTGCGCTCATGGATTTCGGTAGAAGGAGAACTCATAAATATACCTTCAAGGTTCCAAAACTAGAGGATTTGAGAAGTTTAGCGAGGATAATCACTAACCCTGAAGCTTTCAGAGCCAAGTACGGAGGTCTGCTACCTCTGTTAAGAGTCCATGTGATTGAAGGAATCATGGAGGCACTCATTCAGTTTTACGATCCGGTCTATCACTGTTTCACATTCCCGGATTACCAGCTAGCACCAACGCTGGAGGAGTATTCTCACCTAACCGATATACACATTACTGATCAAGCTCCATTTTTTGGACTGGAAGAAATTCCAAAGGATCAGACCATTGCAAGAGCAATTTATTTGGACGAGTCAGAAGTCAGGACTCACCTGACCACTAAGGGTGGCATCCAAGGTTTGCCAGCCGAGTTCTTGACAAAGAAAGCCCTGTATTTCGCCAGTATAGGGAACGCGACTGGGTTTGAAAGCATCTTTGTTTTCCTCACCTACGGGTTATTTTTGTTTCCCAACATCAATAACTTTGTAGATATCAACGCCATTAAGGTTTTTCTCATTGGAAACCCTGTGCCAACTTTTCTCGCAGACGCGTATCATTCTGTACACTTAGAAAATTTGTACAGTGGAGGAATGATCACGTGCTGTGTACCTCTGCTATATAAATCGTTTATCTCCCACTTGCCCAAGTCTGCTGCATTTTAGGATCGTAAGAGTGTCTTACGCTGGTCGCAGAAGATCATGTCTCTTACCAACTCTGACATAGATTGGTGTAATAGGATTTATGACAGGATTAGGATCATTGATCATTATGGAAACTTCCCCAGCGTACCCCTCATAGGAACTAAAGGAGGAATCAACTACCACCGGTATTGGTTCGTCGTCAATTTGGATACCCGATGAGGCATGTCCCACGTAATGCTCATCTGGAGTGTCTTTTCTTCAAAGAAGGAGAAAATGACAGAGTATTAAAGATGGAAATAGTGCACGCTTGGAAACACGTTCATAAGAAAGGACGGGAGTCTCTAGGAAAACCGGATTGTGTCTCGGTGGAGCCTTATCTCCACTGGGTACAAACTAGAGCTCTCAAGCTAAAGATGTTGTATCCTCGTCACGAAATTCTTCCGCCAAAGGAATCTGTCATGTACTTTATGACTGAAATAGAAAAGCTTCAGGTGACTCTCAACAAAGTTCAAAAGGAGAGGAGGTCTTGGAAGAACAAGTACCGCACCCTCAATGTGGAGTGTACCAAAATACAGCAACTGCTAAACGATAAGGATGCTCTGATCGAGATTTTAGATCAACATTTTGTGGATAATCAGGATGACCAAAGGAATTTTCTCACTTCTTTCACTTGGCAAAGGAATGACAACTCGACAACGGCCCAAGAGCCCCGGTCCAAAAAAAGGAAAATACCAGAATCAGCACCCGGTTTCTCCTCAGAGAGGACTCGGGACCCATTAGCTTAGGTTTCTATTTCCGTACCTTGTAATCTATTGAATTTTCATTTTCGCAATCCTTTGAATTTCAATAAAACGGGGTTTCCCCACTATTTGATATTTGTAATCTAATTGCCGAAGTTTATTTTGATTAAACCAAAAATAATTAATGTAACCATATCATTCATCATTTTCACGTCATGTATTCTTCTTACCTACGAATCTCACGTTTGTGTCTCGGTTCTGAAGTCAAACTGTCTCATTCGTACAATACTCGGGCCAATAGTGAGAAAAGGATGGATGATCTAGAGGAAGAGAACAGAGAGTTGAAGGAAGAGATCGACGCTCTGAGAGAAGATATGAGAAAGCTTCGTAACGACATGCAAGCCATGGCAGAAGCTCAGCTACAAAGAACTGTGATCTCAGAGATCACCTCAACGCCCATAGTGGAAAAGTCCGATCCTAGGTATCAAATGCCGAAAGATCGTCCTTGGGGCATGCCTGTTAACTATATCCCGGAAGGATATGTTTCGCCGATCACTGATGATCGGGGAACCACAACAGAAGTCGTTGGGCCTGAAGGTTACAAACTTTGGGAAAGCGAAGATGCCAGAGGCATACTGAGGGCTCCTGAAGGTTACAAACTTCGAGAGGTGCCAAGATTTGCTGTCGTAGTCACGGTACCACCCCCTGTGGTGCACACTATCCCAGAAGGATAGATTCCGCAAATACCTGCTGGTAAAAAGGAAACTATGTTTGATAGAATGGATGAATTCCAGGAACAGTTCCTGGAAATGCAGAAGGAACTGCAAGCCATTCGCGGTCAGGATTTATTTGGAAAGGACGCCGCAGACCTTTGTCTGGTCCCCAATGTGAAAGTTCCGCACAAGTTCCAGGTGCCCGACTTTGAAAAATACAAGGGTAACTCTTACCCTCAAAGTCACCTGGTGATGTACGCTCGGCGAATGTCAGCTCATACAGAGAATCAGGACCTACTGATTCACTACTTTCACGATAGTTTAACCAGTGCCGCCTTAAAATGGTACATGGGTTTAAACCGCACCATGATTAGCACTTTCAGAGATCTTGGCACTGCCTTCGTCCAACAGTACAAATACAACTTGGACATGGCACCCGACAGAGATCAACTCAGATCAATGTCACAAAAGGACAAGGAAAGCTTTAAGGAGTACGCTCAGAGATGGCGTGAAATTTCCGCTCAAATATGTCCACCTCTTGAGGAAAAAGAGATGACAAAGATCTTCTTAAAGACCTTAAGCTCATTTTACTATGACAGAATGGTCGCCAGTGCGCCCAGTGACTTCACCGAGATTGTAGGCATGGGGGTTCGTCTTGAGGAAGCCGTCCGGGAAGGACGTTTAGTAAAAGACGCTGGATCATCAAGTAGTACAAAACAATACGGTAGTGCTCTCCCTAAGAAAAAAGAGCAAGATATTGGGAATATCTCTCTCGGAATGCAAAGGCGACGTTATCAACCGGTAGCAGCTGTGACTCCTGCTATCAACCCTGCGCCTGTTCCTACGTATCAACCTCAGGTTGCACAGAGCCAACCTAATCAGCAAAGGACTCAACAGCCTCTTTAGCAGGCTCATCCTCAATACAACAACAACCGTACAACACGGCCACCGGGATTTGATCCTATACCCGTATCGTACGCAGAGATATTTCCGTTACTACTAGCCAAGGGGCACATCCAGACTAAGTCCCCTCTTACAGTACCGGAAAATCCGCCTTTTTGGTTTAAGGTGGATCAGACGTGCCCTTACCATCAAGGAGGACCAGGGCATAACATAGAGAACTGTCTCAATTTCAAATCCGATGTGCAAAAGCTTGTTAGGAGCAGGGTCTTATCTTTCAAAGATACAAATCCGAATGTTCTCACAAACCCGCTGCCTCAACACGAGAAAGCTGCCGTCAACCTGATAAAAGGAGAGTCTAACAATGTCTATCAAATTCACGATGTACTCTTGTTAAGGACCAATCTGGTCAAGATGCATTGTAGACAGAGTGGATATGGCCATGTGCCACATCATGACTATCACCAGTGTGATATCTGCTCTAAAAGCAATCGAGGATGTTTTGTGGTGCAATAAGCTCTACAGGAACAAATGGATCTCTGATGGATCCAAAAGCACCGAGTTCGTGAAGTTTACATGGTCTATACGAATTCCAACGTCATTCAAAACCACGGCATCTGTGCGATGAATGTCAACTTGGTGGTAATGCACTCAAGGCAAAGTCAGTATCATAATCTGCCGCGGCATGATTACAGTTCTTGTCTGACTTGCTCGATAAACAAACAGGGATGCTCTTTTCTACAAGAAGCCCTCTGGCGTCAGATGGATCTTGGATGGATCCAGGACTACCATGATAGGGATCCCTATCAAATCAACATGATTCAGATCTTTGACATTCGCTTACTGAATACTAACCTGGTAGAGTTACATGCTGAGCAGGTCTGACTCGGGTTCCTGGTATCACATGACTATCAAAGCTGTATGGCGGGTTGCGAAAACAATCAAGGTTGTACCCTTGTCCATGAAGCACTTCAGCACTTATTAAATCACTGGTGGATGCCACTCTATATGGACGAAGACACTCGGCAGATTAGTATCAATGACAAGAACCCTACTCGGCGTCAGAGTCAGGATGTCCGATTTGTGGAAACTAACCTAGTGAGGTTACATTGTATTCAAAGCGGGCAAGGCCAGGTGTCACCACACAACTATGAACGTTGTGGAGTCTGTTCAGAAAGTAACCAAGGATGCTACCTTGTGCGAGCAGATCTTCAGGGTCAGGTGGATCGTAGAGAAATTCACCCATATTCGGGTTCCAGACCAATCAACTGGGCGCCGGACTACCTCGCCGATCAAATTGAGGACGTTGTCATAGTCTCTGATCATCATAGGGCTGGGGATGTTTTCGCCATCATTCCTCTACTTGACGAATCGAGAGTTCCCAACCAGGAACGGATCGAGATTACTTACGATGGGCAGAAAAATCAGAAGGCTCCCATCGTCATCTATCTACCAGGAGCACTACCGTATGAATCAACTAAGGCTATCCCATACAAATACGGTGCAACAATGGTCGAGAATGGAAAGGAAATTCCATTACCCTCCGTCGTGAATATTGCAGACATCAGTCGAGTAACACGGAGCGGTAGAATCTTCAATAGAGGAGTTGGAGAATCCAACAAAGAAAAGGAACCTCAGACAGAAGTTCCCAATCCACCAGTCGGTCAATTCAATAATCCCGACCTTTCGAAAAACAACGATGAGATGCTGAGGCTCATCCAAAGGAGTGAATACAACATTGTTGATCAGCTGTTACAAACTCCTTCAAAAATCTCGGTATTATCACTGTTACTCAGTTCAGAAGCGCATAGGGAGGCTCTACTGAAAGTCTTGGAGCAAGCCTTTGTGGAACAGGATGTAATAATCAAACAGTTCGATAGCATTGTCTCTAACATCACTTCCTGCAATAACTTGGGATTTAGTGATGAGGAATTACCTGAAAAGGGTCGCCGTCACAACATGGCACTCAATATTACAGTCAACTGCCAGGGCGATGCTTTAGCCAACGTACTGGTAGACACAGGGCCAGCCTTGAATGTTATGCCGAAGTCTACTTTGATGCAATTATCATTCAAAGGATCTCCGTTGAGAACCAGATGGAAAATTCAGATGTTGCACATGGACTATGCTTCCCAAGATGAAACGCTTGAGCAAGAAGAACCAAAAGACATTTCTTCTCCTGACAGCCCAGACCAAGGTAACGATGTCCAGAAAAATCCAAAAAATATTGACTCTCCTAACATCACTGAGATACCAACAATAAAGACTGTGCCGGTAATCGAAAATGATCATGCAAAATCTTTGACTGTTAAACCAAATCCATCACCAAACAACTCTCTATCTCAATAGAAGTTGTCAGAGATGAAAAAGACCAATCCATTAGTCTATCTAAAGTTGATAATGAGTACCTGAGGTAGTTCGACAGAAAGGTGTTCAAGTTCTTCTACAGTTTCTGGAGGAAACACTTCCCTTGAGACAGTTGATAGGGTGCTTCAACAACTGAAAGCCAAATTTACAAAGGGTGAGTTGTTTGAAGCACTTGAAAAGAACTTCATCCATGACTATGGGATCAAGTCATTACTGAAAAAACATGATGTCCCTGATGCCTCCAATGATGTTGTTAACTTTGTGGTAGCATTTGGCCCCTTCTTCGACCAGATCATTGTTGATTTCTAAAGAAAACATGAAGCGGAAACAAAGATAAAACACAAGGAGGACACCCTGTTAAAAGAATGGAGTTTGGCTATTGAATCCAACAATCGAGCTGAACAATTGGAAGATGTTCTTCGTAAATAATATGAAGATGTTGTTTCCTTGGATGTTAAAATCCTCAAATGGAAGAAAATAATTGAGGCGTTACAATCATAGGTGAAAGAAGCCGAGGACAAAAAAGTTGAACTTTGAAAGGATAATCGGCAAAAATTGGATGCAGAGGCCTTGATTGGAATCCAGCATCTTGAGAATGCCAGTAATCTGGATGCTGAGATTGAAGGTTTTGCCTCTACCATTTCACAAGCTAATCATCAGCTATCTGCAACATAAATTCAATATGAAAAGTTCAAAGCCTCTTTTTCCGTTTTAGGGCTTATATTCTTATTTCTCTGTTAAACTTTTATGTCATTTGAATGACATTTTGTTTTTGTAATCCTTAAATATGCCCTTTGTGGCATCTCAACATTCAAGCTAATGTTTTTAGCCTTTTTCTTTTGAAGTACAATTTTTATTATGCGTTAATATGTATTTCATTCAATGTAGGTTGATATCTCTTTAAGTATTTACCATTTATTCGTAGTATTAGACCTTCAGGGGTTAATTCTTCGACCTCATATGTATTATTTATAAATGTTTACAAGACTCTGAATGGTCCTTCCCAATTTGGTGACCACTTACCCAAGGTTCGATCTTTTTTGTCCATGGGCAAGATGACTCTCCAAACTTAGTCTCCTAACATAAAAAAAATTATTTGAATTTCTTATTATAAGCCTTAGCCACTCTTTGTTTTTGTCATATCAAGACATCTAAAGCAATCAATTTTTCTTCATCTAAATCAACTAATTCATCCAAGATCATCCCTCAGTAATACTCAGTTTGAATTTCAAAATGTGTTTCAATTATGACTTATTGTAAATGTATCTCTAGTTAAATTCTGGTATAACAGATAGTAGATGTCCTAACACATGTCATGACATTATTCTCTGCATAACTTTAAAACAAGGAAAAAATAAAAAACTGATAATCTGGATATCAGCAACAACACCAAGACAGATGTTTTGACATTTGTTACAACATGTTAATAAAAACTGAAATGTAAATTGCAGAATGATAAACAACACAGAATATGATGACCCAGTTCGGTGTAAATCCCCTACATCTGGGGGTTACCAAGCCAGGAAGAAGAACCCACTATCAGTAGTATAGTTTTATGTAAACAACCTCTGGTTTACAGTAAACAACCTCTGGTTTGCCTATCACTACCCAATGGAGACTTTATCATTAGAAGTCACATCTAATTGATAAGAGAAACCCATCTCACTCCCTAAATCACAACCTGTGATTATCTAACAGTTAAAATCGACAGCAACTGAATCCTCCTACTTGAAAGACACCTCTTTCAATACAAATTTCAGTCGAGCATTCTCGACTAACAACACAACTTAGATTTGCTTCAAAGCTTCATCTAAGAACAATACATGATTCATTACCAACAGGTTTCTGAATCTGGACAAGCATCTATGTCTTCCACAATGTATCAAACCGATACAGATGGAGGCTTACAACACAAGAAAGCCAACGACTTTCAAAACCCTAAACCCTATTTTCTACTTTACAAAAGTATTACAATATGATTCCTAAGTCTATATCCTAACCTAGGTCTTGGTCTTCTTATATAGTCTTCTGTCTCGGGCTTCAAATCTTCTTTCCTTGATCCACTACTAATCGCGCCTTGAATCTTGGAACAAATTTAAAAACAAAACCTGTTGTGACAATCATGATGTTGAGTCTTCATGCTGGGACATTTCATTCGACATCTTTGGTCTGGGGCAGAAACCTTCATGTTGGAACATCTTTCACAACATTATGTTTTACCAAAATTTAGTCAAGTCCTTGGAGCTTTAATCTAGAAAGAGTATTGCATCATGACCAAAATTGAGTCACAATGGTGTGCAATTAGTGGATTCTTTAAGGGAATTTTGACATGCCGAAAGCACCTGGTCTAAGGTTCTATGCCAATTTTTTTGGCTTTTGACCTATATGATTTTTAATCAAACCAATTAAAATCTTGTTGGCCACTTTGACTTGAGCATTATAAGCCATTGAAGTTAATAACTTGAACCCTACTTCTGAGGAAAATTCTACCATCTTTCAACCTATAAATACTAAACCTTTATCAACAGTAATAGTCTTAGGTATTCCAAATTTGTATACAATATAATTTTCGATGAAACTAATTACTTCCTCTTGGTTAACGTTAGGCAAAGGAATAATTTTAATCCACTTAGTGAAATGATTTATCCCCACCAAAATATATTTATTCCTTTTCGACGACGAGGGCTTAATTTCACATATTATGTCTAAAGCCCATCCTCTAAAAGGCCATGGCTTAATTATTGAATGTAACTCACTCACAGACACGTGTTGGATATCTGAATGCTTTTGACATTCTTGACACCCTTTGGCAAAGTTTATGCAGTCTTTTAGCATAGTTGGCCAGTAAACTCCAAGTCGAAACAACAACTATTGCATCTTATGGTCTGCTTGAAGAGAGCCATATGATCCTCTATGCAGCTCAAAAATTTATAAGTACGCTTCACTTTCTCCAAGACACTTAAGAAAAATACCCTAAGGTGTTTTCTTAAGCAACTTGTTCCCCATAATCACAGCTCAGAGCCCTGTACTTGATCTTTCGATATGTTGCTCCTATTGGATTTCCCAAGTACTCAACAATGGGTTTTCACCAATCATTGTCTGACATTAGATGAATGGCCAAAACTTCAAAGGCTTCAAAATTTTCAAAAAAAACTTAGAATTTTCTAAGTCTGGTGATACCTTAACTTCTTCTACCCCCCCCCCCCCCCCCAAGTTCTGACATTGACAATGTCTATGAGAAATTGTCTGTTGAGATTAAATTGTCTCTAATTTTGACCAATTCCTCTAATCTTTCCTTGGAAATTTTGTAACCTGAAGTAATCTGGACTAACTCATTTGTCTCTTGATTCTCCAATCGAGGTATATGGTCGATAGAGACGTAGTCGAAACGTTTCAATAAGGAGTTGGATATAACAAAGTACATCATCAAATTCTCTTTAATGCACTTATATTGTTTTCTCAATTGTCTAACAACCAACTCTGAATCACATTTTCTTTCGACACATTTTGCCCCCCAAGTCCAACAAAATCTGAAGTCCCATTATCATGGCTTCATACTCCACCTAATTGTTTGGACAAAGGCCTTCGATTCTAAACTTCAACTTAGTTGGTATGTCATCTGGAGAAATTATAAAAACTCTAACTCCAATTTTGTCTTTATGTCTGGACCCGTCGAAGTATAATTTCCATGGCTTTGTCTCTACCTAAGCTTCTATTGCTTCAACCACTGAGTGATCAACAATGAAGTATGCAATAATCTGGCCTTTTATTGCTTTCAGAGGAAAATAAGTTAGTGAATATTTGGTGAGTGCTAATGCCCACTTCCCTATTCAACTGTGAAGTATAGGTTTCAACAACATGTACTTTATCACATCAAAAGGGGAATACACATAAACCGACTTTATATAATGCTTTAGTTTTGTACATGAAAAGTATAACCAAAGACATAACTTTTCTATAACAGTATACCTAGTTTCTGCATCATTCAAGATTCGACTGAGGGGATAAATGGATATTTCAATGCCATTCTCATCCTCTTGGGTTAACATACTTCCTATGGTCGAATTTGATGCAGATATGTACAATTTCATGGTCTTACTTCTACTTGGAGGCAACAAAATAGGAGGCTTCGTTAGATAGTCCTTGATTTTGTTGAAAGCCTCTTGTGGCTTGCTCCCCCATCTGAAATCACTTTCTTTCCCGAGTCGAAGTAATGTCGAGAAACCGTGAGTCTTACCCCTTAGGTTGGATATGAACCTTCTTAGGAAATGTATTTTTCCCAACAAAGACTGGAGTTGTTTCTTTGTCAAGGAAAGCTTGAGATACAAGATCGCTTTGATTTGTTTTTTATTGATTTTGATGCCTTTGTTGTGCACCACAAAGCCTAAGAAATCTCTTGCATGGCAAAAAAAACACATTTTAATGGATTCATTTTTAATCCATATTTCCTCATCCTCTCAAAGGATTGTCGAAGATATCCTAAGTAACCATTTTTCGATGAGGACTTTATAACTATGTAAACTTGCATGAACGTTTCAATTATGTCATGTAACATCGAATTCATAGATCTTTGATATATTGCCCCAACATTTTTTAACCCAAAAGGGAATTACTACCCATTCATAGGTCCCTAAAGCACATAGGCATCGAAACTCCGTCTTAGGTACATCTTCTTCTGCTATAAAAATATGGTTATACACTGAATATCCATCTAACATACTTAGATAGTCAAAGCTTGCGGCTGAATCGACTAACATTTGTGCCACAAGCATTGGGTATTCATCTTTAGGTGTAGCATTATTCAAGTCTCTAAAGTCTATAGATACTCTAAGAGTTCCATTCTTCTTAATAACATGAAAGATATTTTATAACCATTCTAAATACTTGGTCGTTCTGATGAACTTGCTCTTAAGAAGCCTTTCTATCTCCTCTTTGATCGTGGACATGATTTCAGGGGCGAACCTCCTTGGTAATTGCTTCACCGGCTTTTTCCAAGTTGAATTGGTAGCTTTAACTCCACCATGTCTCGACTCAATCCTGACATTTCGTTGTAATCTCGGGAAAAAAATCTTTGAATTCCCTAAGTAACTTGACCACCTTTTTCTTCATGCTTTTCTTAACCTTAGTGCTGATGTAGGTTGGTCTTTTTACTACTCCATCACCGAGATCTATTTCCTCCAAGGCATCTTCTTTGTAGAATCAAGTGGGTCTTTTTCAAGCCCCAAAGGCTTATTGTCGTAAATGTAATCAAGCCTCTAACTTTCTGAAACTGTTGTTTGGCTAAAATGGCCATCTATTTTCTAAGAATTTTCGACAATGGCTTCAAGAGCCATATTTTGCAATGCTCCAGCCTCAAGGGCCGAGTTTAGTATATTTTCAGCCATATAGGCCGAAGTCTGAGCCATAAGATTTGACTCAGTAATCATTGAAGAAGATAAAAATACACAAGAAGGGGGGTTGGATTGTGTATGCCAAAAATTAGTTTCACTTCTGAAAGAGAAGCTTCAGAGTCTGAACCTCATTCAGAGTCTGATAATAGAATGTGTGATAGCAGCGAAAATAAAATTTTCAGAAGTAAATGTAAGCAACACACAAAGATTATCCTGGTTCCTCTCCTCAACTAAGAGTAGTCCAGTCCCCTTGCCTCAACAAGATCTTTTCACTATAATCAATCAGATTACAACTGCTTAAGCTAACTTCGTAAGACTTCATGCTCAATTAAACATGAATGAGACTTCCTTGCTTAAGCCAACTGCTCAAGACTTCTTGCTCAATCAACCTAGAATGAGACTTCCTGCTTAAACCCTACGCTCAAGAATTCCTGCTCAAGTACACAGACAAGCGACTTCCTCTACTTTAAACAAAATCTTTAGTATAAAAGATAACTATTAAACGTTGATGCACAATCAGAAGTATAACAATTGTACCACAATAACAAAGGTTTTTATCCTTACCAAGATTTCTAAGATAAATCTAAGATAAGAAATCTTAAGATCTTATGCTATAATATTTACAATAACAACTCAGAGTTATGCTAAGATCTTTCAATATGTTGTGATGTTCTAACCTTCCTTTGAAACTTCAGTTTCCTTTTATAGAGCCAAGAGAAAGAGTCATTGGAAAATTTGTACAAAAACAAACTCAGTGAACAAGAATACCAAGAGAGACGTTGGAGAGTTGCATCTAGTCAGAAGCTTTGTCCATTAAATAAAAGCAATGTACACAACACCTTTTGAGTAACTAGGTATCTACCAAAAGGTAGTACAGACTGAAGAGGTCACATCACCATCCTTGAGCCTTACAAAACCAAACCCTATTTGACTTTGTCCAGAAATTTGTCACTTTGACAAGACTGGTCCCCATTTGGTGTAGAGTACGGATTAGACGCTCCTTAAACCTTCAGGGCCTGAGTTGTCACCAGAAGCTAGAACAACATACCAGAGTCTGAACCTTCAAATGCTGATGAACATATTTAGATTTTGATCATCCATAATTTGAGTAGTATTGTTTCTTCACTTAATGCTTTCAACATGATTTAGTTCATGATGAATTCTTAGCTTATGATCCTGCACACTTGAACGAATATTAGCAAAACCTATTGTATTTTAATTACTTTGTTATCATAAAAACCTTTTAAGAGCATAAACAAATAGTTTTCCAACAATCTCCCTTTTTTATGATGACAAACAAATGTATTTAAAAACAATGGTTGTTGATAATCTTAACAGAGTCTGATATCAAGGTATGTGGTTTGTAAGCTCCGCCCCTGAATTTGACGGTCCTTAGGTTGAGGTTTGTAAGCTCCACCTTAGTCCCCTTAAGTTAGATAGTCCATTAAGGTGAAGTTTGTAAGCTCCCCCTAGGTCTGATAGTCCATTAAGACGAGGTTTGTAAGCTCCCCTTAACTCCTTATCTATGTTTATTAAATTTTGCATTAAAAATAATATGTTCTTAAGAAAGAATTTACCAAAATAATGAATAATTTGGGTTCAGGTAAATTAAAAGCATTTAAAAAATAATTTTAACCTTATTAAATATTTCCATGTATTTTCTCCCCCTTTTGTCATCAACAAAAAGATAATAAATGTAGATACTGATGACAGATAAGCATGTGAACCACAATTTTCAAGATGGTCAAAGATAGACTCTGACTACATAGATTCCAAGAAACAGTAAGTTCATAGTCACAAGACTCAAAGAACATAGTCTTCAAGATAGAGGAGATTATATCCAGACTCTATAAAAGCAGATGTAGATCGCAACAACAAAACACACAACTAAAGAGAATCACAAGAATGAGCAGAAAAAACAAAACATTTAAAGAAGATAAGAGGGATTTTGTAAAAGAAATCTGTAACTCAGTGAGAAAGGATGCAAGAGAAGAGAGAAAGAAACTGAAGAAGGAGGCTGAAGAACTTGCAAATACTCAGAAAACCATAGAGGAAGGTACATCTGGTGGAGTTCCTGAGATTAGCAAGCTTCCATCAGAAGATTAAGAGTAGGATGAAGATTATAAGACTTTTCTAGAGACTTACATAGAGGATCAAGAAGATCGGGACTGAAGACCCATGTAAAAGTTTTTAAGAATTATCTTGTAATATCCCTTATGAGTAAAGTTTCTTTTTCCCTTCAGTAATCATTAACTGCATTTTTTAAATCCTTCAATTATGGTTGTGCTTGTGAATCATTCAGTAAGATACACAAAGCAAGATAAAAGAAGCAAAAAACATATTATTAAAAAGAACAAATGAACTACAGAGTTAAAACGTAAAATAAAATAGACAACGGAAAAAATGGCATATTCTAGATGCAGATATTGGATATAAGCAATTACCCAAAAACTCCTTGACCAGGTTAGGGTAAGAAGGACCAAAAAGCATGTCAAAGAAATTAACCCAACCATTATGGGAGAAAGTGATTTGAAGATCAAGGCCACAAACCATCATCTCTACAAAATCAACTAGTCATTCAATGATGATAACTAACTGGTTTTCCATACCAAGTTTAGAACAAGAAGTCATTTCAGACAAGGAAGGATGCAAAAAGAAAATATGCAAACAAACAGAAGGATGTTTCTAAAGAAATAGAAAAAGATTTTCCAGAAAGATTCAAGACAACAGTATTTGCTTTATAACAACACAAATTTTATCTTAAAAAATAAAAACAAATAAACAAGTAAACAAAACATAAAGTGACGACAGAGGGGCAAATTCACAGGAAAAATAAGAAGTTTCACATCACTACCCAACAATATTTACCCAACAAATACTAGGCAAGATATTTATCAAACATGTGAATGCAATATGAAGCAAATAATCCACCTCTAGAGTCTCAAAGTCTGATAATTTATCAGAAGCCACTTTTCATCAAAGACAGTTTCCTAGCCTTTGATTGGAGCTACTTCTGAGTAATATTAGACTTTGATACTCTGACCAGACATAAGCATTATTCTTCAATATAGACCATGTTCAAATTCATCTTGATGAAATCAAACCTTTTAATAGCCAAGGGTTTTGTAAATATGTCAGCCCATTGATGATCAATATCAATGAACTTAATATCTATAACTCCCTTCTAAACATAGTCTCTGATGAAGTGATGTTTAATCTCATTATGCCTGGTTATGGAGTGTTGAACTAGATTAGTTTTTAGATAAATAACAACAGTATTATCACATAAGATAGGGATATTGTTACCACAAATATGATAAGCCTCTAATTGATACTTCATCCAGAGTAGTTGTGTGCATCACTTAGCAGCAGAGGTGTATTCTGGTAATGCTGTAGAGAAAGAAATAATTGATTGTCTCTTGCTAGCCCAAAATATTAGATTTTCACCTATGAATTGACAATTTCCAGTACTGGACTTTCTCTCAATTCTATCCCCAACATAGTCAGCACCACCAAATCCAGTCAGCTTATAATCCAGAGATTTCTTATAAAGAAGTCCCATATTAGATGTTCCTTTCAGATACCAAAAGATCCTCTTAATAGAAGTTAAATGAGTTTCTCTAGGATATGATTGAAACCTTGCACACAAGCACACACTAAATGGAATATTGTCATACCTAAAAAAATGAGAACAACCTCGCGAAGCGCAATGGCATGCTCGCTGGATGGACTTAAAAGAGTCGCCACCGATCTTTATTTATACCCATAGAGGTAAAGGGAAAATATAAAATAAAACCCCTAAAAAGAAAGGACAAGGATATTGTCATCGCAACCAATATCTGAGTTCCGGAATCGGTTACGCAAGGGGAAGATATTAACACCCCCTTACGTCCGTTGTACTCAACGGAAACCGTTAGGTTAGTTGTGCGTGTTAGTGTTTGTTTAGGAATTAGGCTTCTCAGTTTATTAAAAGGGGAAAGAAAATAGAAGCGGGACCTAAAGGTTTTTATTACAAGGGGGCCTAACAAGATTTCACAATCTTGCTACTACGTATCTCAAAAGAGAAATCAAGGCACACGTAGTTCTGGGTAACAAAATTTTGTTTGTTGATCGATTTTAGCAAAATATATTTAGTCACATTCGACAGAAAACATTGTTTTACCAGAAACAGGTGAGGAGTAGACGTTTGCATCATACCAAAATGGATTTATAAATCAACATTCGCGGGAAACGCCTCTTATCTCAACTAGAATAGTTTATGGATGAAGCAATGATTTGCATCGTCTCAAGACACAATATCTCATGTTTATAAAGAGGGTTTGAAAGGTCATACGGTGGAGAGGGAAACATGTTTGATGTGTTGAGGTATTTTGAATTGATGAGAGAGTTCGGACAATCGAGAACTACATCTCATGTCCTCCTTCTCAGGAGACGTTGACTACACTTCGCTCCTTTTTCATATTTATTAATGAAAAGTATTTGAATATTTTTAGATGTTTTGAGGTTTTGATTAAAAAAAAACTGATTAGAAGTGTTAGTGAAGTTGAGCATGATTACTTATATACATGATGTGAACATGGATATGGATAGTTAATTGATTTAAGGATTTAAACACCATAAAATCAATAATTAAACAAATTAATTTGAAGAAACAATTAATTAATTAATTATAATCTAATCTATCTAACAAATAAAACATTAATCAAATAAATAACTAGTATTTTAAATAATTAATATTACCCACAAATGATTAATAAATTAACAAACAAATAAATACTAGATTAAAACAATAAAAAAAACTAATTACAAAGAAAAAAAGTGTGCATGCTAATATTGAGAATGTAAACGTTAAATTTAGTTGGGCCCAAACCCAATAAAACATAAAACCCAAATAAATCCAATCTATATTTTAAATAAATAATAATGATAAAATAGAAACAAAACAAAGAAAAAAGAAAAAGAAAAAAAATACATGGAGAGTGGAAGGTTACTACAAAGAGAGGAGAAATTTTCAAAATTCAAAAATTAGAGTGGCATGACTTTAAAACATAAAAAATAATAATACCATGTAGGATAGTAGTACACGATAACAAAATGTAAGAAATCTTAAAACAAGTTTCTATTTCCCTCATGTTTTCACAATAAGAAATAGTTACTCATTCAAACTCTCTTTCATCTCTTCCATGTTCTCTCTCATGCGTTTTCATCGCAACAACAACATAAAAATAAATCCCCTTTTTTAGTACCTTCCTTACTCTCTCATTATTATTCATGTACTCTCTCACTCTTCCATCAATCTTTATCTTTATCCTCTCAACAAACAAGCTTTTACAAAAAGAATGGTGAATTGCTTTTTCAAAAAAAGAAACAAGGAAAGGAGAGGGAGAGTTACCTACGACATGGATCTACGGCGAGGGAAAGAGGTCGTCGCCGACAAAGATTGTATGTTGCAACGGAATGAAGTCGTGTTGTTGTGTGTTGGCGAATAGAACAAGTGCGATGAAGGCTTCGGATTCCTCATCGGAAAGCGGTCGACGTTGTTGTTGAGTTATGTCGTGGTGGATCAGTGTTGTTATTGAGGTACATGTTATTGTTGTGCGGTCGTTATTGTAGGTGTCGGTGAGGGTGGTGATGTCCCGGTTGTTGTTGTTGTTTTACGTGTGAACAAGATGAAGGATAGGGATGATGGTGTTATGTTGGAGGAGAGGTTGAGATATGAGATGGAAGAGATGTTGTTTGTCATGTGGTGACGAGAAAAATGAAAAAGAAATGTTATAGTTTTATGATGATGTTAACTATGTTGTTAGAGGAAAGCCTGGAAAAGTGTGAGAGTTGTTGTGGTTATATAGTGAATGAGGGAAACAATAATAGTGGAAGAAGAAGTTGGGATGATGTTAGTGACTAATTTTTTTCAAGAGGTCATTGGAGAGTGTATGTGTGGTATTTGAAGAAGATGTGAATGAGACTTTTTTAGTAAACATGGTGATGGTGGAAGAATATTGATGAAGTGTGATGTTAAGTGTGGAGTGTTTATGGCTTTGACGAGGTAGATAGAGGGAGAGTGTTAGCTTGTGAGAAGAGTGGGATTTGGTCAATATAGAAGTGTAGGTTGTGTTAGAGGAAATGGAAAGTTGCAGGTCACTCGCAGGAGGTTTTTTTGTGAATGAAGCTTCTTACATTTTTCTCTCTTCAAACGAGTTCCCCCAGGATGCATGAGACGTAGTTGTGTTTTTTTTAGTGTGTCCTCATTGTCTCCTCATGTAATGTAATATAATACTAGTTTTACAAAATGAAGCAAAATAGTAAAGTCCTTTTCAAAACTTAGTAACTAAGTGTTACTAAAAGAGGGTAAAAAACAAATTTTTATATTATTTTAAAAAGAAAATGTGATAAATAAAATTAACAACTTAAATAAACCTAAATAAAAATATGATTAAATTAAAATGATTATTAACTAAAAACAAAAAATAGAACTAGTTAAAAACGAGTAAACAATCTAGGTATCGAAATGCTCGAAAAAATAAATTGAATGCACCAAAATAATCAGCGCGAAATAAATGACTCGGAAAAATACATCGTTCGGTCAAATTTTGAAATAAATTTTTCCCGTTTAAAAGGCTCAAACTGATCAAAATTTGGTCGAAAAGTCATCAAAAATTTAAAATGGGCACGTCAGGTTAGACTACGCGAAACGTAGATTAATATAATTGACGACTGCAAGTTAAATTTTAAAACTTTTCGTCCACTGATTTTACGCACAATTGACTTTTAGTTTGCCCGATTCGTCTGTAAATCGAATAGTTTATTCTGACTGACAATTTGAGCATTATGTGAAATGCAATGTGTGCCATGATATGAATATTATACAAATGATATGATAATTGTATTGATTCAGCGATCCAGGGTCAAAATTGGGGTATGAGAGTTGCCCTTATTTAAGTATCTTAAACTAGAGAATATGGAAAATGATACTCTTCATATGGTCGTAGTAAGAGATAGTTAAATATTAAAAAGACCTGAATTTTGTCCCCGAATGCAAATGAAATGATATGATATGCAATGTTATGAATTGATGAGGGACTCTCTTTTTGTTTGTTAGGGATATGTGATATGAGATGAACCCTAGCACGATTTTTTTATGATGGATGATGGACAGACTTGTGGGGAATGATGGAGACATATGGTAGTGGTAATTCACAGGAAATGTCACAAACATTGGGTGAAGACTCATTGGGAAATCTATAGGGAAATAACTTTTGCCGAGGTCTACTGGGAAATCTTCTGGCGAGATCAACCCGTGAATCTACTATCGAGATTCTGCGAGAAAAATACCTGCTGCCGAGGTTTAACTGGAAAATCTTCTGTCGAGATTAACCAAGGAATCTTCTGCCAAGATTCTGCTGACAAGCATAGAGTAGTTGACTGTAGTAACAAATGGTTGTCTTCATATGTAGATGAGACATGGTTCATGTTATGCTTATGATTGAATATGCTCTGATGCACATTTCATTGATGCATGTAATGCCCAACACTTTTGGGTATACCACACATGTAATGACACATGAAATGTAATGACTGGTCAATGCATGTATGCGTGCCAAAAAAGAATTGGGCCTTGAGAGGTTCCAAGCAAGGTTGGTATTTTATTGCATATGTTTGATTTTCATGCTATGGGAATATGTTAGATGAATGCGATGATATGCCTGACATGACGCTAGAGTAAAGCGGCTTGATTACTACATGACATTGATTTATGCAATGACTTGAAGGTTTCCAAAAATTCCCCTGTGGTGGGTAATGGATGAAAGAAAGTATTTTACAACATGGTTTCTTGTCGAGGGAAAAGTGATTTGGATGGTAGGTAATTTTCGACATGATTTCTCGACACTCATTTTTAACTCAAAGGCGCTGATGCATTGCAAGATTTGCTTGAAAAGCTTAAAAGCATGGAGAGGAATTACCCTTCGGTAGTTCTCTTGCTCCTGTCTGTTGGGTCTTTGAAGGAATTTTACCTCAAAAGGAGTTTAGAAGCATCTTTTCATAACAAGACCTTGAGATGGCTTGCCCCTGTATACTGAAATTTGATATGATATGCCTCTGATTAACCAAATTTTGGGCTGGTAGACTTCTGATTGACCGACCCTTAAAGAGTTGAATTCACTGAGCTATTTAGGTTGATTGCCCCTGTCTGAGTCTTGCAAATATTTTTTCTTTGACTAAACATCTCTTGGGGTGATCTGCTCGGATTGATCAATTCTTCCAAGGATTGGTCATTGATTGGACCTCTTTCACATGATCAAGTTCCTCAACCGGCTGCACATTATTGGAATTCCTTTAATGCTGAATGCTGATTTGCAAATAAAAATGTTCATTCAAAAAATGGTAATTTTAATGCAATGCAAATGCAATTTCTGAAATCAATCATTATTGAAATGATGGTGATATACAGTGAACTGGTCAATGATCATGACACAAACTGGATCTGACCATTCATATGATGAAAGATAATGTGATCAATACAAAGGATTAACAAAGATCATTGTGGAGTCAGGTTAACACAATCTTGCTATAACATACTTTCAAAATAAACCTTGCCTTAATTAGCTCTTTTAAGGGTTGTAACGTGGCCTGGTTCACGGTTTTTTTGAAACAAAAGGATATAAGGCTCAAAATTTAATTTTAACCCACCACTTTTTCTTGATGAACTCCAGTCATACGTTCAGTTAATTGACACACACATTCTACTTCCAAAAGGGTTTATGGTACAAATGAGTATTCAATATTTTCTTGAAATGGCAGTCATCTCGTTTTGTTTTTTTATGTGGAGTATTTGAGGACCTCTTTTTGATTAATTGATTTTTTTTGTTGTTTTTTTATTCCTAACTTTTGACTGGACCGCTTCTTTGAAGCTTTTGGTCCACCGGGATGCCCTAATTTTTGCCTAAGTCGTCTTTTGTGGTATTTGACTTAGCGGGCTTTTTTCATTTTTTTTGAAAGGTTGTGACTACCATGTTATTGGTGAATGAGGAACAACCACTATAATTTTTTTGGCTTTTATTAACTTCTTCGGCACTTTGTGGTGTGTGCGAAGGATAACATGTGATTGATCTCCTCAGGTTAGATGTTTTCTCTTTGCACTATGAATGCAAAGTCATATTAACTGAACAAACTACCCGGCCCCAGGTTAAGCGTAAGGGTTTAGAAATCCGAATGAAACTTCTACTTCTAGGCTTAAAGAGGTTAACTAGGGACTAACTCCTCATCTCTTCAGTATTTGGGGATTTGAAACAATGTCTGTATATCATCAGCAGGATTTTATCCAAAGGCATACTATCACCAATTATAGGTATTGTGTTTTCATCATCCTCCCTCAAATCTTTGCTAAAGCAACAGTTTGATAAAGAAAAATGAATGGTATTTTTTTTGTTATTTTAGATAAAAATGAAAGTGAGCGAGTGACTAAGAATGTATTGATTCATAGAATGCATGATCAATCCATTAATATTACCATTTAAAGAAAACAACAATGCTTAAAAGCAAACAACGTTTAACATGCAAAAAAAAATACAAATAAAAATCTTAAACATCAAAACAATTTCTAGTGTTGAGGACGATCTTGCTTGACTTGTTATCTCTAGGAAGTAACCTCTTGAAGTGTTCAATCTTATTAAGCCAAGAAATTATTCACCACCTTAGGGCCATCGAAAGTCAGCTGCCCTTTTTCGATCTGATCTAGTACTTCTTCTTGGAAGACCTTACATTCTTCGATTGAGTGCCCCACGACTCCATCATGAAACTCGCATTGGACATCCGGGTTGTACCAAGGAGGGAATGAAGACTTCATGGATCTAGTATTTCTAGGAGCTATCGTCGAGCTTTGGACCAACTGAGACCATAATTGACTCCACGTCATTGGAATTGGGTCAATCTAACGGGTCTCTCTTTCATGCCGATTTGGAGATCCATTTTGATTTTGACGCCGATGTTGATTGTTTGGATTCCGAGCCCTATGATTATGTCATTGACGCAAAAGTAGAACCTGAGCTGGATGATTCGGCAGACTTTACCACAGTTATTGGTACTGAGGACCGGGAGGTAATAGTTGCTGGCATTGAACGGCCGCTGCATATGGATGTTAATAATAGGGTACTAGAGATCGAGTTTGTGAAACCTAGGAAGTTTCCGAGGTTGAATCAGTTTTATCCTCCTCCTCTTGGGATTCATTAAGGGATTCATTCTCAATACTATGGATATTCAAGGCACCTTGGATTCTTCTGCTCTTGAGACTGCTCTCAATACGTTCTCCAACTTTCACCAGGTCGGAGAAACTTGTTGACGCACTACCTACCATCTTTTCAAAGTATGGGCTCTGTAGGGTATCCATAAACATATCCACTAATTCTTTCTCTAAGAGTGGCGGTTGAACGCGGGCAGCAAACTCTCTCTACCTTTGGACGTACTCCTTTAACGACTCATTCTCTCCTGAGATAGGTTTTTCAATTGGAAGCGACTGGGAGCCTCATCCAAATTGTAATGGTATTGCTTCAAAAAAGCGTTAGCTAGGTCCGACCATGACTGAATATGCCTTCTTTCTAATTCCATGTACCAAGTCAACGATGCCCCACTCAAACTATCTTGAAAACAGTGAATCATTAGCTTATCATCGAGAGCATAGACGATCATTTTTCGGCAGAACATCACCAAATGGTGCTTTGGTCAACTATCCCCTTTGTACATTTGAAAGTCGGGTACTTTAAATTTCGGGGTATAACCAGGCCAGGAACTAAACGCATATTCAAAGCATCCAGATCAAAAGCATCATGCCCCTCTATAGCTTTAAGTCTTTCATCTAGCACACGACACTTCTCAGCCATCTTAATAACTTCTGGTCTCTTGGTCTTACTCACTGGGATTGCCCTTTGGGAATTGGCTCTAAGAATGCAAAACTATGATACTCAATAGCATCATGAGGTAAGGAATTTCCATCTCGGACAATGGGATGCTCTATAATGACGGGTGCCTCAACTGGGATCAGTACAAGTTGAGGTTGAGCAGGGATGCTTACTTAAGGTGGAATAATATTTTCAGTGATGGCAGTCCATTGAAGGTTGTTCTCTCTCCTTGCCAGAGATGTCAAAGCCTCCATGAGTTGGCTCAACTGGTTCCTATCAGATTAACATCTTCTCTTAACACAATTTGGTTTTGCTCTCCAGGGTCCATGATCTTTCACTGGGTGTGTCTAAGGTTTATAAAAGGGATCCCAGAGTCATAGATTCACATGAATGTTTTCCGCCCACGACAGCTACATGTCGGTTGTCCACTTCATCAAATGAATCTATTCTGGATGAGATCTTCGTACCGACCCTTCAAGATCTACCTCTCAGGGGTTCTACACTGCGAGACCATTAACTTTGGTTATATACAAGGTTCCTAGAGTCATAAATTCAAATGAATGTTTGTTGCCAACGACAACTACATGTCGGGCGTCAACTCCATCGAGAGAATTTACTCTGAGCGAGATCTTTGTACCGACCCTTCGAGATCTACCTCTCGGGGGGACCCACATTACGCGACCATCGTTCCTAGCAGGCCAAGGGTTTAAGGTTCTACAAAGGTTCTTAGAATCATGGATCCTTATGCCAACATCGAGGCCAATGACAACTACATGTCAGGCTCAAATATTCTTAAAAGATCTACTCTAAGTGAGGTTCTCATGTCGACCCTAACGAGATCTAAATCTCGCGGACCCACACTACTCAACCATCGTCCTATCTTATGTTTTTACTAAAAGCTCTGGTATAGAGAATTTCCCTCAAGGTTTTGCAATCAGAAATCCAAATACCAGAGATTCAATCACAAAATAACAACAATAAAAACATAAGATAAAAGAAAAACCAAACAAATAAACAAACATAAACACACACAAAAACCTAACTAGGCTTGACAACTTAGGGATGGGAAAGTCCCTAGCAGAGTCACCATTTGTCGTACCTCAAAAAATGAGAACGACCTCGTGAAACGCAATCGCACGCTCACGGGATGGACTTAACAGAGTCGCCACTGATCTTTATTTATTCCCATAGAGGGAAAGGAAAAATATCAAATAAAACCCCTAATTAGAAAGGACAAGGATATGGTCATCGCAACAAATATCTGAGTTTGGGAGTCGATTATGCAAAGGGAAGGTATTAGCACCCCCTCACGTCCGCTGTAGTCAACGGGAACCATTAGGTTAGTTGTGTGTGTTAGTGTTTGTTTAGGGATTAGGCTTCTCCGCTTATTAAGAGTGGAAAGAAAATAGAAAGGGGACCTAAAGGTTTTTATTACTAGGGGGCCTGACAAGATTTCATAATCCTGCTCCTTCGTATCTCAAAAGAGAAATCAAGGCACACGTAGTTCTGGGGGAAAAAGTTTGTTTGCTGGTCGATTTTAGCGAAAGATATTTAGTCGCATTCGATAGAAAACATTGTTTTATCCAAAACAGGCGAGGAGCGGACGTTTGCATTACTACATAATGGATTTAGAAATCAACATTAACGGGAAACGCCTCTTATATCAACATGAATAGTTTATGGACGAAACAATGTTTTACGTCATCTCAAGACACAATATCTCATGTTTATAAAAAGGGGTTGAAAGGTCGCACGACGGCGAGGGAAAAAAGTTTGATATGTTGAGGTATTTTGAATTGATGAGAGAGTTCGGACAGTCGAGAGCTACATCTCGTGTCCTCCTTCTTGTGAGATATTGACTACACCCCGCTCATTTTTCATCTTTATTAATGAAAATTATTTGAATATTTTTAGATGATTTGATTAAAAAAAGACTGATTAGAAGTGTTAGTGAAGTTGAGCATGGTTACTTATATACATGATGCGAACATGGATATAGATAGTTAATTGATTTAATAATTTAAGCACCATAAAATCAACAATTAAACAAATTACTTTAAAGAAACAATTAATTAATTATAATCTAATCTATCTAACAAATAAAACATTAATAAAATAAATAACTAGTATTTTAAATAATTAATATTACCCACAAATGATTAATAAATTAACAAACAAATAAATACTAGATTAAAACAATAATAAAAAAAACAAATTACAAAAAAAAAAAAGTGCATGCTAATATTAAGAGTGTAAACATTAAATTTACTTAAGGCTCAAACCCAATAAAACATAAAACCCAAATAAATCTAACATATATTTTAAATAAATAATAATGATAAAATAGAAACTAAACAATGAAAAAAGAAAAAGGAAAAAAAATACATGGAGAGTGGGCGATTACTACAAAAGAGAGGAAATTTTCAAAATTCAAAAATTAAAGTGGCATTGCTTTAAAACATAAAAAAAAAAAAAAAAATACCATGTAGCATAGTAGTACACGATAACAGAAAGTATGAAAACTTAAAACAAGTTTCTATTTCCCTCGTGTTTTCACAATAAGAAAAAGTTACTTATTCAAACTCTCTTCCATCTCTTCCATGTTCTCTCTCTTGCATTTTCCTAACAACAACAACATAAAAACAAATCCCCTTTTTTTAGTACTTTCCTTGCTCTCTCACTGTTATTCATGTACTCTCTCACCCTTCCATTACATCAATATAGAAAGCATCAAATGTTAACATCTCAAAAGTGTAACATCTTAGAGAGACCAAAATGAAAACTAACACAACATAACCTAAACCCCAAAATAAAAGGAACAAAACGTAAATCCCAAAATCAAAACAACATAATTAACAAATGATTTCACAAGCTTTAAAACGTATAAACCCTAGATCCCCAAATCGAAACAAAATATTCACAGAAATGCAAAACGTAAAAATGCGAGTGAAACATACCTTCACTAAGCTTCTTTGTACATGAGATGTGCAAGAAGAATGATTCTGCGATTCCGAGATTCAATAGAATAATAAAGTTTTGCAATTGTAGGAAAATGAAATATGGTTTCTTGGATGGAAAAAGGACAAGGGCTGAAAGAAAATTAAAACGCGATTTGGAAAGCATAGCCGCGTGAATTGAAAATTTTGGTATATAAAAATATGGCGGCTGGTGGAGAACCGTCATGAAATTTGAGCGAGGTTGGTTCTTCAACCGTCGTAGGATATAAAATCAGACGTGTACATTCTAACCAAAGGAATTTCTTTATATTTTTCCTTCAATTAACCAAAAAATAGGCGACGGTTGGCTCTTACAACCGCATAAACTGTCGCAGATAAGAAGTTATGATAGTTTTTGGGTAAGTGTCGCAACTCATGTGTCATAAATCCAATTTTTTTCTTGTAGTGTTATCCTCTCAACAAACAAGCATTTACAAAAAGAATGGTGAGTTGCTTTTTCAAACGAAGAAACAAGGAAAGGAGAGGGAGAGTTACCTACGATATGGATCTATGGCGAGGGAAAAAGGTCGTCGCCGACAAAAATTGTATGCAGCGGCGAAATGAAGTCGTGTTGTTGTGTGTTTGCGAATAGAACAAGCGCGACGAAGGCTTCAGATTCCTCGTCGAAAAGCGGTCAGCGCTGTTGTTGAGTTTTGTAGTGGTGGGTCGGCGTTGTTGTTGAGGTACGTGTTATTGTTGCACGTTGTTGTTGCACGGTCGTTGTTGTAGGCGTCAGTGAGAATGGTGACGTCGCGGTTATTGTTGTTGTTTTATGTGTGAAGAATATGGAGCATAGGGATGCTGGTGTTATGTTGGAGGAGAGGTTGAGATATGAGATGGAGGAGATGTTGTTTGTCAAGCGGTGACGAGAAAAGCAAAAGAGAAATGTTATGGTTTTATGCTGATGTTAAGTATGTTGTTAGAGGAAAGCCTGGAAAAGTGTGAGAGTTGTTGTGGTTTTATAGTGAATGAGGGAAACGATAACAGTGGAAGAAGAAGTTAGGATGATGTTAGTGACTGATATTTTTCAAGAGGTCAATGGAGAGTGTATGTGTGGTATTTGAAGAAGATGTGAATGAGATTTTTATAGTAAACATGGTGATGGTGGAAGAATATTGATGAAGTGTGATGTTAAGTGTGGAGTGTTTATGGCTTTGACGAGGTAGATAGAGGGAGAGTGTTAGCTTGTGAGAAGAGTGGATTTTTTGTCAATATATAAATGTAGGTTGTGTTAGAGGAAATGGAAAGTTGCAGGTCACTCGCAGTTTTTTTTTTGTAAATGAAGCTTTTTACATTTTTCTATCTTCAAACGAGATCCCTCCAGGATGCATGAGATGTAGCCGTGTTTTTTTAGTGTGACCTCACTGTCTCCTCATGTAATGTAATATAATACCAGTTTTACAAAATGAAGCAAAATAGTAAAGTCTTTTTCAAAACTTAGTAATTAAGTGTTACTAAAAGATGGTAAAAAAACAAATTTTTATATTATTCTAAAAATAAAATGTGATAAATAAATTAAAAATAAAATTAACTACTTAAATAAATCTAAATAAAAACCTGATTAAATTAAAATGATTATTAACTAAAAACAAAAAATGAAACTGGTTAAAAACGAGTAAACAGTCTGGTATCGAAATGCTCGAAAAAATAAAATGAATGCACCAAAATGATCAGCGTGAAATATACGACTCGGAAAAATACAGCGTTCGGTCAAATTTTGAAATAAATTTTCCCCGGTTAAAAGGCATATATTGATCCAAATGTGGTCGAAAAGTCATCAAAAATTTAAAATGAGCACGTCAAGTTAAACTACGCGAAATGTAGATTAATATAATTGACAACTGCAAGTTCAATTTCAAAACTTTTCGTCCACTGATTTTACACACAGTTGACTTTTAGTTTGACCGATTCTCCTGTAAATCGAACAGTTTATTCTGACTGACAATATGGGCGTTATGCGAAATGTAATATGTGTCATGTTATGCATATTATACAAATGCTATGATAACTGTATTGATTCAGCGATTCAGGGTCAAAATTGGGGTATGACCAATATTAAGCCTAGATGTTGTAAGATAAAGCAAAGAACCAATCATATCTCTAAACAGCTTTTGATCAACCTTTAAGTTGTTTTCCTCCTTGTTCAAGCTACAGGTATGATGCATAAGAGTTTTCATAACCTTGCAATCTTCAAGATTGAACTTCCTCGAAACCTTCTTTGTATACTTTGAATGATGAACATAAGTTCCATCCTTGAATTGATTAAGTTGGATTACTAGGAAGAATTTTAGTTCTCCCATCATGCTCATCTTGAGCTCAGCCTGCATGGTCTTAAAAAATTTGTTTCACAGAGATGCATTAGTAGAACCAAATATTATGTCATCAACATAAATATGAACAATTAAGATTTCCTTGTTCAGAGTCTCTCTGAATAATGTAGATTTCCTTGGTTCATTTTGCTTTACTTGTAGGTGCTGAACCAATCCACTATAGCGAGGCCTTCAAAGATAAAAAATGGAAGGAAGCTATGGTCGAAGAGTTTCAAGCGATCAAAATAAATAACACATGGGAGTTATTCGAATTGCCAACACATACAAAATCTATCAAAGTGAAATGGGTGCTCAAGTTGAAGCATAATGGTGATGGGTCTATAGCAAGACATAGGGAAATATTAGTAGCTCGAGGATTTCTTTAGAAAGCAGGACTCGGCTACTTTGAAGTATATGCACCAGTAGCAAAATTGGAGATTGTTCGATTGATGGTAGCCTTGACGCGTAAGCAAAAGGTTGGTCGAAATTTCACTTAGATGTGAAATCATCATTTTGGAATGGTCCTCTAGATGAAGAGGTATATGTCACACAATCTCCTGGGTTTATGATACAGGAGGAAGCAAGGAAAGTATACAGGTTGCACAAGCGCTCTATGGCCTCAAGTAGGCACCTAGGGTATGAATAGGGATGACAATGGGCATGGTTTGGGTAGGGTACTATAATACCCATCCCCATACCCGTAGTTAAAAAATCCTCTTACCCGAGCCCATACCCGATTGGGTATCAACATTGGCACCCGTACCCTATGGGTATATAAGTGCTCGTACCTATATCCGTTACTCGCATTTCTAATAAAAATAAATATATAAAGTATAAAATATCATATTATTTTAAGTTTTTTTAAAAAATTATTGTTGAATTATGAAATAAATTATCACTTATATTAAATATGTAGTAGTTTAAAATTGATGTTGTTTAATAATTTTATAAACATTTATTTTTATATAATAATATATATTAAAATATATAAATATATATTATGCGGGTATGGGGCGAGGTGGGTACTAAGGTGCCCATCCCCGCACCCATCCCCGCTTATTTAAGTGGGTAATTACATGAGGCTGTGTTCGTACCCATTTTTGCGGGTTTTTACCCTACCCATTGTGGGTACCCACTGGGGATGGGTCAAATTGTCATCCCTAGGTATGAAACAAGAAGATCGACTCATACTTGGTTGAAATGGGATTCATCAAATGAAAATCCGAGTATCGTGTCTATGTTCAGGTTGTGGCACAACATATAACAATCATCTTCTTATATGTCAATGACTTGATAATAACTGAAAATAGCTTGGAGAAATTGTCGGAGTTCAAAGAGTTGATGAAGAAGGAATTTGAAATGTTGGATCTGGGAAAGTTGTCGTACTTCGTAGGCATGAAATTTCAAATGTCAAAGCAAGGTATGGTGTTACATCAAATAAAGTATGTCAAAGAGATACTCAAGAGATTCAGGATGGAAGACTCGAATCCTGCATCCTCACTTGTCGAACCAAATTTAAAGTCGGAGAAGCATGGAAAGGAAGACAAAGTTGATGTCACTTTGTTCAAACAAATTATCGGATCTTTGAGATATATGTGCAACAGTCGACCTTATATATGTTTCTCAATCAGATTAGTGAGCAGATACATGAGTGAACCGAAGGTGTCACACATGAAGGATGCAAGAAAAATTCTGAGATATTTAAAAAGATTGACAAACCATGGAATTTTATTTCCACGAGATTCTGAAAGCAAAGAAGTCGAGATTACTTACTATTCAGATGTTGATTGGTGTGGAGATAAGGAAGACGGAAGAAGCACAACTGATTATTTCTTTCATGTATTTGGTGCTAAAATCTCATGGTGCTCGAGAAAGTAAAATGCGGTGGCATTATCATCATGTGAGGATGAATATATAGTAGGATCCTATGTTGTGTGTCAAGCAATTTGGATCAGATCTGTGCTGGAAGAGATGGAGGTCAAAGTTAAGAAACCTCTAGTGTTGCAGATCAACAACAAGTTAGCCATTAATATTACAAAGAATCCAATTCTACATGGAAGGAATAAGCACATTAAGGTTATGTTTCATTTTCTAAGGGAGAAGGTAAATCAAGGTGAATTTGAAGTGAGACATTGCTCGAGTGAAACATAGTTGGCCGACATTTTCACCATAGGACTGAAGATTGACAGATTTCTTACTTTGAGAAAGAAATTAGGAATAGTTCAGATTGACTATCATTAGTTTCTGTTCGACAACTTGAATTATAAAGTGGTATATTATGATATAATCCAATTTATAGCGCATACCCATTTTAGTTAGGGTTAGAGTTTGTTATGTTAGTTACTTAGTATACAAGTAACATAGTTATATATAGACACACACATAATTCTAATTCATTTTCAATAGCTTGCAATAATAATAATTTATCAATTACTTTTCATTTTCTCTCATTCCTTCTCTCAGTCAAAGGTGCTCTACGCAATATATATATTTAGTTTGACGTTTGTGTCAACTTTCTCACATTTCAAGGCATTTAGATGTGAAAATAGTATCTTCAAATCTAACGTGAAAACAAACACTCACTAAAGATGTACTATGAAACTAACGAAGAACAGTGATGCATGAATGTGTGTTTGCATTTTTTTTAGATTTAAACATTTATTGGCGGGCGCCATTATTTGTGTTCCAATGAGTAGAGCCCGCATGGCGCATAATAATGTGATGTAGACGTTGATAAGGAAACAAGTTAGAGTAATCAAATCTAGAAGGGACCCGATTCTATATGGTATGAGACAATTTGTAATATTGCTCTGTCACCACCTAATATTAGTAGTACTTTTGTCGCACATTTGTTTTCATTACTCCATAAACTGGATTTTAATTCAGTTCTAAAGGTTTTTTTATTTTTATAACTGAGTAATAATCAGTTTAAAAATTTTCATTTTAACATGCCAAACTTTTGAATATAATATTTTTATGATTTAATTTTTTTTTTCTCTCAATCTTAATTTAAGGATCTATTTTGGTCTTTTTATTTAAAAAAATATTTATATTAATCGTTTAACACTTCAAATCATATCATATTAATCATTTCCGTCTAATAAATGATGAATGTAACTGATCCGGGGTATTCGAACAGGTCCACGTATGTTGGTCGTCAGAAGGGCGAGGTGCTTGGAATGTTGACTGTGGGGAAGAAGGGGGTGTACCTGCAAGGCACTCCGACGCTCAAGTACGAAAGAGTCAGAGAAAAGGGGCAAGTACAAAGTGTATTCTTAGGGTGAATATTTGATACCTGACCCTCTCAAGCGAGAGGGTTTATATAGAACCCTGAGCGCGTGGCCAACGGTCCTATTTTTGGGGCGAAATAACCGTTTTCCCCAAAGAATAGGTAACCGCCCAAACTAGCCGTTATGTCGGGCAGGGTGCCCGGAACTAGCCGTTATGTCGGGCATAGGCGCAGTTCCGGGCACCTGCCCTTTGCTGTTCGGGCAGTGAGGAAACCGTGCCTGACGGGTATCGAAGTCGGGGAGGAACATTGCATTCCTTGCCCTGTTGGAGGGGCAGAAAGGTCACTTTTGCCCCTCTGTGGATTGGACTTAGGCAATTTGGGCTGCTCTGGAGCATAGGCGGATTGGGCCAATTTTAGCCATTGGTCCAGTCCAGAACAGGAGCCCCCCAAGTCGTTGCTCCCGAGCATGGGAGTGATGACTTAAGGACTGCTCGTTGCTCCGGGGAGCTATCATAGAGTCGTCGTTTGGAGACGAGGATGGTTGTTCCAAAATGCTCGTAGCTCTCCGTGTCCGCGATATTCTTGGTCGTGACCCCTTTGCCCGGTCGTCAGGGAGACTAAGCGTCAGACAGAATGGGAAACGTTGGGTTGCCACGTGTGCTTCGAGCCCTGTGTAGCAGTTAATAGGTAATGATGGCTAGTGAACAGTCATTATGGCCTACACACGCGCCCCTTAGTATAAAAGGGGGGAGATCGTCCCATTTTGCACTTTTTCTTTCTGATTTCTCATCGCCTCTTCTGTGTTCTTGCTCGTCGACGTCTTCAGCGCATCCGACCACCGTGCCCAGCTTCGAGTAATCCCTTTCTTCTACCCAAACCAAGTAAGTTTTCTGCTTTGTAGCTTGTTTTGCTTCCCTTCATTGCTAGTGGCAGATTGCATGTGGCTAGGGTTAGCTTTAGGCGATGAAATAGGTAAATTTCTGGCGAGTGTCAGTGGTGGACGGTGGTTCTGCCACTATGCTGCTTCTAGCACTTCGTCGTAATAGGTAGAACGTTCGGTGAATATGGTGATCCGCGTCATGGTTGCGGTCGTCGTACGTGCTTGGCCACCGTGTCTGATCATCTTCTGATGAAACGATGAATCTTCCGGTAGAACGTTTCCAGATTCTGGTGGAGCCTTGCGGTTTCCGGTGGAGCTTTAAACGGAATCCGGGCACGAGTGCGGGGAGGTTCCTCGCAGGAAGATGGTATGTCTCGGGTATCTCCTCGCGGGGAGGTTTTTCATTTGATGTTAGGGCTTAGGTCGGGGACGTTGTCCTTAGCCTTTTGCGCGCCCTTTCACTTGACTTGGCAGTGGAAGGGTGAATTTGATTTCTTGTCGAATTCACTGTCTTTCTCTGCTTTTTCAGGTGATTGTAATGGCGACGGAGCCAGAGAGGGAAATTATTCTAGACACGCCCGAGGAGGAAACTGGCTCCGAGGAGAATAACAGCTCAACGACTTCGAGTTTTGCGTCTTCGAGCTCGGCGGCATCGAGCTCCTCGAGCAAAGTCGAGGAGGAAGAAGAGTTAGATGTCATGGAGGAAGATGTTGAAGGGTTCTGTCCGGAGGAGTGGGAGGTGGCCAAGCCTTCCGAGCATATTTCTACGTTCGCAAGGTCTTTGGCGGACGTCTTTACAGAGGTGGGACCAGCGGGGGAATGGAAAGTGCATTTTCCTACTGTGGATGAGCGGGTCTGCTCGGATTTCGAGGACTGCTTTACGATGTACGAGTATGCCTTCAAAGAGCTGGGGCTGAGGTTGCCTTTTACTGATTTCCAGCGGTCGGTATTCAAGCATCTGAAGCTGGCGCCCTCTCAACTCCACCCTAATTCGCTGGCCTTTATACGGGCTTTTGAGTTGGTGTGCGAGCATCTCGCTCTGGGGACTAATCTCCCTCTATTTTTTGCTGTCTTCCATCTACAACGGCAGCTGGCGGGGAAAAAGTACGGATGGGTTTCCTTGAAGCAGCCCAAAAAGTTATTTAAGCCGTTCTCGGAGTCCATCTGAACGTTCAAGGGACGGTATTTCATCGTCGAGCCAGTGTCTGAGGCTGCCCAGGACAGCACGTATGTCTGGGAGGTAGAGTATGATGAGAACGGAGAGGAGCTACTCAACGAGGAGGGGAAGTATATCGGGGAGAGAGTGTACAAGTTCCCGGGACCTGACCATTTCTCCAAGAAGCCCGGGGCTTATGTCTTCGAGCCGAGCGAGCTACGCGGGCAGGACGCCGTGTCTTACGAGAAGTTGGTGAACTGGGTCAACTCCTTCAGTCTTGCAAGTTGCTGGACAAGCAAGGGCAACCCTATCATCGAGGAGGACGGAAGCCAGAGGGTTGAGCGCAGATTCATCAATGTTAAGGCACTGCTGAAGTGCAAGACTCCCACGGATGCCGAGAAGCTGCTCGGTAGTCTTGGTTATTTAGACTTTGTTTGTGTTATTTCTTTTCCTCGCAACTAATGTGCTTATTTTCATTTGCGCAGGTGAGATGCCTCAAGCTCGCGATCGTGTGGTGAGGAATGCCATGGCGAGGAATAAAGTAGGAGCGGCTCCCCCTAAGACCCGGCCTGCTGGTGCTCGTGCTCCTCTCCTCGTTCAAACTGCGATGGGGACCTCTTCTTCTCTTTTTCCCGCTCCACGGGAATCTCCCTTGCCTTTGACCGGACGGAGGAAACGACCGAGGACATTAGATGTTGTGGATCTGACCCGGGCGCCTGAGAAAGGGAAGTTTGAGCTTCCCCCGTGCATCCTTGACAGGAGATTTTTTAAGGGCAACACCCTGGTCGTTCCTCGGGCAGAGTCTCTCAATTTGGAGAGCATGGACCGACCGAGCAAGAGGGCGCTGGTAGCCCAGGATGCTTCTGCCCTTGTGAGGATGCTGGAGATGGCGGCCGTTTATGCCGAAGGGGACTCCGTGCTTGAGGCCGAACTCATTGCCGCCCGGGCCTCTGAGACGTCCCTAAAGGAGGAACTTAAGAGTGTCTGTGAGGCTCGGAAGAAGGCCGAAGGGGAGGTGGCCAAGTTGAAAGAGGATGTTACCAAGCTGGCGACGGAGAAAAAGGTTGTCGAGGAGCTGAACAAAGAGTTGATGGCGGCCAGTGCCCCGGGTGCCGACGAACCGGATGAGATTAAAGAGTTGAAGACTAGGTCTGAGCTGGTTGCCCGCATCCTCCTGGCCGAAGATGACGGTATCGTCGTGGCAGAGAAGTCTTTTCAAAGCGCCGTGGCTCAATTGCGGGTGGTGAACCCTGGGCTTGAGATCTCTGCCGAGGGTACCCACTATCTTGCGCGCGTTGAGGATGGTCGCATTGTCTTGCCCGCAGGCCATGTTCTAGATACCCCCGAGGTTCAGCCTGAGGACCAGTCCGAGGAGGACTAGAGACCTGAGTCGGCGTCAACCGAGCATGCGGACGAACGAGGAGCTTTGTTATTTTGGTGTTGTATCTTGTCCAGCCTGCGCGCCGTTGAATTATTTGTAATCTTATTTGATCTGGCGCCCCTTTTTTATGTAATTCGCACACTCTTTGGCCCTTGTGGCCTTTTTTACTTCATGCCCGGTTTGTGTTAGTCAGTTTTGCTATTTATATACTTTTGTTTATATTGTTGTACTTTACATTAGTTGTGCATGTATGACTGCCCGTCGGAGGGTGTGTCTATTAACGGAGTTTTCTTTTGAAAGATAACTCGTTGTGTGTGAATTCGCCAGTGTGGGGAACTGGTCGAATAGCCGGGGAAGGTCCTGGCGAGGTTACGGATCTCAGGTCGCGATTGAGGCCTGAGGTCGCGGCGTGAACGTCCCATCGCGAGCTGGGGTTCTGCCAATCATGGTACTTGGGTGAAGGCGGCGCTCGGTTGAGGACCGCCGACGAGCAGAGTTCCGGCTCATTTACTCGAGCGGGATTCTACTTTGTGTGTATGCTTCGTTTGTACCTGGACGAGCATGATGACCATTAGGTGGTCCTTTGATGCGAGGAAGCCTATCTTTACTTCAGCTGTAGTATTGCTTAAGTTTTTCAGCGTTCCATGGTCGAGGGATTGCATCCCCGTTGAGGTTCTCGAGGAAGTAGGCACCATTCTCCGTTCTGGCGCGGACTCTGTATGGCCCTTCCCAGTTGGCTGCTAGTTTGCCTTCGCGAGAGTCCTTGTGGTTTCTTCGCAGGACAAGGCTGCCCACATCGAACTCTCATCGTAAGACTTTAGCGTTGTGCCTGATTGCTATTTTTTGCTTAAGAGATGCTTCGCGGAGGGCTGCTCCTGTTCGGATTTCCTCGACAAGGTCGAGCTCCTCTCTTATTTCTTCGTCGTTTATTTCCTCGTCTAGAGGTGATTCGGTCCTCCTGGACGGTACGTGAATTTCAATAGGTATAACAGCCTCTGTGCCATATGCTAAGCGGAAAGGCGTTTCCCTGGTGGTAGACTGAGGAGTGGTGCGGTGCGCCCATAAGACACTGTGGAGCTCCTCGACCCAGGCTTTCTTTGTTTTATCCAGTCTTCGTTTGAGGCCACGAAGAATGACACGATTGGTCGCTTCTGCCTGCCCGTTGGTCTGGGGATGTTCTACAGAAGTGAAATGTTGCTTTGTTCTGAGATGGGTGACAAAGTCCTGGAACTTCTTATCCGTGAACTGCGTTCCATTGTCCGTGACGATTGCTTGGGGAATCCCAAAGTGGGCAAGGATGTTCCGCTTGTAGAAGCGCAGAATGTTAAGTGTCGTTATCTTTGCTAAGGCTTCTGCTTCTATCCATTTTGTGAAATAATCTACGCCCACTATCAGGTATTTATTTTGACTGGACCCCGTCACGAAGGGTCCTAGGATGTCTAGGCCCCACCAGGCGAATGGCCACTGGGAGGTCATGCTTTTCAGCTCGTTAGGTGGAGCTAGGCGCATATCCCCGTGCCGTTGGCATTTGTCGCATCTCTTCACATTCTCCTTGGCATCGTGCTGCATGGTTGGCCAATAATACCCTGCTCGGAGGGCCTTGCGGGCAAGGGACCTTCCTCCTAGGTGCTGGGCGTTAATGCCTTCGTGGATTTCTCGCAATACATGAGGGACAACTTCCTTCTCTATGCATTTGAGCAGTGGGATGGAGAAACCTCGTCGATAGAGTTTGTTTTCAAGGATGACGTACGAGCAAGCTCTTCGTCTGATGGTGCTGGCTTCCTTGGGGTCATCCGGAAGCTCGTCCCTAGTGAGGTAGTTGTATACGAGTGTCATCCAGCAATCGCTATCCCCAATCGCGTGTACGTGTAGGGTCGAGGATCCTTTATCGATGCTGGACCGGGGAAGTATCTCTTGGATGACTGACCTGTTTCTGCCTTTTCGCTTAGTGCTTGCTAGTTTGGACAGGATGTCTGCTCGCCCGTTATGTTCGCGGGGAACATGTCTTACTTCTATAGTTCTGAACCTCGCCATTTTTTCCTTGATCAGGGTTAGGTATTCAGAGAGACTGTCGTTTTTGTTCTGATATTCTCCTGATATCTGGAGGGCGACGAGCTGGGAGTCCGTGCTGATGATGATTTCCTTGGCCCCTAGGTCTTCGGCTATGCGCAAACCGGCGAGGAAAGCTTCATACTCGGCCTGGTTGTTCGACGTGGGAAAGGACAATGTGAGGGAAGCCTCGACTATGGTCCCTTCATCGTTTTCCAAAATTACCCCATCCCCGCTGCCTGTCGAGCTGGATGCTCCGTCGACGTAGATGGTCCATCTGTTCGCTATGTGGACCGGTGAGTCCGAGAACGTCATTTCCGCTACGAAATCGGCCAGAGCTTGGGCCTTAAGAGCTTTCCTGCTTTCGTATTGAACGTCAAACTCGGACAGTTCCAACGACCATTTGAGCATTCTACCTGCCATGTCTGGTCGTGCTAGTAATTGCTTTATAGGTTGATCGGTTCTTACTACGATCGTGTGAGCCAAGAAATAGTGCCTTAGTCGCCTAGCTGCGCTGACGAGCGCTAGCACCACTTTCTCTATTTGTTGATATCGTAACTCCAGGCCTTGCAATGATTTGCTCGTGAAGTATATTGGCTTCTGTCCGTCAGGATTCTCGCGAATGAGAACGGCGCTGACGGCCTCAGAAGTGACGGCGAGGTATAGGTATAGGGTTTCTCCAATATATGGTTGTGATAGTACGGGCGGTTTTGACAGTGCTTGCTTCAAGTGGATGAGGGATGTCTCACATTCCTCGGTCCATTCAAATGCCGCCTCTTTTCGCAAGAGTTTGAAGAAGGGAAGAGCGTGTTGGGCAGATTTTGCCACTAAACGGGACAGCGAAGTAAGCACCCCGTTGAGGGATTGGATGTTTTTCTTAGATGCGGACGTTGAGAATTCAGAGAATGTCTGGCATTTGTCGGGGTTAGCTTCAATTCCTCGTTCTGTTAGGTAGAAGCCAAGGAATTTTCCCGCCCGTATTCCGAACGTGCACTTCTCGGGGTTAAAACACATTTGATACTTTCTCGCCTGCTCAAAGATTTTGCGAAGATGGGCGACATGATCCAGTTCCTCGTGGGACTTGACGATCATGTCGTCCATGTATACTTCGAGCATGTCGCCTATTTGTCCTTGGAAGACTTTGTTCATCATTTGTTGGTACGTAGCGTCGGTGTTCTTCAGCCCGAAGGGCATTACGTTGTAGTAATAGTTACCTGATTCGGTCATGAAGGTCGTGTAAGTTTTATCGCTCGCGGCCATTGGGATTTGATTGTAGCCCGAGTAGGCATTGAGGAACGATAAAAGTTTAAAACCTGCTGAGTTATCTACGAGCTTATCGATATTGGGGAGGGGGTAGGCGTCCTTCGGACATGCCTTATTAACATCGGTATAATCAACACACATCCTCCATTTGCCATTGTTTTTTCTTACAAGTACAACGTTTGAGAGCCATGTAGTGTATTTGGCCTCAGAAATAAACCTAGCTTCTAGGAGGTCTTTGACAGCTTTCTCCGTGGCTTCCATCTTTTCCAGGGACTGCTTCCTTCTGCGCTGAGCAATGGCTTTGACGGTCGGATCAATTGTAAGCTGGTGGCAAGCGACGGATGGGTCCAATCCTGGCATTTCAGCAGCACTCAATGCGAACAAGTCTGCGTTCTCACGGAGGCATGCTTTTAGTTGTCTCCTGGCCAGGTTGGGGAGGTCTGCTCCGATCTTTACTCCCCGTTGGGGGTCTTCTCCGAACGGAACGATCTCGAAGTTGCCATCTGGGACAGGGCATAGGAGATGGATGCTGTTGTTGGACTGGCTGCTCGAATTCGTTGGGTGGTTTTCCTCACTGAAACGGCTGCCAGGTCGATAGATTCGACCTGGGGGAGCGGTTTTGGCTGCTCGGAGCTGCTGGGCAGAGGGGGACGACCAGAAGTCCTCGGTCTTGCTGAGATGGTGCTCAGTCTTTTTGATGCTGCTTCGAAGCACCGTCGGGCAGCTTTGATGTCGCCGTGGAGGGTGGCGACCGTCCCTTCTGAAGTGTAGTACTTTATATTAAGGTGTACGGTGGAAGGTACTGCAATCGACTCCGCCAGGGTTGGCCTTCCAAAGATGCACTGGTATAGTGACGGGCATTCAATTACCAGAAACTGTGCTTTAATTGCTCGGGTTGTCTTTCCTAAACTGAAGGTTACGATGAGCTCTACGTAACCTCAGGGCTTTGTCACCGCCCCGTTGAATCCCTGCAGGTCGGATCCGACGTAGGGAGTCAGGTGAGAGTCATTCAGCTGCAGCGTTTCGAACAGGTGGTTGTACATTATATCAACCGAGCTACCCTGGTCCACGAGTATTCTGCGAACGTCGAAGTTCGCCATCTTTGCTCGGATGAGCAGCGGAATGCTTGAGTTCGGCGCTCTGCCGAGGAGCTCTTCCTTGTAGAAGGAAATAGGAACGGATCCTTTGTGAGTGGTGTCCAGCGTAGTGACTTCATTGGAGCTTTTGCTGATCAATTGATCGAATCTCCTCTTGATTGAGCCGACCGTGATTTTGTTGAATCCACCACCAGAAATGACCATGGCTGACGGGAAGGCCTCCCACGGGCTGTGAGCAGCGAGGTACATGGGGATGGGCAGACTATCAGGGATGCCAAAGTCCTCTGGCCGAGTTATGGACATAGCGACCCGTACGTTGGTGTCCTCAGACGGTGGAGTCTCTTTTGTAACCTTTTTGTTCTCCTGGGTTTCCTATCGGGGAGCATCTTTCTTTTTCGCGAACTGCTTCAGGTGGCCGTCGCGAATAAGGATCTCTATTGCATCTCTGAGGTGGATGTATTCTTCCGTCGTATGACCGTGACTCATGTGGAAGTGGCAATACTTGGATTTGTCTACACCCGGTCTGGTCGACAGCTGTTTGTGGAAACGGACTCCCGCTTGCTTGAATTCCGAGTTGGCACACTCAGACAAGATTTTCTCCCTCGAGGCAGTGAGGGGGGTATAGTCATGGAACTGCCCAGAAGGTCTCTTCTGCTCGCGTGCATCACGAGGCCGATCGTCGCGTCTCTTATCATCTCGACGGGATGTCGAGGTTTCTTCAGCTCTGGACGAGCGGGTACCTTCATGGTGTCGAGAGGCCCGGACAGAGTGTGTAGCAACCTTCTCCTCATACTGTATATGCGACTGGGCTTGGTGGAGAAGGGCGTTAAGGTTCCTCGGTGGATCGAGGCCGATGGCTTTCGCGAAGTCTGAGCCAGGACGTAATCCCTGCTCGAGCAGGAATTTCTTCATGTCATCGGTTGTTGGCACTTGGACGGCCTCCTTGTTGAACCGTTCAATGTAAGCCCGAAGCGGCTCATCCCTTCCCTGTACGATGGCTCCGAGGGACGCCTCGGTCTTTGGATGGCGTCGGGATGCAGTAAAGTGACGGGAGAAAATCTTCCCCAGCTGACTCCAGGATGTAATGGATTCCTCTGGCAACTATTTGTACCATGTCATTGCTCCCTTCCGGAGCGTGGTCGGGAACAGGCGGCACTTGATGGCTCCTCGTACCCCTCTGTAGTCCAAAAGAGCATCTATGTTCTCTATGTGCTCGTCTGGGTCAGTGGTTCCATCGTAAGTCCCTAGAGACGGAGGCTTCTCTAGTCCTTTAGGGAGACGGGTGGCCAGGATCCTGCGGGACAACGGGCCGCGAGGCTCGTCGTTGCTGTCTGAACTTGGAGTTGATGGTGACCGTTGTCTGCGCTCGCGGCGGCGGTCTCTGCGAGGTGAAGGTGAACGTGGCCGGTCACGAGGTCTGACCGGTGGAGAATGTCTATCCTGCCTCGTTCTCTTGTGTCTTGGTGATGACCGATCTTGCGGGGAGATCTGTTCGCGCTTGCGAATGTATTGTGATTCAGGTTCCTGCCTCGATATGTAGTCTTCCCCGTGCCTAAGTGGCGGGCTTCTTGATTTTCAATGCTTGCTCTTTGGAGGAGAGGATCTTGGAAGAGATGCTTCCTCGAGAGCTCCTATTCTCTCTCCTTGCTGCAAGATAAGGAGGTTTGTGCGGTTGACAGCTTCCAAAAGAGCCGCAACGACCAGGTCGGCGCTGGGAGGGCCAGGAATTGGTCGTTCACCCGGCGGTAGCTGTTTTCCTCCTTGCTCGGTGGGAGGAGGAGTTGGCGACGCAGTCGCCCCGTCTCGAAGGAAACGGGGATCAGAAAGTAACAAGGAACTGCTGTCAGCGTCCATCTTATTGACGGGAACTAGAACCATAACGTCAGCACCTTTTGCGGAGTTCTGAGCAGCTATATGTGGGTGGATCAAAGAAAGTATGTTTTGATCTTTTAGTTTCTGAGGAGGAAAGAAAGAATGGGAGAATAAGGAGTTCCCACAGACGGCGCCACTGATCCGGGGTATTCGAATAGGTCCACGTATGCTGGTCGTCAGAAGGGCAAGGTGCTCGGAATATTGACTGTGGGGAGGAAGAGGGTGTACCTGCAAGGTACTCCGACGCTCAAGTAAGAAAGGGTCAGAGAAAAGGGGCAAGTATAAAGTGTATTCTTAGGGTGAATATTTGATGCCTGACCCTCTCAAGCGAGAGGGTTTATATAGAGCCCCCAGCGCGTGGCCAACGGTCCTATTTTTGGGGCGAAATAACCATTTTCCCCAAAGAATAGGTAACCGCCCAAACTAGCCGTTATGTCGGGCAGGGTGCCCAGAACTAGCCGTTATGTCGGGCATAGGCGCAGTTTCGGGCACCTGCCCTTTGCTGTTCGGGCAGTGAGGAAACCGTGCCTGACGGGTATCGAAGTCGAGGAGGAACGTTTCATTCCTTGCCAGGTTGGAGGGGCGGAAAGGTCACTTTTGCCCCTCTGTGGATTGGACTTAGGCAATTTGGGCTGCTCTGGAGCAGAGGCGAATTGGGCCAATTTTAGCCATTGGTCCAGTCCAGAACAGTAACAATTAATTTTTAAGTTTTTTTTATCGTTAATTAAATAAAATAGATTTTGAAGAGTTAGAAGAGCACTATAGAGTTTTTTTTTTTTAAGTTAAGGATAAAAATGAATCCAAAGTTAACATACAAAACCAAAAGTTAGTCAATAGTCTCCCTCATCCAAACATTATAAATTGGAGTGATCCACTCCACTTTTGCCAACACAAAAGCACAAATGTTTACACATATTATTAGTTAAAAAAGAAGCAGCCATATTACATTTGATTCTTCCTATAAATGGCTTGTTCCACTTAACACAATATCTTATTTAAGTAGGCTGGGGTTTTTTTTTTATCTTGATGACATTTTTTAAGAATTAAGAATGCCAACGACTCTATGCATAAAATCCCTCGGCCGCTCAATAACATTGTTCCATATTTTTATTAGGGTTAAATAAGTTTTAAATCCCTATAAATATAGTGATTTTCAATTTTGATCCCTCTAAAATTTTTCATTAAGAATTAGTCCTTATAAAATTTTCCGTCTCAATTATGAGTCTCTGACGTCAAATGGGACTAACGGAAGCTGACGTGTCTATATCCACTCATTTCATTCGTACTTTCACACACACAAACACATGTCAACAATGACGACAATACCCTCTGACAAAACTCATCTCAATATGCCAAAGCTAATTGCTTTTCCTCTTAACTCACTTTTTTACTCATACACAATTAATTGCATATTATCAGCTGCTGTATTATTGTTGTTGTATTTGGAGACAACATAGCGATAAGCTCCAACTTTTTTCTTCCTTGAACCAGAGTTATCAACTGTGATTACTATTATGCCTCCACAACCAATATGCTACTCCATGGATGCTTGACTCTTGACCATAACCACCATCATTGATCTCCATCTCAAACTTACACCACACACAAAGAGCCACCTGCATTTTTCCATAAAAAATCATCCTCTTCACTTTACACGAAACAACACCCAACTGATTCATACTATGTAACCAAGTTTCCACAGTGTTCAAATCACTTTCATCTAACCTCCATTCTCTTCAAACAGCTGCACAAAGACATACTCGCCACTACAAACTCCCAAACACCGTTGTTGTGTTGTTGTTCCAACCATATTACCATTGTTCCACCATGTAAATCACTATACTCTCTTCACTCTCCTCTTCCAAACAGCTGTAACAATAACCGACAACTTCAACACTTCCATTTCTATCTGCTTCATCTTCCACACACTATCCACATAAATCTCACGTTAAACTTTATTTCGCCGCCAAACCACACTCAATCAACAACATAACCATCCTGCTACGTACAATACGACAATAACACTCGATACATAACAACTGCCTCATCTCTTGATTGGGTAAGGTTTTAACTTCAAATTTTCTTTTATGCTTTTGTATAGATTCGTTGTCGTTGTTGTTCTCTATTTTCCATGCACAGTCGGTTCGAGTGTGAGATGATAATTGTTTCATGCTGTTACCCTTTTTTTTCATGTAAATTCTTTTAACCTTTTTTATATCATTTCCATCGTTGAGGATTATGGGCTTCTCAACCCATTTAGTCATGTTTTCGCACCTGATATATTGGCGAAGCTCCCCCCCTTTTTTATACATATTAATTATTTGTTCTTTAAATAATTTTTCTTTTAGTTGTATTTATTAGAAAAAAGACCAAAAAATATTTTAATCATTCACTTTTAATAGTTTCATTTCTAGTTTAGTTAGTTATCTGAAACCAATAAATTTCAATTAAAAACAACAAAATCACATAAAAACAATCTCACATAAAACCATTTTAGGATAATTATCCTGGAACAATGTGAGAATTTCATTGGAAACAGAAGCATGGTGTAAGCATCACTGACTCTAAAGTCTCTAGCTCTGAGAAACTTCAAGAGCACCACATCAGCTGAAGCACCATCATTGCCATTAAGCAAGGACACACCCCACATGGAAGCATTGTTGTTGATTTCCTTTGAAGCTGAGAGCTTTTTCTTGAACTCTTGTAAAGCTTTCTTCTCCGAGAATTTGAGGTGGGAGACGAAATAGGTGTCTTCTTTGAAGGAAGAGGAGGTGAAGTTTGCAGTTTCCATTAGTGTTGTTACTATGGTTTTTTTGTGTGGTTTTGGAGAAGGATGTTTTGGAGTTTCTAAGAAGGGTGTGCTACTAGTGATGATGGATGTAGAAGATGAAGAGTGGTCCATTGATGATGAATGAGGGAATTGAGAGAGACCCAGATGGTTTTTCGCCATTGAAATGGAAAATGTTGGTGATTCAAAAATGGGGTTGTTGATAATCATAGAAAGTTTGAAGCTTTTGAAAGTTATAAATAATATATTCAAAGTGCACCAAAACAAATCGTGCAGTAAAGACTTTCTTTGGTCCAAGACCAAGTGCACCAAAATCAAGGCAGACACGTCAGCTTCCGTTAGCTCCATTTGACATCAGGGACTCATAATTGAGACGGAAAATTTTATAGGGATCAATTCTTAATACAAAATTTTAGAGGGACCAAAATTGAAAATCGCTATATTTATAGGGACTTAAAACTTATTTAACCCTTATTATTATTTCGTTATTTTTAAATACTCCATATGGTAGTGACAAAAAGAGAATAATTGTCTTGTGATAGTCTCTGGATGATATCGAAGAATTATTTAGCAACATCAAATCCATTTTTACTACCTCATAAATCACATAAATCACAGTCAGTCATTACATATAATCAGTCGAAGAATTGGAGAAAAATGAGTGAAAAAGGAGCCAAAATGATGAAGAAAGACTCAAGAATGAATGAAAATAGCTAAGTATGAAAAAATGAGACTTAGTGAAAATTCTGGTGGAAAATGTGAAAAAGCATGCAGCTACTGGAATAATCACGCGCACCATCGTGCGCCATCGTGTGCGCGATAGAAGCGAAAAAGATGCATCCCGCGTGCGATGCTTACATAATGCGTGCAATGATTGCTTTTTCTGGGCTCTTTCTGACGTGTTCTGACAGCTTCAAAAGGAGATTTTCTGCTTTTTCACAAGGGTAGCGAATTTGGGAGAGGAGAGCATGAGTTTGGGAGCACAAAAGGAGATTTGTAGGATATTTGAAGCCATTGGATGTCATCTCTTCAAGGGATTTCTTATGTTATTTTCGTTTACCGATTGTGGTATTTTTCTTTGAATAATGTGTAGCTAAATTCTCTTAGGTTAGGTTGTGTGATGATGAACCTTATTCAATCTTGTTGGCATTATATGACGGTTTGACTTTGTATGAATCCTTTGAATTATAATTTTATTCTGTTGTTTCTTATGCTTAATACTTTTTATTTGAGATACTCTGTTAATATGTTGTTAGACACATAGGGATTCCTTACCCGTAGCCTATGTGTTGGACCTATGGCAACTGTTCTACTTAAGTCGGTTGAATAGGGATAGGAGACCTCGAGTAGTGTCATAGGGAATTAACAGTTTGTGCATCGCCTAACACTGCTTACGCTGGCGGATTAGGGATAGAAAGCTCCGAGTAGTTTTTAGTGAGGTATTTCGTGAGGGACTGGCTATAACGGTTTTGTTAATTTGCCGTAAGACTATAAGAATAGGATCACTCATACAAGGCAGCGTACATCAACAAGAGGGGATAAGGGGATTCTAAAACACAACCTGATCACTTTCGTGACATAGTTTTCTCGTTTATTTACTTTTTGCACTGAAAACATGCAAAACCCCCCTTTTTACTATTTTTATTTAATATTGCACAAATCATTGTTTTGTTTGCACACAGTAATTATGGGTTCGATCTTTTTATTACTGTAAAATTATCGATACACTTGCCGAGAAGTCATCAAGTTTTTGGCGCCGTTGCCGGGGACTGTTGATTGCAACAAGTCAACGCTTTGTGCAACATTTGTTGTTCTTATTTTATTTTATTTTTATTTTTTATTGCTTTTTGTTATTTTCTTCTTTATCATAGTGCTATTGAGGTATTTTTATTTGTGTGTAGGAAACTCAGGTGATAGGAACATGGACCATGGCCGCACCAATATCACAAACTATGGGGGACTATTGTAGGCCTACTGATGCGTCATAGGTTTCCTTGGGTTTCATTCCGGCAAATCCTGTGCATTTAAACATCAAATACTTCTTACTTTCAAATTTTTGAAATAAATAATTTGGTGGAAACGCAACTAGTGACCCGTGGGAACATCTAGCAAGATTCTACGAGACAACATTGATGTGTCAACCGGAAGGTATTACAAGGAATCTAGTTAAACTGAAGTTATCCAGCTTCTCGTTGATTGGAAGAGCGAAGGATTGGCTATTATGTCTTACCAATGAAGTAATAAGAACTTGTAAAGAATTGAAAGACAAATTTTTAGAAAAATTCTTCACTACAACACAATTCACAGATAGAAAAGCTGAAGTCACATAGTTTGAACAACAAGAGAACAAGCCTCTCTATGATGCTTGGGAGAGGTTTAAACTGTTATTATGACGGTGTCCTAATCACAATATGAGCAATATGGAACAAATGCAAATTTTTGTGAAAGGCTGGCAAATGCAAGCACGGATGCTCTTAGATGCATCCGTCAGAGGAACAATCAAGACATTGACCAAACCGCAAGTAAAGAACCTCATTTAGAAGATGTGTATGAATGAGTACTGCTCAAAAAGTGAAAGGTCGGTCAAGCCTGAAACTAGTGGAACGCCTAAAGGTATGTTACCTCTTGATACTCATACCGCTCTTTTAGTTCAGATTGAATTATTGAATAAAAAGCTAGCTAAAAGCAGCTTAGATAGAGCTAACACGAGTCATGTACAAGCACTCAGGTATGATTTTTGTGGAGGTGAACATACGAATGAAAGGTGTTCATTGGATGGAATAAGTGAGGAGGTTCATTTTGCAAAGTTTCAAAAGAACAGCCCTTACTCAAACACATGCAATCCGGGGTGGAAAGATCACCCAAATTTCTGTTGCAGCAATAATCAAAATCCCAATGCCAACCAAGAAATGCCACAAAGCCAACAAGTTCCGTTTCAAAGGAAGGCATCATAGTTGGAAGATACTTTGCAGAATTTTATTAAAGTCACTCAAAGTAGTTTTGATCAGATAAATAAATAAAAATCATGAGGAAATGAGTAAAAATTAGGAGGATTCCATTAAAAATATGGAGATAAAGATTGGTCAGCTATCTAGACAAATAACAGGTTTTCCTAGCTCGAGTGGAGGATTCACGGGTAACACTGTGGACAATCCTAAGAATGAAACATGCAAGGTCGTGGATACAGGTTCAAAGGTACTTATTGAACAAGGTAACAAAAAGACAGTTCAAGAAGGTGTGATTGAAAAAGAAACGAAGGGGAATCAAGGAGATGAAGAAGAAAGACGAGTCACCCTTGATCACTTCATTGATAAAAATTCTCCTTGGAGAGGAACGAAGAAGTAAATCCTTACCGAACCAAACCCCCTTACCGAATTACATTAAACCACATTTCCCTATAATTAAAAAGAAATTATTTCAAGAGTGTAGCGAGCGATTTTGGACGCGGTTCTTAAGCGTTGGTCGCTCTCTGCGGTTTGAGCTTACCGAAACAGGGAAATCAGAGCGTTCGTAGTTCCTCCTATTCTATGAGAGGAAATGGTGTTTAGGTGTCTTGTTCAAAGCCCAAGACGTGAAGCGAAAGTTGATTTGTATCTTGATCAAAGCCCAAGATGTGAAGCTGAAAGACCTCGACTTTAGAGAGAATTTGTCATCTCTAAAGAGGGGAGAAGGAGAATTACTTTAACTAGGATACGCGGATCCGAGCAATGCCATAATTTCCGAAGAAAGGGTTTTAACCTGAAGGAGAAGACTTTAACTCAGTGTAGAGCAATGCCATCTTTCCTTAGGAATTTCTCATGCTAAAAGAGGGACAGTAGCATGGATGTAGATGATCCAGAGGCTTGCCGCTTACAGCGATTAGATGGGGGAAAGAGTTGTTGATGTTTGTGTACTGTGAACGAGACACGGTTTTGATGCTAAAAGGTCGATTGGATCAACCAGTGGTTTTCTTATACAAAGCCTAAGAGGAGGCTAATTTCCGATAGGAAAATCATTATACAAAGCCTAAGAGGAGGCTATTTTGTGTCTCGTACAAAGCCCGAGAGAGAGGCTAAAAGTTTTTGACCCAGTGGGGCATATCGTTATACAAAGCCTAAGAGGAGGCTAGCAAAGAGTTGACTCAGTTGGAGAATCTTTTATACTCAGTAATAGAGTGTTTTTGTATCTCGTACAAAGCCCGAGAGAGAGGCGAAAAGGTTATTTTGACTCCACTGGGGAGAATTTTGGTATCTCGTATGAAGCCCGAGATGGAGGCTATTGTAACTGTTTCAGTTGAGTGACAGATCCAATATACCGATTTAAAAAGAGAAAATCAGTTCTTATATGAGCAATAATGTACTCAGGGATTTAATTTGAGGATCAGGGATATTTCCTTCTCTTTGAGGAAACGGGAAATCCAAAGGGTATTGAGATTGTCCGAGTCTGCGGGTTTCCTTCCTATTTAACGAAGGGTGCTTGAGAATGTCTTTGAGACTCAAGGAAGTTAGACTGTCCAAGTCTAGAGTTTTATCTTTTGTACTATGCTTCGAGAAATAGTAGTAGACTCTATGAAAGGACTGTTCTATGAGGATGACTAGGTTCTGTTCCTATACCTCTAGGAGGTCGTCGGGACAATTTGTACGAAGCCCAAGAGGAGGCTGGAATCTTTTAAGAAGCCGACGGGTCCTTGTACGAAGCCCAAGAGGAGGCTATCATTCCCGGAGGAAGAGATCATTATACAAAGCCTAAGAGGAGGCTGTGAATACTTCTAAGAAGCCGCAGGGTCCTTGAATAATGCCCAAGAGGAGGCCGATGCTTTTAAGAAGCCCGTGGGTCTATCATCTCCTTTCCATTAGGAGAGATAACTCTTGTAAAGATAAAAACCACTGGTAAACGTGCGAGGTTTACTATCCAACGACTTTTAGCTTTTGAAGAGGGTTCCTTAGTTAAGGTCCAAGATTATGACCGTAGTGGGTACCCAAACCCCGAGACATTCAAGGCAAGCTATCCACAAGGAATAGATCAAGTCAGGAAAGTTCGAGAATTTGGAAGAAACTCAAAGATGCCATTCACGGAGAATACATTCATCTTAGGGAGTAGAGCTTCTTGATGATTCCTAAGGAGGACAGCCGAAGAGAAGACTGTATCTGGTGCTCCTATTGGGGATCTAGGCGTCTATTTCTACGAATAAATGAAACGGCGTCACCTAGTTCTAGACGTAGTTGCCGGGGAAACTCGAAATATCTATACTATTATTACACAGTAGATATGAGTTTATGAAAGGAGACTTACAGTGAGCAGCCCCACAATACAGTTTATAATATGAAAGCAGTAAATGAAAGCGATAACCACTTACTCGGTTGTAGAGCTTCCATGCTGTTTGGTTAGTTATTCAACAAAGAAAGATTGAAAACAACAGTATATTCAAAATCAAAGGAGAAAGTGCTTTGAAAAAGAAAGATTTGGGGCTTACAGCTCAAGGAGAGGCCCAGGGTTTTATCAGTGAGCGCACTGTTTGAATTTGTACAGAGGGACTTATACAAGTGACTGGGGCCCAAAAAGGTTTTCTGTACAAAGGGATGGGTCTTACACTCTCTCAAGAGGCCCAAAGTGTTTTAAAGAAAAATAAATGGGTCTTACTACTCGAGGGTAGGCCTAGATGGTTTTTATTTTTAAACGGGCGACGATCGCGCCGTTTACTTGTACAGAGGGACTTATACAATGAGTGAGGCCCAAAAAGTTTTTGTACAAGGGGGGATGGGTCTTACACTCTCTCAAGAGGCCCAAAAAGGTTTAAAGAAAAGAGTGGGGCTTATAACACGAGGGTAGGCCCGGATGATTTTTGAAAAGGCGACGATCGCGCCGTTTGTTTTTTGACGGTATCGGGACTTATACAATAAGTGAGGCCCAAAGATAATTTGGTCAAAAAAAAAAAAGGATTGGGTCTTACACTCTAATAGAGGCCCAAAGTGTTTTGAAAATGATTTATGAGGGTTGAATTAATCCAAAACCCTAATTTGTTTTCAAAATGTATTTAATTGAATAAAAATTCAATTAAAATTATCAAAAATTGTTTAACACATGGAAAACAAATTGTGATCTTGGATTAATGCTTCAAAAATTAAGTATTGACCTACAAAATAATTAGAAAGCATTAAAAGTTGCAAAATCAATGTAGAAAAAATATTTAAAATGCCAAAAACAATCAAAATATTAATTCTTTACAAAAATATCAATTATATGAAATAAATAATATTTTTGTGATTTTTTGATAAAATAAAATATTTTAACATTTTTGTGAATTATTAAAAAAAGAATCAACTCAAAATCATTAAAACTCAGAGAGAAATTAATTTTTGAATCAATTAAACAAAATCATAAAATTCAAATATTCAAATTATATGAAAATGGCGCCAAGAACAACACCAAGAACACGCGCATTTTTCAGTTTGCCCAGATTTGCATTTTCCATCCAATCTCACTGAATACGTAATTATATCATACAATTCACATATCATTATGCTCGTCTCAACCTCACGGTCATGTCTATGTACTTTAATTTCATTTAAATTAAACATACAACAAGAAATCACGAAGAGACCTCAAGAACCCTAATTTCTGCATGAAGGCTAGGATTTTTGATACACGATTCAAACAATGCAATTAATTGAGGGAAAACATTCCATGCATGATTATGAACATATGGCCAAATTATTGTGCGAGGAAATATGCATAGATTAAGAGATGACCAAGTATGTGCTTACCTCCAAGTCGTGACAGCAAGAGCAGATGTGATTTTGAGTTGGAGGTGTTACAGACAAGTTGTGATGATCTGGACAGCTTCCCTACACCATATGGAGTGTGTTTGAACACTTGGATTAAATTGAAATGGACTGGATCAGTTTATGGCATCTCAGCTGCAACTTCACTTCAAACTTGTGTGGATGGCAAGTGATTTTGTGAAATTGATGTTTTAGAAGTTATGTGAGTGTTTGATTAGCTCATATGTGATGTATGTGAGGTGTGTGAGTGATTGGTTTGTGCAGAATTGCTCTCAAACTCAAAACCCGATAGCTACCTTGCTAAGAAAGGCATTTTTGCCAAGAGAAAGAGATTTTGAGGAAAGCATCTGTTAGATGGCTTTGGTGTACTCAAACTGATCACAATTGAGCTCTATTTATAGTAGAGCAAGTTTGTTTTGCAAGGAATAGTGCATGGCAGCTGGTAAGTAGGTTTCCTCAATGTTGGCCAATGGAAATGAAAGTCTCCTCTAGCCATTGACTAGAGGTTAGGGCACAGAGCTTTGGTCCCCTTGGTCTTGGATAAGTCTTGACTGATTTCAGATGAGAATGGCTCAGTCCATGCCACCTTGATGGTTCCATTGAATGCCTCATTCCAAATTTGAAGTCTTGTCCCTATTTTGGCCATTCTAGGTTCAACATGCTATTTCTTGTTCCATGGACTTTGGAGGCTTGGCTCAATGATTGTCCCCTTTGGATTCAATACACTGAGGTGTCCAAGTGGATTGGAGCAATTGAAATTGGCTGATTTTGGCAAATCGACCCAAAATGCAAACTCTGCCTTACTTTGACAGATTTCAGCAAGGTAACTTGACAATGTTGTATCTCATGATGTAGGTTGAATTTGGCAATGTTCTTGGCCATTTTGGAAAGCTCTTACATGATACAACAACTGTTTGAACAAGTTTGGTTTTGATCTCTTTTGATTCCAAGTGAAAAATCCCCCTACATTTGGCAAAAAGTGAGGCAAAATCTGACTTAGTGAAAATTTCACTAAGTGTTGGAAAAAGTGACTTTTTCACTTTTCAGCCACTTTGATCATTCCATAACTCAAAATCCTTAATGAATTAGAATGACTTGTAGTTGAAGTTTTTGTAGGTGATAATGAGGGCTACAAATCCATCTTTGGATGAGAAAAAATGACCTTGTGGTTTAGGAGTTATGGTCCTCTAAGTTTTATGGTTACCCCTTTTACAAGTTATCTCACTTTTCTTGATTTTTCTTGATGAATGATGATTCAAATCATACATTAACATCATTTTAGGGTTAAAAATCCATTTTGGTGAAAAATCTCAAAAAGTCAAAGTTGACTTTTGTGCACAGTTGACTTTTTATCAGATGAATTCCAAACTGTGCAATTCTTCAGGAAATCATGTCCTTGACCTAAATCAAACTTGATGGACATGTTCCATGGGTGTCATAGGGTATATTCAATCATGTATTAGGGTTTGGGAGCATGTCTTGGTCAAAAGTCAAAGTTACAGTTGACTTTTCCCTTAAAACCCTAATTGTGGTGCAGATGAAATTGAGACTTGTTGCTCAAGCTTCTTGGATCAATCCATTGTTCCAAATGGATAAATATGGTGTATTAGAGACCCTCAAATCATCTCTTGAGGTCTTGGCTCATGGTTTGTCCCAAAAGTCAACTTAGGGGTGAATTAGGTCAAGAAACCCTAATTCCTGATTTTTGATGAATGCATCCCCTGAGGCAAAATTGACTTGATGCATGGGTTCATGAGGTTCCATGAAGCATATTAGGTCATGTTTTGGATCATTGCCTTGTGCCCAGATGAAAATTTCCATCTGGAGGCCCTGGTCGACCAAAACCCTAATTTGGTGACACTGTCGATCTTGAGACTTAATCCACCTAGAAGGGAGCAGCCTTGTGCTTAATCCTTGAAGTGGGAGTCCTTCTTGATCCATTGTGGATGTTTAAGAGATTAGACAAGTTGAAGATCATGTCATTTATTGATTGATCCTTTGTCTAAGCACTCAGAGAGGGCTTGAAACCCTAATTTTGATTGTATTGGATGCTCACCCATCTTTGGGGAGACTGATGAAGCATGATGGTTCATCCATATTGTGATGATGATTTGCACAATGATGGGAAATCTAAGTGGTTCATCCATATAAAGAGTGTCACCGCTGAGGAAGAAGTTTCCAGCCAATCTTCTGAGGGTTTTCCTGTCCTTTCTGAGTGCCCCAGATGGGTACTCTTGTTTCTGAAGGAAGCATTTGATATCGTGATACCAAGGTCTGTCGTCTATAACTGCTTCAATTGCGAAGATGTAAGCGGGCCGTTCAAGGCGTATGATGTCAATCTTAGGTATGTCATTCCATCGACCTACACTAATCATGGAAGAGAGAGTGGCTAATGCATCAGCCATGTGATTCTCATCACGAGGGATGTGATGAAAGTCGACTGTGTTGAAGAAGGGTAACAACCTTCTTGCATAGTCTTTGTAAGGAATCAATCCTGATTGGTATGTGTTCCAATCTCCTTTTATCTGATTGATAACCAGGGCTGAATCGCCGTATACGTCCAAGTTTTTGATCCTTAAATCAATCGCTTCTTCGAGACCCATGATACATGCTTCGTATTCGGCCTCGATGTTCGTACATTTGAACGTAAGTCTGGCAGTGAAAGGAATGTGGGAACCCTGAGGGGTAACAATGATTGCCCCAATTCCGTTCCCGTAATGATTAACTGCTCCGTCAAAGATCAGTCCCCACTGGGAACCTGGTTCTGTCCCTTCACTGGGTAGCGGTTCATCGCAGTCTTTCATTTTTAGATACATGACATCTTCGTCTGGGAAGTCAAACCCGATTGATTCTTGATCGTTAATCGGTTGATGAGCCAAATGATTGGCTAAAATACTTCCCTTAACGGTTTTTTGAGCGTGGTACTCTATGTCATATTCTGATAGTAACATCTGCCAACGGGCAATCCTTCCCGTGAGAGCAGGTTTTTCGAAAACGTACTTGATTGGATCTATTTCGGAGACCAACCAAGTAGTATGACGAATCATGTACTGGCGAAGACGTTTGGCTGCCCAAGCCAAAGCGCAACAAGTTTTCTTAAGCATCGTATACCGAGTCTCGCAGTCGGTGAATTTCTTGCTTAGATAGTAAATGGCAGACTCTTTCCTTTTAGTTTCGTCTTGTTGGCCAAGTACACATCCCCTTGAGTCCTCTAGGACTGTGAGGTAAATGATTAGTGGTCTTCCTTCCACTAGAGGTGATAGGATCGAAGGATTCAACAGATATTCCTTGATACTGTCGAAGACGGTTTGGCAATCTTCTGACCAAACGCAATCCTGGTTCTTTTTGAGTAATTTGAAAATCGGCGCACAAGTGGCGGTCATAAGGAATATGAATCTGGAGATGTAGTTCAAACGTCCCAGGAATCCTCTGACTTGTTTTTCAGTTTTCGGAGAAGGCATTTCTTGAATGGCCTTGACCTTGTCAGGATCAACCTCAATTCCTTTCTGGCTGACGATGAACCCTAGTAGTTTCCCTGAACGGACACCGAAGGTGCACTTGTTGGGATTCAAGCGGAGCTTGAATTTTCTTAGACGTTCGAACAATTTTGACAGATGTTCAACATGCTCATCCTCTATTCTTGATTTTGCAATCAAATCATCGACATATACCTCGACTTCCTTATGTATCATGTCATGAAACAGAGTAGTCATGGCCCTTTGATAGGTCGCCCCGGCATTCTTCAAACCGAACGACATTACCTTGTAACAAAAGGTACCCCATGGGGTAATGAACGAAGTTTTCTCCATGTCTTTCGGCGCCATTTTGATCTGGTTATAGCCCGAGAATCCATCCATGAAGGAGAAAACTTTGAACTTTGCTGTGCTGTCTACCAGTATGTCAATGTGTGGTAAAGGAAAGTCGTCCTTTGGACTTGCCTTGTTTAGATCTCTGTAATCAACACACATTCTGACCCTTCCGTCCTTTTTGGGAACGGGTACGATGTTGGCTAGCCATTGAGGATATTCAGATGTAGCGAGGAAACCCGCGTCGATCTGTTTCTGTACCTCCTCCTTGATTTTGATGGCCATGTCCGGGTGAGTCCGTCTCAACCTTTGCTTTACTGGCGGACATTCCGATCTTAGCGGTAAGTGATGTTCCACGATGCTGGTATCCAACCCTGGCATATCCTGATAGGACCAAGCGAATACATCGGGGAATTCTTTGAGAAGCTTTATCAAACCCTCTCTGGTAGTTGGACTGAGCAGTGCTCCGATCCTGATTTCTTTTCTCTCTTTTTCTGAACCCAAGTTTACCGTTTCCAACGGCTCTTTGTGAGGTTCAATGGACCTTTCCTCTTGTCTGAGTAGTCGGGAGATCTCTTATGGAATTTCGTTGTCATTTTCTTCTTCAGCCTCGAATACCGGGAACTCAAAGTTGGGAGAAGGCATCGGATCGTATGTTTCAACGGGGTATAAAACAAGCAATCTGCATGACGTGATGATTCGTGTTTAGAAAAGATAGAGAAAATGCAAGTGTGTGCAGTGTTTTGATTTTACTGCTTGTTTTTATGATTGAATTGTTTTTTAGGATTACCATTTTCTGAAAAAGCAAAAAGAGAAAATAGCAATTAATGCGGAAATTACAGAACGACGTTATTTTATTAATGAACAAGTCGAATCTTGAAACTACAACCCTATAAAACAAAACTCACTCGCTCTGGGCAAAGCGAAGAGGGAATTTTACAGAAAACGAGCCCTATCAAAACATCTGTTTCACCTGGGCAGGGTGAAAGGTTAAAGATGGAAGTTACTTTGACTGACGAACGACCTTCGGAACCTCGACGGCAACCCATTGGCGGCGAACTCCTCGGTGAATCACAAAGTCTGGCACCTTCCTTGATTTGTCTTCAGAAATGACGCTGATTTCTGGTGGAGCAGGATCATTGGAATCTGTCTCCCAAGCAGAATTGTCGTAGGAGGATTCCTCTGTTACATTTTGCATAGCATTTGTACTCTCAGCTGTATCTCCCCATCCAATTGGCTGGATATTTTCAAGCCTGATATCAGAGCTCTCAGGAGCGGTGTACTTGACCATAAAGTCGTATTTTCCACTTGGTTGTCCCAGAGTGTCCCAAACTTCTTTGGAACTGGAGAAGTCATCCTCCTCGATGACGTTGACCTCGGGAAAAGCATAATTGATGAATTCTAGTCCTGTAAACATTGCGAATTCATCTTCATGTTGAGTAATTTCCGAATGACCTGAGTGTTGATCCCATGACATGGTGGGGACACAAGTATTCTGTTCAATGACGCTCAACTGAGTTTCATTACTCGGTTAACTTTCTTGCCCCAAGTTTCCTGGGTAAGGCTGCCACATTGGCAGGCCATCCATCGGGCCATAGTAATTGCGGTCAAAGTTGTCTTTCATCAGAGTGTCTTCCTCTAATGAATTTGGCGGAGCACGGCATCCTTCTGGATCATAATCCCCGTAGATCATTTCGACATCTGATCTTGGTATAAATCTCGGACTTTCTGTAGGAAAGCAAAAAGGCATAGGCACCTCTTCCTGAGACATATAGTCGTCCTTGTTAAGGTAGAACTTCCATTCTTCATCTGTGTCAGAGGGATCTTCCTCATTGATAGCATGAACTGTCTGAGACACTGGGTGAAGAAAACCTCCACTGTGGAAGAAGTTTTGAAGGGGATGAAGACTTTCATCGTTGGCGGCTGTCTGGGTACAGGTTGCAGAAAAACCAAGACCCTTCTTTGTTTTATTGTCAATAGGAATGACAAGCCGTCCCCATCCGGTTGTATCGGTACTCTCGATCGCTTTGATAGCATCGTTGTATGAGGAAATCGAGGTTCCTCCTTCGAACTGATTGTCCTTGCTCACCGATAGTGCTTGGAACTGAGTTCCAATAACCTCCTCGGGTTCTACACAAGCAGATGATGATAGGTTACTCACAAGCAAGGCTTGTTCCCCACAAACCATGACAAGTTGATTGTTCTTGACGAACTTTAGCTTTTGGTGGAGGGTCGAAGTGACCGCTCCAGCCTGATGTATCCAAGGTCTTCCTAATAAACAACTGTATGTTGCTCGGATGTCCATGACCTGGAAAGTGATTTGGAAAGTGTGAGGACCAATAGTTATGGGAAGATCAACTTCGCCGATAACTGTTTTTCTGGATCCGTCGAATGCTTTGACGACGACCTCGCTAACTCTCATCGGAGGGCCCTTAAATGATAATTGCGTCAAAGTGGACTTCGGCATAACATTCAGGGCTGACCCTGTGTCTACCAGTACGTTGGCTAAAGCATCGCCCTGGCAGTTAACTGTAATGTTGAGCGCCATGTTATGACGGCGACCCTCTTCAGGTAATTCTTCATCACTAAATCCCAAATTATTGCAGGAAGTGATGTTAGAGACAATGCTATCGAATTGTCTGATTGTTACATCCTGTTCCACAAAGGCTTGCTCCAAGACTTTCTGTAGAGCCTCTCTGTGTGCTTCTGAATTGCGTAACAGTGATAATACTGAGATCTTTGAAGGAGTCTATAACAGTTGATCAACGATGTTATATTCACTCCTTTGGATGAGCTTTAGCATCTCATCTTTGTCTTTTGAAAAGTCGGGATTACTAGATTGACCGACTGGCGGATCAGGAATTTCTGCTTGAAGTTCCTTTTCTTTGTTGGATTCTCCAACCCCTCGGTTGAAGATTCGACCGCTCCGTGTTACACGACTGATATCTGCAATATTCATGACGGAGGGTAATGGAATTTCCTTTCCATTCTCGATTATTGTTGCACCGTATTTGTAAGGGATAGCCTTAGTTGATTCATACGGTAATGGCCCCGGTAGATAAATGACTATGGGAACCTTCTGATTCTTCTGACCGTCATAAGTAACCTTGATCTGTTCCTAGTTGGGAACTCTAGATTCGTCAAGTAGAGGGACGATGGCAAAAACATCCCTGATCTGGTGATGACCAGAGATCGTGACAACATCCTCAACTTGCTCGGCAAGGTAGTTCGGCGACCAAATGATGGGTCCTGAACCTGGATATGGGCGAATTTCTCCATGATCGACTTGACCCTGAAGAGCTGCTCTCACAAGGTAACACCCTTGGTTACTTTCCGAACAGATGCTACAACTATCATAGTTGTGTGGTGGCACCTGGCCACGCCCACTTTGAATACAATGTAACCTCACTAGGTTACCTTCCATTGATCGGACATCCTGACTTTGACGACGAGTAGGATTCCTGTTATTGATACTAATCTGCTGAGTATCTTCGTCCATATAGATTGGCATCCACCAGTGATTTAACAAGTGCTGAAGTGCCTCCTGGACAAGGGTACAACCTCGATCGTTTTTGTAACCCGCTTTACAGCTTTGATAGTCATGTGATATTAAGAATCCAAGTCGGACCTGCTCAGCATGTAACTCTACCAGGTTGGTATTCATTACGCGGATATCGAAGACCTGAACCATATTGATTTGATAGGAGTTCCTATCATGGTAGTCTTGGATCCATCCAAGATCCATCTGACGCTGGAGGGCCTCTTGTATGAAAGAGCATCCCTGTTTGTTTACCGAGCAAATCAGACAGGAACTGTAATCGTGCCGTGGCAGATTATGATACTGGCTTTGCCTTAAGTGCATCGCCACCAAGTTGACATTCATCACACGGATGTCGTGGTTTTGAATGACGTTAGAATTCGTAGAGACCATGTTAACTCCACGAACTCGGTGCTCTTGGATCCATCCAAGATCCATTTGTTCCTGTAGAGCTGCTTGCACTACCGAACATCCTTGGTTGTCTTTAGAGCAGATATCACACTGGTGATAATTATGAGGTGGCACATGGCCATATCCACTCTGTCTACAATGCATCTTGACCAGATTGGTCCCCAATAAGAGTACATCGTGAATTTGATAGACATTGTTAGTCGCTTTCTCAATTAGATTGACTGCAGCTTTCTCGTGTTGAGGCAGCGGGTTCGTAAGAACATTAGGATTCGTATCTTTGAAAGATAAGAGCCCGCTCCTAACAAGCTTTTGCACGTCGGATTTGAAATTGAGACAAGTCTCAATGTTATGCCCTGAACCTCCTTGATGATAAGGGCATGTTTGATCCACCTTAAACCAAAAAGGCGGATTTTCCGAAACTGAAAGGGGAGACTTAGTCTGGATGTGCCCCTTAGCCAGCAGTAACGGAAACAGCTCTACGTACGTTACGGGTATAGGATCAAATCCTGGTGGCCGTGTTGTACGGTTGTTGTTATATGGAGGACGAGCCTGCTGAAGAGGCTGTTGTGTCCTTTGTTGGTCAGGTTGGCTCTGCGCAACCTGAGGTTGATACGTAGGAACAGGCGCGGGGCCGATAGCAGGAGTAACAGCTGCTACTGGCTGATAACGTCGCCTTTGCTTTCCGAGAGAGATATTCCCAATATCTTGCTCTTTTTTCTTAGGGAGAGCACTACCATATTTTTTAGTACCGCTCGTTGATCCAGTGTCTTTCACCAAACGTCCTTCTCGGACGGCTTCCTCAAGACGTACACCCATGCCGACCATTTTGGTGAAATCACTGGGTGCACTGGCGACCATTCGGCCATAGTAAAATGAGCTTAAGGTCTTTAAGAAGATTTTTGTCATCTCTTTTTCCTCAAGAGGTGGACAAATTTGAGCGGCAATTTCACGCCACCTTTGAGCATACTCCTTAAAGGTTTCCTTTTCCTTTTGCGACATTGATCTGAGTTGATCTCTGTCGGGTGCCATGTCCAAATTGTACTTGTATTGTTGGACGAAGGCAGTACCAAGATCTCTGAATGTACTGATCGTAGTATGGTTTAAACCCATGTACCATTTGAGTGCGGCACCGGTTAAACTATCCTGGAAGTAGTGAATCAGCAGGTCCTGATTCTCCGTCTGAGCTGACATCCGCCGAGCGTACATCACCAGATGGCTCTGAGGGTAAGAGTTACCCTTGTATTTTTCAAAGTCGGGCACTTGGAACTTGTGCGGGACTTTCACATTCGGGACCAAGCAGAGGTCTGCGGCGTCCTTTCCAAATAGATCCTGGCCGCGAATGGTTTGCAGCTCTTTCTGCATTTCCAGGAACTGTTCCTGGAATTCATCCATTCTATCGAACATAGTTTCCTTCTTACCAGAAGGTGCCTGTGGAATCTTCCCTTCCGGGACAGTGTGCACCACAGGGGGTGGTACCGTGACTACGGCAGTAAGTCTTGGCGCCTCCCGAAGTTTGTAACCTTCAGGAGTCTTGAGTATGCCCCTGGCATCTTCGCTTTCCCGAAGTTTGTAACCTTCAGGCCCAGCGGCTTCTGTTGCGATTCCCTGATCTTCAGTGATCGGCGGAACATATCCTTCCGGGATATAGTTAACAGGCATGCCCCAAGGACGATCTTTCGGCATCTGATACCTAGGATCATACTTTTCTATGATGGGCGTTGAGGTGATCTCTGAGATCACAGTTCTTTGTAGCTGAGCTTCTGCCATGGCTTGCATGTCGTTACGAAGCTTTCTCATATCCTCTCTCAGAGCGTCGATCTCTTCTTTCAACTCTCTGTTTTCTTCCTCAAGATCATCCATCTTTTTCTGACGATTGGCCCGAGTATTATACAAATGAGACAGTTTGACTCTAGAATCGAGACACAAACGTGAGATTCGTAGGTAAGGAGAATACGCGATGTGAGAATGATGAATGCAATGATTATATTAATCGTTTTTAGGTTTAATTAAAATAAACTTCGACAATTAGATTGCAAATATCAAACAGTGGGAAAACCCCTTTTTATTGAATTCCAAAGGATTACCGAAATGGAAATACAGTAGATTACAAAGTGCAGAAACAGAAACCTAAATTAATGGGTCCCGAGTCCTCTCTGAAGAGAAACCGGGTGCTGATTCTGGTATATTCCTTTTCTTTGACCGGGGCGCTTGGGCCGTTGTCGGGTTGTCATTCCTTTGCCAGGTGAAAGGAGCGAGCAAATTCCTTTGGCCATCTTGATTCTCTACAGCATGTTGCTCCAAAATTTCAATCAGAGCATCTTTCTCTTTCAGTAATTGCTGTATTTGGATACACTCTACATCGAGGGTGCGGTACTTGTTCTTCCAAGATCTTCTTTCCTTTTGAACTTTGTTGAGAGTAACCTGAAGCCTTTCAGTTTCCTTCATGAAGTACATGACAATTTCCCTCGGCGGAAGAATTCCGTAACGAGGATAAGGCATCTTTAGCTTGAGAGCTCTAGTTTGTACCCAATGGAGATAAGGCTCCACCGAGACACAGCCCGGTTTTCCCAGAGACTCTCGTCCTTTCTTATGAACATGTTTCCAAGCTTGCACTATTTCCATCTTTAGTGCTCTGTCATTTTCTCCTTCTTTGAAGAAAAGACCTTCCAGATGAACACCCAGTGGGATGTGTCACATCGGGTATCCAAATTGACGAAGAACCAATATCGGATGATAGTTGATTCCTCCTTTAGTTCTTATGAGGGGTACGCTGGGGAAGTTTCCACAACGATCAATGATTCTGATTCCCTCATAAATCCTATTACACCAATCTATATCTGAATTGGTGAGAGACATGATCTTCTGCGACCAACGTAAGACACTCTTGCAATCCCAAAAAGCAGCAGACTTGGGCAAGTGCGAGATAAACCATTTGTAGAGCAAAGGTACACAGCATGTGATCTCCCCTCCGCTGTACAAATTTCCCAAGTGTACAGAATGATACGCATCTGCGAGCAAAGTCGGCACAGGGTTTCCAATGAGAAAAACCTTAATAGCGTTGATATCGACGAAGTTATTGATGTTGGGAAACAAAAATAACCCGTAGGTGAGCAAGACAAAGATGCTTTCAAAAGCAGTCTCGTTCCCTATACTAGCGAAGTACAGAGCTTTCTTTGTCAAGAACTGGGCTGGCAAACCTTGGGTGCCACCCTTAGTAGTCATGTGAGTCTTGACCTCAGACTCGTCCAAATGAATTGCTATTGCAATAGTCTGATTCTTTGGAATTTCTTCCAGTCCAGAAAATGGAGCTCGATCAGTGATATGTAAATCAGCCAGATGAGAATACTCCCCCAGCGTTGGTGCTAGCTGGTAATCCGGGAATGTGAAACAATGATAAACCAGATCGTAGAATTGAATGAGCGCGTCCATGATCCCCTTAATCACATGGACTCTTAACAGTGGTAGCAAACCACCGTGCTTGGCTCTGAAAGCCTCTGGGTTAACGATCATCCTTGCTAACTTTCTCAAATCTCCTAGTTTTGGAACCTTGAAGGTATACTGGTGAGTTCTCCTTCTACCGAAATCCATTAGCGTAATCCTTTTCTCTGATATTTGCAATCACAGTCTTAGTTTAATTTGAAAAATAGAGAGACTAGAAGAGAAGTTTTTTGAATGTTTTAATGTTTTATTAAATGAATGCATGAATGCAGCACGCAAAAACATAGAAATAACATGGGGTCAAAGGGTCGTTGTCATGAAGTCAAGGCTTTACCCATCCCCAAAGGTTTATACTAGGGTGATTTTTGTACCTGTACTCATTATCATCAGCTCCTCCCAGGAAGGCAGACAACAAGCGGATCGCCAGCGAGTTGTGTGCAATCTTAGAGTAAGTTCCATTCACCGAGAATAGATCACCAGCCTCAAATGAGGGTAGTATCGCGTAACAGCTATTTCCGATAGCTTCCGCACTACGAAAAAGTTGGCTTTTCTTAAGTGTATACTCAATCTCACCACATGCGGCATCACACGCATTCCCAGTAGCAGAAAAATAAACACGTATAGCAATTAGGAAAAGCAGTATATATATTTGTCCTAATCATCCTAGACTTATAAAGCTATGAATCTTAAGTTCCTGACAGAAATGGGTTCCCCGGCGGAAGCCCCAATCTGTGGTTCCCTGCCTAAGAGATGGACCAGCATAGGTCAATCTTTCTCTTCGCTAGAGTTCCCATTTTCCGTAGAAAACGGGGATGATGCCCTAAGGAAGAAAAGGAGACTCCCCAGCAGAGTCGCCACTTGTGTAAATTTTCACACAAGAGAAGTAGAAAGAAAGGAATCGGCCCCACGGTGGGCGCCACTTTTCTGTAGCGAGCGATTTTGGACGCGGTTCTTAAGCGTTGGTCGCTCTCTGCGGTTTGAGCTTTAAACTACAGGTCGATTCATTTTTTATCCTATTGTGAGCTGAATAAGGAAGGGAAATAGATGTCTCCAATTAACCCTGCTTGCATACTGAGTTTAAACAGCGGTCTGTTAGGTTACGGATGCTATCAATGTGGGGGGGCTTTTGTACTGGTTATTCGTATTTTGCCAATACGGTTCTCTTTCTTTTTTCTAGGCAAAGGGTTTCTGGTGGGGAATAAGGATTAGGATGTTAGGACTGGTGCTTTTAAATTACTGCTTTTGGTTGACGAAGGTATGGGATTTGGGTTTTTTGTTGATTGTGCTCGCTAAGATCTTTTCTTTCGATCTTATGCCTACGTATTCCCATTTACCGAAACAGGGAAATCAGAGCGTTCGTAGTTCCTCCTATTCTATGGGAGGAAATGGTGTTTAGGTGTCTTGTTCAAAGCCCAAGACGTGAAGCGAAAGTTGATTTGTATCTTGATCAAAGCCCAAGATGTGAAGCTGAAAGACCTCGACTTTAGAGAGAATTTGTCATCTCTAAAGAGGGGAGAAGGAGAATTACTTTAACTGGGATACGCGGATCCGAGCAATGCCATAATTTCCGAAGAAAGGGTTTTAACCTGAAGGAGAAGACTTTAACTCAGTGTAGAGCAATGCCATCTTTCCTTAGGAATTTCTCATGCTAAAAGAGGGACAGTAGCAAGGATGTAGATGATCCAGAGGCTTGCCGCTTACAGCGATTAGATGGGGGAAAGAGTTGTTGATGTTTGTGTACTGTGAACGAGGCACAGTTTTGATGCTAAAAGGTCGATTGGATCAACCAGTGGTTTTCTTATACAAAGCCTAAGAGGAGGCTAATTTCCGATAGGAAAATCATTATACAAAGCCTAAGAGGAGGCTATTTTGTGTCTCGTACAAAGCCCGAGAGAGAGGCTAAAAGTTTTTGACCCAGTGGGGCATATCGTTATACAAAGCCTAAGAGGAGGCTAGCAAAGAGTTGACTCAGTTGGAGAATCTTTTATACTCAGTAATAGAGTGTTTTTGTATCTCGTACAAAGCCCGAGAGAGAGGCGAAAAGGTTATTTTGACTCCACTGGGGAGAATTTTGGTATCTCGTATGTAGCCCGAGATGGAGGCTATTGTAACTGTTTCAGTTGAGTGACAGATCCAATATACTGATTTAAAAAGAGAAAATCAGTTCTTATATGAGCAATACTGTACTCAGGGATTTAATTTGAGGATCAGGGATATTTCCTTCTCTTTGAGGAAACGGGAAATCCAAAGGGTATTGAGACTGTCCGAGTCTGCGGGTTTCCTTCCTATTTAACGAAGGGTGCTTGAGAATGTCTTTGAGACTCAAGAAAGTTAGACTGTCCAAGTCTAGAGTTTTATCTTTTGTACTATGCTTTGAGAAACAGTAGTAGACTCTATGAAAGGACTGTTCTATGAGGATGACTAGGTTCTGTTCCTATACCTCTAGGAGGTCGTCGGGATAATTTGTACGAAGCCCAAGAGGAGGCTGGAATCTTTTAAGAAGCCGACGGGTCCTTGTACGAAGCCCAAGAGGAGGCTATCATTCCCAGAGGAAGAGATCATTATACGAAGCCTAAGAGGAGGCTGTGAATACTTCTAAGAAGCCGCAGGGTCCTTGAATAATGCCCAAGAGGAGGCCGATGCTTTTAAGAAGCCCGTGGGTCTATCATCTCCTTTCCATTAGGAGAGATAACTCTTGTAAAGATAAAAACCACTGGTAAACGTGCGAGGTTTACTATCCAGCGACTTTTAGCTTTTGAAGAAGGTTCCTTAGTTAAGGTCCAAGATTATGACCGTAGTGGGTACCCAAACCCCGAGACATTCAAGGCAAGCTATCCACAAGGAATAGAACAAGTCAGGAAAGTTCGAGAATTTGGAAGAAACTCAAAGATGCCATTCACGGAGAATACATTCATCTTAGGGAGTAGAGCTTCTTGACGATTCCTAAGGAGGACAGCCGAAGAGAAGACTGTATCTGGTGCTCCTATTGGGGATCTAGGCGTCTATTTCTACGAATAAATGAAACGGCGTCACCTAGTTCTAGACGTAGTTGCCGGGGAAACTCGAAATATCTATACTATTATTACACAGTAGATATGAGTTTATGAAAGGAGACTTACAGTGAGCAGCCCCACAATACAGTTTATAATATGAAAGCAGTAAATGAAAGCGATAACCACTTACTCGGTTGTAGAGCTTCCATGCTGTTTGGTTAGTTGTTCAACAAAGAAAGATTAAAAATAACAGTATATTCAAAATCAAAGGAGAAAGTGCTTTGAAAAAGAAAGATTTGGGGCTTACAGCTCAAGGAGAGGCCCAGGGTTTTATCAGTGAGCGCACTGTTTGAATTTGTACAGAGGGACTTATACAAGTGACTGGGGCCCAAAAAGGTTTTCTGTACAAAGGGATGGGTCTTACGCTCTCTCAAGAGGCCCAAAGTGTTTTAAAGAAAAAGAAATGGGTCTTACTACTCGAGGGTAGGCCCAGATGGTTTTTATTTTTAAACGGGCGACGATCGCGCCGTTTACTTGTACAGAGGGACTTATACAATGAGTGAGGCCCAAAAAGTTTTTGTACAAGGGGGGATGGGTCTTACACTCTCTCAAGAGGCCCAAAAAGGTTTAAAGAAAAGAGTGGGGCTTATAACACGAGGGTAGACCCGGATGATTTTTGAAAAGGCGACGATCGCGCCGTTTGTTTTTTTACGGTATCGGGACTTATACAATAAGTGAGGCCCAAAGATAATTTGGTCAAAAAAAAAAAAGGATTGGGTCTTACACTCTAATAGAGGCCCAAAGTGTTTTGAAAATAATTTATGAGGGATGAATTAATCCAAAACCCTAATTTGTTTTCAAAATGTATTTAATTGAATAAAAATTCAATTAAAATTATCAAAAATTGTTTAACACATGGAAAACAAATTGTGATCTTGGATTAATGCTTCAAAAATTAAGTATTGACCTACAAAATAATTAGAAAGCATTAAAAGTTGCAAAATCAATGTAGAAAAAATATTTAAAATGCCAAAAACAATCAAAATATTAATTCTTTACAAAAATATCAATTATATGAAATAAATAATATTTTTGTGATTTTTTTATAAAATAAAATATTTTAACATTTTTGTGAATTATTAAAAAAAGAATCAACTCAAAATCATTAAAACTCAGAGAGAAATTAATTTTTGAATCAATTAAACAAAATCACAAAATTCAAATATTCAAATTATATGAAAATGGCGCCAAGAACAACACCAAGAACACGCGCGTTTTTCAGTTTGCCCAGATTTGCATTTTCCATCCAATCTCACTGAATACATAATTATATCATGCAATCCACATATCATTATGCTCGTCTCAACCTCACGATCATGTCTATGTACTTTAATTTCATTTAAATTAAACATACAACAAGAAATCACGAAGAGACCTCAAGAACCCTAATTTCTGCATGAAGGCTAGGATTTTTTATACACGATTCAAACAATGCAATTAATTGAGGGAAAACATTCCATGCATGATTATGAACATATGGCCAAATTATTGTGCGAGGAAATATGCATAGATTGAGAGATGACCAAGTATGTGCTTACCTCCAAGTCGTGACGGCAAGAGCAGATGTGATTTTGAGTTGGAGGTGTTACAGACAAGTTGTGATGATCTGGACAGCTTCCCTACACCATATGGAGTGTGTTTGAACACTTGGATTGAATTGAAATGGACTGGATCAGTTTATGGCATCTCAGCTGCAACTTCACTTCAAACTTGTGTGGATGGCAAGTGATTTTGTGAAATTGATGTTTCAGAAGTTATGTGAGTGTTTGATCAGCTCATATGTGATGTATGTGAGGTGTGTGAGTGATTGGTTTATGCAGAATTGCTCTCAAACTCAAAACTCCATAGCTACCTTGCTAAGAAAGCCATTTTTGCCAAGAGAAAGAGATTTTGAGGAAAGCATCTGTTATATGGCTTTGGTGTACTCAAACTGATCACAATTGAGCTCTATTTATAGTAGAGCAAGTTTGTTTTGCAAGAAATAGTGCATGGCAACTGGTAAGTAGGTTTCCTCAATGTTGGCCAATGGAAATGAAAGTCTCCTCTAGCCATTGACTAGAGGTTAGGGCATAGAGCTTTGGTCCCCTTGGTCTTGGATAAGTCTTGACTGATTTCAGATGAGAATGGCTCAGTCCATGCCACCTTGATGGTTCCATTGAATGCCTCATTCCAAATTTGAAGTCTTGTCCCTATTTTGGCCATTCTAAGTTCAACATGTTATTTCTTGTTCCATGGACTTTGGAGGCTTGGCTTAGTGATTGTCCCCTTTGGATTCAATCCTCTGAGGTGTCCAAGTGGATTGGAGCAATTGAAATTGGCTGATTTTGGCAAATCGACCCAAAATGCAAACTCTGCCTTGCTTTGACAGATTTCAGCAAGGTAACTTGACAATGTTGTATCTCATGATGTAGGTTGAATTTGGCAATGTTCTTGGCCATTTTGGAAAGCTCTTACATGATACAACAACTGTTTGAACAAGTTTGGTTTTGATCTCTTTTGATTCCAAGTGAAAAATCCCCCTACATTTGGCAAAAAGTGAGGCAAAATCTGACTTAGTGAAAATTTCACTAAGTGTTGGAAAAAGTGACTTTTTCACTTTTCAGCCACTTTGATCATTCCATAACTCAAAATCCTTAATGAATTGGAATGACTTGTAGTTGAAGTTTTTGTAGGTGATAATGAGGGCTACAAATCCATCTTTGGATGAGAAAAAATGACCTTGTGGTTTAGGAGTTATGGTCCTCCAAAGTTGGTACCTTTGCCACTTTATTTTTAACTTAGAAAAATTTCTAAGTTTTATGGTTACCCCTTTTACAAGTTATCTCACTTTTCTTGATTTTTCTTGATGAATGATGATTCAAATCATACATTAACATCATTTTAGGGTTAAAAATCCATTTTGGTGAAAAATCTCAAAAAGTCAAAGTTGACTTTTGTGCACAGTTGACTTTTTATCAGATGAATGCCAAACTGTGCAATTCTTCAGGAAATCATGTCCTTGACCTAAATCAAACTTGATGGACATGTTCCATGGGTGTCATAGGGTATATTCAATCATGTATTAGGGTTTGGGAGCATGTCTTGGTCAAAAGTCAAAGTTACAGTTGACTTTTCCCTTAAAACCCTAATTGTGGTGCAGATGAAATTGAGACTTGTTGCTCAAGCTTCTTGGATCAATCCATTGTTCCAAATGGATCAATATGGTGTATTAGAGACCCTCAAATCATCTCTTGAGGTCTTGGCTCATGGTTTGTCCCAAAAGTCAACTTAGGGGTGAATTAGGTCAAGAAACCCTAATTCCTTATTTTTGATGAATGCATCCCCTGAGGCAAAATTGACTTGATGCATGGGTTCATGAGGTTCCATGAAGCATATTAGGTCATGTTTTGGATCATTGCCTTGTGCCCAGATGAAAATTTCCATCTGGAGGCCCTGGTCGACCAAAACCCTAATTTGGTGACACTGTCGATCTTGAGACTTGATCCACCTAGAAGGGAGCAGCCTTGTGCTTAATCCTTGAAGTGGGAGTCCTTCTTGATCCATTGTGGATGTTTAAGAGATTAGACAAGTTGAAGATCATGTCATTTCTTGATTGATCCTTTGTCTAAGCACTCAAAGAGGGCTTGAAACCCTAATTTTGATTGTATTGGATGCTCACCCATCTTTGGGGAGACTGATGAAGCATGATGGTTCATCCATATTGTGATGATGATTTGCACAATGATGGGAAATCTAAGTGGTCAAAATTTGGGGTATTACAAAGAGGATGAGGCAGCGATGTTTGCAAAGTTCAAGGAAATGCTAGCTACTATCCAGGTAAGTATTCCGTTCTATGAAATTTTAGAAGTGATGCCTAAATATGTTAAGTTTATGAAGGTATTATTAAAGGGGATAAAAGAGAAAGTAGGCATGGAACAAGTAAACATGACCGAAAAAGAGGAAGTGGTAAATTTTCAAGTGCTGCCACCAAAATTAAAAGATCCAGGTAAGTTTACTATTTCTTGCAATATGGGGGAGGTGAATACCCCGCATGTGATCTTGGATCTAGCATAAATGTCATGCCACTGAAAATGGTAAAAGAGTTTAATGTGGGTGAGATCACACCGAGTAACATGACTCTCACTCTAGCTGACTCATCTGTTACTCAGTCGGTTGGTATTTTGTGTGACGTGTTGTAATACCCCAAATTTTGACCACTTAGATTTCCCATCATTGTGAAAATCATCATCACAATATGGATGTACCTTTATGCTTCATTAGTCTCCCCAAAGATGGGTGAGCATCCACTACAATCAAAATTAGGGTTTCAAGCCCTCTCTGAGTGCTTAGACAAAGGATCAATCAAGAAATGACATGATCTTCAACTTGTCTAATCTCTTAAACATCCACAATGGATCAAAAAGGACTCCCACTTCAAGGATTAAGCACAAGGCTGCTCCCTTCTAGGTGGATCAAGTCTCAAGATCGACAGTGTCACCAAATTAGGGTTTTGGTCGACCAGGGCCTCCAGATGGAAATTTTCATCTGGGCACAAGGAAATGATCCAAAGCATAACCTAATATACTTCATGGAACCTCATGAACCCATGCATCAAGTCAATTTTGCCTCAGGGGATGCATTCATAAAAAACCAGGAATTAGGGTTTCTTGACCTAATTCACCCCTAAGTTGACTTTTGGGACAAACCATGAGCCAAGACCTCAAGAGATGATTTGAGGGTCTCTAATATACCATATTGATCCATTTGGAACAATGGATTGATCTAAGAAGTTTGAGCAACAAGTCTCAATTTCATCTGCACCACAATTAGGGTTTTAAGGGAAAAGTCAACTGTAACTTTGACTTTTGACCAAGACATGCTCCCAAACCCTAATACATGATTGAATATACCCTATGACACCCATGGAACATGTCCATCAAGTTTGATTTAGGTCAAGGACATGATTTCCTGAAGAATTACACAGTTTGGAATTCATCTGATAAAAAGTCAACTGTGCACAAAAGTCAACTTTGACTTTTTGAGATTTTTCACCAAAATGGATTTTTAACCATAAAATGATGTTAATGTATGATTTGAATCATCTTTCATCAAGAAAAATCAAGAAAAGTGAGATAACTTGTAAAAGGGGTAACCATAAAACTTAGAAATTTTTCTAAGTTAAAAATAAAGTGGCAAAGGTACCAACTTTGAAGGACCATAACTCCTAAACCACAAGGCCATTTTTTCTCATCCAAAGATGGATTTGTAGCCCTCATTATCACCTACAAAAACTTCAACTACAAGTCATTCCAATTCATTAAGGATTTTGAGTTATGGAGTGATCAAAGTGGCTGAAAAGTGAAAATGTCACTTTTTCCAACACTTAGTGAAATTTTCACTAAGTCAGATTCTGCCTCACTTTTTGCCAAATGTAGGGGGATTTTTCACTTGGAATCAAAAGAGATCCAAACCAAACTTGTTCAAACAGTTGTTGTATCATGTAAGAGCTTTCCAAAATGGCCAAGAACATTGCCAAATTCAACCTACACCATGAGATACAACATTGCCAAGTTGCCTTGCTGAAATCTGTCAAGGCAAGGTAGAATTTGCAACTTTGGTCGATTTGCCAAAATCAGCCAAATTCAATTGCTCCTATCCACTTGGACACCTCAGAGGATTGAATCTAAAGGGGACAATCACTGAGCCAAGCCTCCAAAGTCCATGGAACAAGAAATAACATGTTGAACCTAGAATGGCCAAAATAGGGACAAGACTTCAAATTTGGAATGAGGCATTCAATGGAACCATCAAGGTGGCATGGACTGAGCCATTCTCATCTGAAATCAGTCAAGACTTATCCAAGACCAAGGGGACCATAGCTCTGTGCCCTAACCTCTAGTCAATGGCTAGAGGAGACTTGCATTTCCATTGGCCAACATTGAGGAAACACCTGCTGCAGTTGCCATTCACTGTGGATCCCAAAACAAACTTGCTCTACTATAAATAGAGCTCAATTGTGGTCAGTTTGAGTACACCAAAGCCATCTAACAGATGCTTTCCTCAAAATCTCTTCTTTCACTCCAATTTTGCCTTCTAAGGCAAGTCACTATCGGGTTTTGAGTTTGAGAGCAATTCCAATCAAACCAATCACTCACACACCTCACATACATCACATATGAGCTGATCAAACACTTAGATTACTTCTGAAACATCAATTTCACAAAATCACCAGCTGGTTGCTCAAGGTTTTAACCAAAGTGCAGCTGAGGTACCACAAAATGATCCAGCCAATTTCAATCAAGTCCAACCATCCAAACACACTCCATATGGTGTAGGGAAGCTGTCCAGATCATCACAACTTGTCTGTAACACCTCCAAATCAAAAATCACTTTGAACTTGCTGTCACGGCCTAGAGGTAAGCACATACTTGGTCATCTCTCAATCTATGCATATTTCCTCGCACAATAATTTGGCCATATGTTCATAATCATGCATGGAATGTTTTCCCTCAATTAATTGCATTGTTTGAATCGTGTATCAAAAATCCTAGCCTTCATGCAGAAATTAGGGTTCTTGAGGTCTCTTCATGATTTCTTGTTGTATGTTTAATTTAAATGAAATTAAAGTGCATAGACATGATCGTGAGGTTGAGACGAGCATAATGATATGTGGATTGCATGATATGATTACGTATTCATGGAGATTGGATAGAAAATGCAAATCTGAGAAACCAAGAACACGCGCGTGTTCTTCAGCTGTTCTTGGTGCCATTTTTCATAAATTCAAATATTTGAATTTTGTGATTTTGTTTAATTGATTCAAAAATTAATTTCTCTCTGATTTTTAATGATTTTGAGTTGATTATTTTTTTAATAATTCACAAAAATGTTAAAATATTTTATTTTCACAAAAAATCCCAAAAATATTATTTATTTCATATAATTGATATTTTTGTAAAGAATTAATATTTTGATTGTTTTTGGCATTTTAAATATTTTTTCTACATTGATTTTGCAACTTTTAATGCTTTCTAATTATTTTGTAGGTCAATACTTAATTTTTGAAGCATTAATCCAAGATCACAATTTGTTTTCCATGTGTTAAACAATTTTTGATCATTTTAATTGAATTTTTATTCAATTAAATACATTTTGAAAACAAATTAGGGTTTTGGATTAATTCAACACTCATAAATCATTTTCAAAACTCTTTGGGCCTCTTGAGAGAGTGTAAGACCCATCCCCCCTTGTACAAAAACTTTTTGGGCCTCACTCATTGTATAAGTCCCTCTGTACAAGTAAACGGTGCGATCGTCGCCCGTTTAAAAATAAAAATCATTTGGGCCTCTCCTTGAGCTATAAGACCCATTCAAAACACTTTGGGCCTCTATTAGAGTGTAAGACCCAATCCCCCTTTTAACCAAAACATTTTGGGCCTCACTTATTGTATAAGTCTCTCTGCGTTAAAAGAAAACCTCGGCGCGATCGCTATTTTTAAACGAAAAATCATTTGGGCCTACCCTCGTGTTATAAGCCCCACTCTTTTTTCTTTAAACCTTTTTGGGCCTCTTGAGAAAGTGTAAGACCCATCCCTTTGTACAGAAAACCTTTTTGGGCCCCAGTCACTTGTATAAGTCCCGCTGTACAAAGTCAAACAGTGCGCTCACTGATAAAACCCTGGGCCTCTCCTTGAGCTGTAAGCCCCAAATCTTTCTTTTTCAAAGCACTTTCTCCTTTGATTTTGAATATACTGTTGTTTTCAATCTTTCTTTGTTGAACAACTAACCAAACAGCATGGAAGCACTCCAACCGAGTAAGTGGTTATCGCTTTCATTTACTGCTTTCATATTATAAACTGTATTGTGGGGCTGCTCACTGTAAGTCTCCTTTCATAAACTCATATCTATTGTGTAATAATAGTATAGATATTTCGAGTTTCCCCGGCTACTACGTCTAGAACTAGGTGACGCCGTTTCGTTTATTCGTAGAAATAGACGCCTAGATCCCCAATAGGAGCACCAGATACAGTCTTCTCTTCGGCTGTCCTCCTTAGGAATCGTCAAGAAGCTCTACTCCCCAAGATGAATGTATTCTCCGTGAATGGCATCTTTGAGTTTCTTCCAAATTCTCGAACTTTCCTGACTTGATCTATTCCTTGTGGATAACTTGCCTTGAATGTCTCGGGGTTTGGGTACCCACTACGGTCATAATCTTGGACCTTAACTAAGGAACCCTCTTCAAAAGCTAAAAGTCGCTGGATAGTAAACCTCGCACGTTTACCAGAGGTTTTTATCTTTAAAAGAGTTATCTCTCCTAATGGAAAGGAGATGATAGACCCACGGGCTTCTTAAAAGCATCGGCCTCCTCTTGGGCATTATTCAAGGACCCTACGGCTTCTTAGAAGTATTCACAGCCTCCTCTTAGGATTCCTATAATGATCTCTTCCTCCGGGAATGATAGCCTCCTCTTGGGCTTCGTACAAGGACCCGTCGGCTTCTTAAAAGTTTCCAGCCTCCTCTTGGGCTTCGTACAAATTATCCCGACGACCTCCTAGAGGTATAGGAACAGAACTTAGTCAACTCCATAGAACAGTCATTTCATAGAGTCTACTACTGTTTCTCAAAGCATAGTACAAAAGATAAAACTCTAGACACAGACAGTCTAACTTCCTTGAGTCTCAAAAGACATTCTCAAGTGACCCCTTCGTTAAATAGGAAGGAAACCCGCAGACTCGGACAGTCTTAACACCCTTTGGATTTCCAGTTTCCTCAAAGAAAAGGAGACCACTCTGATCCTCAGATCTAACCCATGAGTACAGTGATGCTCATATAAGAACTGATTTTCTCTTTCAAAATCAGTATACTGGACCTGTCACTTAACTTTTAGCCTCCATCTCGGGCTTTGTACGAGATACAAAGACTCTCTTGTTGAGTCAAACCTTTTAGCCTCTCTCTCGGGCTTTGTACGAGACACAAAATAGCCCCCTCTTAGGCTTTGTATAATGATTTTCCTAGCGGAAATTAGCCTCCTCTTAGGCTTTGTATAAGAAAACCACTGGTTGATCCAATCAACCTTTTAGCATCAAAGCTGTGCCTCGTTCACAGTACACAAACATCAACAACTCCTTTCCCTTCATCTAATCGCTGTAAGCGGCAAGCCTCTGGATCATCTATATCCACGCCACTGTCCCTCTTTTAGCATGAGAAATTCCAAAGGAAAGATGGCATTGCTCTACACTGAGTTAAAGTCTTCTCCTTCAGGTTAAAACCCTTTTTTCGGAAATTATGGCATTGCTCGGATCCGCGTATCCCAGTTAAAGTAATTCTCCTTTTCCCCTCTTTAGAGATGACAAATTCTCTCTAAAGTCGAGGTCTTTCAGCTTCACGTCTTGGGCTTTGAACAAGACACAAATAGACCTTTCAACTTCACATCTTGGGCTTTGAACAAGATACAAACTACCTTTCGCTTCACGTCTTGGGCTTTGAACAAGACACCAAAAACCAATTTCCTCCCATAGAATAGGAGGAACTACGAACACTCTGATTTCCCTGTTTCAGTAAACGGGAATACGTAGGCATAAGATCGAAAGAAAAGATCTTAGCGAGCGCAATCAACAAAAAACCCAAATCCCATATCTCCATCAATCAAAAGCAGTATTTCAAAAGCATCAGTCCTAACATCCTAATCCTTGTTCTCCGCCAGAAACCTTCTGCCCAGGTAAAAAAGAAAGAAAACAGTATTGGCGAAAATACAAATAACCAGTACAAAGGCCCTCCACATTGATAGCATCCGTAACCTAACAGACCGCTGTTTAAACTCAGTATACAAAGCAGGGTTAATTGGAGACATCTATTTCCCTTCCTTATTCGGCTCATAATAGGATAAAAAATGAATCGACCTGTAGTTCAAGCTCAACCGCAGAGAGCGACCAGCGCTTAAGAACCGCGTCCAAAATCGCTCGCTACAGAAAAGTGGCGCCCACCGTGGGGCCAAATCTTCTTTCTTAAACGTTTAAGGTGGAAACCTTGGACAAACCTTTTTTTCTCTTCACTTGTGTGAATACCACAGATTGGGGCTTCCGCCGGGGAACCCATTTCTGTCAGGAACTTAGGAATCATAGCTTTATAAGTCTACGATGATTAGGACAAATATATATACTGCTTTTCCTAATTGTTATACGTGTTTATTTTTCTACTACTGGGAATGCGTGTGATGCCGCATGTGGTGAGAATGAGTATACACTTAAGATAAGTGATGGCGACGGGGTCAACCATCAACCTCAGTGGAGGCTGACCAATGCAACCCATTCACTCTTCTAGCCAATGGGCTGGTTGTTAAGTCTGAGAAGCTGAGGTGCCAAACCCTTTCGTAGTGCGGAAACTATCGGAAATAGTTGTTACACGATACTACCCTCATTTGAGGCTGGTGATCTATTCTCGGTGAATGGCACTTACTCTAAGATTGCTCTACAACTCGCTGGCGATCCGCTTGTTGTTTTGCTTTCCTGGGAGGAGCTGATGATAATGAGTACAGGTACAAAAATCACCCTAGTATAAACCTTTGGGGATGGGTAGAGCCTTGACTTCATGACAACGACCCTCTGACCCCATGTTTTTTCTATGTTTTTGTGTGCTGCATTCATGCATTCGTTTAATAAAACATTAAAACATTCAAAAAACTTTCTCTTCTAGTCTCTCTGTTTTTCAAATTAAACTAAGACTGTGATTGCAAATATCAGAGAAGAGGATTACGCTAATGGATTTCGGTAGAAGGAGAACTCACCAGTATACCTTCAAGGTTCCAAAACTAGGGGATTTGAGAAGGTTAGCAAGGATGATCGTTAACCCAGAGGCTTTCAGAGCCAAGCACGGTGGTTTGCTACCACTGTTAAGAGTCCATGTGATTAAGGGGATCATGGACGCGCTCATTCAATTCTACGATCCGGTTTATCACTGTTTTACATTCCCGGATTACCAGCTATCACCAACGCTGGAGGAGTATTCTCATCTGACTGATTTACATATCACTGATCGAGCTCCATTTTCTGGACTGGAAGAAATTCCAAAGAATCAGACTATTGCAATAGCAATTCATTTGGACGAGTCTGAGGTCAGGACTCACATGACCACTAAGGGTGGAATCCAAGGTTTTCCAGCCCAGTTCTTGACAAAGAAAGCCCTGTATTTTTCCAGTATAGGAAACGTGACTGCTTTTGAAAGCATCTTTGTCTTGCTCACCTACGGGTTATTTTTGTTTCCCAACATCAATAACTTCGTCGATATTAACGCTATTAAGGTTTTTCTCATTGGAAACCCTGTGCCGACTTTGCTTGCAGATGCGTATCATTCTGTACACTTGGGAAATTTGTACAGCGGAGGAGAGATCACATGTTGTGTACCTTTGCTTTACAAATGGTTTATCTCTCACTTGCCCAAGTCTGCTGTTTTTTGGGATTGCAAGAGTGTCTTACGTTGGTCGTAGAAGATCATGTCTCTTACCAACTCTGATATAGACTGCTGTAATAGGATTTATGAGGGAATCAGAATCATTAACCATTGTGGAAACTTCCCCAGCGTACCCCTCATAGGAACTAAAGAAGGAATCAACTATCATCCGATATTGGTTCTTCGTCAATTTGGATACCCGATGAGACACATCCCATTGGGTGTTCATCTGGAAGGTCTTTTCTTCAAAGAAGGAGAAAGTGACAGAGCACTAAAGATGGAAATAGTGCAAGCTTGGAAACATGTTCATAAGAAAGGACGAGAGTCTCTGGGAAAACCAGACTGTGTCTCGGTGGAGCCTTATCTCCACTGGGTACAAACCAGAGCTCTCAAGCTAAAGATGCCTTATCCTCGTTACGGAATTCTTCCGTCGAGGGAATCTGTCACGTACTTCATGACGGAAACTGAAAGGCTTCAGGTTACTCTCAACCAAGTTCAAAAGGAAAGAAGATCTTGGAAGAATAAAGTACCGCACCCTCGACGTAGAGTGTATCCAAATACAGCAACTACTAAAAGAGAAAGATGCTCTGATTGAAATTTTGGAGCAGCATGCTGTAGAGAATCAAGATAACCAAAGGAATTTGCTCGCTCCTTTCACCTGGCAAAGGAATGACAACCCAACAACGGCCCAAGCGCCCCGGTCAAAGAAGAGGACTCGGGACCCATTAGTTTAGGTTTCTGTTTCTGCACTTTGTAGTCTACTGTATTTCCATTTCTGTAATCCTTTGGAATTCAATAAAAAGGGGTTTCCCCACTGTTTGATATTTGCAATCTAATTGTCGAAGTTTATTTTGATTAAACAAAAAAACAACAATTAATATAATCATTGCATTCATCATTCTCACATCGCGTATTCTCCTTACCTATGAATCTCACGTTTGTGTCTCGATTCTAGAGTCAAACTGTCTCATTCGTACAATACCCAGGCCAATCGTCAGAAAAAGATGGATGATCTTGAGGAAGAAAACAGAGAGTTGAAAGAAGAGATCGACGCTCTGAGAGAGGATATGAGAAAGCTTCGTAACGACATGCAAGCCATGGCAGAAGATCAGCTACAAAAAACTATGATCTTAGAGATCACCTCAACGCCCATCATAGAAAAGTATGATCCTAGGTATTAGATGCCGAAAGATCGTCCTTGGGGCATGCCTGTTATCTATATCCCGGAAGGATATGTTCCGCCAATCACTGAAGATCAGGGAATCGCAGCAGAAGCCGCTGGGCCTAAAGGTTACAAACTTCGGGAAAGCGAAGATGCCAGGGGCATACTCAAGACTCCTGAAGGTTACAAACTTCGGGAGGCGCCAAGACTTACTGCCGTAGTCACGGTACCACCCCCTGTGGTGCACACTGTCCCGGAAGGACAGATTCCACAGACACCTTCTGGTAAGAAGGAAACTATGTTTGACAGAATGGATGAATTCCAGGAGCAGTTCTTGGAAACGCAGAAAGAGCTGCAAGCCATTCGCGGTCAGGATCTATTTGGAAAGGACGCCGCAGACCTCTGCTTGGTCCCAAATGTGAAAGTCCCGCACAAGTTCCAAGTGCCCGACTTTGAAAAATACAAGGGTAACTCTTGCCCTCAGAGCCATCTGGTGATGTACGCTCGGCGAATGTCAGCTCAGACAGAGAATCAGGACCTGCTGATTCACTACTTCTAGGATAGTTTAACCGGTGCTGCACTCAAATGGTACATGGGTTTAAACCGTACTACGATCAATACATTCAGAGATCTTGGTACTGCCTTCGTCCAACAATACAAGTACAATTTGGACATGGCACCCGATAGAGATCAACTCAGATCAATGTCACAAAAGGACAAGGAAACCTTTAAGGAGTATGCTCAAAGGTGGCGTGAAATTGCCGCTCAAATTTGTCCACCTCTTGAGGAAAAAGAGATGACAAAAATCTTCTTAAAGACCTTAAGCTCATTTTACTATGACCGAATGATTGCCAGTGCACCCAGTGATTTCACCGAAATGGTCGGCATAGGTGTACGTCTTGAGGAAGCCGTCCGAGAATGACGTTTGGTAAAAGACACTGGATCAACGAGCGGTACTAAAAAATACGGTAGTGCTCTCCCTAAGAAAAAAGAGCAAGATATTGGAAATATCTCTCTCGGAAAGCAAAGGCGACGTTATCAGCCAGTAGCAGCTGTTACTCCTGCTATCGGCCCCGCGCCTGTTCCTATGTATCAACCTGAGGTTGCGCAGAGCCAACCTGACCAACAAAGGACACAACAGCCTCTTCAGCAGGCTCGTCCTCCATATAACAACAATCGTACAACACGGCCACCAGGATTTGATCCTATACCCGTAACGTACGCAGAGTTGTTTCTGTTACTGCTGGCTAAAGGGTACATCCAGACTAAGTCTCCCCTTTCAGTTCCGGAAAATCCGCCTTTTTGGTTTAAAGCGGATCAAACATGCCCTTATCATCAAGGAGGTTCAGGGCATAACATTGAGACTTGTCTCAATTTCAAATCCGACGTGCAAAAGCTTGTTAGGAGCGGGCTCATATCTTTCAAAGATACGAATCCTAATGTTCTTACGAACCCGCTGCCTCAACATGAGAAAGTTGCAGTCAATCTGATTGAGAAAAAGACTAACAATGTCTATCAAATTCATGATGTACTCTTGTTAAAGACCAATCTGGTCAAGATGCATTGTAGACAGAGTGGATATGGCCATGTGCCACCTCATAATTATCACCAGTGTGATATCTGCTCTAAAGACAACCAGGGATGTTCTGTAGTGCAAGCAGCTCTACAGGAACAAATGGATCTTGGATGGATCCAAGAGCACCGAGTTCGTGGAGTTAACATGGTTTACACGAATTCCAACGTCATTCAAAACCATGACATCCGTGCGATGAATGACAACTTGGTGGCAATGCACTCAAGGCAAAGCCAGTATCATAATCTGCCACGGCACGATTACAGTTCCTGTCTGATTTGCTCGATAAACAAACAGGGATGCTCTTTCATACAAGAGGCCCTCCAGCGTCAGATGGATCTTGGATGGATCCAAGACTACCATGATAGGAACTCCTATCAAATCAACATGGTTCAGATCTTTGGCATTCGCGTGATGAATACCAACCTGGTAGAGTTACATGCTGAGCAGGTCTGACTCGGATTCTTAATATCACATGATTATCAAAACTGTAAAGCAGGTTGCGAAAACGATCGAGGTTGTACCCTTGTCCAGGAGGCACTTCAGCACTTGTTAAATCACTGGTGGATGCCAATCTATATGGACGAAGATACTCAGCAGATTAGTATCAATCACAGGAATCCTACTCGTCGTCAAAGTCAGGATGTCCGATCAATGGAAGATAACCTAGTGAGGTTACATTGCATTCAAAGTGGGTGTGGCCAGGTGCCACCACACAACTATGACAGTTGTAGCGTCTGTTCGGAAAGTAACCAAGGGTGTTACCTTGTGAGAGCAGCTCTTCAGGGTCAGGTCGATCATGGAGAAATTCATCCATATCCAGGTTCAGGACCCATCATTTGGTCGCCGAACTACCTTGCCGAGCAAGTTGAGGATGTTGTCACGATCTCTGGTCATCACAGGACCAGGGATGTTTTTGCCATCATCCCTCTACTTGACGAATCTAGAGTTCCCAACCGGGAACGGATCAAGGTTACTTATGATGGTCAGAAAAATCAGAAGGTTCCCATAGTCATCTATCTACCGGGGCCACTACCGTATGAATCAGCTAAGGCAATCCCTTACAAATACGGTGCAACAATAATCGAGAATGGAAAGGAAATTCCATTACCCTCCGTCGTGAATATTGCAGACATCAGTCGTGTAACACGGAGCGGTCGAATCTTCAACCGAGGGGTTGGAGAATCCAACAAAGAAAAGGAACTTCAGGCAGAAATTCCTAATCCACCAGTCGGTCAATCTAGTAATCCAGACTTTTCAAAAAACAATGATGAGATGCTGAAGCTCATCCAAAGGAGTGAATACAACATTGTTGGTCAACTGTTACAGACTCCTTCAAAGATCTCAGTATTATCACTGTTACTCAGTTCAGAAGCACACAGAAAGGCTCTACAGAAAGTCTTGGAGCAAGCCTTTGTGGAACAGGATGTAACAATCAGACAATTTGATAGCATTGTCTCTAACATCACTTCCTGCAATAATTTGGGATTTAGTGATGAGGAATTACCTGAAGAGGGTCGCCGTCATAACATGGCGCTCAATATCACAGTTAACTGCCAGGGCGATGCTTTAGCCAACGTACTGGTAGACACAGGGTCAGCCCTAAATGTTATGTCGAAGTCCACCTTGATGCAATTATCATTCAAGGGCCCTCCGATGAGAGTCAGCGAGGTCGTCGTCAAAGCATTCGACGGATCCAGAAAAATAGTTATCGGCGAAGTTGATCTTCCCATAACTATTGGTCCTCACACTTTCCAAATCACTTTCCAGGTCATGGACATCCGGGCAACATACAGTTGTTTATTAGGAAAACCTTGGATACATCAGGCTGGAGCGGTTACTTCAACCCTCCACCAAAAGCTAAAGTTCGTCAAGAACGATCAATTTGTCACGGTTTGTGGGGAACAAGCCTTGCTTGTGAGCAACTTATCATCATCTACTTGTGTGGAACCCGAGGAGGTTATTGGAACTCAGTTCCAAGCACTATCGGTGAGCAAGGACAATCAGTTCAAAGAAGGAACTTCGATTTCCTCATACAACGATGCTATCAAAGCGGTCGAGAGTACCGATACGACAGGATGGGGACGGCTTGTCATTCCTATTGACAATAAAACAAAGAAGGGTCTTGGTTTTTCTGCGACCTGTACCCAGACAGCCGCCAACGATGAAAGTCTTCATCCCCTTCAAAACTTCTTCCACAGTGGAGGTTTTCTTCACCCAGTGTCTCAGACAGTTCATGCTATCAATGAGGAAGATCCCTCTGGCGCAGATGAAGAGTGGAAGTCCTATCTTAATGAGGACGGTTATATGTCTCAGGAAGAGGTGCCTATGCCTTTTTGCTTTCCTACAGAAAGTCCAAGATTTATACCAAGATCAGATGTCGAAATGATCTACGGAGATTGTGATCCGGAAGGATGCCGTGGTCCGCCAAATTCATTAGAGGAAGACACTCTGATGAAAGACAACTTTGACCACAATTACTATGGTTCAATGGATGGTCTGCCAATGTGGCAGCCTTACCCAGGAAACTTGGGGCAAGAAAGTCAGCCGAGTAATGAAACTCAGTTGAGCATCATTGACCAGAATACCTGTGTCCCCACCATGTCATGGGATCAACACTCAGGTCATTCAGAAACTACTCAACATGAAGATGAATTCGCAATGTTTGCAGGACTAGAATTCATCAACTATGCTTTTCCCGAGGTCAACGTCATCGAGAGGGATGACTCCTCCAGTTCCACAGAAGTGTGGGACACCCTGGGACAACCAAGTGGAAAATACGACTATATGGTCAAGTATACCACTCCCGAAAGCTCTCGTATCAGGCTCGAAGATATCCAGCCAACTGGATGGGGAGATACAGCTGAGAGCACAAATGCTATGCAAAATACAACAGAGGAATCCTCCTACGACAATTCTGCTTGGGAGACAGATTCCAATGATCCTGCTCCACCAGAAATCAGCGTCATTTCTGAAGACAAATCAAGGAAGGTGCCAGACTTTGTGATTCACCGAGGAGTTCTCCACCAATGGGTTGCCGTCGAGGTTTCGAAGGTCGTTCGTCAGTCAAAGTAATTGCCATCTTTAACCTTTCACCCTGCCCAGGTGAAACGGATATTTTGATAGGGCTCGCTTTCTGTAAATTTCCCTCTTCGCTTTGCCCAAAGCGACAGAGTTTTGTTTTATAGGGATGTAGTTTCAAGATTCGACTTGTTCATTAATAAAATAACGTCGTTCTGTAATTTCCGCATTAATTGCTGTTTTCTCTTTTTGCTTTTTCAGAAAATGGTAATCCTAAAAAACATTCAATAATAAAAACAAGCAGTAAAATCAAAACACTGCACACACTTACATTTTCTCTATCTCTTCTAAACACGAATCATCACGTCATGCAGATTGCTTGTTTTATACCCCGTTGAAACATATGATCCGATGCCTTCTTCCAACTTTGAGTTCCCGGTATTCGAGGCTGAAGAAGAAAATGACGACCAAATTCCAGAAGAGATCTCCCGACTACTCAGACAAGAGGAAAGGTCCATCGAACCTCACAAAGAGCCGTTGGAAACGGTAAACTTGGGTTCAGAGCAAGAGAGAAAAGAAATCAGGATCGGAGCACTGCTCTGTCCAACTGCCAGAGAGGGTTTGATAAAGCTTCTCAAAGAATTTCCCGATGTATTCGTTTGGTCCTATCAGGATATGCCAGGGTTGGATACCAGCATCGTGGAACATCACTTACCATTAAGATCAGAATGTCCGCCAGTAAAGCAAAGGTTGAGACACACTCACCCGGACATGGCCATCAAAATCAAGGAGGAGGTACAGAAACAGATCGACGCGGGTTTCCTCGCTACATCTGAATATCCTCAATGGTTAGCCAACATCGTACCCGTTCCCAAAAAGGACGGAAGGGTCAGAATGTGTGTTGATTACAGAGATCTGAACAAGGCAAGTCCAAAGGACGACTTTCCTTTACCACACATTGACATGCTGGTTGACAGCACAGCAAAGTTCAAAGTATTCTCCTTCATGGATGGATTCTTGGGCTATAACCAGATCAAAATGGCGCCGAAAGACATGGAGAAAACTTCGTTCATTACCCCATGGGGTACCTTTTGTTACAAGGTAATGTCGTTCGGTTTGAAGAATGCCGGGGCAACCTATCAAAGGGCCATGACTACTCTGTTTCATGACATGATACACAAAGAAATCGAGGTATATATCGATGATTTGATTGCAAAATCAAGAACAGAGGATGAGCACATTGAACATCTGTCAAAATTGTTCGAACGTCTAAGAAAATTCAAGCTCCGCTTGAATCCCAACAAGTGCACCTTCGGTGTCCGTTTGGGGAAATTACTAGGGTTCATCGTCAGCCAGAAAGGAATTGAAGTTGATCCTGACAAGGTCAAGGCCATTCAAGAAATGCCTTCTCCGAAAACTGAAAAATAAGTTAGAGGATTCCTGGGATGTTTGAACTACATCTCCAGATTCATATTCCTTATGACCGCAACGTGTGCGCCGATTTTCAAATTACTCAAAAAAGAACCAGGATTGCGTTTGGTCAGAAGATTGCCAAACCGCCTTCGACAGTATCAAGGAATATCTGTTGAATCCTCTGATTCTATCACCTCCAGTGGAAGGAAGACCACTGATCATTTACCTCACAGTCCTAGAGGACTCAATGGGATGTGTACTTGGCCAACAAGACGAAACTAAAAGGAAAGAGTCTGCCATTTACTATCTAAGTAAGAAATTCACCGACTGCGAGACTCGGTACACGATGCTTGAGAAAACTTGTTGCGCTTTGGCTTGGGTGGCCAAACGTCTTCGCCAGTACATGATTCGTCATACTACTTGGTTGGTCTCCGAAATGGATCCAATCAAGTACGTTTTCGAAAAACCTGCTCTCACGGGAATGATTGCCCGTTGGCAAATGTTACTATCAGAATAAGACATAGAGTACCATGCTCAGAAAGCCGTTAAAGGAAGTATTTTAGTCGATCATTTGGCTCATCAACCGATTGACGATCAAGAATCAATCGGGTTTGACTTCCCAGATGAAGATGTCATGTATCTAAAGATGAAAGATTGCGATGAACCGCTACCCAGTGAAGGGCCAGAACCAGGTTCCCAGTGGGGACTTATCTTTGACGGAGCAGTTAATCATTATGGAAACGGAATTGGAGCAATCATTGTTACCCCTCAGGGTTCCCACATTCCTTTCACTGCCAGACTTACGTTCAAATGTACGAACAACGAGGCCGAATACGAAGCATGTATCATGGGTCTCGAAGAAGCGATTGATTTAAGGATCAAAAACTTGGAGGTATACGGCGACTCAGCCCTGGTTATTAACCAGATAAAAGGAGATTGGAACACATACCAATCAGGATTGATTCCTTACAAAGACTATGCAAGAAGGTTGTTACCCTTCTTCAACAGAGTCGACTTTCATCACATCCCTCGTGATGAGAATCACATTGCTGATGCATTAGCCACTCTCTCTTCCATGATTAGTGTAGGTCGATGGAATGACATACCTAAGATCGACATAATGCGCCTTGAACGGCCCGCTTACATCTTCGCGATTGAAGCAGTCATAGACGACAGACCTTGGTATCACGATATCAAATGCTTCCTTCAGAAACAAGAGTACCCATCTGGGGCACTCAGAAAGGACAGGAAAACCCTCAGAAGATTGGCTGGAAACTTCTTCCTGAGCGGTGACACTCTTTATAAGAGAAATTTATACATGGTCTTGCTCCGATGCGTCGACAGACCAAAAGCAGACATGCTCATGAAAGAAATTCATGAAGGATCCTTTGGCACTCATGCCAACGGACACACAATGGCGAGAAAAATTCTCAGGGCCGGGTATTATTGGTTGACCATGGAATCCGACTGCTACAAGTACATGAGGAGGTGTCACAAGTGTCAGATATACTCCGACAAAATTCATGTACCGCCATCACATCTCAAAGTTCTTTCTTCCTCGTGGCCTTTTTCCATATGGGGAATCGACATGATTGGTATGATTGAGCCCAAGGCTTCAAACAGACATCGGTTCATCCTGGTAGCCATTGACTATTTCACCAAGTGGGTCGAAGCAGCATCATTCGCCAATGTAGCCCGACAAGTGGTGGTCCGATTTATCAAAAACAATATCATCTGCCGTTATGGTGTTCCAAGCGAGATCATTACTGATAATGGATCTAACTTGAACAATAAGATGATGAAAGAGTTGTGTGCAGAGTTCAAGATCGAACACCATAACTCATCTCCCTACCGACCCAAGATGAACGGAGCGGTAGAAGCGGCTAACAAGAACATCAAGAAGATTGTTCAAAAGATGGTTGTAACCTATAAAGATTGGCACGAAATACTACCCTTTGCTCTTCATGGTTATCGCACATCTGTCCGTACTTCAACAGGGGCAACCCCTTTCTCTCTAGTATATGGCATGGAGGCAGTGCTCCCCATAGAAGTAGAGATCCCATCAATCCGGGTATTGATGGAAGCGAAGCTCACCGAAGCTGAATGGTGTCAAAGTCGACACGACGACCTGAACCTGATCGAAGAGAAGCAAATCACGACACTATGCCATGGTCAGTTGTATCAACACAGAATGAAGAGGGCGTTCGACAAAAAGGTCCGGCCTCGTGTCTTCAGGAAAGGAGACCTTGTGCTCAAGAAGATACAATCATTTCTCACTGATTCTCGGGGCAAATGGACCATAAATTATGATGGCCCCTATGTGGTCACGAAAGCTTTCTCAGGCGGCGCCTTGAGACTTGCAACCATGGACGGAGAGGAATTTGCCTACCCCACGAATGTTGATGTAGTCAAGAAATACTTCGCCTAAAACTATAAAAAAAAAAAACGTCTCGGTGGATTGAAAACCCGAAAGGGCGGTCCAGGCAAAAGTTAGAGACATGAAAAGAATCATCCCGATGGATTGGAAATCTCATAGTACAATCCAGGTAAAAGTTAGGGATAATGGCAAGTAACTATGTTCAACAGAGGCAAGTCCCTCAGCAACAGTTGCATCATCATCCGTCAGGAAAACTCCAGTCAAGGTCATCTTCGACAGAAGCTCAGGATGTCCCGAATTCAAAGTTGGTAGAAGGATAGTGGTCGTTATGTTTCAACGTAGCCCTTTTCCCTGTAAATTACCATTTTCTAACTTTGTATATACTCTTTGGAATCACGCGTTTGGCTGATCTCCATCTTATCAATAAAATTTGAGCCCTTGTGCTTTTGTTTGTAATTCTTTACTTGTTTTAGCTTTACAGAACGACGTTGTTTAAACTTAATCAGCGATTCTTGAAATAAAACAAAAATAAATTTACTTGTTAAACTTTTTCTGCTTTTAAATTAAAGATGGCATTTCTTTTGACTGTTGAACATCAGAAGAACATCGATCGCTTCTCCCGAAGTAAGCGGACTTCAAAGTGCAGAATCAAAGTACTCTTTCTAAGCCAGTATGCCTGAATGAAGGGATCAACTGTGTCAGAGACCTTGTTTCGTCTGACACGCCTCGGCCGAGTTCTCATCTCCTAAGCCCGATCAACATAGCTCCCAACGGGACTATCTCTCCTAAGCAAGGTGGAATTGCTATTTTGAACCAACGGTACTTCTTCACCCCGCGATGGCCGAGTATCCAATTGTGTTCATCCATTAGTCTGTATGTCGCGTCTATTTTGTCAGTATATACATACGTACTTCATGCATTTTTTATTTGCATTTACATTTCATATTGCATCGTTATCACTCTAGCCGGTCTTGTCCCCTAGTGATAAACAGTTTTCTCAATCGAGTTTGTCAGTTCTTTCCTCGTCAGGAAGTGTTGCGTCTGCACAATCTCGCCACCAGTGTATCTTTAGATCAGAGTCGGCACGTGGCCACTTTGATAATTTGAACCTCTGAAAGATCAGAGAACCTTCAACAGATGTCACTCTTCGCCATTAAAGATGATATCCTTGCTTTCCCGTATTAAGGAAAATCCACAGAGAAAGCCTCGTGATCAGAGATTCGGCAGCACGCCAGTTTTGCTCCAAAAAACCACTGATGAGAAGGTCATTGGCACCTCAAAATTGGACCCCGTCATATGACGTTTCTCCGGGAAGATCCCGTGAAAAGTATGATGAAAGATCCCAAATAAAAACAGTCTCTCAAGAGACTCGCTTTCCCCAGTAGAAACAAATGGCGTCTCCAACGGAGAAGTTTGTAAAACTCTACAACTCAGACGACTGGGGTCCCCAGCAAGTCTGACAACAAAACATTTTCTACTCAAATGGCATCTCCCCAGGAAAATTCGGCGAGAAGTTTGAAGGAAAACCGCTACACATAGCGTCCCTTGTCAATAAAGTTTATTGACAAAAGAAACTAAGACCAGTTCCTTGGTAGGAAACCAGGATCGAGGGGAAGTTGACAAAAGAAACTAAGACCAGTTCCTTGGTAGGAAACCAGGAACGAGGGGAAGTTCATTTCAGAGACTGAGACCAGTTCTTGGTAGGAAACCAAGAACGAGGGGAAGTTCAAAAGAAACCAAGACCAGTTCCTTGGTAGGAAACCAGGATCGAGGGGAAGTTTATTTCAAAAGAGACTGAGACCAGTTCTTGGTAGGAAACCAGGATTGAGGGGAAGTTTACCTTTTCTAAGCATCATTGCTTAGCTAAATAAGATGAATGCGTAAGCTACCATTCATAACCACCATCAAAATTTCGGGTATTCCGATATTTAATCCTCTTGCACCCCGAATGCCCGAATCCCTTCGTCATTCACACCTTCGGGTCCAACAAGATTAAATAGGGGCATCTGTAATACCCCAAATTTTGACCACTTAGATTTCCCATCATTGTGAAAATCATCATCACAATATGGATGTACCTTTATGCTTCATTAGTCTCCCCAAAGATGGGTGAGCATCCACTACAATCAAAATTAGGGTTTCAAGCCCTCTCTGAGTGCTTAGACAAAGGATCAATCAAGAAATGACATGATCTTCAACTTGTCTAATCTCTTAAACATCCATAATGGATCAAAAAGGACTCCCACTTCAAGGATTAAGCACAAGGCTGCTCCCTTCTAGGTGGATCAAGTCTCAAGATCGACAGTGTCACCAAATTAGGGTTTTGGTCGACCAGGGCCTCCAGATGGAAATTTTCATCTGGGCACAAGGCAATGATCCAAAGCATAACCTAATATACTTCATGGAACCTCATGAACCCGTGCATCAAGTCAATTTTGCCTCAGGGGATGCATTAATCAAAAACCAGGAATTAGGGTTTCTTGACCTAATTCACCCCTAAGTTGACTTTTGGGACAAACCATGAGCCAAGACCTCAAGAGATGATTTGAGGGTCTCTAATATACCATATTGACCCATTTGGAACAATGGATTGATCCAAGAAGTTTGAGCAACAAGTCTCAATTTCATCTGCACCACAATTAGGGTTTTAAGGGAAAAGTCAACTGTAACTTTGACTTTTGACCAAGACATGCTCCCAAACCCTAATACATGATTGAATATACCCTATGACACCCATGGAACATGTCCATCAAGTTTGATTTAGGTCAAGGACATGATTTCCTGAAGAATTGCACTGTTTGGAATTCATCTGATAAAAAGTCAACTGTGCACAAAAGTCAACTTTGACTTTTTGAGATTTTTCACCAAAATGGATTTTTAACCATAAAATGATGTTAATGTATGATTTGAATCATCATTCATCAAGAAAAATCAAGAAAAGTGAGATAACTTGTAAAAGGGGTAACCATAAAACTTAGAAATTTTTCTAAGTTAAAAATAAAGTGGCAAAGGTACCAACTTTGAAGGACCATAACTCCTAAACCACAAGGCCATTTTTTCTCATCCAAAGATGGATTTGTAGCCCTCATTATCACCTACAAAAACTTCAACTACAAGTCATTCCAATTCATTAAGGATTTTGAGTTATGGAGTGATCAAAGTGGCTGAAAAGTGAAAATGTCACTTTTTCCAACACTTAGTGAAATTTTCACTAAGTCAGATTCTGCCTCACTTTTTGCCAAATGTAGGGGGATTTTTCACTTGGAATCAAAAGAGATCAAAACCAAACTTGTTCAAACAGTTGTTGTATCATGTAAGAGCTTTCCAAAATGGCCAAGAACATTGCCAAATTCAACCTACACCATGAGATACAACATTGCCAAGTTGCCTTGCTGAAATCTGTCAAGGCAAGGCAGAATTTGCAACTTTGGTCGATTTTCCAAAATCATCCAAATTCAATTGCTCCTATCCACTTGGACACCTCAGAGGATTTAATCTAAAGGGGACAATCACTGAGCCAAGCCTCCAAAGTCCATGGAACAAGAAATAGCATGTTGAACCTTGAATGGCCAAAATAGGGACAAGACTTCAAATTTGGAATGAGGCATTCAATGGAACCATCAAGGTGGCATGGACTGAGCCATTCTCATCTGAAATCAGTCAAGACTTATCCAAGACCAAGGGGACCATAGCTCTGTGCCCTAACCTCTAGTCAATGGCTAGAGGAGACTTGCATTTCCATTGGCCAACATTGAGGAAACACCTGCTGCAGTTGCCATTCACTGTGGATCCCAAAACAAACTTGCTCTACTATAAATAGAGCTCAATTATGGTCAGTTTGAGTACACCAAAGCCATCTAACAGATGCTTTCCTCAAAATCTCTTCTTTCACTCCAATTTTGCCTTCTAAGGCAAGTCACTATCGGGTTTTGAGTTTGAGAACAATTCCAATCAAACCAATCACTCACACACCTCACATACATCACATATGAGCTGATCAAACACTTAGATTACTTCTGAAACATCAATTTCACAAAATCACCAGCTGGTTGCTCAAGGTTTTAACCAAAGTGCAGCTGAGGTACCACAAAATGATCCAGCCAATTTAAATCAAGTCCAACCATCCAAACACAATCCATAGGGTGTAGGGAAGCTGTTCAGATCATCACCACTCATCTGTAACACCTCCAAATCAAAAATCACTTTGAACTTGCTATCACGGCCTAGAGGTAAGCACATACTTGGTCATCTCTCAATCTATGCATATTTCCTCGCACAATAATTTGGCCATATGTTCATAATCATGTATGGAATGTTTTCCCTCAATTAATTGCATTGTTTGAATCGTGTATCAAAAATCCTAGCCTTCATGCAGATATTAGGGTTCTTGAGGTCTCTTCGTGATTTCTTGTTGTATGTTTAATTTAAATGAAATTAAAGTACATAGACATGATCGTGAGGTTGAGACGAGCATAATGATATGTGGATTGCATGATATGATTACGTATTCATGGAGATTGGATAGAAAATGCAAATCTGAGAAACCAAGAACACGCGCGTGTTCTTCAGCTGTTCTTGGCGCCATTTTTCATAAATTCAAATATTTGAATTTTGTGATTTTGTTTAATTGATTCAAAAATTAATTTCTCTCTGAGTTTTAATGATTTTGAGTTGATTCTTTTTTTAATAATTCACAAAAATGTTAAAATGTTTTATTTTCACAAAAAATCCCAAAAATATTATTTATTTCATATAATTGATATTTTTGTAAAGAATTAATATTTTGATTGTTTTTGGCATTTTAAATATTTTTTCTACATTGATTTTGCAACTTTTAATGCTTTCTAATTATTTTGTAGGTCAATACTTAATTTTTGAAGCATTAATCCAAGATCACAATTTGTTTTCCATGTGTTAAACAATTTTTGATCATTTTAATTGAATTTTTATTCAATTAAATACATTTTGAAAACAAATTAGGGTTTTGGATTAATTCAACCCTCATACATCATTTTCAAAACTCTTTGGGCCTCTTGAGAGAGTGTAAGACCCATCCCCCCTTGTACAAAAACTTTTTGGGCCCCAGTCACTTGTATAAGTCCCGCTGTACAAAGTCAAACAGTGCGCTCACTGATAAAACCCTGGGCCTCTCCTTGAGCTGTAAGCCCCAAATCTTTCTTTTTCAAAGCACTTTCTCCTTTGATTTTGAATATACTGTTGTTTTCAATCTTTCTTTGTTGAACAACTAACCAAACAGCATGGAAGCACTCCAACCGAGTAAGTGGTTATCGCTTTCATTTACTGCTTTCATATTATAAACTGTATTGTGGGGCTGCTCACTGTAAGTCTCCTTTCATAAACTCATATCTATTGTGTAATAATAGTATAGATATTTTGAGTTTCCCCGGCTACTACGTCTAGAACTAGGTGACGCCGTTTCGTTTATTCGTAGAAATAGACGCCTAGATCCCCAATAGGAGCACCAGATACAGTCTTCTCTTCGGCTGTCCTCCTTAGGAATCGTCAAGAAGCTCTACTCCCCAAGATGAATGTATTCTCCGTGAATGGCATCTTTGAGTTTCTTCTAAATTCTCGAACTTTCCTGACTTGATCTATTCCTTGTGGATAGCTTGCCTTGAATGTCTCGGGGTTTGGGTACCCACTACGGTCATAATCTTAGACCTTAACTAAGGAACCCTCTTCAAAAGCTAAAAGTCGCTGGATAGTAAACCTCGCACGTTTACCAGTGGTTTTTATCTTTAAAAGAGTTATCTCTCCTAATGGAAAGGAGATGATAGACCCACGGGCTTCTTAAAAGCATCGGCCTCCTCTTGGGCATTATTCAAGGACCCTACGGCTTCTTAGAAGTATTCACAGCCTCCTCTTAGGCTTTGTATAATGATATCTTCCTCCGGGAATGATAGCCTCCTCTTGGGCTTCGTACAAGGACCCGTCGACTTCTTAAAAGTTTCCAGTCTCCTCTTGGGCTTCGTACAAATTGTCCCGACGACCTCCTAGAGGTATAGGAACAGAACTTAGTCATCTCCATAGAACAGTCCTTTCATAGAGTCTACTACTGTTTCTCAAAGCATAGTACAAAAGATAAAACTCTAGACACGGACAGTTTAACTTCCTTGAGTCTCAAAAGACATTTTCAAGTGACCCCTTCGTTAAATAGGAAGGAAACCCGCAGACTCGGACAGTCTCAACACCCTTTGGATTTCCAGTTTCCTCAAAGAAAAGGAGACCACCCCGATCCTCAGATCTAACCCATGAGTACAGTGATGCTCATATAAGAATTGATTTTCTCTTTCAAAATCAGTATACTGGACCTGTCACTTAACTTTTAGCCTCCATCTCGGGCTTTGTACGAGATACAAAGACTCTCTTGTTGAGTCAAACCTTTTAGCCTCTCTCTCGGGCTTTGTACGAGACACAAAATAGCCTCCTCTTAGGCTTTGTATAATGATTTTCCTAGCGGAAATTAGCCTCCTCTTAGGCTTTGTATAAGAAAACCACTGGTTGATCCAATCAACCTTTTAGCATCAAAGTTGTGCCTCGTTCACAGTACACAAACATCAACAACTCCTTTCCCTTCATCTAATCGCTGTAAGCGGCAAGCCTCTGGATCATCTATATCCACGCCACTGTCCCTCTTTTAGCATGAGAAATTCCTAAGGAAAGATGGCATTGCTCTACACTGAGTTAAAGTCTTCTCCTTCAGGTTAAAACCCTTTCTTCGAAAATTATGGCATTGCTCGGATCCGCGTATCCCAGTTAAAGTAATTCTCCTTCTCCCCTCTTTAGAGATGACAAATTCTCTCTAAAGTCGAGGTCTTTCAGCTTCACGTCTTGGGCTTTGAACAAGACACAAATAGACCTTTCATCTTCACATCTTGGGCTTTGAACAAGATACAAACTACCTTTCGCTTCACGTCTTGGGCTTTGAATAAGACACCAAAAACCAATTTCCTCCCATAGAATAGGAGGAACTACGAACGCTCTGATTTCCCTGTTTCGGTAAACGGGAATACGTAGGCATAAGATCGAAAGAAAAGATCTTAGCGAGCGCAATCAACAAAAAACCCAAATCCCATATCTCCATCAATCAAAAGCAGTATTTCAAAAGCATCAGTCCTAACATCCTAATCCTTGTTCCCCGCCAGAAACCTTCTGCCCAGGTAAAAAAGAAAGAAAACAGTATTGGCGAAAATACAAATAACCAGTACAAAGGCCCCCCACATTGATAGCATCCGTAACCTAACAGATCGCTGTTTAAACTCAGTATGCAAAGCAGGGTTAATTGGAGACATCTATTTCCCTTCCTTATTCAGCTCGCAATAGGATAAAAAATGAATCGACCTGTAGTTCAAGCTCAACCGCAGAGAGCGACCAGCGCTTAAGAACCGCGTCCAAAATCGCTCGCTACACGTGTTAGTACATGTCGACATACTGGTATTTCCTATGGATTTTGTAGTGTTGGATACAAAGGGAACTTCAGGAGGATTTGTCATTCATGGACGTCCATTCTTGACAACCGGGAAAGTAATGATTGATGTAGAAACTGGTGAACTTATATTGAAGTTCAATAAAAAGAAAATTGTTTTCAAAGTGTATGATTGGACACCAAATATTGATAATTTGGATACTTGCTATCATCTGGAGCCAAAAGGTAACATGATAGACACAGGACAAAGAAGAAGCAAAGTGGCCAGCGTGAGGGTATCCCTTGCGCCTGACGTGCTTTAAGGATTGAGCATCAAGCTATTAACATAAAAAAAATGCTGGATGGGAGGCAACCCATCAATTTTTAATCAATTTTTTTTATTGTTTTGCAGAATTTTATTTTATTTTATTTCAAAACCAACCACGAGAAGAATTAGCTACCAAGGAAGAACCTTGTCAAGAAGATCCCATGTTCTTAATAGACTTATGTGTGGTTGTGTTTTTTTTCAGATTTACCAAGTTTAGCTTTAGCATTGAACACATGATCCAAGAAAAAAAAACAAAAAGAAATGACTTGATCATAATGACAAGAACCGATGACTTGAAGGAAATGGAAGAGAAAATAATCAACCAACTTGAACTCAACCTTCAGATACCTCATCTGGTAAGGTTTGAGCCTAAATATTTCCATTGTTCATTTTTTTCTTTCTTAAAGTGTATCCATGCATTATTATTTTATTTGGTTTGATCAATACACACTGAGACAATATTGTTTTATATATAAATCTGAGTATTTGTAAATCACTCTTTAGTAGTATAGCATTGTCCTTTGCTAAACATTTTGAGCCTAAGCCTTTCTTTCGGTGACGTAGCCTTCAATTCTTAGTCGTATTATTTGAAAGATCCTTTCTTTCAACCCTCTCTTTGGAGTTAGGTAGAAGTAGAGTTTTTCAAGTGTATGAAAAAGATTAAGTTTGGGGATGCACTAGGAAGTGAGCAAAGTTTTAAGTTTGGGGCGGGGGGTACTAGAGAATTTAATCCAAAATTTAAAAATTTGTCGAGAAAAAGAAGTGGAAAAAGACACTTCTTCAAAAAAAATGATGATGATGAATAAATGACAAAAAAGAAAAAAGAATGACATTGTAAGAAGGATCACAAATCTCTAGTACCAACAAAAAGGTATGATGAATGAGGGAGAACTAGGAGCCTAAATCTAAAGGTTTAACCCTAATTTCCTATATATATCTTACCCTGACATAAGCTAAGTTAAAACCAAAAAAGCCCTCTAAATGTGTGTGTTGTGATTTCTATGATTAACTCGATTAGAACATGATCAAATTAAGTTTAATTGATTTTGCATGTTGATTGAGTGTTAACCCTATCCATTGAGAGAGTTAAGTGAGCCGAGAGTTGGGTTGAGTACTAGTCATGGTTGAAGACGTTTTCTAAATTTTTCGAATAGAATTTAGAAGCCGGAATAATAGTCAGGTAACTAGAAATATATGGTGATGTTTAATTGTTATTGTGCGACTTGTTGTCTGTTGAAATGTGCAGTTGCAAGTGAGTTGCTTGAGGACAAGCAAAGATTCAAGTTTGGGGTTGTGATGACAGTCTGTTATTACATATAATCAGTCGAAGAATTGGGGAGAAATGAGTGAAAGAGGAGCCAAAATAATGAAGAAAGACCCAAGAATGAGTGAAAAATAGCCAAGTATAGAAGAATGGAACTTAGTGAAAACTCTGGTGGAAAAGGGTGAAAAAACACGTTGTTACTAGAATAATCACATGCACCATCGCGCGCCATCGCGTGTGCGATATAAGCGAAAAAGATGCATTGCGCACGATGCTTTCATAATGCATGCGATGGTTGCTTTTTTTGGGCTTTTTTTTACGCGTTTTAACTCGTTCTAACATCTTTAAAAGGGAATTTTTTGCTTTATGTAATACCCCATATTATCTAAATGCTCAATTGGATATCATATGAGATCAGATGAGCTTTTATGTACTCTATCTTTGAATAATTGGATTAATGGAATCCTCTAAGTGCTCTATGTAGTGTCAATTGGGATCAATAGAGCAACTAGTGAGCTCTGAAGAAATAGATTATCTAATCAAAGAGACAGATTAATAATTATTAGTCCAAGAGAGGATTTTATGGTAACTCTAATAATTGATCAATTGGTGTTAGACAATAAAATATCGATTGGAGATGTTTTACCCTGTTGGATTATATTATATATATATATATATATATATATATATATATATATATATATATATATATATATATATATAATTGTTAGAAAGAAAAGGAAGAAGTTAGTAAGAAGAAGAGGAAAAGGAAGAGAAAGGAGAAAGGAAGAACATGGGAGAAGAAGGAAAAGTTTAGGAAGAAGAAGAAACTTGGATCATTATTCATCATCTTCTTCAACCTCATCTTCGATTATCAGGTGGGTTCTAGGTAGGACTTTAAATGTAGAAGTTAGAGTGGTTTGAGTTTAGGTTAGAAATTGATAAAATTAGTAAACTGGGTTAATAAATGTTTCTAACGGATAAAACGTGAAATAAATTGCATAGTATAATTAGGTTATGCATGAATTTAATCAGTGATACTTGTTGTTAAGTTCCAACATGTTTTGGTTGAGATTGGATTGAGTTTGTACCATTAAAAACAGGTTTTTGTCTTTCTGGTTCAGTAGTAACCGGTTACTCACTTTGAGGTAATTGGTTACCTGAAAGAAAAAATTGAGGTTTTACGTGAAAAATGAACGTAGTAACCGGTTACTCATTTTGAGGTAACCGGTTACCAAAATGTGTCTCTAAATATGATTTTGATTCTGTTTTGAACAGTGAAACTTGAGTAACCGGTTACTCATTTTGAGGTAACCGCTTACCACTGCTATGATTTTGAAAAATGTTTGAAAATTCATAACTTTTGAACCGTGATTCCGATCGAAGTGATCTTGGTATCGTTGGAAAGCTATGATGTGGGATTAATTATTTAGTGGCAATTGAATGAAAATAATGTTTATGTGATATGTTGTGATAAATGTTTTACTTATGCAAATTGTGTTATACCATGTCTAACTAATCATTGTTAAGTATGATTTAGAGAATATGCATGCTTAAAATGAATTAGGAAGAGTGAGGAAACCTTACCCCAAAACCAAATGGTATGATTCTAGGTTGTGACTAGGATTGTTTTAGAGAACTCTAGATGGTGATGTTCGTGCATTCGATGTATAGATGTGCATCCGTGACGAGTAGTGGTCTAGAGTAGAGAACCTAGATGGTGATGCTCGTGCATTCGATGCCTAGATGTGCATCCCTGGCGAGTAATGGCCTAGAGGAGAGTGAGACACTAGTATGAAACATGTGTGTGAACCTTTGTGTTCTTTGTGATTAAGGTAATTGTAGCCTTGTGATTGTCGAATACAATCATGTTTGTGTGTGAGATCACGTAATCGTAACAGTTTCCCTTGAGTTGTCGTTTCATGAGCTTAGGGCTCCTTTGAAATGTATGCATGACTACTTGGCAGGTTTGATTCCCGCGTGTAGTACGAATGGCGCCCGTGGGGCGAATGCTTGTGACGGTTTATGGCCCGTGTGAAGTGATGGTTCATAACGGTTAATGGCCCGTAGAACCCTAATCCATTCGTATGTCAAGTAGGTTACAAGGATCCATGACTAGGGTCAATATCTAGACGTAGAAGCGGACGGGAAAAGGGGATGCCTTGGTAAGGTTATCGATTAGTGATAATTTGAGTTGGTGAACTCATGACATGTTTCCATATAGTGTGAGATTGTGAACTCAATGTCACTTCCCTTCCCCTTGACTTGAGTTAGGATTTGGCTAGAACCCTGTAAAGCCGAGAGAATCCATAAGATAGGGAACTCACTGAGATTTAATATCTCACCCCATTGTTGTTGTTATTTTTCAGGCGTTGTTTGCAGGTTTGATTTACAAGTGGAGCTATGCTTGGATGTTTCAAGAGAAGCTTAGCTTTAGTTTTCCACTATGCAATTTGTTGTATACAATTGAGGATATTGTATATTGATCTTACTTTTTATTGTTTTTTCTAGTTTTCATATCTTGTACCATAGTTTGTGTTTATATTTTTAGAATGGTCAAGTATGTGAAGTACGCCATTAGGTACTTATGATGGTGTCAGTACCAAATAAAATGCTTGTATAGTATTATTCTAGGTATATATTATACAGGGCATTACACCTTATCACAAGGCTTATGAATTTGGGATAATAGAGCACGAGTTTGGGGGGACAAAAAGAGATTTTTAGGGCATTTGAAGCCATTGGAGGTCATCTCTTCAAGGGACTTCTTATGTTATTTTCATCTACCGATTGTGTAGCTAAATTCTCTTAGGTTAGGTTGTGTGATGATGAACCTTATTCAATCTTGTTGACATTATATGGCAATTTTACTTTATATGAATCCTTTGAATTATAATTTTATTAAGTTGTTTCTTATGTTTAATACTTTTTATTTAAGATACTCTGTTAATTTGTTGTTAGACACATAGGGATTCCTGACCTGTAGCCTATGTGTTGGATCTAGGGCAACTGTTCTACTTAAGCCAGTTAAATAGGGATAGGATACCTCGAGTAGTGGTACAAAGAATTAACGGTAATGTACATCGTCTAACACTGCTTACGCTGGCGGACTAGGGATAGAAAGATGTGAGTAGTTGTTAGTGAGTTATTTCGGGGAGTTTCGTTTGTAACTTGGATCTGGTTGGTGTTTTTTCGGTGGAGTTAATGAGAGCGATTCTGGCAATGGAGTATGTCGCAACTCAAAATTGGGCTAACTTATGGTTGGAAACAGATTCAATGGTTGTGGTGAAAGCGTTTAGTAAATCATCTATTGTTCCTTGGAGGTTAAGGAACAAATGGGAAAACTGTATGCTTAGGATGCAAAATTTAAAATTTTTGACGACTCATATTTACAGGGAACGAGATAAGCTAACTAACTTCAACTTATTAGTCTCTAATTTTACGTGGTGGGTGATGAGTGTTAAATTATTGTGAATTTGAGTGTGAATAATTAGCCCTTATTGACTTTATTAATTCGTTTTATACCAATAAACCTCAACTTTTGTGTATATTTTGTATAGTTTATGTTATAGTGTATATTGTGCATTATCATGTAAATATTATTGAGTTTGATTGTTTTTATCTTATTTTTTTGTAGGTATTCCATCAATGTTATTTAGTCATTGTCTTATAGATCATTGAATAAAATTGGTAAGGAACTAACTCGCTAAATTTGTTAGTTGTTAAAACCACCAACATTTAATAAACAATCCAGAACACAAATGGTTTGTGAATGTAACACTTAACATCAATGATAAAAATTTGCCTTAATACCTCTTTTGGTCCATTAACTTTACTCAGTGTTTCGCTTTGCTCCCTTAATTAAAAAACGTTACATATTGGTCCATTAACTAACATTCCGTTACATATTTTGGTCCCTTCCGTTAATTTTTTTTAATGAAAAACGTTAAATGTAGCCTTGCTGGACCATTTAAAGCTGACCTGGAATTTTTTTATTTTATATTGATTTAAATATTAGAAATGAATAAAATAAGAAGCTGAAAGATCCATGGATACCCATCATCATTTTTGCTCCATTAATTTCTCTCAATTTCTTTTACCCTAAACCCACAAACACATTTCCTACATAAAGCTCATCCCTTTCATCACTCCCACACTCTCCTTCCATGATCAACCAATGTCATTTGTGTTTTTTCATCTAGTCAAAACCACCCAAAAATAAAGTTTTGATTTTTAATCTCACCCTTTTGACGGTGTTTCTTTATTAACACTCCAATTTAAGCTCCTTCCATGGCTGAAAGCTTTGACAATGCTACATTTAATCTTCTATGTTCTGAAAACAATAGAACTTGCTTTGATGGGGATTTGGAATGTAATGGTGTTGTTGATGGTTCTGGAATGGAATTTTTTTAATTCTTTTGTGCCACTAAAGTTTATATTTTTAATCAATGGTTGTTGAAAAATGAAACTTTTTAATGTTTAAGAGATTCTTATATTTTTAGTTCAAGTGATTTTTATGTGAATTTAGTCATCATAGATTGTATCTTTCAATATCTTTTTTTTTTTTCAATCTTGTAATTCACTGAATTCTACTTTCAAAATGTGCTGGTGAAACATCAATTTGATTTTTTGGGAGATACAGAGGTCGCAGTAAATATGATGAAGAGGTCTTGTCCTTTAAAGAAAAAAAAAAATTGGGTTGTACGATGGTGTTGAAGTTTTTTGGGTTGAGTTTTTTTTAAGTTTTTTGTGTTGACATTTTTTTTTGTTTTTGGTGAAACATTAAAAAGTTTTTTGTGTTGAAGTTTTTTTTAAGTTTAATTGTTAGATGATGTATGATTAAAAAAATTTGGTTTTGTTTTAAAATTTTCTAGGTTTTGATATGAATGTATTGAAGATGAGGATAAAGATAAAGAAAGAGAAGATGGAAGGAGATGAATATTTGTCTACCTGACATGTCAATTCAGTCCTAACTAATATTTTTTTCATCAAAACTAACGGAAGGGACGAAATAGTTTAACGGAAGAGAAATTAAAGGATCATTACATAATGTTTTTTAGTTAGAAAACTAAAGCGAAACTTCACTTAACTTTAAGAAACCTTGGGATTAATTATGCCTAAAAATTTATTCTTACAATCTTGTGGGTCCGAGTTAATGATGATACACTAAGTTCTTTCTCACTCTTCCATCCCTTCCTCTATCGTGAAACTCAAGATGCCTCTTAGCTAGGATTTTTTTTTAAACTAACTTACATTTTCAAAAAAAATTCCAAAAAAACCTATTTTTCAGATTAATTACAGAAATTGCTGTGTTTGAAAACCCAATATAAGGGTGGCGCCATATGAAATGGCGCCTCAGTTAGAGGCCACAAGCCATTTCATATGGTGCCTCAGGCCATTTGCCATGCCCTAGAAAAATGCCTGAGGTCCAGCCATATGAAATGGCGCCTCAGGCCTTTTCCTTTTTTTTTTTTTAATTTTTTTTATGTTTAATTTATATTTTTTAATATAATAAAAATTATATTATTTTATATGTTATGTTGTGCCTATAAATAAGGGCTCTCCCTCACTTGTTTTTGCACAGCAATTGTCATCTAAACCCTAATTGTCTCCCTTCCCTCACCAATATCCCAAACTCTCCCAAACTCTCCCTTACTCAACACGATGTCTTCATCCTCAAATAGTCGGCCCTCGTCGTCATCAGCAACGGAGGAAAAGTGGCCAGAGTTTCTACTGATGAAACGAAATGCCCTAGTTATATATTCAGCTATCAAGCCTCCATTGGAGATGCTACTCTGGAACACCCAGACGTTAGAGCATTTGCACAGGGAACTTCGCCGCTGGCTACCAGAAGAAGTTCAGGCAGGTGAAAAGATCAGGAAGATAGAGAGGCTGGTTGATAAGTCTGGTCCAGACGGAGTCACCCGGACTTGGAGGAAAGTGGAAAATGATGCTGGCGTCCTCATGATGATGATGTTACAAGAGGAAATTAAGTTGATGGTTGTAATTGCCTAGATAAGCTGCTTTTATGTGTTTTTATTGTTATTGTTATTGTTATTATTATTGTTATTGTTATTTTATGATTTGGTAATAGGTTTCGTTAAGTGATGCTTCGTTTAGGTTTGTTATGTTGTTGTATTGAGTTATGTATGCCATTAATGAAATGAAATTTGTTCTTATTATAAATAGACAAGATTACATAAGTAATTATGCCGATGTGCTAGGACCTAATACATTTGGACACTTAGTGCGATTATGGCCTGGTTGGCGGCACAAACTACACAACCTCGCCATTTTTTCACCTGTATACATCTCCGTTTGAATCCGGCTGCTGATTGGGCGACCCTTTTTATTTCTTCGCATCAAGTCGTTATGCCACACAATTTCGCCTTCGTATGTAGGCCAGTAGTCCTCCTTTGCGACTACTTGAAAGCTTTTACGGTACACATTACATAGAGTACTGACTTGGTGAAGAACATGGAGATAGTTGGTTGGGTCCATTCGGACCTTGGAACAGGCTGCTATGACATGGGAGCAAGGCATACGAAATGCCTGAAACTTTCCACAGTCACACCAACTCCTATCTAGTTCCACTCGATAAGATCCCCTAGGCAATCCTTCGTTGTGATCAATAGACTCTGCAATACTGAAGTGTCCTGCAAAACGGTCGAAGACCGTGACGACGTGTGTGTTAGCCTTTGCAGCCTTGTCCTTCATGAATGCCATGGAATAGTCACTAAACAGCTGCCCAGATTGTATCACTGAAACCCACTTAGTACGTCTGGTATCAAAGAGCACAGCGAGCCTAAAATAAGTTGACCTCACAAGAGTGGTTATCGGCAGGTTCCATATGCCTTTGAATACTGAGTTCATAGACTCAACGAGGTTTGTTTTCATATGGCCCCATCGCCGCCCATTGTCATACGCCCTTGTCCACTTCTCCCGTGGTATGTTATCAATCCAACTCACTGCTTCTGGGTTTGTTTGTCTGATCTCGTCCCGGTAGTATCTGAATGTAGGCTCTGTTAATGCATATCCCGCGTTAGTAACCAGCTGCTTTAGGCCCTTGTCTTTGAACGCCGGCAAGACATTTTGCCCAATGTGTCTAATGCAATACACGTGGCTCGATGGAGGATCCTGACAGCCGTTATCAGGATTGTTGTAAGCACTATCGATTGAGGGATGCCTATCGGAGATCAGACATACGTCAGGTTGGGGAGCAACATATTGTCGGAGATTTTTTAAGAAAAAACTCCAACCTTCAGCAGTCTCCTCTTCAACTAGAGCGAATGCGATAGGGAAAATGTTGTTGTTGCCATCCTGTGCAACAGCCATTAGTAGTGTGCCCTTATATTTTCCGTACAACCATGTTCCATCAATTTGAATTATAGGTTTACAAAACGTAAATCCTTTGATGCATGGTTCAAACGCCCAGAAGATTCTGTGGAAAATGCCATTTCCACTTACACAATTCCCGTCAGGCGTGTATGCCGGCAACGTCTCTAACAAGACAACAGTACCTGGAGCATATTGTTTTAGGGCCACAAGGTATCTTGGGAGTTCTTTGTAAGAGTCCTCCCAATTTCCAAAACTCCTTTCAACTGCCTTCGTCCTAGCAATCCACGCCTTCCTGTACGAGGGAGTATAGTTGTATCTTTGCACCATATGAGTTCTGATGGTACTGACTTTCACAGAAGGGTTGTCGCTCACGATTGATAGAATTTCGTTGCAGATCATCTGAGAGACGAGCTTGCGATGATCCTGACTTGGATTGGTTAGTATGCAAGTGTGCTCCGGACCCATTGACCCTATCTTCCAGGAATCGCTTCGCTTCCTGAAAGATGCCATTAGTCTAAAAGGGCAGGCCTCGTTGCGGCAGTAGATCTTGTATAGAGTCGGATTTGTTCGATCGACTCTATAATCTGCAGCCAAGGTCATATGGTATTGTTTAATTGCTCGAACACAATCTTCTTTTGTACGAAAATTGTCTCCAACTTTTAGTACTCCGTCAGTCTGTTTGTATGGGTCGTAAAAAATATCTGTTGATGGTTTATCGTCGCCTAGGCTTAGTGTTGTCATGTGTTGGGGTGGGCGATAAACATGATTGTCTGGCAATTGGTCTGCCTCGTCGCCGTTTATCATTTCGTCAACAACGTCCTCCGCTTTTTCTTCCTCCTCGTCAACTGCATCCACCTCAGTTTGTTCGTTGTCAGAATCGTTGAAAACCTGCGATACCTCAAGTTGTTGAGACAATGGTTGATTTTGTAACGTAACATATAACTCAACCTCATTGAAACCAGAATGCTCATGGCTGAGAAACATATTATGTACATCTTCATCATCCCGTATTTTCATCTGAAAAAATTTGCACACATCATGCCCCTCAAAAAAGATAGGGTTTTTGTATATAATTTGTCCAACTGGACCGCACTGCAATTTCTTCTCTAACCGGGCTTTCAAATGATAGAAAATTATTCTTCTATCAATTAAAAACCTAGTCACTTCTGTATCCCTAAAATTGAAACCACTCATTGGACAATCAAATATCTCACCAAGGATATGTGCAGTTATCAAGTATTGTGGTCTTTGAGCCATATCTGAAAATTTGGAAGAAAAATAGTTTGCAGATTGTAACTGGTTTGAATGTAAGTGATGATAGGATGTATAATTCATGTGTATTAATAGGCAGAAAAATATTTGATTGTCACTTGCTTCAGAAAAGCATTGCCAAAGAGCCATGTGCTGCTCTGCATGCCTACACATTATCCTTGACATGACCACACAAGACTGCATGCCTACACTAAGCTTGACAAGACCACACAACTCTGCATGGCTATACTATTGACAAAATCACACTCTGCATGACTCAACAATGCATGTCTACACTCTTTTTCTACTGTTCCTACTCATACCTTTGCACAAAATTAAAAACAAACATTAAAAAAAAAAATTTTTTTTTTTTAAAAATGGCCTGAGGCGCCATATGAAATAGCTTGTGGCCTCCAACTGAGGCGCCATTTCATATGGTGCCACCTTTGTACTGGCATTTCTGTAATTAATCTGAAAAATTAGTTTTTTTAAAAAAAAATTAAAAAAAATGTGTTATTTCAAAAAAAAATTCCTCTTAGCTAACTATATATATCTGACTCTTTGAAAAAAATAAAGACCTAGAAACACTAATGATATGTCTACTACAATCTTTAATGGTCCCAGCTCCGTTCTAGCATCTCTGAAAACAGATTGCATGCGCGATTGAGAGTGCATGATTTTCATCACTCGCAAGTTGGATAATATTCTTGTTACCCAATTACGCAAATCTTACAGTCCAAGAATCCGACCGGTTGATTGAATGCAACATGAAATCAAAGAAAATAAATTTAAAAGACAAATGTGAGTTTGGTAGAGCGGTGTAGTATGTTGCTGTAAATATTGGTCTCTCTGGTGCATGTGCATGCTTTATTGTGGTTTGCGTCATAGTGTCATATACTCATCTCATAAGTTCGATGTTGCCAGAAATTGCCCTTTCCCCAATTCAGCATCTTTCTTGTTAAAGCTGCAACTACCTCAAATAACTCCATCGCCCTATTTTAGCAAAATTTTGATCAAATAATTTAAATATCATAAGAATTGTCGTGGGACTGGGATTTTGATCAAACTCTATCTCTAATACTAAATTTGAGTCTTGAATTTTTTTAATAAAATATTGATGAGTTGTTTTAGCGAGAACATCAATATTTAATCTTTAAAATCTCAAGATTTTATGGATGTTAAGTAGAAAAATAAAGTTAATCGATCTAACTTTTTAAATTTGTAAAATGTTAAATATCTAATTTTGTCCTTTATTTTTATTTCGGAGTCAATTTTAGTCCTTAATTTTTTAAAAAGACTAATTTATCCTTTATTTCTTCAAACCGTGTTACGTTTAACCTTTTTATTAGCTCAATTTCTCAAAATTAAATTCAATGATAACGTATTGTCCACATGCTAGCGCTGTTGTGAAAATTAAATTAAAAAACTCATACGAATAAAGGATTAGGGGGAGAATATATTTTATACCACACTACTACAAAAGGATATACTATGATATCTATTTTATCACAATTTTTTGAAGGACCGTAGTGACATCTCTAAAATTAGGTGTCATTATTTTTAGTTATTTTTTTAAATTAAAAATAGAATAAATCTTACCACGCTTGGATAGAGAAACTCTGGTAAAAGTTCCTAAAGTTTTCATGGATTCGAATATGAATTTCTTTTAATAAAATATTGATGAGTTGTTTTAGAGAGAACATTAATATTTAATCTTTAAAATCTCAAGAGTTTATCGATCTTAAGTAGAAACATAGAGTTAATCGATCTAATTCTTAGAATTTGTAAAATATTAAATATCTTTTTTCTGTCCTTTATTTTTAATTCGGGGTCAATTTTGGTTCTTAGTCTTTTAAAAAGACTAATTTGTCATTTATTTCTTCAAACCGCGTCACACTTGTCCTTTTATTAGCTCTATTTCTCAAAGTCAAATTCAATGACAACATAATGTCCACATGCCAGCGACAACATAATGTCCACATGCCAGCGCTGATGTGAAAATTAAATTAAAAAACACATATGAATAAAGGATTAGGGGGAGAATACATTTTATACCACACTACTACAAAAGGATATACTACGATGCCTATTTTACCACAGTTGTTTGAAGGACCGCAGTGACATTTCTATAATCAGATGTCATCATCACTACTACAAAATACGCATTCGGTAAAAATAATTCTACTACGGTTATTCATTCCACCGTTGTAATATCGCAAACTGGATGCGTCTGATATATTTTTAGTTTTTGAAAGTTATTTAATCACGGTTGATATAAACAACCGTGGTGATAAAGTAATAGTTACTAACTTCGAATCCTAACAAATACATTTTTTCCATTTTTCCTATTACAAAAAACACGTGTCACTTAAGTTCATAAATAAATAAAAAATTAAACACTATTTAACCAAGGTTTTAGTCTACAACTGTTTGTAATACCCTAGTTTTTACCTCTAAGATCTCACATATCATTTGCATCTCATGCCACAAACAAGATCACCAAGCATCCCTGTTTTCTTGTTTGCTTGATGTTTGTTTATATTTATGTTTACTAACCCTTAATTAAAATCCAAAAATATGTTTGTTTTTCCTTTACTAACTTTTTCAGGAAGAGGTTTGGATCAAGGATATCAAATACTAGTTCCTCAGCTCGAATGAAATTCATCCGAACAAAGTCAAAGTTGATCTGCAAACAATTCAAAATCATCTAATCAAGATTTTCCAAGATTTAATTGATTATTACTCAAGAGACTCCAAGGTTCATGTGTTCATTTCCATGCCTTCTTTGACAAGTCAAGAGAATCGAGCCAGAGCCAAGACAACACGTTAAAAGGTCATTTTTCACACTTTTTCACTGTGTTAATCGATTAACACATTTGTACATGCAAATGGTTAATTGATTAACCAGTGTGTTTTTGTGAAAATGAGCCAAATTCAAATTTTGCAGCATTTTGGAACCAATTTTCAAATATTTCATTATGAGAATATTCTAGATCACCTCATTTTAATTCCCCTACCTCATCATAATTAATTCCCACCATACACCCTCATTAATCACCACTTGATCTTGATTTTGCCTCCAAATTCAAATTCCAAGCCTAATTTTTGCTCCAAACCACCAAAATTTCTAAGCCTAAATTCTATAAATAGATGTCTTATTTCATTCATTCTTCAATCTTTTGATAGCCAAATTCACTTTGCAAAAATTTCTCTCAATTCTTCATCTACCCAAATTCACCAAAGCTCTTTCTTTCATTGAAAGTTAGTAAGTTCTTCATTGGAGCTTACTAATCTTTGAGCTAAACCTCCATCAAAATACTTTTTCATCATCAATTTCTCTATATCAAGGCTTTGGAGCGTGGTTCTTGAAGTTGATTTTAAGCAATTTTAGATTTGGAAGTGGTAAACTCTTGATCCACCTTTGTTGTTCTTGATCCATCTTCCACAATGTGATCAATTGTTGGTTCTTGTTGCTTTATATTTGGATCTTGCAAATTGTGTTCCACTGGTGTTATTTGCTTTTGTTTTACTCAAATTTTTGTGCACAATTGCATCCTTGATCATGAGATGTTTGAAGAAATGATTGATCAAGGATTTTGTATTTTTCAAATTGATTTTCTATTGTTCTGTCAGTGTCAATCGATTAACCAAAACATGTGCAATTTGGTTAATTGATTAACCCTTTGTTTCTGCGCCTGGATTTGTTTTTTGAAGGTGTTAATCGATTAACACCATTTGGTTAATCGATTAACCAGTGTCCAGAATGTGAGTTTTGCTTGTTTTGGGGACTATTTTGGTTCCTTTTTCCTTTTCCTTCCCTTTCCTTTTGTTCTTTGCCTTGTGAGACAACCTATGTCCCATTAGTGAAATTCTAATGAATCCTTTAATAAAAATACAAAAAATTTGAAACTTTTAAATAATAAGACTGAATTAATTAAAAACGTACTGCTTCACATACATATGCTTCAAATATATTTTACATAGAGCTTGACATCGTTAAGACTAGTGGCCTTACCACATAGATAAAACATAAAATAAAAGTACAAAAAGGAAACCAAAAGAAAGCATAACAAAAAGGACCTCCTAAGTCCAACGAGACTGACACTTATATTAACTGTAGTAGTAGGGATATGATCAGCGTTTGACAAAATGCTAACAATTCCCAATCTAGATGTTATAGTAACCCATCTCCACGTCACTTCATATCTTTTCCTTCTGAACTGTCGAGAAGTAAGCAAGATTCGAGCTCGTTGTTTGATTGTCATAGATTAACCAAAAATGCAAAACAAAAAGGAAACAGGGCTAAGATTTATGTACAAGTTTAAAAGTGGGAATAAATGTGTAAAATAATATATATATATATATATATATATATATATATATATATATATATATATATATATATATATATATATATATATATATATATATATATATATATGAGTTAAATATGTATAAGGTCTCTACAAATATCTCAACTTTCAGGTTTGGTCCCTCCAAAATTTTCCTTCAAACTATGGTCCTTTGAAAGTTTTCCGTCCCTAACTTTAGTTCCTCTCGTTAGTTTCCACTAAAGGTGGCTTATGTGGCATGCCATGTGAAATTTTTTTTGATGATGTGGCTTACATGTGGCAATGCCAACGTGGCAAAAAAATGTTGACATGTATGCCACGTGTCAATTGTTTTAATTTTAATTTTTTTTTATATTAATATCATATTTAAAACCATAAATTGTAGCTAATCTGCAGCTACTTCCTAACTAATTCCTAGCTAATCCTAGCTAATTTAAACACATCATTCTAATAATTTGTAGCTAATCTCTAGCTAATTTAAACACACAATTATATTAGTAATACATACAACTCATTGATTCTCCTTTTTTATTCCATAAAATGTTTTATCAATGATCAAAACGTGACATTGAAGATTGAAAATTATAACTAAAGTTTTATCCTAAAATTTCAGAAGAACTCAAATCAAATCCAAATAAAATCACAAATAAGAATTCTTAAAACTAGTAATGGTGACAATTCCAATGATATAATTTAACAATGAAAATATATGCTCAAAATTCCTAAACAATGTTATTTCCATTCTCCAATCTATGCCCAATTTTGCAAGGGATTTTGGTCTTGATTAAATTCTCCAATCCATGCTCAATTTTGATTAATGTTGATCTTACTATCGGGTATTTAATTAATCGGATGCCATCCTCTGTGTTGAATGATCAAGTTCCTCATTCCCAAATAGAGATATGTCATGAAATTTACACTAGCAAACACTTTATCTGATTTCCTTCCTTTTAATGCTTGGATGCATGTTTGCAGAATCTAACTTCTCAAATTTGGCAATACAATCTTACATCCTTTTCAAAACTATTGGTGCAGCAGAGCAATTGCTCGAGATCTTTTCATTAAGTAACTTTAGTTTCTCAGCAGTCTCTGGATCTTCCCACTGGACATGTTTTGCTCCAAAGCACCTATACAACGTACAATTCAAATTAAGTCAATACATCAAATACATAATGGAAAAAAACTAAATATATTGCACCTTGAAAGAGTTGAATAAATGTCTAACACATACAGAAAAAATCCTGAGACCTAACTACCAAACGGTCCTTTCAGATAGGGATACAGTGAATCACAGTAATAATAATAACATGCAATTTATATGCATATAGCTAAACAATTGCAAGCACCTAAGTTAAAAAAAATGTAGCATGGAAGGCGAAAAAGACATCAGTCGTAGAGAGAAAGGGATACAAGATAATGCAGTTTGAATTTCAAATATGTTTGAACATTGAACTATCACTACAACAACAACAACAAATAAAGTATTTTCCAACAAGATGGAGTCAACTATAAGTATGTAATGACCCTACACACAAGTTTGAATCATCACTATAGTCTGCACAAACAAATAAAGCCTGGATGCTAGTGTTAGTTTGCAATAGAGAAGAGTTCCAAATTGTATCTCAGTGTCAATCAAAACTTGTATGTTAAAGTTTTGAAGTCAGGCAGACAGGTAGGTGAGAAATATTACTACCAAAAAACAAAAGGCAGGAAGACATTACTTAGGCATACTAGCTGATACTGACAAAATATGAAGAGTTACTTCCATACACAAGATTAAAATGATGACCAATATAACATTCAAATTATACTAATTGCTAATTCAGTATCTTATAGTTATCCTATTCAATTCAAAACAAATTATAACATCCTCTGCACATAATGCAGAGCTAAGGTATAGCATATGAAATTGTAATCCTTACATAACTAAAAAAACTTAGTCGTACACCAACACACAGATCACCAAGAGCAGCAAGAGCAGCAAAATATTTAACTTTCTGAAGTAAACTCAAAACAACAACAACCAACAACTAAGTCTTATCCTACTAAGGGGAGTCGGCTATCAGTAAACCCAAAACATGCAACAACAACAAAAAAATCTTAGCCTTACCAAAATAAATAACCAACCAATATCACTTCTTAAATAACGATCTACTTAAATGTGTTATACTTATCTGCATTTTAAACACAGTAATGTATATGCATTACCTAGTCAAGAAACTTATGAAGCACAAATACGGACACAGATACGGACACCAGACACAATACCGACACTAACACGTCAACATCGGTAATAATTTGAAAAAATAAATAAATTTGACATGATCACTTCTAACAGATTTAGTGTTTTCGATCTCTACTTCAAAAACCTCAAACTGAAAAACCCATAAGAAATTAAGGTCAACCCAGTCGATTATTTTGTATGTTAATTAAGAAAGTATATGTTTTTATGAATTATTTGACAGATTAACAATTTGGGGAAAAATTATAAACCCTAGGAGAGAGAGAAAAAGAGGTACCAAAATTAGAGAGATCTCCAATTGAGGAAGAAGAGGATTTGAGAATGGAAGAGAGGGACGACATCGTTGACGGCGGATCTGCACAGTTTGAAGAAAAACAAGAACGATGGAGACAGTAAGAAAAACAAGGAGGATGAAGACTGTGTGTGTGAAGTAGGGAGAAGATAATGAAGGCTTCTGACGTGGCTTTGTTTTATAAGGGAAAAAAATTATTTTACAACATTTCTGACGTGGCAAAGCAATAATACACACATGGCATGCCACATAAGCCACCGTTAGTGGAAACTAACGGGAAGGACTAAATTTGGGGACGGAAAACTTTATGAGGACCATTGTTTGAAAGAAAATTTTTGAGGGACCAAACTTGAAAGTTGAGATATTTGTAGGGACTAAAAACTTATTTAACCCTATATATATATATATATATATATATATATATATATATATATATGGCAACCACAATTATTCAAACAAGCGTATCTTTAACCCATAATTACATATACCACATCTCTATTTATTCTAATGCATCCCTGAACTATATGCTGACTCAGGCCACTAAACGCTGTCAATGATATATATATCCCATTTACCAAGATCAGATATCACAAGACTCATGCCACCAACGTACTCCCAATAACCAAGAACTACGCCGCCTAACTTCACACGGAGTTTAGGTGTTATAAGTCGATCGTCCCTGAGATTTCAGGCCATGAACCTTGCCTTGCCTAGAATGCATAGATAATAATCCCCGTCGGGATTTTAGGCGACCGATCAACCTGGTGCGTCTCATACCGCACGACAGTAGACTTACACATTCCTCAATGCAAGTCTATATGATCACTCAATCATCTTGTGGCAACTCTCAACCATAAGTACTTAGTTAATACTTGGGTTGAGTTCCGAATCCATCACATGTCTTGTCGTATTTCTTCTTGGCATGATCCTTATCTCTACATAATCAGTTCAGTTTGTACAATGAATAATTGTATGGTTGACTTCCCAGGTAAGAGAGGTGGACCGTAAAGGACATAGTCGTCCAAGTCTTTCCTTAGCCAGAATCCAACCAAATACAATTACTCAATGTATCCAACTTCCCTTATGTTATTAGGGATCTAATACTTAATATCTAGTAATGTTGTTCTCTCCTTAATAGATAATTATTCTTAGTCTAACGATCACAATCATTCAAGTATAAATAAAATAAAAAAATTAGACAATTAATCAAACAATATAAGCACAATACAACCTCAAATTATCATAGATTATGCATATGATAAATAATTAAGGTCAGCGTAACCTCGCTCAATTTGAAAATCATTATTCGAGAATAGGCTCTCCTTACTTATTTATCGCTAGTAGGGCTTGAGTCACCACTACACACATACACCCTCCATTCTCTTTTATAAGCAATTTTTGACTTTTTAGATTCATTGAATAATTAATGTATATAGTCTATAAATTTTCCAAACACATCATTTATTCAATGAATCTAAAAAGTCAAAATTTACTTATAAAAGATAATGGAGTGAGTATATATTAAGCTATTTTATGCTAACCGTCCCAACGTATACGAAATCTTGCCCCCGCCTTTGTTGTTGAGTGTTGTTGAAAGTCCACGCGCGTTTTCTCCTATCCTTGCTAAGAAACTAATTTACGATAATCGTTGCATTGTACGAAGTTTATAAAATAATTAGAATATAATTTATGGTTAATTAAACATAATTCTGTTACAACTTCAAATATTTATTTATTAAAATATTTAATAATAACCTCCATTATATTTAAATAATTATTAAATTCAAATATAAATTAGACTATACCTCCTTTTGAATTTGTTCGTTTTAGAAAATCATCAAGAGTATATTCCTATTAACATTTAAATTATAATAATACTTGGGCATTATAACGACTTAAAATGGTAAAATTTATTTTGGACTTTATAAGTTCAATATCTCGACGTCTGAACGGAATTTGCATAGAAATTTTAAAATAACTTTTATATAAATAACATAATTAAAATAAAATGCACAATATAACGGCTTACCGGTTACCTATGAAAATGATTTGGGCAGAACTTTGACGTATAAACTCCTTTGAAACTTTAGAAGAACTTTTACCATAAAATAACTCTAAAAGTTACGAACCGACACTGTGAGAATCTCGATAACTAAAATTAATATTGTTATATGAAGAAACTAGGGAAGGAAATAAATAACGAGGTAAGAAAGATGATTTGTGAATGAATGAATGAAAATTGGGTGGGAAATACCCCTATTTATACTAGTTGCAAAATATTAAAATAACTTAAATGTCTCTTCTTTTGCCCATACCTTCTAACTTTTTAACTCTTGCTAGTAAATATGTCTTTATTAAATATTTATTAATCTTACATCAATAGTTCTTTAGATGTTCTAATATGACTTTGTGAAAATAATTTATGAGAAAGGTATGGGAACTTGATATATTAATGTTTTATGACATAAGATGATGTAGAATATTAATAGAAAAATGAGATATATATTTCTTTTATAAAAATGAAATGATAATAATAATAATAAAAAATAATAATAATGATAATAAGGATAATTATTTGATATATTTATTAACTTAAGATTATTTTATTTACTAATTAGTTTGTAGAGTAAAATGATAATATTCAAATCAAATAAAATCAAATAAAAATAATAACAAAACAACAACAATAATAAAATAATATGAATAATTAATTAACTTAAAGTTAAGTATTTTAAGTACTAATTTCAAAGTTTATTTTGTAAAATGAAAGCTGATATTCAAATTGAATAATAATGTTAATAATAAAAATAAAGGGTAATTAATTGACAAATTAATTATTATAGGTGCTAGTTTCAATTATTAGCTTTTAATAATTAGCAATGTTAAAATCTCAAATCTAATCAGTTATATTATTTAAAGTATGAAAAATTAGGATGTTACACCTTAGATTACATCTTTATGTGGTTCAATTTATCATTTCTTAATCTATTTCTCATTTTCTTTTGATCAATGAAAATCTTCAATATCATTGGAACTTATTTTAAATTCTTGATGAAGATGAGATCGTTACCTCTTTTCTTTTCGTGCGGTATTATTTTCGGAGAGTGGTCTACATATCACTTCTCTAGCATGCATTAGCACTAACACTGTTATTGACCGGCCTCAAATAGTCGTGGCTTCTACATAAGTCCGATTATGATTGCTTAACATAGAGCTAAATTGGACCCGAAATCGGAAAACCGTTGCATTTTGTAAGTGAATTATCAGTCTCCTACTCATCTGCGGCGTAGTTTGAAATACATTGGCTTTCTCTTGTTACCCGTGGGGGTTAGTTGGCATACTCGTTGATTTTATCCGAGTTGGAGCCCTCCCCATGGTAATGTATGAGACCATATTTTCATTCTCATGGATGTTTAGTCGAGCATTTCCGAAAAGCAACAAAACTTGTTATCTCTTTTTGGATCATAATTGTTCTACATTGTTATATTAATTGTGTTATGTTTCTGCTTCCTTCTTGCTCCCTATCTCTCTTGATTTTTTTATGCTTTATATCATCATATCAAATCATATATTGTTTATGCTTCCGCTATTTTTCCTTTGTCTACTTGAACAATTTGTTTATGCTCTTGCCTTTTTTTCCTTTTGTCCATTTGGATTAAAAAACATTAATAAAGGTTTAAAAAGAAAACTTGTTCTCTTAATGGTGGAATATGGTTACTATCCTTGGCATTGGACATAGGACATTGGACTTAGAATTAGGATCTTAACCTATGCTTGGAAGCTTGTGATGTCAAACCTTGGATTTTGGGTACTTGGAGTTCTCTTTTGAAGACTTATTTTGATCAAGGCCTAATCTAAAGAAAGAATGCTTATTCTATGGAGCTTACTTGTGTGGTTAGACCATTCTTATCCTTAGCTTTTATCTTTTGCTTTAGGATAGTCACTTCTTCTCCACCCTTTCTTCAATTTTCAAAACCTTCTCCTTTTTTTCAAAACCTTCTTGTTTTCAAAACTTAAACCTTCTTTCATAAGAAACTTTGACTTTTGTCAAGTGCTTTTTCAAACTTCCTTTTCTTTAATAAATGTCAATCAATGTTAACTATACTTGACCATTTCAAAAGACTTTAAAAAACACTTAACTTAATTCAAACCTTTTGTGCCTTATGCACTTCTTCTTTTAAAAACTTTTTCATAAGTTTAGACATGAGTCATCTCTTTAAGCGGAATTATTCGCTTGGAAATGACAACTTGTCTTTACATTTAAAATCAACCATAACAAACCAATTTTGTTATTTGTACCACGAACTACGGGGTTTTGATCCTATATTGCACTTTGTGGGTACGTAGGCATGAGACGATAAGTCTCTCCAAACACAAAAATATTTAAAAATATTTCTCTTCTCATCTCCCTAATCTCATTTCAAACAAACATTTTCAAACCAAAAAGCGTAGATATTTCAAAGGGTTCCTATAGAGTACTATAGACGTTTTGGGTGCTAACACCTTCCCTTAACGTAACCAACCCCCTTACCCATTCTCTATTTACTTGTTCTTATTTAGAACTTGTTTAGGTTTTGTTCGCTCTTTTTTCCTTTCCTTTTGGATAAAAATAATAGTGTGGTGGCGACTCTTCCTTTATGAGTAAAGTTAATCAATAGCTTACACTCACGATTTTTTCTGCTACACAATATCATCTGTGATTAACGTTTTTCCTAATAAATTTAAAATAAAACATATTCATTATTTCCATCATAACATGCCCTAAGCGAACTAGCGAACCAGCGAACCAGAGACAACAACAATAGAGATAACAAAATCTTTATCTTCATAATCTTCGTTTATTTGAATCTTCATTCTTGATAATCCTCACTATCTTTATTCTTGGTCTCTTCGAAGTACGGTATGTTTCGTGCAAACTTCAATTTCTTCCTCGTCTTCCTAATTCTTGATAATCTTAACCATCTTCATTCTTGTGTTGATTGTGTGGTTTGTTTCTTACAAAGCTCATAATATTGCTTCAAGTTTCCTCTTTCCTTTTTTCTCCTTCTCCATTTGTTTCCTCTTTTCTCCATTTGACCTAAATTCGTTTCAATTTTTTTGAATCGTTGTTGTTGTTTTTCTGCATAAATGGATTTCAGCAACTGGAAAAGATTAAGTATTTGAGTATTTAGAGCAGGCAATTGGAATAGAATTCCAGATATGTTGCATTTTTGTACATTTTTTCATGCCAGTATGACACATATTTCATTGGAGGTCATATCTTGAGCATGTAAGCATGAAACTCTATACTTTTAAAATAATTCCAGATCTATTGCTTCCTTTGAATGTATCATTCACTTTGAATTTTTTGTTGCTTTATTTCAGAATTGTAAATGCACACCATCTGTTTGATAAAATATTTTAGAGGATCACATTAAAAATATTGTTTTTCAGGTTTCAACTCAAAGGAAGCAAGGTCATGTCATTTTTTAGGGGATACTGGTTTCCGAGTCTCTGACGAGTATGTGATGCTCTTTGTACATCTCTTGAGATTTAAAGTTCAAAAAATGTTTCTTGATGAAGTTACTATTTTGCATTATGCTTTTAATTTGTTCTCACATGATGCGCATATTCTTTCAAACGGGTATAATGAAGAAGAAATGAAGTTGGTCAAGGAAACAAGAAAGATTTAGGTAGGTTGTGTTATTTATTTGCATTTTTTATTTATCATGTTATAAAATTCTCTAACCCTACTTCACTATACTATTTTTTCAGAGTGATAATGATGTTAAAATAGCAGCTACATGTATACGACATCTTGTCATGCGGGCTCATGCTCTTGTGTAAACTCTCTTGTGTGTTGTAAGGACAAACGTCACTGTTGTCTACAAGATTATCCAGTTTGTGACACTATAAAGAGCCTGTTTCTTAAGGTTTGTATGAATTATCTCCTTTCTAAACCCATCATAAGTAAATGTCATGTTGAAGAAACTGGTTGATAGATCTGTCAATGGATTAAATATCGGCTACTGCGCTATAGCAGAATTTAATTATTCGCGAGTTTTAAATAAACACTACAATTCTAAGTTGATTATCATGTTGATGGCCATAGGTTTTCATTTATGATTACTGATTTCAGTCTTTAACTTGCAGAGAGTTGCAAATGGAACGATAACAATGTCATTTGAAAACAACGACATCTGATTTCATTCTTGATGTGTAGTTCCTGTAGTTTTGATGTGTAGTTTCTTGATGTGGCTATTGTAGTGTGATATTTGAAGAGATGTAACACACCTCACTAATACATGGCTTCTACTGGTGATCCTGAGTACAAATCATCTTCAACTCCGGTTCCGGCTTCGAGTTCCAGCGGTGTCGATTTATTTAAGTTAGATTTGATCATAAGGTTTCTGTTGTTTGCAGCATCATTGGCAGCAGTTTTAGTGATGGTTACTGGTAATTAAACTGAATATCTCCCTCTACCAGTCCCAACCAAGTTCAGATATTCACCAGCTTTTGTGTAAGTTGCATGAGTAGAGTTGAGTTATTCAATTTTCAAACTAATTCTATAAGTTTCTTATAATTATATATTTTTCTATGTGACTGGCCCTTCGGACACATCAGGGAAATGATCAATCGTTCTCCGAGAAAAAGACATTCCTAGTAGTGATGAAAGTTTTGATATTCCTTCTACTCCTTCTTACACAATAAAAGTGTCTCCCACTTATGATGAAGTTGATAGAGATGATGTGCATGATATTCGTATAGATCATAATGAAGGCATATAAGAAAATTAACAAGTAATTAGTATTTTATTCTTTGTTCATAATTTAATTAATGTAAGTCGTTATTTCTAAGTATATTTACTAACAAGTATGATTGTTTGAAATTGTAGGTGTTTAAAGTCAATACACCAAGAGACAAGACACTAAGAGACAAAGAAACCAAAACATTATAAGATACAATTATGTGATGTTATATAATGTTTGTAGGTTGTTTTGTTCCATTTTTCTTTTGATGTAATATATATACAATGTTTGGTTCTTAATCCAATGTATGGATTTGATGTAATACAATACAAGTCTTCATTATGATACAATTGTTGTTTCTGTTCTGATATGGTTAAAAAAAATACAGGTTAAAAAATGGAAAAAATTCAAAACGTAGAAAATTTATTTAAAAAAGGCATATAATTTTACGACGGTTGTAATATATAACCGTGGTTGTATAATGAGCGTTGTCCAGAATAATATATTACACCAAAAGATGCACTGCTGAGAATCGAACCTGTGACCTTTAATATATTACAACGGTTATTTATAGCAATTGTGATCATATATAGCGCGCTTTCAGGTTTTCTACAACAGTCATAAGATCGTGATTGTAAGTAGCGCATATACAACCACTCCTTACGTAACAACAGCAAGTCACGCATGATGTTATCCCTTTTTCCACCGTTGTTGTATATGTTTTCCGTAGTAGTGCATTTTTAGTTATTTTTTAATTAAAAATAGTTTAAATCTTACCACAGTTTAATAGAGAAACCCTGGTAAAAGTTCTTAAAGTTTTCATGGGTTCGAATCTCAACGTCAACAAATTTGTAATTTGTTTAATATTATAGTGACACATTTCTTTTTAATTTATTTTTAACTAAAATATAAATGTGATTTCACAACGGTTGATTATTTCAACTGTGATAATATCATTTACTTTTTTTAATTTTTATAGTGGCGTCATTTTTTTAATATATTTTTTTAATCTGAAAAATATTCCAGATGTCACTACAGTTGTTTAAACCAACCGTTGTGACATATTTTCCTTTTATTTTTAAATTTTTAAATAATTAAAAGTTGACGCTTTTTATAAAATTTAATTTAATAAATCAGATATCACCACTGTTGGTTTAATCGACCGTGGTGAAATGTTTTTTCCAAAAACAAGAAACACAACTTAACTTGTCTATTCAGTTGTCATATTTTCATTTCATTGTCAAGAAACCATTTAAATCCTAACACATTCAGCACTTAGAAACAATTTGAATCTTAACCATATTTTCATGTCCATTAACAAAATGAAACACACATATCATTATCATACAAAGTCATGACTATCGTTCTTGGCTTATCATACAAAGCAACAAAAAACGCAGAAAACACAGAGGAGGAAGACGAAGAATCTTACAATAAAGGAGTTTTTTACTTATTCATCACGTTTCTAGTACGTAAACTTTTCACTGTACATGTACAGTAAAATATTGATCTTAAATAATGTTGTTGGTTATGTTGTTGTTGTTGTTGTTGATGTTGAATTTTTATGTTCTTGTTGTTTATGTTTATGTTATTAATGTTGAATGTTTATGTTCTTGTTGTTTATGTTTATGTTGTTGATTTTGAATGTTTATGTTGTTCTTGTTCTTGAATGTTATGTTGTTGTTGTTGTTGTTGATTATGTTGTTGTTGTTAAATATGTACTTAGACACATTTGTATTCATAGTTATATGTAGATATATTATTATAAGATTAGATTAAAGAGTTGGATTTGATCAAGTGGTTCTAGTTTAAGATGAAAGAGCTATGGTTTATGTTGTTGTTGTTGTTGTTGTTTATGTTGTTGTTGTTGAATGTGTATGAGACACATTTGTATTCATGGTTGTGGAAATAATATTATGGGGTTAGATGAAAGAGTTATTGTTTATGTTGTTGTTGTTGGTGGTGGTGGTGGTTTTTTTTGTTGTTGTTGAATGTGTACGAGACACATTTTTTTATGTTATTTTATGTTTTATATTTGTTTTAATCTTTTGTCGTTGCCTTTGAACATAGATGGACTCTTCATCTAGCGATGAAACTCATATATATGAAACTCGTACATATGAATCGTAAACTATAGAGGAAAAAAAGAAAAGAAAATAAAGAGGTGATACAATGATGACTAAATTAACAAAAGTCTGCAACTCGGGTAACAGATTGTCGATCGAGTTTAATTTAATAAAAGTCTACAACTCTGGTAACAGATTGTCAATCGAGTTTAATGTCACAACTTGGAAATGTTATTGTGACAATTCTTCACTTTTTAAGAGTTATGTTGGGTTCCTTTGACGTAATAAAGTGAATATTTTGATAGATGATTAGACCTAAGTATCAAAAGATGTAAAAAAAGCATATGGACACACCTTAAGATATTAATTTTAATTTACATGATTCTGTCATACCCCAAATTTTGACCACCAAGATTTCCCATCATTGTGAATATCATTACCACAATATGGATGTACTTTCATGCCTCATCAATCTCCTCAAAGATGGTTGAGCATTCACCACAATCAAGAATTAGGGTTTTAAGCCCTCTCAGAGCACTTAGATAAAGGATCAATCAAGAAATGACATGATCTTCAACTTGTCTAACATCTCAAACACCTATAAAGGATCAATAGGACTCCCACATCAAGAATCAAGCACAAGATTGCAACATTCCAAGTGGATCAAGCCTCAAGATCACCAATGTCACCAAATTAGGGTTTTGGTCGACTGAGGCCTCTAGATGAAAATTTTCATCTGGGCATGAGCCAATGCTTCAAAGCATAACCCAATATACTCCAAGGAACCTCATGGACCCAATCATCAAGTCAATTTACCCTCAGGGGATGCATTCATAAAAAATCAGGAATTAGGGTTTCTTGACCTAATTCACCCCTAAGTTGACTTTTGAGGCAAAGCATGAGCCAAGACCTCAAGACATGATTTGAGGACTTCAAATACACTACATTGATCCATTTTCAACAATGGATTGACCCAAGAAGCTTGGTTCACAAGTTTCAATTTCATCTGAACCACAATTAGGGTTTTGAAGGGAAAAGTCAATTGTACCTTTGACTTTTGACCAGGATATGCTCCCAAACCTTGGGACATGATTCAATACACTCTATATCACATATGGAATCCATCCATTAGGTTTGATTTAGGTCAAGGACTTGATTTCACAAAGGATCGCCCAGTTTGGATTTCATCCGATAAATAGTCAACTGTGCACAAAATCAAGTTTGACTTTTTGGAATTTTTCACAAATATGGTTCCCCTAAGTCAAAAATAATGTTAATGTATGATATTGATCATCATTCATCAAGAAAAATCAAGAAAAGTGAGGTTTCTTGCAAAAGGGGCAACCTTGAGAAACCAACATTTTTCTAAGTTATGGAATAAAAGTGGTTTTGGTACCAACTTCCAATGACCATAACTTGAGATCCAAGCAACTATTTTGGGTGATCCAAAGCTGGATTTGTAGGTCTTGCTACACTCTACAAAAGCTTCAACTACCTCAGACTCTAATTCCTTATGGATTTTGAGTTATGGATTGATCAAAATCACAAAAACATGAAAATGACACTTTTTCCAACACTTAGTGAAAATCTTCCTAAGTTACCAGCCTTGAACATCAATGTTCATAAGGATTTTTCAATAGGATCCAAATAGTTTCAAAATAAACTATGATCACACATGTTTTGTATCATATGAGGGCTTTCTAAAAAGCACAAGAGCCTCCCATAACTCAACCTGGGCAGGGAGATATGAATCCCTCAAAATCACCATTTCCAACTGTCTTGGACAAGGCAGATTTTGGCATTTTGCTCGATTTGGAAAAATTGAGCAAATACAAGCCTTGTCATCCATTTGGACACATCTGAGGATAAAACAAAAGGAGAATTATCTGATCCCCAAGCCTCCAAAGTCCAAGAATCTACACTTAGCCATAACAAACCTAAAAAGTCTAAAAAGGTGCCAAGACTCCAATTTTGTTGCAATGCATTTAATGGATACACCAAGGTGGCATGGACTGACATATTCCTAACTGAATGAGTCAAGAATAAGCTCTAAATTAAAGGACCATATGCCTGTGCCCTAACCTCAAGTCAATGGCTAGAGGAGACTTGAGATTCCTTTTGCTCAACATTGGTCAAAGGCCTGCTGCAGCTGCCATTCACTATTTCTAGAAAAACAAACTTGCTCTACTATAAATAGAGCTCATTTGTGCTCAGTTTGAGTACACCAAAGCACTACAACACTTGCTTTCCTCAAAATCTCTTTCTTTAGGCCAAAATGCCTTCTTTTGCAAGGTATCTCTGAGTTTTTGAGTTAGAGAGCAATTCCACCATGGCTCATGATCGAAACACCTCTAATATGTTGCATCTAAGCTGTTCAAACACTCACTTGTGACCTGAAACACCAAAATCACATAGTCCACTTCCAAAACCTCAAAATTGGACTTTTCTGCATTTTTCAAGCCATGTCTTGATTCAGTCACTTCCAAAACCAAACAAAACCTCAAACATACTCCAAATATCATCCTCAAAATGTCCCAAATAATTCCCCTCATCTGGAACATCATTTGAGAGAGTTGCCATATTGGTCACTTTTGCCTCTTTTGCAAGAAAGTGCCGCAACTTGTTCCTGAGGATTCCAGCTGGTTCTAATCATTCTAAAAGCTTCTAAGGGATCAATTGAGAGTGTCCAAAGCATCAAATTACTCCTGGCACAAGGAACTTGGCAGATAGCACAAAAAGCTCCAAGAGGTAAGTGCATGACAACTTGAACTCTTTGAATTATGCATTCCTTTGATGTCCATTGATCATAAACATCTCATACATGTTGTATATGTTGTGTTTGAACTAATTTGCCAGGTAATTCTTGCCTGTACCATGAGATAACATAGAACATGCAAAAATAGGCCTATTTTGAAATCACTGTTGGATTTTGAGGAGGAAACATTTTCTAAAAATTCCAAGGGCACCATTGGATTCCTCATGAAATTCTAGGTCAGATGCACCTAAATCTTGTCCCAATCCATGGAGAAATGAGAAAGTTAGAGGCTTCGCGTAAATTGCCCAAAAGCTTGTCTTGCCTTGCCTTGCCCAGGCCTAGAAACAAGGCATGCCTTATGTATTTATGGGGTGGTTTTGATACACGGATGTATCACCACCCCAGTGGTAGCGCGCATGTGTGTTTTTCGCCAAGGTCGTGGGTTCAAACCCCACCCAGACCATTTTGCCATTTTCCATATTTTTTCTATTTTTAATATTTTGTGGTTTTTATTAATTAATTCAAAAATTAATTTCTCTCTCAATTTTAATTATTTTCTATTGGTTCTTTTTTTTTAAAATTCCCAAAAATGTTAAAATATTTTATTCCAAGAAAATTTCACAAAAATATTATTTATTTCATATATTTGATATTTTTGTAAAGAGTTATATTTTTATTTGTTTTTAAACATTAAAAATATTTCTTTCTCTTGGTTTTACAAAATTCAATGATTTTTAAATCATCCCATGAATGAAACATGATTTTCCAAATATAAATCCAAGACCACAACCTTTTTTCACATGTTTGATTATTTTAATTGAAGTTTTATTCAATTAAAATACATTTTAAAACCAAAAATTAGGGTTTTGATCACTATCACCCTAACAAATCTTTTTTTCAAACAACTTTGGGCCTCTAATAGAGTGTAAGACCCAACCCCCTTTGTACATAAATAATTTGGGGCCTCAGTCATTGTATAAGTCCCGATACAATTTTAAAATCTCGGTGCGGTCGTCGCCTTTTAAACAAAAACATTTGGGCCTCTCCTCGAGTTGTGAGCCCCATCACTTGTATATAAAATAACTTTGGGCCTCTCCTTGAGTTGTAAGACCCATCTCTTTGTACAGAAAACCTTTTTGGGCCTCAGTCATTGTATGAGCCCCAGTACAGTTTGCAAAACAACGGTACGATTACTGTTTTTTATCTGGGCCTCTCTTTGAGTATAAGCCCCAACAATCTTTTCAAAAACAACTTCCCTTTTGATTTAGGTTCAAAATCATAGTTGTTATCAAAACTTTCTTTAATTTCTTGAACAACTAACCATACAGCTGTTATAATGGAAGCTTGCTCGCCTGTAAGTTTTATCAGCTTTCATTTACTCGCTTTCATATATATATAATTGTATTGTGGGAAGCTTGCTCACCTGTAAGTCCTTCTTTCATATCCTTTTAAATACTTGTCATATATCACCTGTATATATACTAGTATATTTACTTAGAATTTTCCCCGGCAACTAGGTCTAGAACTAGGTAAAGCCAGTTGATCACTCTTTAATACAGTCAAAACTAGATCTCCATAGGATTTCCAGATACAGTCTTGCCTTCTCTTGGGCTTAAACAATATGGAACAAAGATAAAGACATTATTCAAGGTGAAACTTTTCTCAGACTGTCACTATTAGAAATTGTCAAAGACGTTCAGTTCCCCGGAGAGGATTAATTCTCGGTGAAACCTCTCTTGAATTTCTTCAAACCCTAGAACTGTTCACTAAAGGATTAATTCTCGGTGAAACCTTTCTTGAACTTTTCTTAGGTTTGGGACCCACAGGCTTCCTAAAAGCATCCCCGCCTCCTCTTGGACTTTGTACAAGGACCCTCCGGCTTCCTAGAAATTCTCATGCCTTCTCTTAGGCTTAATACAAGGACCCTAAGGATCTCTTAAAGGTATAAGACAGAACTTAGTCATCCTTTGCTAGAGCAGTCTTTCCAGAGTCAAAACCTCAGACCATTTTAGGGTTGATTTTCATCCCTTAAAACACCTGCCTCCTCTTGGGCATCGTATAAAGACAAATTATTCCATACCAGTAGACTTGGATAGTCTAATCCCCTCTTGGATCTCAAAGATATTCTCAAGTTCCCTACAAACGCAGGAGAAACCCTGGTCATTTTAATAAATCTCCAGCAGAGTTAAAACCCATGGGTTCTAAAACCCAGTCTTTCTCCTAAAATTCCCCAGCCAGGGTCAGTTTATCATCAGTATAACACTATCCCAAATCAGAACCTTAAGGCATCTGATATCTCAACCCTTCTGTAAACCCTCAGTAAGAGTTGATTCCCCATTTGGACCTGCCTCTGGGCCTCAATAATCCTCAGCAGAAGACAGCCTCCTCTTAGGCTTTGTATAAAGATTTCTTTCTTTGTTCTTCCCCGACAAAGATAGCCTCCTCTTAGGCTTTGTATAATGATCCTTCCTTTCCTCAGCACAGTTAGCCTCCTCTTGGGCTTTGTACAAAGATTTTCCCCAGCTGAGTTATCCTTTTCAGACTCTCTTGTTGAGTCAATCACCTTTCAACACTCTCTTGTTAAGTCAATCTTTTTTAGCCTCCTCTTAGGATTGGTATAATGATTTCCCCTAACAGAAGTTGGCCTCCTCTCAGGCTGTGTATAATGATTTCTCCAGCTTGGTCAGCCTCAATCTTGGGCTTTGTACAAGACACCATATAAAGTTCCTAAGCAGAGTCAATCCTCTTTTTTTAGCCTCAATCTTGGGCTTTGTACAAGACAGATAATACTCTCCAGTAGAGTCAAACTCATTTCAGCCTCAATCTTGGGCTTTGTACAAGACACCTAAAATATCCTTAGCCGAGTCAGCACAGTCTTCTTTTCAGCCTCAATCTTGGGCTTTGTACAAGACAGATAAAGATTTTTTTCCCACCGAGTCAGTCTTCTTTTCAGCCTCAATCTTGGGCTTTGTACAAGACACATACAAACCCTCCTCGGCGGAGTCGGAATCCCTTTTAGCCTCAATCTTGGGCTTTATACAAGACATACAGAAATATTCCCCAGAAAAGCCAAATTTTTAGCCTCCTCTTAGGCTTTGTATAATGATATCCCCAAAAGAGTCAGTCTCTTTTTGCCTTAATCTTGGGCTTTGTACAAGGCAGATATAAACACTCTCTTGTTGAGTCAGTCTTTTCTAGCCTCCTTTTGGCTTTGTATAAGGACTTCCCCAGTGGAGTCAATCAATCTCTTAGCTTCAAACTTGGGCTTTGATCAAGGCACACAAAAATCCAAATCCCCTCAGAGGAATTTAAAATCTCTCTGCAGGAAGTCATTTCTCTGTGTTATCACACATCAAAACAGACATTCAAATCAAACCCTAATCCAAGATAACTATTGTAAGTGGCACACTTGTTGATTCAAATATCCAAGATGTTGTCCATCTCTTATCCTGGCAAACGTCCTCTTTCATCTAATTGTTGTAGGAGGCAAGCCTCTGGATTGTTTACATCCACGCCACTGTCCCTCTCTTAGCATGAGAAATTCCTAAGGAAAAATGGCATTGCTCTACATTGAGTTAAAATGTTCCCCTTCAGGACAAATCCCCTATAAAGGAAATTATGGCATTATTGGATTCTCATATCCCAGTTAAAGTAACCATCCTTTATAAACAGTCACCCAACCGTTATGATAAACAGACAAGATGTCTCCCTTTAGAGATGGCAAATTCTCTCTCAGTCAAATCTTTAGCTTCAATCTTGAGCTTTGAACAAGACACAAATAATAAACCCTTTAGCTTCAATCTTGGGCTTTGAACAAGACACTAAAACATCATCTTTTCCTTTCATAGAATAGGAGGAACTATGATTGCCCTGATTTCCCTGTTTCTTTAAACGGGAATACGTAGGCATAAGATTACGAAATATTAGCGAGCATACCAATCAAAAACTCTAGGTCTAGTACCTTCCCATACCAATCAAAACTTAGGTCCAGTACCTTACCAAAAACATCGGAAAACCCGAACATCAACAAAAACTCACTCTTTCTCTCATATTTCCCAAGAAACTTTCCCAACCCATCAACGGATAAACACCATCAAGTACAAAGCAGAACCTAAAACTAACAACCTGTGGATAACCACATATAGGATGAGTAATTAACAACTCCCCATTGTATAGCCTGACCCCGGACTCCCCAAATCTCTTTCAGCATTTGTTCAGTAAAACATTCGCGTGCAAGGTTAGTTTTAGATAGCTTCCCTTTCCCTTCCAGCTTCGTGGGATAAATAAGAAATAAGAAAGTAGCACCCCGCTCCCCCTCATTGAGGTGAGGAGAAAACCATTTGCGATAAGATGGTCGCATCACCGACAAAAATCGCACGCTACAGTAAAATGGCGACTCTGCTAGGGACGTCATTTTGTCTATCTAGGACTAGTACTAGAACTCTTAAGAGGTCTAGGATGTTAGTTTTAGGAATGAATATATATATATATATATATATCGCTTTTCCTACTTGATATCCGTGTTTATTTTTCTGTCAATGGGAATGCGATTGATGTCGTGTGCTGAAAGTTTGAGTGATACCTAAGATAGGTGATGGCAGAGACGGGCGGTCTTACAGGGAGTGAATGCCGAATAAGTTGTCCTGGTAGACCATCAAATCAGTGGAGGTACCCTTTACGGATTCAATGTCTAACGACTTTGGTTGTGAAAGCAGATTGTTCGATTGTGGTATCCATGAAACTGAGGATTTAGTAGACAGTAACCATGTGGCTATTTAGTAGTGTGGTAGCTATCGGAAATAGTTGACACGCGATACTACACTCAATTGAGATTACCCTAAGATGCTACAGCTCGCTCGGGTGAACCAACCTACTATTTTTATCCCAAGGGGGGTCAATGATTTTGAGAACAGGTACAAAAATTCACCATAGTACAACCTTTGGGGATGGGTAGAGCCATGACTCCATGCTCGTGACGCTGAACCTTTGAACCCATATTTTTTCTATGTTTTTGTGTGCTGGATTCATGCATTCATTTAAAAAACTTTTAAACAAAGAAAAAATATTCTTTTCTAATCTCTCTTTTTCAAATTAAACTAAGACAATGATTGCAAATATCAGAGAGAAAAATTACGTTATGGATTTCGGTAGAAGGAAGACGCACAAGTACACCTTCAAGGTTCTAAAACTAGAGGATTTAAGAGGGTTGACAATGATGATCACCAACCCTGATGCTTTCAGAGCTAAGTACGGAGGACTAGTGTCTCTGTTAAGGGTCCATGTAGTTGAAGGAATCCTGTCTATGTTGATTCAGCTCTACGATCCGGTTTATCACTGTTTCACATTCCTGAATTATCAACTAGCACCAACACTGGAGGAGTATTCTCACCTGACTGATTTACCCATCACTGACCAAGCTCCCTTTTCTGGATTGGAAGAAATTACAAAGGATCAAACCATTGCAAGAGCGATCTATTTGGACGAGTCAGAAGTCATGACTCACATGACCACTAAGGGTGGAATCCAAGGTTTACCGGCCAAGTTTTTGATAGAGAAAGCCCTGTACTTTTCCAGTATAGGAAACGTTACTACTTTCGAAGATATCTTTGTCCTACTCACATACGGGTTGTTCCTTTTTCCCAACATTGATAACTTCATTGATATCAATGCCATTAAGATATTTTTTATTGGAAACCATGTACCGACCTTGCTCGCAGATGCTTATCATTCTATACACTTAAGGAATTTGTACAGAGGAGGAATGATCGCATGCTGTGTACCCTTGCTATACAAGTGGTTTACTTCCCATTTACCCAAGTCAGCTGCTTTTTGGGATCTTAAGAGTACTCTGCATTGGTTACAGAGAATCATGTCTCTTACCAAATCTGACATAGATTGGTACAATCGAATCTATGACGGGATAAGGATCATTGACAAATGTGGAAATTTCCCTAATATACCCCTCATAGGAACTAAATGAGGAATCAACTATCATCCAGTTTTAGTTCATCTTCAACTCGGATACCCGATGAGACATATCCCGCGTATTATTCATCTGGAAAGTCTTTTCTTCAAGGAAGGAGAAAATGACAAGGCACTAAAGACAGAAATAGTGCATGCCTGGAAACATGTTCACAGGAAAGGAAGAGAGTCTCTAGGAGAACTAGATTGTGTCTCTGTGGAACCTTATCTCCACTGGGTACAAACTAGAGCTCTCAAGCTGAGGATGCCTTACCCTCATCAAGAAGTTCTTCTGTTAAAGGAATCTGCCCTTTATTTTATGTCTGATACGAAAAAACTCCAGGTCGCTCTCAACAAAGTTCAACGGGAAAAGAAGTCTTGAAAGAACAAGTATCGAATTCTCAATGTTGAGTGTACCAAAATTCAGTAACTGTTAAAAGAAAAGGATGCTCTGATTAAGATATTAGAGCAACATGTTGTAGAAAGTCAAGAAGACAGAAGAAATTTGCTCGCTCCTTTCACTTGGCAAAGGATCGACAACCCAACAACGGCTCAAGAGCCCCGATCAAATAAAAGGAAAATACCATAACCAATACTTGAGCTCTCCTCAGAGAGAACTCAAGATCCATAAACTTAGACATTTCCTTTTACAGCACGTTGTAAAATACTGTATTTCTCTTTCTGCAATCTTTCAAATTCAATAAAATGGGGTCTCCCCACTGTATGATATTTGCAATCTGTTTGTTGAAGTTTCTTTTTTATTAAAGCAAAAAACAAAAAAAATTAATATATATCATTGCATATCATTCATCATTCTCACATGACGCATTCTTCTTACCTTCAAATCTCACGTATGTGTCACGATTCTAGAGTCAAACTGTCTCATTCGTACAATACTCGGGCCAATCGACAAAAGAAAATGGATGATCTCGAGGAAGAAAATAGAGAGCTGAGAGAAGAAATTGACGCTCTGAAAGAAGATTCGAGGAAACTTCACAGTGACATGCAATCTCTGGCAACAGCTCAGAGGCAACAACAAAGGACTATGATCTCGGAGATCACATCTACGCCCATAGTAGAGACGTATGATCCTCGGTACAATATGCCTAAAGATCATCCCTGGGGGATGCCTATCAACTTTATCCCAGGAGGATATATTCCGCCGGTCACGGAAGACCCAGAAACTACAGCAGGAATCGCTGGGCCTGAAGGTTACAAACTTCGGGAAGGTGAAGATGCAAGAGTCATGACAGCAACTCCTGAAGGTTACAAACTTCGGGATAGGGAAGCACCAAGAGTCACTGCCGTAATGACTATACCACAACCCGTGGTACACATTGTCCCAGAAGGACAGATTCCACAAGTAATCTCTGGTGGAAATGAAAGTATGTACGACAGCATGAATGAGTTCCAAGAGCAATTTCTGGAAATGCAGAAGGAATTGCATGCCATTCGCGGTCAGGATCTATTCGGAAAGGACGCCGCAGACCTTTGTCTGGTCTCCAATGTGAAAATCCCGCACAAATTCAAGGAGCCCGACTTTGAAAAATATAGGGGCAACTCTTGCCCTCAAAGTCATTAGGGGATGTACGCTCGAAAGATGTCAACTCAGACAGAGAATCAACAGCTACTGATCCATTACTTTCAAGATAGTTTAACCGGTGCCGCACTCAAATGGTACATGAGTTTAAACCGCACCAAGATCGTCACTTTCAGAGATCTTGGCGCTGCCTTCGTTCAGCAGTATAAGTATAACCTGGACATGGCACCAGACAGAGATCAACTCAGAGCAATGTCGCGGAAGGACAAGGAAACCTTTAAGGAATATGCTCAGAGATGGCGTGAAATTTCCGCCTAGATTTGTCCCCTTCTTGAGGAAAAAGAGATGACAAAGATCTTTTTGAAAACCTTGAGCTCATTCTATTACGATCGAATGGTCGTCAGTGCGCCCAGTGACTTCACTGAGATGGTGAACATGGGAGTTCGCCCTGAAGAAGCAGTCTGAGAAGGAAGTTTGGTCAAAGATACAGGACCATCAAGCAGTACCAAAAGATACGATATTGCTTTCCCTAAGAAAAAAGAGCAAGATATTGGTAATATCTCTCTCGGAAAGCAAAGGCGAAGGTATTAACCAGTAGCAGTAGTAACTCCCGCTATCAACCCTGCGCCTGTTCCAACGTATCAACCTCAAGTTGCTCAAAGCCAACTAAATCAACAGCCGTATCAGCAAAGGACATAACAGCCTCTTCAGCAGACTCGTCCTCAGTACAACAATATCAACCGTACAACGCGACCACCAGGGTTTGACCCTATACCGATGTTGTACGCAGAATTGTTTCCACTACTACTGGTCAAGGGGCATGTCCAAACCAGGTCTCCTTTTACAATACCAAAAAATTGGCATTTTTGGTTCAAAGCGGATCAAACTTGCCCTTACCATCAAGGAGGACCGGGGCATAACATAGAAAACAGTCTCAGCTTCAAATCTGATGTACAGAAGCTTGTCAGAAACGGGGTTTTATCCTTCAAGGATACAAATCCAAATGTTCAGACTAACCTGTTACCTCAACATGAAAAAGCTGTTGTAAATTTGATAGAGGAAGGATCTAACCACAGCTATCAGATTCACGATGTGCTCCTATTAGGAACCAATTTGGTTAAGATGCATTGCAGACAGAGCGGATACAGTCATGTACCGTCTCATAATTATCACCAGTGTGATATCTGCTCAAAGAATAATCAGGGGTGTTCCGTAGTGCAATCATCTCTACAAGAACAGATGGATCGCGGATGGATCCAAGATCACCGAATCCGTGAGGTCAACATGACTTATACAAATTCCAACATCATCCAGAACCAAAACATTCTGGCAATGAATGTCAACTTGGTGGCAATGCACTCAAGGCAAAGCCAACATCATGATCTGCCACGACACGATTACAATTCCTGTCTGATCTGCTCGATAAACAATCAGGGATGCTCTTCTGTACAAGAAGCCCTCCAGCGTCAGATGGATCTCGGATGGATTCAAGATTACCGTGATAGAAGTCATTATCAAGTTAATATGATTCAAATCTTTGATATTTGCTTGATGAATACCAGTCTGGTAGAATTACAAGCTAAGCAAGTTCGGCTCGGTTTTCTAGCTTCGCATGATTATCAAGACTGCAAAGTGTGTTGTGAAGACGACCAGGGATGTGCACTTATTCAAAGAACACTTCAACACTTGTTGAACCACTGGTGGCTTCCGATCTAACTAGATGAAGACACACAACAGATCAGTATGACTGACGGAAATCCTACTAGGCATCAAAGTCAGGATGTTCGATCGATGGAAACAGATCTAGTGAGGTTGCACAACATACAAAGCGGACGTGGCCGGGTGCCACCACACAACTATGAGCGCTGTAGAGTTTTCTCAGAGAACAACCAAGGATGCTACCTCATGCGGTCAACTCTTCAAAATCAATTAGACCGGAAAGAGATCCAACCATGTTCGAGTTCTGGGTCGACCCACGGGATACCCGACTGTCTTCCTGATTAAAGCAAAGACGTTGTCTTAATCCCTAAACAGGAAGTGGCCAAAGACGTATGCGTCATAATCCCTCTACTCCATAAATCAAGGGTTCCTCTTGATAGTAGAAAGATTCTCAACCTTTAACCAATTGAGACTGCCTACGATGGTCAGAAAATTTAAAAGGCTCATGTGGTTATCTATCTGCCAGGACCAATACCGTACAAATCCGATAAGGCTATCCCTTACAAATACGGTGCAACAACAATCAAGAATGGAAAGGAAACTCCATTACCCTTCGTCGTAAACATTGCAGACATCAGTCGAGTAACACGGAGCGGCCGGATCTTCAACAGAGGAGTTGGGGAACCCACCAAGGAAAAGAAACCTCAAACAGAAGTTCGAAATCAACTAATCGGTCAATCCAATAATCCCGACCTTTCAAAGAAAAATGATGAGATGCTGAAGCTCATCCAGAAGAGTGAGTACAACATTGTAGACCAATTGTTACAAACTCCTTCAAGAATCTCTGTGCTATCACTCTTGCTCAGTTCCGAAGCTCACAGGGAAGCTCTACAAAAAGTCTTAGAGCAAGCCTTTGTGGAACAAGATGTGACGATAAGACAATTTGACATCATCATCTCCAACATCACTTCCTACAACAATTTAAGATTCAATAATGAAGAACTGCCGGAAGAAGGAAAAAATCACAACATGGTGCTTAACATTACAGTCAACTGCCAGGACGATGCTTTAGCTAGTGTACTGGTAGATACAGGATCAGCTCTGAATGTTATGCTTAAATCTACTCTGATGCGGCTATTATTTCAAGGATCCCCGATGAGAGGCAGTGAGGTCATTGTCAAAGCCTTCGACGGATCAAGAAAAACAGTAATCTTCGAAGTCGACCTTCCCATAACTATCGGTCCTCACACTTTCCAAGTCACTTTCTAGGTCATGGACATCCGGGCAGCATACAGCTGTTTATTAGGAAGACCTTGGATACATGAGGCTGGGGCAGTAACTTCGACATTTCACCAAAAACTGAAGTTCGTCAAGAATGACAAATTAGGCACAGTATGTGGAGAGCAATCCTTAATCATGAGCAACTTATCATCATCCTGTGTAGAACCAGAGAAATTTGTTGGAACCCAGTTCCAAGCACTCTCGGTGAGCAATGAGAATCGACCAGAAAAAGGGACGTCGATTTCCTCGTACAAAGATGCTCTCAAAGTAATCGAGAGTAACAACATAAAAGGATGGAGACAGCTTATCATTCCTACTGATAACAAGATAAAGAAAGGTCTTGGTTTTTCTTCAACCTATACCCAGACTTCTACTAACGATGAAAGTTTTCATCCCATTCAGGACTTCTTCCACAGTGGAGGCTTCCTTCACCCAGTGTCTCAAGAGGTACATACCATCAATGAGGGTGATTCCTTCGATACAGATGAAGAGTGGAAGTCATATCTCAACGAGGACGGTTATATGTCTCAGGAAGAAACGCATACGCCATTTTGCTATCCCACGCAAAGTCCGAGATATATACCAAGATCAGATGTCAAGATGATGTATGGAGATTGTGATCCGGAAGGATGTCGTGCTCCACCAAACTCATTAGAGGAGGACACTCTGATGAAAGACAACTTTGACTATGACTAGTATGACCCAATGGATGACTTGCCTATCTGGCAGCCGTACCCAGAAGACTTGGGGTAAAAGAGTCAGCCAAATGACGCTTATCAACTGAGCATCATTGAAAAGAATACCTGCATCCCCACCAAATCATGGGATCATTACTCAGGGCATTCAGAAGATATCCAACACAACGATGAATCTGCCAAGATTGCAGGACAAGAATTCATCAACTATGCTTTTCCCAAGGTCAATGTCATCACAACTGAGTGGCAAGTACAACTTCTTGGTCAAGTACACCACTCTTGAAATCTCTCGTATCAGGCTCGAAGACATCCAGCCAACTAGATGGGAAGATCCGCCTGAGAATGAAAACATTATGCAAGATACAACAGAAGAGTTCGTTTATGAAAACTCTGCATGGGAGGAAGACTCCAACGATCCTGCTCCACCAGAAATCAGCGTCATTTCTGAGGACAAACCAAGAAAGAAGGTACCATACTTTGTGATTCACCGAGGAGTTCGCCGCCAATGGGTTGATGTCGATATCCCGAAAGTCGTCCATAAGTCTAAGTAATTGCCATCTTTGTTTTGACCTTTCACCCTGCCTAGGTGAAACGGATGTTTTGATAGGGCTCACTTTCTGTAAATGTCCCTCTTCGCTTCGCCCAAAGTGACAGAGTTTTGTTTTATAGGGCTGTAGTTTCAAGAATCGACTAAATCATAACTAAATAAACGTCGTTCTGTAATTTCCGCATTTTATTACTGTTTTCACTTTTCGCTTTTCCAGAAAATTGTAATCCTAAAAATAACAAAATAAATAAAAACAAGCATTTTTCAGAAAATACACTGCACACACTCTTGTATTTCTCTCTATCTCTTCTAAAAAACAATCATCACGTCATGCAGATTGCTTATTTTAAAACCCATTGAAACATACGATCCAATGCCTTCTCCCAACTTTGAATTCCCGGTATTTGAAGTTGAAGAAGAAGAAGAAATTCCAGAAGAGATCTCTTGATTACTCAGACAAGAGGAAAGGTCCATTGAACCTCACAAAGAGTCGTTGGAAACGGTTAACTTGGGTTCAGAAGAAGAGAGAAAAGAAGTCAAGATTGGGGCACTACTCAGTCCGACTGTCAAGGAAGACTTGATAAAACTTCTCAAAGAGTTTCCCGATGTATTCGCTTGGTCCTATCAGGACATGCCAGGGTTGGATACCAGCATCGTGGAACATCATCTATCGTTAAGATCAGAATGTACTCCGGTAAAATAAAGGCTGAGATGAGCTCATCCAGACATGGCCATCAAAATCAAAGAGGAAGTACAAAAACAGATTGATGCGGGTTTCCTCGCAATATCAGAATATCCTCAATTGCTAGCCAACATAGTGCTAGTTCCGAAAAAGGACAGAAAAGTAAGAATGTGTGTAGACTACAGTGATCTGAACAAAGCCAGTCCAAAGGATGACTTTCCCCTACCGCACATAGACATGCTGGTAGACAGTACAACAAAGTTCAAAGTATTGTCCTTCATGGATGGATTCTCGAGCTATAATCAAATTAAAATGGCGCCGAAAGATATGGAGAAAACTTCATTAAACACCCCATGGGGTACCTTTTGTTATAAGGTAATGTCGTTCAGTTTGAAGAACGCCGGGGCAAGCTATCAAAGGGCCATGACTACTCTGTTTCATGACATGATACATAAAGAAATTGAGGTATATGTCGATGATATGATTGTCAAATCTAAGACAGAAGAGGAACATGTGACCCACCTATCAAAACTATTCGAGCGCCTGAGAAAGTACAAACTCCGCTTGAATCCTAATAAGTGCACATTCGGTGTCCGCTCAGGGAAACTGCTAGGGTTCATCGTCAGCCAAAAAGGAATTGAGGTTGATCCTGACAAAGTCAAGGCCATTCAAGAAATGCCTTCTCCAAAGACTAAAAAATAAGTCAGAGGATTCCTGGGACATTTGAATTACATTTCCAGATTTATATTCCTCATGACCGCGACATGCGCGCCAATCTTCAAATTACTCAAAAAGAATCAGGACTGCGTATGGACAGAAGACTGCCAAACCGCCTTTGACAGTATCAAATAATACCTATTGAACCCACCTATCCTGTCACCTCCAGTGGAGGGAAGACCACTTATCATCTATTTAACAGTCTTGGAAGACTCAATGGGCTGTGTACTTGGTCAACAACAGGATGAAACAAAAAGAAAAGAGTCTGCCATCTACTATCTGAGCAAGAAGTTTACCGACTGCGAGACTCGGTACACTATGCTTGAGAAAACTTACTGCGATCTGGCTTGGGCAGCCAAACGTCTTCACCCATACATGATTTGTCACACTACTTGGTTAATCTCCAAAATGGATCCAATCAAGTATGTCTTTGAAAAACCTTCTCTCACGGGAAGGATCGCCCGTTGGCAGATGTTGTTATCAGAATACGACATCGAGTACCATGCTCAGAAAGCTGTCAAAGGACGTATTTTAGCCGATCATTTGGCTCATCAACCGATTGACGATCGAGAATCAGTCGTGTTTGACTTCCCGGACAAAGATGTCATGTATTTGAAAATGAAAGAACCGCTACCCAATGAAGGGCCAGAACCAGGTTCCCAATGGGGACTAATCTTTGACGGAGCTGTCAATCATTATGGAAACGGAATTGGGGCAATCATCATAACACCTCAGGGTACCCACATTCCTTTCACCACCCGGCTGACATTCAAGTGTACAAACAACGAGGCCGAATACGAAGCTTTTATTATGGGTTTTGAAGAAGCTATTGACTTGAGAATTAAAAATTTGGATGTGTATGGAGACTCAGCCCTGGTTATTAATCAGATCAAAGAGATTGGAACACATACCAATTAGGACTGATTCCTTACAAAAATTACGCGAGGAGATTGTTACCATTCTTCAACAGAATCGAGTTTCATCACATCCCTCGGGAAGAGAATCACATGGCTGATACATTAGCCACTCTCTCCTCCATGATTAGTGTAGGTCAATGGAACGACATACCTAAGATCGACATAATCCGCCTTGAAAGGCCCGCTTATATTTTCGCGATTGAAGTAGTCACAGACGACAAACCTTGGTATCACGATATCAAATGCTTCCATCAGAAACAAGAATACCCGCCTGGGGCATCCAGAAAAGACAGGAAAACCCTCAGAAGGCTGGCAGGGAACTTCTTCCTGAGCGGTGATACCCTCTATAAGAGAAACTTTGACATGGTCTTGCTCCGATGTGTAGATAGACCCGAAGCGAACATGTTGATGAAAGAAATTCACGAAGAATCCTTTGGCACTCATGCCAATGGACACACAATGGCGAGAAAAATTCTAAGAGCAGGGTACTATTGGCTGACAATGGAATCAGATTGCTATAAGTACATGAGGAGATGTCACAAGTGTCAGATATACTCAGACATAATCCATGTACCGCCAACACATCTCAAAGTTCTCTTTTCCCCATGGCCTTTCTCCATATGGGGAATCGACATGATTGGCATGATTGAACCCAAGGCTTCAAACGGACATCGGTTCATCCTGGTAGCCATTGACTACTTCACCAAGTGGGTCGAAGCAGCGTCATACGCCAATGTAACTCGACAAGTCGGGGTCTTCTTTATCAATAACAATCTCATCTGCCGTTATGGTGTTCCAAGCTAGATCATTACTGATAATGGATCTAACTTGGATAATAAGATGATGAAGGAGTTGTGTGCTGAGTTCAAAACTCATCTCCCTACCGACCTAAGATGAACGGAGCGGTAGAAGTGGCTAACAAGAACATAAAGAGGATTGTTCAAAAGATGGTTGTAACCTACAAAGACTGGCATGAAATGCTGCCCTTTGCTCTTCACGGTTATCACACATCTGTCCGCACTTCAACAGGGGAAACCCCTTTCTCTCTAGTATATGGCATGGAAGCAGTCCTCCCCATAGAAGTAGAGATTCCATCAATCCGGGTATTGATGGAAGCTAAGCTAACAGAGACTGAATGGTGTCAAAGTCGACATGATGAACTGAATCTGATCGAAGAAAAATGAATAACGGCACTATGCCATGGTCAGTTGTATCAGCAGAAAATGATGAAAGCCTTCGACAAAAAGGTTCGACCTCTCGTCTTCAGGAAAGGAGACCTCGTGCTCAAGAAGATATAACCATTTCTCCCTGATTCCCGGGGCAAGTGGACTCCGAATTACGATGGCCCCTATGTGGTCAAGAAAGCCTTCTCGGGCAGAGCCTTGAGACTCGCAACCATGGATGGAGAGGAATTTGCCTACCCCAAGAATGTTGATGTAGTCAAGAAATACTTCGCCTAAATAAAAAAAACGTCTCGGTGGATTGAAAACCCGAAAGGGCAGTCCAGGAAAAAATTAGAGACACGAAAAAAATCATCCCGATGGGTTGGAAATCTCAAAGTACAATCCAGGCAAAAGTTAGGGATTAATGGCAAGTAACTACGTTAGACAAGGTGAAACCCCCCAGCGGTAACATTGTTCGTCGATGAACTTCCAGGCAAGGTCATCTTCGACAGAAGCTCAGGATGTCCAGAATTCAAAGTTGGTAGAAGGATAACGATTGTTATGTTTCAATGTAGCCCTTTTCCCTTAAATTACCATTTTCTAACTTTGTAAATACTATATGGGATCACACGCTTGGTTGATTTCCATCCTACCAATAAAAGTTGAGCCCTAGTGCTTTTATTTGCAATTCTTATTTGTTTTAGCTTTACAGAATGACATTTTTTAACATGATCAACGATTCTTGAAATAAAACAAAAATGAATTTACTTGTCAAACTTTTTCTGCTTTTAAGATAAAGATGACAATTCCTTTTGACTGTGAACTTCAAAAAGAACATCGATAGCTTCTCCAGAGGTGATTGAACCTCAAAGTGCAGAATCAAAGTACTCCTTCTAAACCAGTATGCCTGAGTAAAGGATCAACTATATCAGATGTAATTTTCCCATCTGATGTCCCCGACAGAGTTCATACCTCCTAAGACCGATTGACGATTTTTTCTCCCCACAGGGACCGTCTCTCCTAAGCAAGGCAGGATTACTATCTTGGAACATTGATACTTTTCATTCCCCATAATGGTCGAGTATCCAGTCGCGTTCATCCATTAGTCTGTATGTCGCGTCAGTTTTGTCAGCATAAACATACATACATCATGCATTATTGATTCGTACTTATATTCATATTGCATCACTATCACTCTAGTCGGTCTAGTTCCCAAGTGATAAAGTTCTCTCAATCGAGTTGTCAACCCTTTACTTGTTAGGAAATACAGCGTCTGAGCAGTTTCTCCCCAGTTTATTTCTGGATTGGAGATGGTCCTTGACCACTTTGATAACTTGAACCTATGAGACACAAGAAGACACTCGACAAACGTCACTCTTTACTATTGAAGATGATGTTCTCGCTTTCCCGGATTAAGGATAATCCCCAGAGAAAGCCTCGCAACTAAAGACTCTCAACAACACATTGGTTTTTCTCTTCAGAAAGTTAATGTTAATGAAGTCATCAGCACCTCAAAATTGGATTGCATCACATGGCATTTCTCCAAGAATATCTTGAAGAAAAGTATGATGTAATATCCCCAAGCAAGAAACAGCCTCTCAAGAGACTCGTTTTCCCCAGTAGAGTCAATAAATGACGTCTCCAACAGAGAAGTTTGCACACCTCTACAGCTCAGAGGAACAGGTACCCCCAGCAAGTCTGACATCAAAACTTTTTCCCATCAAATGACATCTCTCCAGGAAAACTAGGCGAGAAGTTTGATGAAAACCGCTACACATAGCGTTCCTTGTCAAGGAAGAAACTTGACAAGAAGAAACTGAGACCAGTTCCTTGGCTGAAGACCAGGATCGAGGGGAAGTTTATATTAGAAACTGAGACCAGTTGCGTGGCTGAAGACCAGGATCGAGGGGAATTTTATTGACAAAAGGAACTGAGACCAGTTCCGTGGCTGAAGACCATGATCAAGGGGAAGTTTATTGACAAAAGAAACTAAGACCAGTTCCTTGGCTAAAGAACAGGATCGAGGGGATGTTTTTACCCTTTTTTGAGTATCATTGCTTAGTAAAAGAAGATGGATGAGCAAATTTCCATTCATAACCACTGCCAAAATTTCGGGTATTCCGATATTTAATCCTCTTGCACCCCGAATGCCCGAATACCTTCGCCATTCACACCTTCGGGTCCAAGAAGATTAAATAGGGGCATCTGTCATACCCCAAATTTTGACCACCAAGATTTCCCATCATTGTGAAGATCATTACCACAATATGTATGTACTTTCATGCCTCATCAATCTCCTCAAAGATGGTTGAGCATTCACCACAATCAAGAATTAGGGTTTTAAGTCCTCTCAGAGCACTTAGACAAAGGATCAATCAAGAAATGACACGATCTTCAACTTATCTAACATCTCAAATACCTATAAAGGATCAAGAGGACTCCCACATCAAGAATCAAGCACAAGATTGCAACATTCCAAGTGGATCAAGCCTCAAGATGGCCAGTGTCACCAAATTAGGGTTTTGGTCAACTGAGGCCTCCAGATGAAAATTTTCATCTGGGCATGAGTCAATGCTTCAAAGCATAACCCAAGATACTCCAAGGGACCTCATGGACCCAATCATCAAGTCTATTTAGCCTCAGGGGATGCATACATAAAAAATCAGGAATTAGGGTTTCTTGACCTAATTCACCCCTAAGTTGAATTTTGAGGAAAAGCATGAGACAAGACCTCAAGACATGATTTGAGGACTTAAAATACACTACATTGATCCATTTGCAACAATGGATTGACCCAAGAAGCTTGGTTCACAAGTTTCAATTTCATCTGGACCACAATTAGGGTTTAGAAGGGAAAAGTCAACTGTACCTTTGACTTTTGACCAGGACATGCTCCCAAACCTTGGAACATGATTCAATATACCCTATATCACCTATGGAATCCATCCCTTAGGTTTGATTTAGGTCAAGGACTTGATTTCACAATGGATCGCGCAGTTTGGATTTCATCCGATAAAAAGTCAATTGTGCACAAAATCAAGTTTGACTTTTTGGAATTTTTCACAAATATGGTTCCCCTAAGTCAAAAATAAGGTTAATGTATGATATTGATCATCATTCATCAAGAAAAATCAAGAAAAGTGAGGTTTCTTGCAAAAGGAGCAACCTTGAGAAACCAAAATTTTTTTAAGTTATGGAATAAAAGTGATTTTGGTACCAACTTCCAAGGACCATAACTTGAGATCCAAGCAACCATTTTGGGTGATCCAAAGCTGGATTTGTGGGTCTTGCTACACTCTACAAAAGCTTAAACTACCTCAGACTCCAATTCCTTATGGATTTTGAGTTATGGATTATTCAAAATCACAAAAACATGAAAATTACACTTTTCCAACACCTAGTGAAAATCTGCCTAAGTTACCAGCCTTGAACATCAATGTTCATGAGGATTTTTCAATAGGATCCAAATAGTTTCAAAACAAACTATGATCACACATGTTTTGTATCATATGAGGGCTTTCTAAAAAGCACAAGAGCCTCCCATAACTCAACTTGAGCAGGGAGATATGAATCCCTCAAATCACCATTTCCAACTGTCTTGGACAAGGCAGATTTTGGCAGATTTTGGAATTTTGCTCGATTTGGAAAAATTGAGCAACTCCAAGCCTTGTCATCCATTTGGACACATCTGAGGATAAAACAAAAGGAGAATGATATGATCCCCAAGCCTCCAAATTCCAAGAATCTACACTTAGCCATAATAAACCTAAAAAGGCTAAAAAGGTGCAAAGACTCCAATTTTGTTGCAATTCATTTAATGGATACACCAAGGTGGCATGGACTGACACATTCCTAACTGAATGAGTCAAGAATAAGCTCTGAATCAAAGTACCATAGGCATGTGCCCTAACCTCAAGTCAATGGCTAGAGGAGACTTGAGATTCCTTTTGCTAAACATTGGCCAAAGGCCTGCTGCAGCTGTCATTCACTATTTCTTGCAAAAAAAACTTGCTCTACTATATATAATGCTCATTTTTGCTCAGTTTAAGTACACCAAAGCACTAATATGTTGTATCTAAGTTGTTCAAACACTCACTTGTGACCTGAAACACCAAAATCACAAAGTCCACTTCCAAAACCTCAAAATTGGACTTTTCTGCATTTTTCAAGCCATGTCTTGATTCAGTCACTTCCAAAACCAAACAAAACCTCAAACACACTCCAAATATCATCCTCAAACTGTCCCAAATGGTCACTTTTGCCCCTTTTGCAAGAAAATGCCACAACTTGTTCCTGAGGATTCCAACTGGTTCTAATCATTCTAAAAGCTTATAAGGGATCAATTGAGAGTGTCCAAAGCATCAAATTACTTCTGCCACCAGGAACTTGGCAGATAGCACAAAAAGCTCCAAGAGGTAAGTGCATGACAACTTGTACTCTTTGGATTATGCATTTCTTTGATGTCCATTGATCATAAACATCTCATACATGTAGTATATGTCGTGTTTGAACCAATTTGCCATGTAATTATTGCTTGTACTATGAGATAGCATAGAACATGCAAAAATAGGCCTATTTTGAAATCACTATCGGATTTTGAGGAGGAAACATTTTCTGAAAATTCCAAGGGCACCATTGGATTCCTCATGAAATTCTAGGCCAGATGCACCTAAAGTTTGTCCCAAACCATAGAGAAATGGGAAAGTTAGAGGCTTCACGTAAATTGCCCAAAAGCTTGCCTTGCCCATGCCTAGAAACAAGGCATGTCTTATGTATTTATGGGGTGGTTTTGATACACGGATGTATCACCACCCCAATGGTAGCGCGCATGTGAGTTTGTTGCCAAGGTCGTGGGTTCAAACCCCACCCAGACCATTTTGCCATTTTCCATATTTTTGCTATTTTTAATATTTTGTGGTTTTTATTAATTAATTCAAAAATTAATTTCTCTCTCAATTTTAATTATTTTTTATTAGTTCTTTTTTTGAAAATTCCCAAAAATATTAAAATATTTTATTCCATGACAATTTCACAAAAATATTATTTATTTCATATATTTTATATATTTTTAAAGAATTATATTTTTATTTGTTTTTAAACATTAAAAATATTTCTTTCTCTTGGTTTGCAAAATTCAAATGATTTTTAAATCAACCCATGAATGAAACATGATTTTCCAAATATAAATCCAAGACCACAACCTTTTTTCACATGTTTGATTATTTTAATTGAATTTTTATTCAATTAAAATACATTTTAAAACCAAAAATTAGGGTTTTTATCACTATCACCCTAACAAATCTTTTTTTCAAACAACTTTGGGCCTCTAATAGAGTGTAAGACCCAACCCCCTTTATACATAAATAATTTTGGGGCCTCAGTCATTGTATAAGTCTCGATACGATTTTAAAATCTCGACGCGGTCGTCGCCTTTTCAACAAAAACCTTTGGGCCTCTCCTCGAGTTGTAAGCCTCATCACTTGTATATAAAATAACTTTGGGCCTCTCCTTGAGTTGTAAGACCCATCTCTTTGTACAGAAAACCTTTTTGGGCCTCAGTCATTGTATAAGCCCCAGTACAGTTTGCAAACCAACGGTACGATTACTGTTTTTTATCTGGGCCTTTCTTTGAGTATAAGCCCCAAAAATCTTTTCAAAAACAACTTCACTTTTGATTTAGGTTCAAACTCATAATTGTTATCAAAACTTTCTTTAATTTCTTAAACAACTAACCATACAGCTGTTACAATGGAAGCTTGCTCGCCTGTAAGTTTTATCAGCTTTTATTTACTCGCTTTCATATATATATATATATATAACTGTATTATGGGAAGCTTGTTCACCTATAAGTCCTTCTGTCATATCCTTTTAAATATTTGTCATATATCACCTGCATATAAACTAGTATATTTACTTAGAGTTTTCCCCGACAACTAGGTCTAGAACTAGGTAAAGCCAGTTGATCACTCTTTAATACAGTCAAAACTAGATCCCCATAGGATTTCCAGATACAGTTTTGCCTTCTCTCGGGCTTAAATAATATGGAACAAAGAGAAAGGCACTATTCCCGATGAAACTTTTCTCAGACTGTCACTATTAGAAATTGTCAAAGAAGTTCAGTTCCCCGGAGAGGATTAATTCTCGGTGAAACCTCTCTTGAATTTCTTCAAACCCTATAACTGTTCACTAAAGGATTAATTCTCGGTGAAACCTTTCTTGAACTTTTCTTAGGTTTGGGACCCACAGGCTTCCTAAAAGCATCCCCGCCTCCTCTTGGGCTTTGTACAAGGACCCTTCGGCTTCCTAGAAGTTCTCATGCCTCCTCTTGGGCTTAATACAAGGACCCTAAGGACCTCTTAAAGGTATAAGACAGGACTTAGTCATCCTTTGCTAGAGAAGTCTTTCCAGAGTCAAAACCTCAGACCATTTTAGGGTTGATTCTCATCCCTTAAAATACCTGCCTCCTCTTGGGCATCGTACAAAGATAAATTCTTCCATACCAGTAGACTTGGACAGTCTAATCCCCTATTCGATCTCAAAGACATTCTCAAGTTCCCTACAAATGTAGGAGAAACCCTGGTCATTTTAATAAATCTCCAGCAGAGTTAAAACCCATGGGTTCTAAAACCCAGTCTTTCTCCTAAAATTCCCTAGCCAGGGTCAGTTTATCATCAGTATAACACTATCCCAAATTAGAACCTCAAGGCATATGATATCTCAACCCTTCTGTAAACCATCAGTAAGAGTTAATTCCCCATTTGGACCTGCCTATGGATCTCAATAATCCTCAGCAGAAGACAACCTCCTCTTAAGTTTTGTATAAAGATTTCTTCCTTTGTTCTTCCCCAGCAAAGATAGCCTCATCTTAGGCTTTGTATAATGATCCTTCCTTTCCTCAGTACAGTTAGCCTCCTCTTGGGCTTTGTACAAATACTTTCCCCAGCTGAGTTAACCTTTTCAGACTCTCTTGTTAAGTCAATCACCTTTTCAGACTCTCTTGTTGAGTCAATCACCTTTCAACACTCTCTAGTTGAGTCAATCTTTTTCAGCCTCCTCTTAGGCTTGGTATAATGATTTCCCCTAGCAGAAGTTAGCCTCCTCTCAGGCTGTGTATAATGATTTCTCCAGCTTGGTCAGCCTCAATCTTGGGCTTTGTACAAGACACCATATAAAGTTCCTAAGCAGAGTCAATCCTCTTTTTTTAGCCTCAATCTTGGGCTTTGTACAAGACAGATAATACTCTTCAGTAGAGTCAAACTCATTTCAGCCTCAATCTTGGGCTTTGTACAAGACACCTAAAATATCCTCAACCGAGTCAGTACAGTCTTCTTTTCAGCCTCAATCTTGGGCTTTGTACAAGACAGATAAAGATTTCTTTCCCACCGAGTCAGTCTTCTTTCCAGCCTCAATATTAGGCTTTGTACAAGGCACATACAAACCCTCCCCGGCGGAGTCGAAATCCATTTTAGCCTCAATCTTGGGCTTTGTACAAGACAGACAGAATATTTTCCCCGGAAAAGTCAAACTTCTAGCCTCCTCTTAGGCTTTGTATAATGATATCCCTAAAAGAGTCCGTCTCTTTTAGCCTCAATCTTAGGCTTTGTACAAGACAGATATAAACACTCTCTTGTTAAGTCAGTATTTTCTAGCCTCCTCTTAGGCTTTGTATAAGGACTTCCCCAGTGGAGTCAATCAATCTCTTAGCTTCAACCTTGGGCTTTGATCAAGGCACACAAAAACCCAAATCCCCTCAGAGGAATTTAAAATCTCTCTGCAGGAAGTCATTTCTCTGTGTTATCACACATCAAAACAGATATTCAAATCAAACCCTAATCCCAGATAACTGTTGTAAGTGGCACACTTGTTGATTCAAATATCCAAGCTGTCGTCCATCTCCTATCCTAGCAAACTTCTTATTTCATCTAATTGTTGTAAGCGGCAAGCCTCTGGATTGTTTACATCCACGCCACTGTCCCTCTCTTAGCATGAGAAATTCCTAAGGAAAAATGGCATTGCTCTACATTGAGTTAAAGTTTTCCCCTTCAGGACAAATCCCCTATAAAGGAAATTATGGCATTACTGGATTCTCATATCCCAGTTAAAGTAACCATCCTTTGTAAACAGTCACCCAACCGTTATGATAAACAGACAAGATGTCTCCCTTTAGAGATGACAAACTCTCTCTCAGTCAAATCTTTAGCTTCAATCTTAGGCTTTGAGCAAGACACAAATAATAAACCCTTTAGCTTCAATCTTAGGCTTTGAACAAGACACCAAAACATCATCTTTTCCTCCCATAGAATAGGAGGAACTATGATTGCTCTGATTTCTCTGTTTCTTTAAACGGGAATACGTAGGCATAAGATTGTGAAATCTTAGCGAGCATACCAATCAAAAACTCTAGGTCCAGTACCTTCACATACCAATCAAAACTTAGGTCCTGTACCTTACCAAAAACATCAGAAAACTTGAACATCAACAAAAACTCACTCTCTCTCTCTCATATTTCCCAAGAAACTTTCCCAACCTATCAACAGATAAACACCATCAAGTATAAAGCAGAACCTAAAACTAACAACCTGTGGATAACCACATATAGGTTAGGTAAAACATTCGCGTGCAAGGTTAGTTTTAGATAGCTTCCCTTTCCCTTCCAGCTTCACGGGATAAATAAGAAATCAGAAAGTTGCACCCCGCTCCCCCTCATTGAGGTGAGGAGAAAACCATTTTCGATAAGATGGTCGCGTCACCGACAAAAATCGTACGCTACAGTAAAATGGCGACTCTGCTGGGGATGTCATTTTGTCTATCTAGGACTAGTACTAGAATTATTAAGAGGTCTAGGATGTTAGTTTTAGGAATGAATATATATATATATATATATATATATATATATATATATATCGCTTTTTATCTTGATATCCGTGTTTATTTTTCTGTCAATGGGAATGCGAGTGATGTCGTATGCGAAAAGTTTAAGTGATACCTAAGATAGGTGATGGCAGAGACGGGCGGTCTTACAGGGAGTGAATCCCGAATAAGCTGTCTCGGTAGACCATCAAATTAGTGGAGGTACCCTTTGCGGATTCAATGTCTAACGACTTCGGTTGTGAAAGCAGATTGTTTGATTGTGGTATCCATGAAACTGAGGACTTAGTAGACAGTAACCATGTGGCTATTTAGTAGTGCGGTAGCTATTGGAAATAGTTGACACGCGATACTACACTCAATTAAGATTACCCTAAGATGCTACAGCTCACTCGGGTGAACCAGCCTGCTGTTGTTATCCCAAAGGGGTCAATGATTTTGAGAACAGGTACAAAAATTCACCATAGTACAACCTTTGGGGATGGGTAGAGCCATGACTCCATGCTCGTGACGCTGAACCTTTGAACCCATATTTTTTCTTTGTTTTTGTGTGCTGCATTCATGCATTCATTTAAAAAAATTTTAAACAAAGAAAAAGCTTCTTTTCTAGTCTCTCTTTTTCAAACTAAACTAAGACAATGATTGCAAATATCAGAGAGAAAGATTGCGTTATGGATTTTGGTAGAAGGAAGACGCACAAGTACACCTTCAAGGTTCCAAAACTAGAGGATTTAAGAGGGTTGGCAAGGATGATCACCAACCCTGATGCTTTCAGAGCTAAGTACGAAAGACTGATGTCTCTATTAAGGGTCCATGTAGTTGAAGGAATCATGTCTATGCTGATTCAGTTCTACGATCCGGTTTATCACTGTTTCACATTCCAGGATTATCAACTAGCACCAACACTGGAGGAGTATTCTCACCTGACTGATTTACCCATCACTGACCAAGCTCCCTTTTCTGGATTGGAAGAAATTCCCAAGTATCAAACCATTGCAAGAGCGGTCTATTTGGACGAGTCAGAAGTCAGGACTCACATGACCACTAAGGATGGAATCCAAGGCTTACCGGCCAAGTTTTTGATAGAGAAAGCCCTGTACTTTGCCAGTATAGGAAACGTTACTGCTTTCGAAGATATCTTTGTCCTACTCATATACGGGTCGTTCCTTTTCCCAACATTGATAACTTCATTGATATCAATGCCATTAAGATATTTCTGATTGGAAACCCTGTACCGACCTTGCTCGCAGATGCTTATCATTCTGTACACTTAAGGAATTTGTACAGCGGAGGAATGATCACATGTTGTGTACCCTTACTATACAAGTGATTCACTTCTCATTTACCCAAGTCAGCTGCTTTTTGGGATCATAAGAGTACTCTGCGTTGGTCACTGAGAATCATGTCTCTTACCAACTATGACATAGAGTGGTAGAATCGAATCTATGACAGGATAAAGATCATTGACAAATGTAAAAATTTCCCTAATATACCCCTCATAGGAACTAAAGGAGGAATCGACTATCATCCAGTTTTAGTTCGTCGTCAACTCGGATACCCGATGAGACATATCCCGCGTAATGTTCATCTGGAAGGTCTTTTCTTCAAGGAAAGAGAAAATGACAGAGCACTAAAGACATAATTAGTGCATGCTTGGAAACATGTTCACAAGAAAGGAAAAGAGTCTCTAGGAAAACCAGATTGTGTCTCTGTGGAACCTTATCTCCACTGGGTACAAACTAGAGCTCTCAAGCTGAGGATGCCTTACCTTCGTCAAGAAGTTCTTCCGTTAAAGGAATCTGTCCTTTATTTTATGTCTGATATGGAAAAACTCCAGGTCGCTCTCAACAATAACAATAACAACCGTACAACGCGACCACCAGGGTTTGACCCTATACCGATGTTGTACGCAGAACTATTTCCACTACTACTGGTCAAGGGGCATGTCCAAACCAGGTCTCCTCTTACAATACCGAAAAATCGGCCTATCTGGTTCAAAGCGGATCAAACTTGCCCTTACCATCAAGGAGGACTGGGGCATAACATAGAAAACTGTCTCAGCTTCAAATCTGATGTACGGAAGCTTGCCAGGAATGGGGTCTTATCCTTCAAGGATACAAATCTAAATGTTCAGACTAACCCGTTGCCTCAACATGAAAAAGCTGGTGTAAATTTGATAGAGGAAGGATCTAACCACAGCTACCAGATTCATGATGTGCTCCTATTAGGAACCAATCTGGTAAAGATGCATTGCAGACAGAGCGGATACGGTCATGTACCGTCTCATAATTATCACCAGTGTGATATCTGCTCAAAGAATAATCAGGGGTGTTCCGTAGTGCAATCAGCTCTACAAGAACAGATGGATCGCAGACGGATCCAAGATCACCGAATCCATGAGGTCAACATAACTTATACAAATTCCAACATCATACAGAACCACAACATTCTGGCAATGAATGTCAACTTGGTGGCAATGCACTCAAGGCAAAGCCAACATCATGATCTACCACGACAGGATTACAATTCCTATCTGATCTGCTCGATAAATAATCAGGGATGCTCTTTTGTACAAGAGGCCCTCCAGCGTCAGATGGATCTCTGATGGATTCAGGATTACTGTGATAGAAGTCATTATCAAGTTAATATGATTTAAATCTTTGATATTTGCTTGATGAATACCAGTCTAGTAGAATTACACCCTAAGCAAGTTCGGCTCGGTTTTCTAGCTTAACATGATTATCAAAACTGTAAAGTGTGTCGTGAAGACGGCCAAGGATGTGCACTTGTTCAAAGAACACTTCAACACTTGTTGAACCACTGGTGGCTTCCGATCTATCTAGATGAAGACACACAACAGATCAGTATGACTGACAAAAATCCTAATAGGTATCAAAGTCAGGATGTTCGATCGATGGAAACAGATCTAGTGAGGTTGCACTACATACAAGCACAAGGTTGCAACATTCCAAGTGGATCAAGCCTCAAGATCGCCAGTGTCACCAAATTAGGGTTTTGATCGACTAAGGCCTCCAGATGGAATTTTTCCTCTGGGCATGAGCCACTGCTTCAAATCACAACCTAAGATACTCCAAGGGACCTCGTGGACCCAATCATCAATTCAATTTAGCCTCAGGGGATGCATTCATAAAAAATCAGGAATTAGGGTTTCTTGATCTAATTCACCCCTAAGTTGACTTCTGGGACAAAGCATGAGCCAATACCTCAAGGCATGATTTGAGGGCCTCCAATACACCACATTGATCCATTTGCAACAATAGATTGACCCAAGAAGCTTGATTCACAAGTTTCAATTTCATCTGGATCACAATTAGGGTTTTGAAGAAAAAGTCAATTGTACCTTTGACTTTTTACCAAGACATGCTCCCAAACTTTGGGGCATGATTCAATACACCCTATAACACCTATGGAATCCATCCATTAGGTTTGATTTAGGTCAAGGACTTGATTTCACAAAGGATCGCACAGTTTGGATTTCATCCGATAAAAAGTCAACTATGCATAAAATCAAGTTTGACTTTTTGGAATTTTTCACAAATATGGTTCCCCTAAGTCAAAAACAATGTTAATGTATGATATTGATCATCACCAATCAAGAAAAATCAAGAAAAGTGAGGTTTTTTGCAAAAGGGGCAACCTTGAGAAACCAAAATTTTTCTAAGTTATGGAATAAAAGTGGTTTTGGTACCAACTTCCAAGGACCATAACTTGAGATCCAAGTAACCATTTTGGGTGATCCAAAGCTGGATTTGTAGGTCTTGCTACACTCTACAAAAGCTTCAACTACCTCCAACTCCAATTCTTTATTGATTTTAAGTTATGGAGTGATCAAAATCACAAAAACATGAAAATGACACTTTTTCCAACACTTAGTGAAAATCTGTCTAAGTTACCAGCCTTGAACATCAATGTTCATGAGGTTTTTTCAGTTGGATCCAAATAGTTTCAAAATAAACTATGATCACACATGTTTTGTATCATATAAGGGCTTTCTAAAAAGCACAAGAGCCTCCCATAACTCAACCTGAGCAGGGAGATATGAATCCCTCAAAATCACCATTTCCAACTGTCCCAAGCAAGGCAGATTTTGTGCATTTGCTCGATTTGGAAAATTTGGACAACTCCAAGCCTTGTCATCCATTTGGACACATCTGAGGATAAAATAAAAGGAGAATGATCTGATCCCCAAGCCTCCCAAGTCCAAGGATCTACATATAGGCATGCCAAACCTAAAAGAGCTAAAAAGTGCCAAGACTCCAATTTTGTTTCAAAGCATTCAATGGATGCATCAAGGTGGCATGAACTGAGGCAAGTTTAATTGAATGAGTCAAGCCTTATCTCTGAACCAGGTGACCATAGGCCTGTGCTCTAACCTCAATTCAATGGCTAGAGGAGACTTAAGATTCCATTTGATCCACATTGGCCACAGACTTGCTGCAGTTGCCACACACTATTGCTGCCAAAATAAACTTGATACACTATAAATAGACCTCAATTATGATCATTTTGAGCACACCAAAGCACCCAAACTGATGCTTTCCTCAAAATCTCCCTTTCACTCCAATTTTGCCTTCTAACTCAAGTCATTATCAGGTTTTGAGTTTGAGAGTATATGTGAGTGATCCATAACACAAAATCACATCTGGAACATCAGATTCTCAAAATCACCAGCCAATTGCTCAAGTTCTTGACAGAGTTGCAGTTGAGGTGCCACATCAAGTTCCAGCTCATTTCAATCCACTCCAAGCATTCAAACTCACTCCATGGCACCTAAGGAAGCTGTCAAGATCATTGGAACCTAGTTGTAACACATCCATCATCAAACTCGATCACCAGCTGCAAGAGGTAAGCATGAACCCTTCAAACTCTATGTTTCATGCATCATAAATGAATTTTTGAGTTACCATCTTGTTCTTACATGTATATAGAGTGATAACCCTCAAGCAATTGCCATGAATCAATTGTGTATGGAATTTCATTATGTTCATGCTGAAATTAGGGTTCTTGAGGTTTTTTGTTGATTTCTTTCCCCGAAGGATATATTTCGCCGGTCACGGAAGACCCAGAAACTACAGTAGGATATATCTCGAGGATGAAGTGGTTAGCAGGAAAGAGAAAGAAGTTCGACTAAGTGATCATGAAAGGGTGGGGATCGAGGCAGCTAGAACGTTGAAAACAAATAATGTAGCAGGAGAGATAAAGGCAGCAAGTAATCGGCGTATGCAGGCGAATGATGATGTTGATGAGAGAGAAATAGAGCAGTGAAAGCAGACCTATAAAGAAGTAGGAGGAAAGAATATGGAGAAAGAAAAAGAGCGGCAAATGGAAAACAGAATAGGAAAACGAGGGTTAAGCGACAATGGGCCTAGAGAATGGAGTCCAAATGGTTCTGTTGTACAGATGGATAGT